>OU026146.1:3523406-4123406 GCA_907269125.1 Eristalis pertinax
GAAAAAATTGACAGTGTATAGTAAGGGATTTTTAGCCTTATCCTAGCTCATCTTCCAACTGGCACAGCGGCCAAACTAGGCTACCTAGGACTTTTGTACACCTGTGGGTGTGTTGTCTAGTGTCTATTAATCGAATCAAATACATTTGGAGTGAATCCGACGACATCGAGATTTTCACCTGAAAAAATTGACAGTGTATAGTAAGGGATTTTTAGCCTTATCCTAGCTCATCTTCCAACTGGCACAGCGGCCAAACTAGGCTACCTAGGACTTTTGTACACCTGTGGGTGTGTTGTCTAGTGTCTATTAATCGAATCAAATACATTTGGAGTGAATCCGACGACATCGAGATTTTCATCTGAAAAAATTGACAGTGTATAGTAAGGGATTTTTAGCCTTATCCTAGCTCATCTTCCAACTGGCACAGCGGCCAAACTAGGCTACCTAGGACTTTTGTACACCTGTGGGTGTGTTGTCTAGTGTCTATTAATCGAATCAAATACATTTGGAGTGAATCCGACGACATCGAGATTTTCACCTGAAAAAATTGACAGTGTATAGTAAGGGATTTTTAGCCTTATCCTAGCTCATCTTCCAACTGGCACAGCGGCCAAACTAGGCTACCTAGGACTTTTGTACACCTGTGGGTGTGTTGTCTAGTGTCTATTAATCGAATCAAATACATTTGGAGTGAATCCGACGACATCGAGATTTTCACCTGAAAAAATTGACAGTGTATAGTAAGGGATTTTTAGCCTTATCCTAGCTCATCTTCCAACTGGCACAGCGGCCAAACTAGGCTACCTAGGACTTTTGTACACCTGTGGGTGTGTTGTCTAGTGTCTATTAATCGAATCAAATACATTTGGAGTGAATCCGACGACATCGAGATTTTCACCTGAAAAAATTGACAGTGTATAGTAAGGGATTTTTAGCCTTATCCTAGCTCATCTTCCAACTGGCACAGCGGCCAAACTAGGCTACCTAGGACTTTTGTACACCTGTGGGTGTGTTGTCTAGTGTCTATTAATCGAATCAAATACATTTGGAGTGAATCCGACGACATCGAGATTTTCACCTGAAAAAATTGACAGTGTATAGTAAGGGATTTTTAGCCTTATCCTAGCTCATCTTCCAACTGGCACAGCGGCCAAACTAGGCTACCTAGGACTTTTGTACACCTGTGGGTGTGTTGTCTAGTGTCTATTAATCGAATCAAATACATTTGGAGTGAATCCGACGACATCGAGATTTTCACCTGAAAAAATTGACAGTGTATAGTAAGGGATTTTTAGCCTTATCCTAGCTCATCTTCCAACTGGCACAGCGGCCAAACTAGGCTACCTAGGACTTTTGTACACCTGTGGGTGTGTTGTCTAGTGTCTATTAATCGAATCAAATACATTTGGAGTGAATCCGACGACATCGAGATTTTCACCTGAAAAAATTGACAGTGTATAGTAAGGGATTTTTAGCCTTATCCTAGCTCATCTTCCAACTGGCACAGCGGCCAAACTAGGCTACCTAGGACTTTTGTACACCTGTGGGTGTGTTGTCTAGTGTCTATTAATCGAATCAAATACATTTGGAGTGAATCCGACGACATCGAGATTTTCACCTGAAAAAATTGACAGTGTATAGTAAGGGATTTTTAGCCTTATCCTAGCTCATCTTCCAACTGGCACAGCGGCCAAACTAGGCTACCTAGGACTTTTGTACACCTGTGGGTGTGTTGCCTAGTGTCTATTAATCGAATCAAATACATTTGGAGTGAATCCGACGACATCGAGATTTTCACCTGAAAAAATTGACAGTGTATAGTAAGGGATTTTTAGCCTTATCCTAGCTCATCTTCCAACTGGCACAGCGGCCAAACTAGGCTACCTAGGACTTTTGTACACCTGTGGGTGTGTTGTCTAGTGTCTATTAATCGAATCAAATACATTTGGAGTGAATCCGACGACATCGAGATTTTCACCTGAAAAAATTGACAGTGTATAGTAAGGGATTTTTAGCCTTATCCTAGCTCATCTTCCAACTGGCACAGCGGCCAAACTAGGCTACCTAGGACTTTTGTACACCTGTGGGTGTGTTGTCTAGTGTCTATTAATCGAATCAAATACATTTGGAGTGAATCCGACGACATCGAGATTTTCACCTGAAAAAAATTGACAGTGTATAGTAAGGGATTTTTAGCCTTATCCTAGCTCATCTTCCAACTGGCACAGCGGCCAAACTAGGCTACCTAGGACTTTTGTACACCTGTGGGTGTGTTGTCTAGTGTCTATTAATCGAATCAAATACATTTGGAGTGAATCCGAGGACATCGAGATTTTCACCTGAAAAAATTGACAGTGTATAGTAAGGGATTTTTAGCCTTATCCTAGCTCATCTTCCAACTGGCACAGCGGCCAAACTAGGCTACCTAGGACTTTTGTACACCTGTGGGTGTGTTGTCTAGTGTCTATTAATCGAATCAAATACATTTGGAGTGAATCCGACGACATCGAGATTTTCACCTGAAAAAATTGACAGTGTATACTAAGGGATTTTTAGCCTTATCCTAGCTCATCTTCCAACTGGCACAGCGGCCAAACTAGGCTACCTAGGACTTTGGTACACCTGTGGGTGTGTTGTCTAGTGTCTATTAATCGAATCAAATACATTTGGAGTGAATCCGACGACATCGAGATTTTCACCTGAAAAAATTGACAGTGTATAGTAAGGGATTTTTAGCCTTATCCTAGCTCATCTTCCAACTGGCACAGCGGCCAAACTAGGCTACCTAGGACTTTGGTACACCTGTGGGTGTGTTGTCTAGTGTCTATTAATCGAATCAAATACATTTGGAGTGAATCCGACGACATCGAGATTTTCACCTGAAAAAATTGACAGTGTATAGTAAGGGATTTTTAGCCTTATCCTAGCTCATCTTCCAACTGGCACAGCGGCCAAACTAGGCTACCTAGGACTTTTGTACACCTGTGGGTGTGTTGTCTAGTGTCTATTAATCGAATCAAATACATTTGGAGTGAATCCGGCGACATCGAGATTTTCACCTGAAAAAATTGACAGTGTATACTAAGGGATTTTTAGCCTTATCCTAGCTCATCTTCCAACTGGCACAGCGGCCAAACTAGGCTACCTAGGACTTTTGTACACCTGTGGGTGTGTTGTCTAGTGTCTATTAATCGAATCAAATACATTTGGAGTGAATCCGACGACATCGAGATTTTCACCTGAAAAAATTGACAGTGTATAGTAAGGGATTTTTAGCCTTATCCTAGCTCATCTTCCAACTAGCACAGCGGCCAAACTAGGCTACCTAGGACTTTTGTACACCTGTGGGTGTGTTGTCTAGTGTCTATTAATCGAATCAAATACATTTGGAGTGAATCCGACGACATCGAGATTTTCACCTGAAAAAATTGACAGTGTATAGTAAGGGATTTTTAGCCTTATCCTAGCTCATCTTCCAACTGGCACAGCGGCCAAACTAGGCTACCTAGGACTTTTGTACACCTGTGGGTGTGTTGTCTAGTGTCTATTAATCGAATCAAATACATTTGGAGTGAATCCGACGACATCGAGATTTTCACCTGAAAAAATTGACTGTGTATAGTAAGGGATTTTTAGCCTTATCCTAGCTCATCTTCCAACTGGCACAGCGGCCAAACTAGGCTACCTAGGACTTTTGTACACCTGTGGGTGTGTTGTCTAGTGTCTATTAATCGAATCAAATACATTTGGAGTGAATCCGACGACATCTAGATTTTCACCTGAAAAAATTGACAGTGTATAGTAAGGGATTTTTAGCCTTATCCTAGCTCATCTTCCAACTGGCACAGCGACCAAACTAGGCTACCTAGGACTTTTGTACACCTGTGGGTGTGTTGCCTAGTGTCTATTAATCGAATCAAATACATTTGGAGTGAATCCGACGACATCGAGATTTTCACCTGAAAAAATTGACAGTGTATAGTAAGGGATTTTTAGCCTTATCCTAGCTCATCTTCCAACTGGCACAGCGGCCAAACTAGGCTACCTAGGACTTTTGTACACCTGTGGGTGTGTTGTCTAGTGTCTATTAATCGAATCAAATACATTTGGAGTGAATCCGACGACATCGAGATTTTCACCTGAAAAAATTTACAGTGTATAGTAAGGGATTTTTAGCCTTATCCTAGCTCATCTTCCAACTGGCACAGCGGCCAAACTAGGCTACCTAGGACTTTTGTACACCTGTGGGTGTGTTGTCTAGTGTCTATTAATCGAATCAAATACATTTGGAGTGAATCCGACGACATCGAGATTTTCACCTGAAAAAATTGACAGTGTATAGTAAGGGATTTTTAGCCTTATCCTAGCTCATCTTCCAACTGGCACAGCGGCCAAACTAGGCTACCTAGGACTTTTGTACACCTGTGGGTGTGTTGTCTAGTGTCTATTAATCGAATCAAATACATTTGGAGTGAATCCGACGACATCGAGATTTTCACCTGAAAAAATTGACAGTGTATAGTAAGGGATTTTTAGCCTTATCCTAGCGCATCTTCCAACTGGCACAGCGGCCAAACTAGGCTACCTAGGACTTTTGTACACCTGTGGGTGTGTTGTCTAGTGTCTATTAATCGAATCAAATACATTTGGAGTGAATCCAACGACATCGAGATTTTCACCTGAAAAAATTGACAGTGTATAGTAAGGGATTTTTAGCCTTATCCTAGCTCATCTTCCAACTGGCACAGCGGCCAAACTAGGCTACCTAGGACTTTTGTACACCTGTGGGTGTGTTGTCTAGTGTCTATTAATCGAATCAAATACATTTGGAGTGAATCCGACGACATCGAGATTTTCACCTGAAAAAATTGACAGTGTATAGTAAGGGATTTTTAGCCTTATCCTAGCTCATCTTCCAACTGGCACAGCGGCCAAACTAGGCTACCTAGGACTTTTGTACACCTGTGGGTGTGTTGTCTAGTGTCTATTAATCCAATCAAATACATTTGGAGTGAATCCGACGACATCGAGATTTTCACCTGAAAAAATTGACAGTGTATAGTAAGGGATTTTTAGCCTTATCCTAGCTCATCTTCCAACTGGCACAGCGGCCAAACTAGGCTACCTAGGACTTTTGTACACCTGTGGGTGTGTTGTCTAGTGTCTTTTATCGAATCAAATACATTTGGAGTGAATCCGACGACATCGAGATTTTTACCTGAAAAAATTGACAGTGTATAGTAAGGGATTTTTAGCCTTATCCTAGCTCATCTTCCAACTGGCACAGCGGCCAAACTAGGCTACCTAGGACTTTTGTACACCTGTGGGTGTGTTGTCTAGTGTCTATTAATCGAATCAAATACATTTGGAGTGAATCCGACGACATCGAGATTTTCACCTGAAAAAATTGACAGTGTATAGTAAGGGATTTTTAGCCTTATCCTAGCTCATCTTCCAACTGGCACAGCGGCCAAACTAGGCTACCTAGGACTTTTGTACACCTGTGGGTGTGTTGTCTAGTGTCTATTAATCGAATCAAATACATTTGGAGTGAATCCGACGACATCGAGATTTTCACCTGAAAAAATTTACAGTGTATAGTAAGGGATTTTTAGCCTTATCCTAGCTCATCTTCCAACTGGCACAGCGGCCAAACTAGGCTACCTAGGACTTTGGTACACCTGTGGGTGTGTTGTCTAGTGTCTATTAATCGAATCAAATACATTTGGAGTGAATCCGACGACATCGAGATTTTCACCTGAAAAAATTGACAGTGTATAGTAAGGGATTTTTAGCCTTATCCTAGCTCATCTTCCAACTGGCACAGCGGCCAAACTAGGCTACCTAGGACTTTTGTACACCTGTGGGTGTGTTGTCTAGTGTCTATTAATCGAATCAAATACATTTGGAGTGAATCCGGCGACATCGAGATTTTCACCTGAAAAAATTGACAGTGTATACTAAGGGATTTTTAGCCTTATCCTAGCTCATCTTCCAACTGGCACAGCGGCCAAACTAGGCTACCTAGGACTTTTGTACACCTGTGGGTGTGTTGTCTAGTGTCTATTAATCGAATCAAATACATTTGGAGTGAATCCGACGACATCGAGATTTTCACCTGAAAAAATTGACAGTGTATAGTAAGGGATTTTTAGCCTTATCCTAGCTCATCTTCCAACTAGCACAGCGGCCAAACTATGCTACCTAGGACTTTTGTACACCTGTGGGTGTGTTGTTTAGTGTCTATTAATCGAATCAAATACATTTGGAGTGAATCCGACGACACCGAGATCTTCACCTGAAAAAATTGACAGTGTATAGCAAGGGATTTTTAGCCTTATCCTAGCTCATCTTCCAACTGGCACAGCGGCCAAACTAGGCTACCTAGGACTTTGGTACATCTGTGGGTGTGTTGTCTTGTGTCTATTAATCGAATCAAATACATTTGGAGTGAATCCGAAGACATCGAGATTTTCACCTGAAAAAATTGACAGTGTATACAAGCCTTATCCTAGCTCATCTTCCAACTAGCACAGCGGCCAAACTATGCTACCTAGGACTTTTGTACACCTGTGGATGTGTTGTTTAGTGTCTATTAATCGAATCAAATACATTTGGAGTGAATCCGACGACATCGAGATTTTCACCTGAAAAAATTGACAGTGTATACAAGGGATTTTTAGCCTTATCCTAGCTCATCTTCCAACTGGCACAGCGGCCAAACTAGGCTACCTAGGACTTTGGTACACCTGTGGGTGTGTTGTCTAGTGTCTATTAATCGAATCAAATACATTTGGAGTGAATCCGACGACATCGAGATTTTCACCTGAAAAAATTGACAGTGTATAGTAAGGGATTTTTAGCCTTATCCTAGCTCATCTTCCAACTGGCACAGCGGCCAAACTAGGCTACCTAGGACTTTGGTACACCTGTGGGTGTGTTGTCTAGTGTCTATTAATCGAATCAAATACATTTGGAGTGAATCCGACGACATCGAGATTTTCACCTGAAAAAATTGACAGTGTATAGTAAGGGATTTTTAGCCTTATCCTAGCTCATCTTCCAACTGGCACAGCGGCCAAACTAGGCTACCTAGGACTTTTGTACACCTGTGGGTGTGTTGTCTAGTGTCTATTAATCGAATCAAATACATTTGGAGTGAATCCGGCGACATCGAGATTTTCACCTGAAAAAATTGACAGTGTATACTAAGGGATTTTTAGCCTTATCCTAGCTCATCTTCCAACTGGCACAGCGGCCAAACTAGGCTACCTAGGACTTTTGTACACCTGTGGGTGTGTTGTCTAGTGTCTATTAATCGAATCAAATACATTTGGAGTGAATCCGACGACATCGAGATTTTCACCTGAAAAAATTGACAGTGTATAGTAAGGGATTTTTAGCCTTATCCTAGCTCATCTTCCAACTAGCACAGCGGCCAAACTATGCTACCTAGGACTTTTGTACACCTGTGGGTGTGTTGTTTAGTGTCTATTAATCGAATCAAATACATTTGGAGTGAATCCGACGACACCGAGATCTTCACCTGAAAAAATTGACAGTGTATAGCAAGGGATTTTTAGCCTTATCCTAGCTCATCTTCCAACTGGCACAGCGGCCAAACTAGGCTACCTAGGACTTTGGTACATCTGTGGGTGTGTTGTCTAGTGTCTATTAATCGAATCAAATACATTTGGAGTGAATCCGAAGACATCGAGATTTTCACCTGAAAAAATTGACAGTGTATAGTAAGGGATTTTTAGCCTTATCCTAGCTCATCTTCCAACTAGCACAGCGGCCAAACTATGCTACCTAGGACTTTTGTACACCTGTGGGTGTGTTGTTTAGTGTCTATTAATCGAATCAAATACATTTGGAGTGAATCCGACGACATCGAGATTTTCACCTGAAAAAATTGACAGTGTATACAAGGGATTTTTAGCCTTATCCTAGCTCATCTTCCAACTGGCACAGCGGCCAAACTAGGCTACCTAGGACTTTTGTACACCTGTGGGTGTGTTGTCTAGTGTCTATTAATCGAATCAAATACATTTGGAGTGAATCCGACGACATCGAGATTTTCACCTGAAAAAATTGACAGTGTATAGTAAGGGATTTTTAGCCTTATCCTAGCTCATCTTCCAACTGGCACAGCGGCCAAACTAGGCTACCTAGGACTTTGGTACACCTGTGGGTGTGTTGTCTAGTGTCTATTAATCGAATCAAATACATTTGGAGTGAATCCGACGACATCGAGATTTTCACCTGAAAAAATTGACAGTGTATAGTAAGGGATTTTTAGCCTTATCCTAGCTCATCTTCCAACTGGCACAGCGGCCAAACTAGGCTACCTAGGACTTTGGTACACCTGTGGGTGTGTTGTCTAGTGTCTATTAATCGAATCAAATACATTTGGAGTGAATCCGACGACATCGAGATTTTCACCTGAAAAAATTGACAGTGTATAGTAAGGGATTTTTAGCCTTATCCTAGCTCATCTTCCAACTGGCACAGCGGCCAAACTAGGCTACCTAGGACTTTTGTACACCTGTGGGTGTGTTGTCTAGTGTCTATTAATCGAATCAAATACATTTGGAGTGAATCCGGCGACATCGAGATTTTCACCTGAAAAAATTGACAGTGTATACTAAGGGATTTTTAGCCTTATCCTAGCTCATCTTCCAACTGGCACAGCGGCCAAACTAGGCTACCTAGGACTTTTGTACACCTGTGGGTGTGTTGTCTAGTGTCTATTAATCGAATCAAATACATTTGGAGTGAATCCGACGACATCGAGATTTTCACCTGAAAAAATTGACAGTGTATAGTAAGGGATTTTTAGCCTTATCCTAGCTCATCTTCCAACTAGCACAGCGGCCAAACTATGCTACCTAGGACTTTTGTACACCTGTGGGTGTGTTGTTTAGTGTCTATTAATCGAATCAAATACATTTGGAGTGAATCCGACGACACCGAGATCTTCACCTGAAAAAATTGACAGTGTATAGCAAGGGATTTTTAGCCTTATCCTAGCTCATCTTCCAACTGGCACAGCGGCCAAACTAGGCTACCTAGGACTTTGGTACATCTGTGGGTGTGTTGTCTAGTGTCTATTAATCGAATCAAATACATTTGGAGTGAATCCGAAGACATCGAGATTTTCACCTGAAAAAATTGACAGTGTATACAAGCCTTATCCTAGCTCATCTTCCAACTAGCACAGCGGCCAAACTATGCTACCTAGGACTTTTGTACACCTGTGGATGTGTTGTTTAGTGTCTATTAATCGAATCAAATACATTTGGAGTGAATCCGACGACATCGAGATTTTCACCTGAAAAAATTGACAGTGTATACAAGGGATTTTTAGCCTTATCCTAGCTCATCTTCCAACTGGCACAGCGGCCAAACTAGGCTACCTAGGACTTTGGTACACCTGTGGGTGTGTTGTCTAGTGTCTATTAATCGAATCAAATACATTTGGAGTGAATCCGACGACATCGAGATTTTCACCTGAAAAAATTGACAGTGTATAGTAAGGGATTTTTAGCCTTATCCTAGCTCATCTTCCAACTGGCACAGCGGCCAAACTAGGCTACCTAGGACTTTGGTACACCTGTGGGTGTGTTGTCTAGTGTCTATTAATCGAATCAAATACATTTGGAGTGAATCCGACGACATCGAGATTTTCACCTGAAAAAATTGACAGTGTATAGTAAGGGATTTTTAGCCTTATCCTAGCTCATCTTCCAACTGGCACAGCGGCCAAACTAGGCTACCTAGGACTTTTGTACACCTGTGGGTGTGTTGTCTAGTGTCTATTAATCGAATCAAATACATTTGGAGTGAATCCGGTGACATCGAGATTTTCACCTGAAAAAATTGACAGTGTATACTAAGGGATTTTTAGCCTTATCCTAGCTCATCTTCCAACTGGCACAGCGGCCAAACTAGGCTACCTAGGACTTTTGTACACCTGTGGGTGTGTTGTCTAGTGTCTATTAATCGAATCAAATACATTTGGAGTGAATCCGACGACATCGAGATTTTCACCTGAAAAAATTGACAGTGTATAGTAAGGGATTTTTAGCCTTATCCTAGCTCATCTTCCAACTAGCACAGCGGCCAAACTATGCTACCTAGGACTTTTGTACACCTGTGGGTGTGTTGTTTAGTGTCTATTAATCGAATCAAATACATTTGGAGTGAATCCGACGACACCGAGATCTTCACCTGAAAAAATTGACAGTGTATAGCAAGGGATTTTTAGCCTTATCCTAGCTCATCTTCCAACTGGCACAGCGGCCAAACTAGGCTACCTAGGACTTTGGTACATCTGTGGGTGTGTTGTCTAGTGTCTATTAATCGAATCAAATACATTTGGAGTGAATCCGAAGACATCGAGATTTTCACCTGAAAAAATTGACAGTGTATAGTAAGGGATTTTTAGCCTTATCCTAGCTCATCTTCCAACTAGCACAGCGGCCAAACTATGCTACCTAGGACTTTTGTACACCTGTGGATGTGTTGTTTAGTGTCTATTAATCGAATCAAATACATTTGGAGTGAATCCGACGACATCGAGATTTTCACCTGAAAAAATTGACAGTGTATACAAGGGATTTTTAGCCTTATCCTAGCTCATCTTCCAACTGGCACAGCGGCCAAACTAGGCTACCTAGGACTTTTGTACACCTGTGGGTGTGTTGTCTAGTGTCTATTAATCGAATCAAATACATTTGGAGTGAATCCGACGACATCGAGATTTTCACCTGAAAAAATTGACAGTGTATAGTAAGGGATTTTTAGCCTTATCCTAGCTCATCTTCCAACTGGCACAGCGGCCAAACTAGGCTACCTAGGACTTTTGTACACCTGTGGGTGTGTTGTCTAGTGTCTATTAATCGAATCAAATACATTTGGAGTGAATCCGACGACATCGAGATTTTCACCTGAAAAAATTGACAGTGTATAGTAAGGGATTTTTAGCCTTATCCTAGCTCATCTTCCAACTAGCACAGCGGCCAAACTATGCTACCTAGGACTTTTGTACACCTGTGGGTGTGTTGTTTAGTGTCTATTAATCGAATCAAATACATTTGGAGTGAATCCGACGACACCGAGATCTTCACCTGAAAAAATTGACAGTGTATAGCAAGGGATTTTTAGCCTTATCCTAGCTCATCTTCCAACTGGCACAGCGGCCAAACTAGGCTACCTAGGACTTTGGTACATCTGTGGGTGTGTTGTCTAGTGTCTATTAATCGAATCAAATACATTTGGAGTGAATCCGAAGACATCGAGATTTTCACCTGAAAAAATTGACAGTGTATAGTAAGGGATTTTTAGCCTTATCCTAGCTCATCTTCCAACTAGCACAGCGGCCAAACTATGCTACCTAGGACTTTTGTACACCTGTGGATGTGTTGTTTAGTGTCTATTAATCGAATCAAATACATTTGGAGTGAATCCGACGACATCGAGATTTTCACCTGAAAAAATTGACAGTGTATACAAGGGATTTTTAGCCTTATCCTAGCTCATCTTCCAACTGGCACAGCGGCCAAACTAGGCTACCTAGGACTTTTGTACACCTGTGGGTGTGTTGTCTAGTGTCTATTAATCGAATCAAATACATTTGGAGTGAATCCGACGACATCGAGATTTTCACCTGAAAAAATTGACAGTGTATAGTAAGGGATTTTTAGCCTTATCCTAGCTCATCTTCCAACTGGCACAGCGGCCAAACTAGGCTACCTAGGACTTTGGTACACCTGTGGGTGTGTTGTCTAGTGTCTATTAATCGAATCAAATACATTTGGAGTGAATCCGACGACATCGAGATTTTCACCTGAAAAAATTGACAGTGTATAGTAAGGGATTTTTAGCCTTATCCTAGCTCATCTTCCAACTGGCACAGCGGCCAAACTAGGCTACCTAGGACTTTGGTACACCTGTGGGTGTGTTGTCTAGTGTCTATTAATCGAATCAAATACATTTGGAGTGAATCCGACGACATCGAGATTTTCACCTGACAAAATTGACAGTGTATAGTAAGGGATTTTTAGCCTTATCCTAGCTCATCTTCCAACTGGCACAGCGGCCAAACTAGGCTACCTAGGACTTTTGTACACCTGTGGGTGTGTTGTCTAGTGTCTATTAATCGAATCAAATACATTTGGAGTGAATCCGGCGACATCGAGATTTTCACCTGAAAAAATTGACAGTGTATACTAAGGGATTTTTAGCCTTATCCTAGCTCATCTTCCAACTGGCACAGCGGCCAAACTAGGCTACCTAGGACTTTTGTACACCTGTGGGTGTGTTGTCTAGTGTCTATTAATCGAATCAAATACATTTGGAGTGAATCCGACGACATCGAGATTTTCACCTGAAAAAATTGACAGTGTATAGTAAGGGATTTTTAGCCTTATCCTAGCTCATCTTCCAACTAGCACAGCGGCCAAACTATGCTACCTAGGACTTTTGTACACCTGTGGGTGTGTTGTTTAGTGTCTATTAATCGAATCAAATACATTTGGAGTGAATCCGACGACACCGAGATCTTCACCTGAAAAAATTGACAGTGTATAGCAAGGGATTTTTAGCCTTATCCTAGCTCATCTTCCAACTGGCACAGCGGCCAAACTAGGCTACCTAGGACTTTGGTACATCTGTGGGTGTGTTGTCTAGTGTCTATTAATCGAATCAAATACATTTGGAGTGAATCCGAAGACATCGAGATTTTCACCTGAAAAAATTGACAGTGTATACAAGCCTTATCCTAGCTCATCTTCCAACTAGCACAGCGGCCAAACTATGCTACCTAGGACTTTTGTACACCTGTGGATGTGTTGTTTAGTGTCTATTAATCGAATCAAATACATTTGGAGTGAATCCGACGACATCGAGATTTTCACCTGAAAAAATTGACAGTGTATACAAGGGATTTTTAGCCTTATCCTAGCTCATCTTCCAACTGGCACAGCGGCCAAACTAGGCTACCTAGGACTTTTGTACACCTGTGGGTGTGTTGTCTAGTGTCTATTAATCGAATCAAATACATTTGGAGTGAATCCGACGACATCGAGATTTTCACCTGAAAAAATTGACAGTGTATAGTAAGGGATTTTTAGCCTTATCCTAGCTCATCTTCCAACTGGCACAGCGGCCAAACTAGGCTACCTAGGACTTTGGTACACCTGTGGGTGTGTTGTCTAGTGTCTATTAATCGAATCAAATACATTTGGAGTGAATCCGACGACATCGAGATTTTCACCTGAAAAAATTGACAGTGTATAGTAAGGGATTTTTAGCCTTATCCTAGCTCATCTTCCAACTGGCACAGCGGCCAAACTAGGCTACCTAGGACTTTTGTACACCTGTGGGTGTGTTGTCTAGTGTCTATTAATCGAATCAAATACATTTGGAGTGAATCCGGCGACATCGAGATTTTCACCTGAAAAAATTGACAGTGTATACTAAGGGATTTTTAGCCTTATCCTAGCTCATCTTCCAACTGGCACAGCGGCCAAACTAGGCTACCTAGGACTTTTGTACACCTGTGGGTGTGTTGTCTAGTGTCTATTAATCGAATCAAATACATTTGGAGTGAATCCGACGACATCGAGATTTTCACCTGAAAAAATTGACAGTGTATAGTAAGGGATTTTTAGCCTTATCCTAGCTCATCTTCCAACTAGCACAGCGGCCAAACTATGCTACCTAGGACTTTTGTACACCTGTGGGTGTGTTGTTTAGTGTCTATTAATCGAATCAAATACATTTGGAGTGAATCCGACGACACCGAGATCTTCACCTGAAAAAATTGACAGTGTATAGCAAGGGATTTTTAGCCTTATCCTAGCTCATCTTCCAACTGGCACAGCGGCCAAACTAGGCTACCTAGGACTTTGGTACATCTGTGGGTGTGTTGTCTAGTGTCTATTAATCGAATCAAATACATTTGGAGTGAATCCGAAGACATCGAGATTTTCACCTGAAAAAATTGACAGTGTATAGTAAGGGATTTTTAGCCTTATCCTAGCTCATCTTCCAACTAGCACAGCGGCCAAACTATGCTACCTAGGACTTTTGTACACCTGTGGATGTGTTGTTTAGTGTCTATTAATCGAATCAAATACATTTGGAGTGAATCCGACGACATCGAGATTTTCACCTGAAAAAATTGACAGTGTATACAAGGGATTTTTAGCCTTATCCTAGCTCATCTTCCAACTGGCACAGCGGCCAAACTAGGCTACCTAGGACTTTTGTACACCTGTGGGTGTGTTGTCTAGTGTCTATTAATCGAATCAAATACATTTGGAGTGAATCCGACGACATCGAGATTTTCACCTGAAAAAATTGACAGTGTATAGTAAGGGATTTTTAGCCTTATCCTAGCTCATCTTCCAACTGGCACAGCGGCCAAACTAGGCTACCTAGGACTTTTGTACACCTGTGGGTGTGTTGTCTAGTGTCTATTAATCGAATCAAATACATTTGGAGTGAATCCGACGACATCGAGATTTTCACCTGAAAAAATTGACAGTGTATACAAGGGATTTTTAGCCTTATCCTAGCTCATCTTCCAACTGGCACAGCGGCCAAACTAGGCTACCTAGGACTTTTGTACACCTGTGGGTGTGTTGTCTAGTGTCTATTAATCGAATCAAATACATTTGGAGTGAATCCGACGACATCGAGATTTTCACCTGAAAAAATTGACAGTGTATAGTAAGGGATTTTTAGCCTTATCCTAGCTCATCTTCCAACTGGCACAGCGGCCAAACTAGGCTACCTAGGACTTTGGTACACCTGTGGGTGTGTTGTCTAGTGTCTATTAATCGAATCAAATACATTTGGAGTGAATCCGACGACATCGAGATTTTCACCTGAAAAAATTGACAGTGTATAGTAAGGGATTTTTAGCCTTATCCTAGCTCATCTTCCAACTGGCACAGCGGCCAAACTAGGCTACCTAGGACTTTTGTACACCTGTGGGTGTGTTGTCTAGTGTCTATTAATCGAATCAAATACATTTGGAGTGAATCCGGCGACATCGAGATTTTCACCTGAAAAAATTGACAGTGTATACTAAGGGATTTTTAGCCTTATCCTAGCTCATCTTCCAACTGGCACAGCGGCCAAACTAGGCTACCTAGGACTTTTGTACACCTGTGGGTGTGTTGTCTAGTGTCTATTAATCGAATCAAATACATTTGGAGTGAATCCGACGACATCGAGATTTTCACCTGAAAAAATTGACAGTGTATAGTAAGGGATTTTTAGCCTTATCCTAGCTCATCTTCCAACTAGCACAGCGGCCAAACTATGCTACCTAGGACTTTTGTACACCTGTGGGTGTGTTGTTTAGTGTCTATTAATCGAATCAAATACATTTGGAGTGAATCCGACGACATCGAGATTTTCACCTGAAAAAATTGACAGTGTATACAAGCCTTATCCTAGCTCATCTTCCAACTAGCACAGCGGCCAAACTATGCTACCTAGGACTTTTGTACACCTGTGGGTGTGTTGTCTAGTGTCTATTAATCGAATCAAATACATTTGGAGTGAATCCGACGACATCGAGATTTTCACCTGAAAAAATTGACAGTGTATAGTAAGGGATTTTTAGCCTTATCCTAGCTCATCTTCCAACTGGCACAGCGGCCAAACTAGGCTACCTAGGACTTTTGTACACCTGTGGGTGTGTTGTCTAGTGTCTATTAATCGAATCAAATACATTTGGAGTGAATCCGACGACATCGAGATTTTCACCTGAAAAAATTGACAGTGTATAGTAAGGGATTTTTAGCCTTATCCTAGCTCATCTTCCAACTAGCACAGCGGCCAAACTATGCTACCTAGGACTTTTGTACACCTGTGGATGTGTTGTTTAGTGTCTATTAATCGAATCAAATACATTTGGAGTGAATCCGACGACATCGAGATTTTCACCTGAAAAAATTGACAGTGTATACAAGGGATTTTTAGCCTTATCCTAGCTCATCTTCCAACTGGCACAGCGGCCAAACTAGGCTACCTAGGACTTTTGTACACCTGTGGGTGTGTTGTCTAGTGTCTATTAATCGAATCAAATACATTTGGAGTGAATCCGACGACATCGAGATTTTCACCTGAAAAAATTGACAGTGTATAGTAAGGGATTTTTAGCCTTATCCTAGCTCATCTTCCAACTGGCACAGCGGCCAAACTAGGCTACCTAGGACTTTTGTACACCTGTGGGTGTGTTGTCTAGTGTCTATTAATCGAATCAAATACATTTGGAGTGAATCCGACGACATCGAGATTTTCACCTGAAAAAATTGACAGTGTATACAAGCCTTATCCTAGCTCATCTTCCAACTAGCACAGCGGCCAAACTATGCTACCTAGGACTTTTGTACACCTGTGGATGTGTTGTTTAGTGTCTATTAATCGAATCAAATACATTTGGAGTGAATCCGACGACATCGAGATTTTCACCTGAAAAAATTGACAGTGTATACAAGGGATTTTTAGCCTTATCCTAGCTCATCTTCCAACTGGCACAGCGGCCAAACTAGGCTACCTAGGACTTTTGTACACCTGTGGGTGTGTTGTCTAGTGTCTATTAATAGAATCAAATACATTTGGAGTGAATCCGACGACATCGAGATTTTCACCTGAAAAAATTGACAGTGTATAGTAAGGGATTTTTAGCCTTATCCTAGCTCATCTTCCAACTGGCACAGCGGCCAAACTAGGCTACCTAGGACTTTTGTACACCTGTGGGTGTGTTGTCTAGTGTATATTAATCGAATCAAATACATTTGAAGTGAATCCGACGACATCGAGATTTTCACCTGAAAAAATTGACAGTGTATAGTAAGGGATTTTTAGCCTTATCCTAGCGCATCTTCCAACTGGCACAGCGGCCAAACTAGGCTACCTAGGACTTTTGTACACCTGTGGGTGTGTTGTCTAGTGTCTATTAATCGAATCAAATACATTTGGAGTGAATCCGACGACATCGAGATTTTCACCTGAAAAAATTGACAGTGTATAGTAAGGGATTTTTAGCCTTATCCTAGCTCATCTTCCAACTGGCACAGCGGCCAAACTAGGCTACCTAGGACTTTTGTACACCTGTGGGTGTGTTGTCTAGTGTCTATTAATCGAATCAAATACATTTGGAGTGAATCCGACGACATCTAGATTTTCACCTGAAAAAATTGACAGTGTATAGTAAGGGATTTTTAGCCTTATCCTAGCTCATCTTCCAACTGGCACAGCGGCCAAACTAGGCTACCTAGGACTTTTGTACACCTGTGGGTGTGTTGTCTAGTGTCTATTAATCGAATCAAATACATTTGGAGTGAATCCGACGACATCTAGATTTTCACCTGAAAAAATTGACAGTGTATAGTAAGGGATTTTTAGCCTTATCCTAGCTCATCTTCCAACTGGCACAGCGACCAAACTAGGCTACCTAGGACTTTTGTACACCTGTGGGTGTGTTGCCTAGTGTCTATTAATCGAATCAAATACATTTGGAGTGAATCCGACGACATCGAGATTTTCACCTGAAAAAATTGACAGTGTATAGTAAGGGATTTTTAGCCTTATCCTAGCTCATCTTCCAACTGGCACAGCGGCCAAACTAGGCTACCTAGGACTTTTGTACACCTGTGGGTGTGTTGTCTAGTGTCTATTAATCGAATCAAATACATTTGGAGTGAATCCGACGACATCTAGATTTTCACCTGAAAAAATTGACAGTGTATAGTAAGGGATTTTTAGCCTTATCCTAGCTCATCTTCCAACTGGCACAGCGACCAAACTAGGCTACCTAGGACTTTTGTACACCTGTGGGTGTGTTGTCTAGTGTCTATTAATCGAATCAAATACATTTGGAGTGAATCCGACGACATCGAGATTTTCACCTGAAAAAATTGACAGTGTATAGTAAGGGATTTTTAGCCTTATCCTAGCTCATCTTCCAACTGGCACAGCGGCCAAACTAGGCTACCTAGGACTTTTGTACACCTGTGGGTGTGTTTTCTAGTGTCTATTAATCGAATCAAATACATTTGGAGTGAATCCGACGACATCGAGATTTTCACCTGAAAAAATTTACAGTGTATAGTAAGGGATTTTTAGCCTTATCCTAGCTCATCTTCCAACTGGCACAGCGGCCAAACTAGGCTACCTAGGACTTTTGTACACCTGTGGGTGTGTTGTCTAGTGTCTATTAATCGAATCAAATACATTTGGAGTGAATCCGACGACATCGAGATTTTCATCTGAAAAAATTGACAGTGTATAGTAAGGGATTTTTAGCCTTATCCTAGCTCATCTTCCAACTGGCACAGCGGCCAAACTAGGCTACCTAGGACTTTTGTACACCTGTGGGTGTGTTGCCTAGTGTCTATTAATCGAATCAAATACATTTGGAGTGAATCCGACGACATCGAGATTTTCACCTGAAAAAATTGACAGTGTATAGTAAGGGATTTTTAGCCTTATCCTAGCTCATCTTCCAACTGGCACAGCGGCCAAACTAGGCTACCTAGGACTTTTGTACACCTGTGGGTGTGTTGTCTAGTGTCTATTAATCGAATCAAATACATTTGGAGTGAATCCGACGACATCTAGATTTTCACCTGAAAAAATTGACAGTGTATAGTAAGGGATTTTTAGCCTTATCCTAGCTCATCTTCCAACTGGCACAGCGGCCAAACTAGGCTACCTAGGACTTTTGTACACCTGTGGGTGTGTTGTCTAGTGTCTATTAATCGAATCAAATACATTTGGAGTGAATCCGACGACATCTAGATTTTCACCTGAAAAAATTGACAGTGTATAGTAAGGGATTTTTAGCCTTATCCTAGCTCATCTTCCAACTGGCACAGCGACCAAACTAGGCTACCTAGGACTTTTGTACACCTGTGGGTGTGTTGCCTAGTGTCTATTAATCGAATCAAATACATTTGGAGTGAATCCGACGACATCGAGATTTTCACCTGAAAAAATTGACAGTGTATAGTAAGGGATTTTTAGCCTTATCCTAGCTCATCTTCCAACTGGCACAGCGGCCAAACTAGGCTACCTAGGACTTTTGTACACCTGTGGGTGTGTTGTCTAGTGTCTATTAATCGAATCAAATACATTTGGAGTGAATCCGACGACATCTAGATTTTCACCTGAAAAAAATTGACAGTGTATAGTAAGGGATTTTTAGCCTTATCCTAGCTCATCTTCCAACTGGCACAGCGACCAAACTAGGCTACCTAGGACTTTTGTACACCTGTGGGTGTGTTGTCTAGTGTCTATTAATCGAATCAAATACATTTGGAGTGAATCCGACGACATCGAGATTTTCACCTGAAAAAATTGACAGTGTATAGTAAGGGATTTTTAGCCTTATCCTAGCTCATCTTCCAACTGGCACAGCGGCCAAACTAGGCTACCTAGGACTTTTGTACACCTGTGGGTGTGTTGTCTAGTGTCTATTAATCGAATCAAATACATTTGGAGTGAATCCGACGACATCTAGATTTTCACCTGAAAAAATTGACAGTGTATAGTAAGGGATTTTTAGCCTTATCCTAGCTCATCTTCCAACTGGCACAGCGGCCAAACTAGGCTACCTAGGACTTTTGTACACCTGTGGGTGTGTTGTCTAGTGTCTATTAATCGAATCAAATACATTTGGAGTGAATCCGACGACATCGAGATTTTCATCTGAAAAAATTGACAGTGTATAGTAAGGGATTTTTAGCCTTATCCTAGCTCATCTTCCAACTGGCACAGCGGCCAAACTAGGCTACCTAGGACTTTTGTACACCTGTGGGTGTGTTGCCTAGTGTCTATTAATCGAATCAAATACATATGGAGTGAATCCAACGACATCGAGATTTTCACCTGAAAAAATTGACAGTGTATAGTAAGGGATTTTTAGCCTTATCCTAGCTCATCTTCCAACTGGCACAGCGGCCAAACTAGGCTACCTAGGACTTTTGTACACCTGTGGGTGTGTTGTCTAGTGTCTATTAATCGAATCAAATACATTTGGAGTGAATCCGACGACATCGAGATTTTCACCTGAAAAAATTGACAGTGTATAGTAAGGGATTTTTAGCCTTATCCTAGCTCATCTTCCAACTGGCACAGCGGCCAAACTAGGCTACCTAGGACTTTTGTACACCTGTGGGTGTGTTGTCTAGTGTCTATTAATCGAATCAAATACATTTGGAGTGAATCCGACGACATCGAGATTTTCACCTGAAAAAATTGACAGTGTATAGTAAGGGATTTTTAGCCTTATCCTAGCTCATCTTCCAACTGGCACAGCGCCCAACTAGGCTACCTAGGACTTTTGTACACCTGTGGGTGTGTTGCCTAGTGTCTATTAATCGAATCAAATACATATGGAGTGAATCCAACGACATCGAGATTTTCACCTGAAAAAATTGACAGTGTATAGTAAGGGATTTTTAGCCTTATCCTAGCTCATCTTCCAACTGGCACAGCGGCCAAACTAGGCTACCTAGGACTTTTGTACACCTGTGGGTGTGTTGCCTAGTGTCTATTAATCGAATCAAATACATATGGAGTGAATACGACGACATCGAGATTTTCACCTGAAAAAATTGACAGTGTATAGTAAGGGATTTTTAGCCTTATCCTAGCTCATCTTCCAACTGGCACAGCGGCCAAACTAGGCTACCTAGGACTTTTGTACACCTGTGGGTGTGTTGTCTCGTGTCTATTAATCGAATCAAATACATTTGGAGTGAATCCGACGACATCGAGATTTTCACCTGAAAAAATTGACAGTGTATAGTAAGGGATTTTTAGCCTTATCCTAGCTCATCTTCCAACTGGCACAGCGGCCAAACTAGGCTACCTAGGACTTTTGTACACCTGTGGGTGTGTTGTCTAGTGTCTATTAATCGAATCAAATACATTTGGAGTGAATCCGACGACATCGAGATTTTCACCTGAAAAAATTGACAGTGTATAGTAAGGGATTTTTAGCCTTATCCTAGCTCATCTTCCAACTGGCACAGCGGCCAAACTAGGCTACCTAGGCCTTTTGTACACCTGTGGGTGTGTTGTCTAGTGTCTATTAATCGAATCAAATACATTTGGAGTGAATCCGACGACATCGAGATTTTCACCTGAAAAAATTGACAGTGTATAGTAAGGGATTTTTAGCCTTATTCTAGCTCATCTTCCAACTGGCACAGCGGCCAAACTAGGCTACCTAGGACTTTTGTACACCTGTGGGTGTGTTGTCTAGTGTCTATTAATCGAATCAAATACATTTGGAGTGAATCCGACGACATCGAGATTTTCACCTGAAAAAATTGACAGTGTATAGTAAGGGATTTTTAACCTTATCCTAGCTCATCTTCCAACTGGCACAGCGGCCAAACTAGGCTACCTAGGACTTTTGTACACCTGTGGGTGTGTTGTCTAGTGTCTATTAATCGAATCAAATACATTTGGAGTGAATCCGACGAGATCGAGATTTTCACCTGAAAAAATTGACAGTGTATAGTAAGGGATTTTTATCCTTATCCTAGCTCATCTTCCAACTGGCACAGCAGCCAAACTAGGCTACCTAGGACTTTTGTACACCTGTGGGTGTGTTGTCTAGTGTCTATTAATCGAATCAAATACATTTGGAGTGAATCCGACGACATCGAGATTTTCACCTGAAAAAATTGACAGTGTATAGTAAGGGATTTTTAACCTTATCCTAGCTCATCTTCCAACTGGCACAGCGGCCAAACTAGGCTACCTAGGACTTTTGTACACCTGTGGGTGTGTTGTCTAGTGTCTATTAATCGAATCAAATACATTTGGAGTGAATCCGACGACATCCAGATTTTCACCTGAAAAAATTTACAGTGTATAGTAAGGGATTTTTAGCCTTATCCTAGCTCATCTTCCAACTGGCACAGCGGCCAAACTAGGCTACCTAGGACTTTTGTACACCTGTGGGTGTGTTGCCTAGTGTCTATTAATCGAATCAAATACATATGGAGTGAATCCAACGACATCGAGATTTTCACCTGAAAAAATTGACAGTGTATAGTAAGGGATTTTTAGCCTTATCCTAGCTCATCTTCCAACTGGCACAGCGGCCAAACTAGGCTACCTAGGACTTTTGTACACCTGTGGGTGTGTTGTCTAGTGTCTATTAATCGAATCAAATACATTTGGAGTGAATCCGACGACATCGAGATTTTCACCTGAAAAAATTGACAGTGTATAGTAAGGGATTTTTAGCCTTATCCTAGCTCATCTTCCAACTGGCACAGCGGCCAAACTAGGCTACCTAGGACTTTTGTACACCTGTGGGTGTGTTGTCTAGTGTCTATTAATCGAATCAAATACATTTGGAGTGAATCCGACGACATCGAGATTTTCACCTGAAAAAATTGACAGTGTATAGTAAGGGATTTTTAGCCTTATCCTAGCTCATCTTCCAACTGGCACAGCGCCCAACTAGGCTACCTAGGACTTTTGTACACCTGTGGGTGTGTTGCCTAGTGTCTATTAATCGAATCAAATACATATGGAGTGAATCCAACGACATCGAGATTTTCACCTGAAAAAATTGACAGTGTATAGTAAGGGATTTTTAGCCTTATCCTAGCTCATCTTCCAACTGGCACAGCGGCCAAACTAGGCTACCTAGGACTTTTGTACACCTGTGGGTGTGTTGCCTAGTGTCTATTAATCGAATCAAATACATATGGAGTGAATACGACGACATCGAGATTTTCACCTGAAAAAATTGACAGTGTATAGTAAGGGATTTTTAGCCTTATCCTAGCTCATCTTCCAACTGGCACAGCGGCCAAACTAGGCTACCTAGGACTTTTGTACACCTGTGGGTGTGTTGTCTCGTGTCTATTAATCGAATCAAATACATTTGGAGTGAATCCGACGACATCGAGATTTTCACCTGAAAAAATTGACAGTGTATAGTAAGGGATTTTTAGCCTTATCCTAGCTCATCTTCCAACTGGCACAGCGGCCAAACTAGGCTACCTAGGACTTTTGTACACCTGTGGGTGTGTTGTCTAGTGTCTATTAATCGAATCAAATACATTTGGAGTGAATCCGACGACATCGAGATTTTCACCTGAAAAAATTGACAGTGTATAGTAAGGGATTTTTAGCCTTATCCTAGCTCATCTTCCAACTGGCACAGCGGCCAAACTAGGCTACCTAGGCCTTTTGTACACCTGTGGGTGTGTTGTCTAGTGTCTATTAATCGAATCAAATACATTTGGAGTGAATCCGACGACATCGAGATTTTCACCTGAAAAAATTGACAGTGTATAGTAAGGGATTTTTAGCCTTATTCTAGCTCATCTTCCAACTGGCACAGCGGCCAAACTAGGCTACCTAGGACTTTTGTACACCTGTGGGTGTGTTGTCTAGTGTCTATTAATCGAATCAAATACATTTGGAGTGAATCCGACGACATCGAGATTTTCACCTGAAAAAATTGACAGTGTATAGTAAGGGATTTTTAACCTTATCCTAGCTCATCTTCCAACTGGCACAGCGGCCAAACTAGGCTACCTAGGACTTTTGTACACCTGTGGGTGTGTTGTCTAGTGTCTATTAATCGAATCAAATACATTTGGAGTGAATCCGACGAGATCGAGATTTTCACCTGAAAAAATTGACAGTGTATAGTAAGGGATTTTTATCCTTATCCTAGCTCATCTTCCAACTGGCACAGCAGCCAAACTAGGCTACCTAGGACTTTTGTACACCTGTGGGTGTGTTGTCTAGTGTCTATTAATCGAATCAAATACATTTGGAGTGAATCCGACGACATCGAGATTTTCACCTGAAAAAATTGACAGTGTATAGTAAGGGATTTTTAACCTTATCCTAGCTCATCTTCCAACTGGCACAGCGGCCAAACTAGGCTACCTAGGACTTTTGTACACCTGTGGGTGTGTTGTCTAGTGTCTATTAATCGAATCAAATACATTTGGAGTGAATCCGACGACATCCAGATTTTCACCTGAAAAAATTTACAGTGTATAGTAAGGGATTTTTAGCCTTATCCTAGCTCATCTTCCAACTGGCACAGCGGCCAAACTAGGCTACCTAGGACTTTTGTACACCTGTGGGTGTGTTGTCTAGTGTTTATTAATCGAATCAAATACATTTGGAGTGAATCCGACGACATCGAGATTTTCACCTGAAAAAATTGACAGTGTATAGTAAGGGATTTTTAGCCTTATCCTAGCTCATCTTCCAACTGGCACAGCGGCCAAACTAGGCTACCTAGGACTTTTGTACACCTGTGGGTGTGTTGTCTAGTGTCTATTAATCGAATCAAATACATTTGGAGTGAATCCGACGACATCCAGATTTTCACCTGAAAAAATTGACAGTGTATAGTAAGGGATTTTTAGCCTTATCCTAGCTCATCTTCCAACTGGCACAGCGGCCAAACTAGGCTACCTAGGACTTTTGTACACCTGTGGGTGTGTTGTCTAGTGTCTATTAATCGAATCAAATACATTTGGAGTGAATCCGACGACATCGAGATTTTCACCTGAAAAAATTGTCAGTGTATAGTAAGGGATTTTTAGCCTTATTAAGATGAGCTAGGATCTTCCAACTGGCACAGCGGCCAAACTAGGCTACCTAGGACTCCGACGACATCGAGATTTTCACCTGACAAAATTTACAGTGTATAGTAAGGGATTTTTATCCTTATCCTAGCTCATCTTCCAACTGGCACAGCGGCCAAACTAGGCTACCTAGGACTTTTGTACACCTGTGGGTGTGTTGTCTAGTGTCTATTAATCGAATCAAATACATTTGGAGTGAATCCGACGACATCGAGATTTTCACCTGAAAAAATTGTCAGTGTATAGTAAGGGATTTTTAGCCTTATTAAGATGAGCTAGGATCTTCCAACTGGCACAGCGGCCAAACTAGGCTACCTAGGACTCCGACGACATCGAGATTTTCACCTGACAAAATTTACAGTGTATAGTAAGGGATTTTTATCCTTATCCTAGCTCATCTTCCAACTGGCACAGCGGCCAAACTAGGCTACCTAGGACTTTTGTACACCTGTGGGTGTGTTGTCTAGTGTCTATTAATCGAATCAAATACATTTGGAGTGAATCCGACGACATCGAGATTTTCACCTGAAAAAATTGACAGTGTATAGTAAGGGATTTTTAGCCTTATCCTAGCTCATCTTCCAACTGGCACAGCGGCCAAACTAGGCTACCTAGGACTTTTGTACACCTGTGGGTGTGTTGTCTAGTGTCTATTAATCGAATCAAATACATTTGGAGTGAATCCGACGACATCGAGATTTTCACCTGAAAAAATTGACAGTGTATAGTAAGGGATTTTTAGCCTTATCCTAGCTCATCTTCCAACTAGCACAGCGGCCAAACTATGCTACCTAGGACTTTTGTACACCTGTGCGTGTGTTGTCTAGTATCTATTAATCGAATCAAATACATTTGGAGTGAATCCGAAGACATCGAGATTTTCACCTGAAAAAATTGGCAGTGTATAGTAAGGGATTTTTAGCCTTATCCTAGCTCATCTTCCAACTGGCACAGCGGCCAAACTAGGCTACCTAGGACTTTTGTACACCTGTGGGTGTGTTGTCTAGTGTCTATTAATCGAATCAAATACATTTGGAGTGAATCCGAAGACATCGAGATTTTCACCTGAAAAAATTGACAGTGTATAGTAAGGGATTTTTATCCTTATCCTAGCTCATCTTCCAACTGGCACAGCGGCCAAACTAGGCTACCTAGGACTTTTGTACACCTGTGGGTGTGTTGTCTAGTGTCTATTAATCGAATCAAATACATTTGGAGTGAATCCGACGACATCGAGATTTTCACCTGAAAAAATTGACAGTGTATAAAGGGATTTTTAGCCTTATCCTAGCTCATCTTCCAACTGGCACAGCGGCCAAACTAGGCTACCTAGGACTTTTGTACACCTGTGGGTGTGTTGTCTAGTGTCTATTAATCGAATCAAATACATTTGGAGTGAATCCCACGACATCGAGATTTTCACCTGAAAAAATTGACAGTGTATAGTAAGGGATTTTTAGCCTTATCCTAGCTCATCTTCCAACTGGCACAGCGGCCAAACTAGGCTACCTAGGACTTTTGTACACCTGTGGGTGTGTTGTCTAGTGTCTATTAATCGAATCAAATACATATGGAGTGAATCCGACGACATCGAGATTTTCACCTGAAAAAATTGACAGTGTATTGTAAGGGATTTTTAGCCTTATCCTAGCTCATCTTCCAACTGGCACAGCGGCCAAACTAGGCTACCTAGGACTTTTGTACACCTGTGGGTGTGTTGTCTAGTGTCTATTAATCGAATCAAATACATTTGGAGTGAATCCGACGACATCGAGATTTTCACCTGAAAAAATTGACAGTGTATAGTAAGGGATTTTTAGCCTTATCCTAGCTCATCTTCCAACTGGCACAGCGGCCAAACTAGGCTACCTAGGACTTTTGTACACCTGTGGGTGTGTTGTCTAGTGTCTATTAATCGAATCAAATACATTTGGAGTGAATCCGACGACATCCAGATTTTCACCTGAAAAAATTGACAGTGTATAGTAAGGGATTTTTAGCCTTATCCTAGCTCATCTTCCAACTGGCACAGCGGCCAAACTAGGCTACCTAGGACTTTTGTACACCTGTGGGTGTGTTGTCTAGTGTCTATTAATCGAATCAAATACATTTGGAGTGAATCCGACGACATCGAGATTTTCACCTGAAAAAATTGACAGTGTATAGTAAGGGATTTTTAGCCTTATCCTAGCTCATCTTCCAACTGGCACAGCGGCCAAACTAGGCTACCTAGGACTTTTGTACACCTGTGGGTGTGTTGTCTAGTGTCTATTAATCGAATCAAATACATATGGAGTGAATCCGACGACATCGAGATTTTCACCTGAAAAAATTGACAGTGTATTGTAAGGGATTTTTAGCCTTATCCTAGCTCATCTTCCAACTGGCACAGCGGCCAAACTAATCTACCTAGGACTTTGGTACACCTGTGGGTGTGTTGTCTAGTGTCTATTAATCGAATCAAATACATTTGGAGTGAATCCGACAACATCGAGATTTTCACCTGAAAAAATTGACAGTGTATAGTAAGGGATTTTTAGCCTTATCCTAGCTCATCTTCCAACTGGCACAGCGGCCAAACTAGGCTACCTAGGACTTTTGTACACCTGTGGGTGTGTTGTCTAGTGTCTATTAATCGAATCAAATACATTTGGAGTGAATCTGACGACATCGAGATTTTCACCTGAAAAAATTGACAGTGTATAGTAAGGGATTTTTAGCCTTATCCTAGCTCATCTTCCAACTGGCACAGCGGCCAAACTAGGCTACCTAGGACTTTTGTACACCTGTGGGTGTGTTGACTAGTGTCTATTAATCGAATCAAATACATTTGGAGTGAATCCGACGACATCGAGATTTTCACCTGAAAAAATTGACAGTGTATACTAAGGGATTTTTAGCCTTATCCTAGCTCATCTTCCAACTGGCACAGCGGCCAAACTAGGCTACCTAGGACTTTTGTACACCTGTGGGTGTGTTGTCTAGTGTCTATTAATCGAATCAAATACATTTGGAGTGAATCCGACGACATCGAGAATTTCACCTGAAAAAATTGACAGTGTATAGTAAGGGATTTTTAGCCTTATCCTAGCTCATCTTCCAACTGGCACAGCGGCCAAACTAGGCTACCTAGGACTTTTGTACACCTGCGGGTGTGTTGTCTAGTGTCTATTAATCGAATCAAATACATATGGAGTGAATCCGACGACATCGAGATTTTCACCTGAAAAAATTGACAGTGTATTGTAAGGGATTTTTAGCCTTATCCTAGCTCATCTTCCAACTGGCACAGCGGCCAAACTAATCTACCTAGGACTTTGGTACACCTGTGGGTGTGTTGTCTAGTGTCTATTAATCGAATCAAATACATTTGGAGTGAATCCGACAACATCGAGATTTTCACCTGAAAAAATTGACAGTGTATAGTAAGGGATTTTTAGCCTTATCCTAGCTCATCTTCCAACTGGCACAGCGGCCAAACTAGGCTACCTAGGACTTTTGTACACCTGTGGGTGTGTTGTCTAGTGTCTATTAATCGAATCAAATACATTTGGAGTGAATCCGACGACATCCAGATTTTCACCTGAAAAAATTGACAGTGTATAGTAAGGGATTTTTAGCCTTATCCTAGCTCATCTTCCAACTGGCACAGCGGCCAAACTAGGCTACCTAGGACTTTTGTACACCTGTGGGTGTGTTGTCTAGTGTCTATTAATCGAATCAAATACATTTGGAGTGAATCCGACGACATCGAGATTTTCACCTGAAAAAATTGACAGTGTATACTAAGGGATTTTTAGCCTTATCCTAGCTCATCTTCCAACTGGTACAGCGGCCAAACTAGGCTACTTAGGACTTTTGTACACCTGTGGGTGTGTTGTCTAGTGTCTATTAATCGAATCAAATACATTTGGAGTGAATCCGACGACATCGAGATTTTCACCTGAAAAAATTGACAGTGTATACTAAGGGATTTTTAGCCTTATCCTAGCTCATCTTCCAACTGGCACAGCGGCCAAACTAGGCTACCTAGGACTTTTGTACACCTGTGGGTGTGTTGTCTAGTGTCTATTAATCGAATCAAATACATTTGGAGTGAATCCGACGACATCCAGATTTTCACCTGAAAAAATTGACAGTGTATAGTAAGGGATTTTTAGCCTTATCCTAGCTCATCTTCCAACTGGCACAGCGGCCAAACTAGGCTACCTAGGACTTTTGTACACCTGTGGGTGTGTTGTCTAGTGTCTATTAATCGAATCAAATACATTTGGAGTGAATCCGAAGACATCGAGATTTTCACCTGAAAAAATTGACAGTGTATAGTAAGGGATTTTTAGCCTTATCCTAGCTCATCTTCCAACTGGCACAGCGGCCAAACTAGGCTACCTAGGACTTTTGTACACCTGTGGGTGTGTTGTCTAGTGTCTATTAATCGAATCAAATACATTTGGAGTGAATCCGACGACATCGAGATTTTCACCTGAAAAAATTGACAGTGTATACTAAGGGATTTTTAGCCTTATCCTAGCTCATCTTCCAACTGGCACAGCGGCCAAACTAGGCTACCTAGGACTTTTGTACACCTGTGGGTGTGTTGTCTAGTGTCTATTAATCGAATCAAATACATTTGGAGTGAATCCGACGACATCCAGATTTTCACCTGAAAAAATTGACAGTGTATAGTAAGGGATTTTTAGCCTTATCCTAGCTCATCTTCCAACTAGCACAGCGGCCAAACTATGCTACCTAGGACTTTTGTACACCTGTGGGTGTGTTGTTTAGTGTCTATTAATCGAATCAAATACATTTGGAGTGAATCCGACGACATCGAGATTTTCACCTGAAAAAATTGACAGTGTATAGTAAGGGATTTTTAGCCTTATCCTAGCTCATCTTCCAACTGGCACAGCGGCCAAACTATGCTACCTAGGACTTTTGTACACCTGTGGGTGTGTTGTTTAGTGTCTATTAATCGAATCAAATACATTTGGAGTGAATCCGACGACATCGAGATTTTCACCTGAAAAAATTGACAGTGTATAGCAAGGGATTTTTAGCCTTATCCTAGCTCATCTTCCAACTGGCACAGCGGCCAAACTAGGCTACCTAGGACTTTGGTACATCTGTGGGTGTGTTGTCTAGTGTCTATTAATCGAATCAAATACATTTGGAGTGAATCCGACGACACCGAGATTTTCACCTGAAAAAATTGACAGTGTATAGTAAGGGATTATCCTCCCCATCTTCCAACTGGCACAGCGGCCAAACTAGGCTACCTAGGACTTTTGTACACCTGTGGGTGTGTTGTCTAGTGTCTATTAATCGAATCAAATACATTTGGAGTGAATCCGACGATATCGAGATTTTCACCTGAAAAAATTGACAGTTTATAGTAAGGGATTTTTAGCCTTATCCTAGCTCATCTTCCAACTAGCACAGCGGCCAAACTATGCTACCTAGGACTTTTGTACACCTGTGGGTGTGTTGTTTAGTGTCTATTAATCGAATCAAATACATTTGGAGTGAATCCGACGACATCGAGATTTTCACCTGAAAAAATTGACAGTGTATAGCAAGGGATTTTTAGCCTTATCCTAACTCATCTTCCAACTGGCACAGCGGCCAAACTAGGCTACCTAGGACTTTGGTACATCTGTGGGTGTGTTGTCTAGTGTCTATTAATCGAATCAAATACATTTGGAGTGAATCCGACGACACCGAGATTTTCACCTGAAAAAATTGACAGTGTATAGTAAGGGATTATCCTAGCTCATCTTCCAACTGGCACAGCGGCCAAACTAGGCTACCTAGGACTTTTGTACACCTGTGGGTGTGTTGTCTAGTGTCTATTAATCGAATCAAATACATTTGGAGTGAATCCGACGACATCGAGATTTTCACCTGAAAAAATTGACAGTGTATAGTAAGGGATTTTTAGCCTTATCCTAGCTCATCTTCCAACTGGCACAGCGGCCAAACTAGGCTACCTAGGACTTTTGCACACCTGTGGGTGTGTTGTCTAGTGTCTATTAATCGAATCAAATACATTTGGAGTGAATCCGACGACATCGAGATTTTCACCTGAAAAAATTGACAGTGTATAGTAAGGGATTTTTAGCCTTATCCTAGCTCATCTTCCAACTGGCACAGCGGCCAAACTAGGCTACCTAGGACTTTTGTACACCTGTGGGTGTGTTGTCTAGTGTCTTTTAATCGAATCAAATACATTTGGAGTGAATCCGACGACATCGAGATTTTCACCTGAAAAAAATGACAGTGTATAGCAAGGGATTTTTAGCCTTATCCTAGCTCATCTTCCAACTGGCACAGCGGCCAAACTAGGCTACCTAGGACTTTGGTACATCTGTGGGTGTGTTGTCTAGTGTCTATTAATCGAATCAAATACATTTGGAGTGAATCCGACGACACCGAGATTTTCACCTGAAAAAATTGACATATAGTAAGGGATTATCCTAACTCATCTTCCAACTGGCACAGCGGCCAAACTAGGCTACCTAGGACTTTTGTACACCTGTGGGTGTGTTGTCTAGTGTCTATTAATCGAATCAAATACATTTGGAGTGAATCCGACGACATCGAGATTTTCACCTGAAAAAATTGACAGTGTATAGCAAGGGATTTTTAGCCTTATCCTAGCTCATCTTTCAACTGGCACAGCGGCCAAACTAGGCTACCTAGGACTTTTGTACACCTGTGGGTGTGTTGTCTAGTGTCTATTAATCGAATCAAATACATTTGGAGTGAATCCGACGACATCGAGATTTTCACCTGAAAAAATTGACAGTGTATAGTAAGGGATTTTTAGCCTTATCCTAGCTCATCTTCCAACTGGCACAGCGGCCAAACTAGGCTACCTAGGACTTTTGCACACCTGTGGGTGTGTTGTCTAGTGTCTATTAATCGAATCAAATACATTTGGAGTGAATCCGACGACATCGAGATTTTCACCTGAAAAAATTGACAGTGTATAGTAAGGGATTTTTAGCCTTATCCTAGCTCATCTTCCAACTGGCACAGCGGCCAAACTAGGCTACCTAGGACTTTTGTACACCTGTGGGTGTGTTGTCTAGTGTCTTTTAATCGAATCAAATACATTTGGAGTGAATCCGACGACATCGAGATTTTCACCTGAAAAAAATGACAGTGTATAGCAAGGGATTTTTAGCCTTATCCTAGCTCATCTTCCAACTGGCACAGCGGCCAAACTAGGCTACCTAGGACTTTGGTACATCTGTGGGTGTGTTGTCTAGTGTCTATTAATCGAATCAAATACATTTGGAGTGAATCCGACGACACCGAGATTTTCACCTGAAAAAATTGACATATAGTAAGGGATTATCCTAACTCATCTTCCAACTGGCACAGCGGCCAAACTAGGCTACCTAGGACTTTTGTACACCTGTGGGTGTGTTGTCTAGTGTCTATTAATCGAATCAAATACATTTGGAGTGAATCCGACGACATCGAGATTTTCACCTGAAAAAATTGACAGTGTATAGCAAGGGATTTTTAGCCTTATCCTAGCTCATCTTTCAACTGGCACAGCGGCCAAACTAGGCTACCTAGGACTTTTGTACACCTGTGGGTGTGTTGTCTAGTGTCTATTAATCGAATCAAATACATTTGGAGTGAATCCGACGACACCGAGATTTTCACCTGAAAAAATTGACAGTGTATAGTAAGGGATTTTTAGCCTTATCCTAGCTCATCTTCCAACTGGCACAGCGGCCAAACTAGGCTACCTAGGACTTTTGTACACCTGTGGGTGTGTTGTCTAGTGTCTATTAATCGAATCAAATACATTTGGAGTGAATCCGACGACATCGAGATTTTCACCTGAAAAAATTGACAGTGTATAATAAGGGATTTTTAGCCTTATCCTAGCTCATCTTCCAACTGGTACAGCGGCCAAACTAGGCTACTTAGGACTTTTGTACACCTGTGGGTGTGTTGTCTAGTGTCTATTAATCGAATCAAATACATTTGGAGTGAATCCGACGACATCGAGATTTTCACCTGAAAAAATTGACAGTGTATACTAAGGGATTTTTAGCCTTATCCTAGCTCATCTTCCAACTGGCACAGCGGCCAAACTATGCTACCTAGGACTTTTGTACACCTGTGGGTGTGTTGTCTAGTGTCTATTAATCGAATCAAATACATTTGGAGTGAATCCGACGACATACAGATTTTCACCTGAAAAAATTGACAGTGTATTGTAAGGGATTTTTAGCCTTATCCTAGCTCATCTTCCAACTAGCACAGCGGCCAAACTATGCTACCTAGGACTTTTGTACACCTGTGGGTGTGTTGTTTAGTGTCTATTAATCGAATCAAATACATTTGGAGTGAATCCGACGACATCGAGATTTTCACCTGAAAAAATTGACAGTGTATAGTAAGGGATTTTTAGCCTTATCCTAGCTCATCTTCCAACTAGCACAGCGGCCAAACTATGCTACCTAGGACTTTTGTACACCTGTGAGTGTGTTGTCTAGTGTCTATTAATCGAATCAAATACATTTGGAGTGAATCCGACGACATACAGATTTTCACCTGAAAAAATTGACAGTGTATAGTAAGGGATTTTTAGCCTTATCCTAGCTCATCTTCCAACTGGCACAGCGGCCAAACTAGGCTACCTAGGACTTTGGTACATCTGTGGGTGTGTTGTCTAGTGTCTATTAATCGAATCAAATACATTTGGAGTGAATCCGACGACATCGAGATTTTCACCTGAAAAAATTGACAGTGTATACAAGGGATTTTTAGCCTTATCCTAGCTCATCTTCCAACTGGCACAGCGGCCAAACTAGGCTACCTAGGACTTTTGTACACCTGTGGGTGTGTTGTCTAGTGTCTATTAATCGAATCAAATACATTTGGAGTGAATCCGACGACATCCAGATTTTCACCTGAAAAAATTGACAGTGTATAGTAAGGGATTTTTAGCCTTATCCTAGCTCATCTTCCAACTAGCACAGCGGCCAAACTATGCTACCTAGGACTTTGGTACATCTGTGGGTGTGTTGTCTAGTGTCTATTAATCGAATCAAATACATTTGGAGTGAATCCGAAGACATCGAGATTTTCACCTGAAAAAATTGACAGTGTATAGTAAGGGATTTTTAGCCTTATCCTAGCTCATCTTCCAACTAGCACAGCGGCCAAACTATGCTACCTAGGACTTTTGTACACCTGTGGGTGTGTTGTTTAGTGTCTATTAATCGAATCAAATACATTTGAAGTGAATCCGAAGACATCGAGATTTTCACCTGAAAAAATTGACAGTTTATAGTAAGGGATTTTTAGCCTTATCCTAGCTCATCTTCCAACTAGCACAGCGGCCAAACTATGCTACCTAGGACTTTTGTACACCTGTGGGTGTGTTGTTTAGTGTCTATTAATCGAATCAAATACATTTGGAGTGAATCCGACGACATCGAGATTTTCACCTGAAAAAATTGACAGTGTATACTAAGGGATTTTTAGCCTTATCCTAGCTCATCTTCCAACTGGCACAGCGGCAAAACTAGGCTACCTAGGACTTTTGTACACCTGTGGGTGTGTTGTCTAGTGTCTATTAATCGAATCAAATACATTTGGAGTGAATCCGACGACATCCAGATTTTCACCTGAAAAAATTGACAGTGTATAGTAAGGGATTTTTAGCCTTATCCTAGCTCATCTTCCAACTGGCACAGCGGCCAAACTAGGCTACCTAGGACTTTTGTACACCTGTGGGTGTGTTGTCTAGTGTCTATTAATCGAATCAAATACATTTGGAGTGAATCCGACGACATCCAGATTTTCACCTGAAAAAATTGACAGTGTATAGTAAGGGATTTTTAGCCTTATCCTAGCTCATCTTCCAACTGGCACAGCGGCCAAACTAGGCTACCTAGGACTTTTGTACACCTGTGGGTGTGTTGTCTAGTGTCTATTAATCGAATCAAATACATTTGGAGTGAATCCGACGACATCGAGATTTTCACCTGAAAAAATTGACAGTGTATACTAAGGGATTTTTAGCCTTATCCTAGCTCATCTTCCAACTGGCACAGCGGCCAAACTAGGCTACCTAGGACTTTTGTACACCTGTGGGTGTGTTGTCTAGTGTCTATTAATCGAATCAAATACATTTGGAGTGAATCCGACGACATCCAGATTTTCACCTGAAAAAATTGACAGTGTATAGTAAGGGATTTTTAGCCTTATCCTAGCTCATCTTCCAACTGGCACAGCGGCCAAACTAGGCTACCTAGGACTTTGGTACATCTGTGGGTGTGTTGTCTAGTGTCTATTAATCGAATCAAATACATTTGGAGTGAATCCGAAGACATCGAGATTTTCACCTGAAAAAATTGACAGTGTATAGTAAGGGATTTTTAGCCTTATCCTAGCTCATCTTCCAACTAGCACAGCGGCCAAACTATGCTACCTAGGACTTTTGTACACCTGTGGGTGTGTTGTTTAGTGTCTATTAATCGAATCAAATACATTTGGAGTGAATCCGACGACATCGAGATTTTCACCTGAAAAAATTGACAGTGTATAGTAAGGGATTTTTAGCCTTATCCTAGCTCATCTTCCAACTAGCACAGCGGCCAAACTATGCTACCTAGGACTTTTGTACACCTGTGGGTGTGTTGTTTAGTGTCTATTAATCGAATCAAATACATTTGAAGTGAATCCGAAGACATCGAGATTTTCACCTGAAAAAATTGACAGTTTATAGTAAGGGATTTTTAGCCTTATCCTAGCTCATCTTCCAACTGGCACAGCGGCCAAACTAGGCTACCTAGGACTTTTGTACACCTGTGGGTGTGTTGTCTAGTGTCTATTAATCGAATCAAATACATTTGGAGTGAATCCGACGACATCGAGATTTTCACCTGAAAAAATTGACAGTGTATAGTAAGGGATTTTTAGCCTTATCCTAGCTCATCTTCCAACTGGCACAGCGGCCAAACTAGGCTACCTAGGACTTTTGTACACCTGTGGGTGTGTTGTCTAGTGTCTATTAATCGAATCAAATACATTTGGAGTGAATCCGACGACATCGAGATTTTCACCTGAAAAAATTGACAGTGTATAGTAAGGGATTTTTAGCCTTATCCTAGCTCATCTTCCAACTGGCACAGCGGCCAAACTAGGCTACCTAGGACTTTTGTACACCTGTGGGTGTGTTGTCTAGTGTCTATTAATCGAATCAAATACATTTGGAGTGAATCCGACGACATCGAGATTTTCACCTGAAAAAATTGACAGTTATAGTAAGGGATTATCCTAACTCATCTTCCAACTGGCACAGCGGCCAAACTAGGCTACCTAGGACTTTTGTACACCTGTGGGTGTGTTGTCTAGTGTCTTTTAATCGAATCAAATACATTTGGAGTGAATCCGACGACATCGAGATTTTCACCTGAAAAAATTGACAGTGTATAGTAAGGGATTTTTAGCCTTATCCTAGCTCATCTTCCAACTAGCACAGCGGAAAAACTATGCTACCTAGGACTTTTGTACACCTGTGGGTGTGTTGTTGAGTGTCTATTAATCGAATCAAATACATTTGGAGTGAATCCGACGACATCGAGATTTTCACCTGAAAAAATTGACAGTGTATAGTAAGGGATTTTTAGCCTTATCCTAGCTCATCTTTCAACTGGCACAGCGGCCCATCGGATACGCAGAATATGGAACAAAATAGTTTATTTTGACAAATCGGCCATATCTCGAAGACGGTTCGTTTGTAAATCACGTGGTAACGTCTCCAAAGGAGCACCACAACCACCGTCACCACCGATGTACCGCGTCGCTCCATTGGCGCTATAATTTACGATCTCGCTCATTGCTAATGGGTGTAGGCAGGCGGCGGTTCCGCGACGAAGGCAGGCACTGTCACGACCTTACATTCGCTGCACACGACAAATAGCCGCGTGATTATTTATGTCACCAGTGGATTTGAGGGCTCTTGCTGAGCAATTTCAAATGACACCTCATTAAGATTATCTCTCTCTGGAGAGCGGCTGACTGTTGCCTGCTGGTGGCTGGTGGCATGCGACTGGTGACTGGGCGGCTGGGCGGCAGAAAGGTGCACCCATAAACAAAGCGCCATCCCACACACACGCGACACGGTGCGAACGTGCATCGTGCGATATATCAGAAGGTGGTGTCTGCAAGATGAATACCCGATGCAGTCGACGATGCATCCGCGCAACTGCCCGGCAACGCTCTGGTGGTGGACACACACATCTTGGGTGGATTCCCAATTAAATTAGCATTAAATTAGTCAACTCTTGCAGCAGCATTGTTCAATTAATTACACCTAAGCAGTTGTGTGGGCTGCGAACGCACACGTTGTTGTTGATGGCTTTGAGTGTTGAAAGTTGAAGCGTGGAATGCCCGAATGGACGTCATTTGTGGCAGCGGCGCGGCGGTGGTGGATGCGGACATGGCGCGTTGGCATCTGTTGTTACGAGTGAATGGGGAATTTATTGATGATTGTGGAATTTTCTCGCAAGGAATGCGGCCATCAAAAGGATTGACTGCTAAGCGGTTGGGTGGCGGTGGCTTATTTGAGAATTATGAGCGCCGCCTGGTTGCGGTGGTGTGCGAATCCATGGCAACGGAGCGAAACACATAGTTGACCCGCCGTGGCGGTAGGTAGTCGAGTTGGAGGCATTTTAGCCCAAGCAAATGTTTAAGATGAAAATTTCGATTAATAGACGCAAGAGAACATCACCACAGGCTTGTCTCAGGCGCACAGCACGACGCCGGCTGGTGCCTTCGTGGCAAAAGGTGTTCGATCCCCGATCCCGAGTCAAGTTTGATCGCCCGCTCAGTGTAGCAGGGGCACTCAATCCTGCTTTGCGCCCTCGTCGGTCCTCCGTTGCCGCGCCGTGCGATCATAAAGCATCACCCCCACACCAAACGACGTCCATTAAGCCGTCCTACATGCAGTGCCAGGCACTCCGTGAACTTGCACCTCTCTCGTTAAAACAAAATCAACCACTCACCCATAAGGATCACGATGACCATTAACTCCTCCGATATCCGCTCGGGATTCCACTCCACGCCGACGACTTGAATTTATAACCGACTAAACTACATCATTGATCACGATTTGCGGGCGGCGACCGCGTTGGTACGACGACGGTCGGCGGTGCGGTGCATCTAAGGAGAGGATCGGTAGCCTGCGGCAATCAATTTATGATGATTGCTTGTTTGCTGAGGGGAAATGTAATTGGATAGTCGCACACACACACACAGTCACACAGTGAGACGGTGAACAGCGGTGGGAGGATGTGTAATCGATCGGAATTCAGTTCTCGGTCCGCTGCAGGTATTGCGTTTCACGCAGTGTTGCACTGGAAATGATTCAATGATTTGTTGGTCTCTCCGTTTTGGAGTCCAGCTGTGATTTTGTTCAATGCCCATTTGTGTGATTCATTCAGGAATAGATGGGATTCAAGGAGGAAATTGAATGGGGGCCAGTTGGTCCCGCCGTGATGGGCTGGTTTTGCGAACTGAACAACTGGATCCGGAATCGATGGCGTATACATTTGGAGTTGAGAATGCGGACTCAGGCTGTCCGGTTGGGCTTCACATGAGTTATTATCCCACTTCGATCTGACCTAGTCGAAGGAGAGCGGTCGGTCGACGACCGTGATTCCGTGAGACGGCAGTTGGAAGCAACGTCAAAGTGGGGTCTACCGTGTTTGAAATTGAGATCAACCTTGTCACTGAGTGGTTGAAGTGACCGAAGGTGTGCCAGTAGCGCTTCTCAGGCATGTAGAATGGCGCCTAACGTGGAGTCACTTTCAGTTATGTGAATTCAAGCTGCTAGCGGGTTCAATGGGACAGCTTCGGTGTCGACAAGGAGCACAAGCGTGTCCCTACAGTCCTACACAAACAGCTCGACATAATGGCGCCCGGCGTGGGGACGGGCTGTTCGCTTCGATTCACGTTGCTTTCAGGCTCGTGGCCAAGCTAAGCTCAGGAAAGTTATGCAAGCATTCGTGTCAGTGGCCCTGTCAATCGTTCGCAGAAATGGCGCCCAACGTGAGGAAGGGGCATTCGTTTGTATTCAAGCTGGTCTCGGCATCGTTGTCAAGCTAAGCTAAGATAAGCTATAGTCTGCCGCCACCCTGCTTCTCAAAGACGAAGCTGTGACAGTGACCGTGTCTAGGACGTTCGCAAAAATGGCGCCCAACGTGGAGATGCGTTGTTCGCTTCGATTCAAGCTTCTCTCAGGATCGTGGTCAAGCTAAGCTCAGGAAAGTTATGCAAGCCTGTCTTATAGAAGTCGAAGCTGTGTCAGTGGCTCTGTCTATCGTTCGCAGAAATGGCGCCCAACGTGACTATGTACCGTTCGTTTGGATTCAAACTGGTGACGGGGTTACTAAGATAAAGTGTACAAGCATTCGTCTGCCTTCTCGAAGCCGAAGATGAGTCTCTATCTATCGTTCGTAGAAATGGCGCCCAACATGAGGAAGCGTCATTCGTTTGGAATCAAACTGGTGACAGGGCCACTTGGAGAAGTGGAACAACAAGGCCATGTACCAAGAAGTGTCTGGTCGCATATTTTTCGTCACAAGTGACCCTCGCTAGTGTTACCCGAAATGGCGCCCAACGAAGGGTGAGCATCGGAAATTGAATTCTGGTGGTATTGTGCGGATTGCCAAGGGCTCGTTGCAGGGAGTCATTCTGGTCCCGTCGAGAACACATTTCGCATGCCATTGGAACCCCAATCCTTTGACTTTGCAACACTAGAGCGAGAGATGGTAGGGAGAAGGTAACAAGATTCAAATTCTGCAGTAAGCCCAGGCTTGATTCCCGCAAAACGTGACTTATTCACGATGCTCCCACAAAGGGTTCAACTAGGTCCCCCCTGACTCATCATCAGGGCCGATCCCCATGCGAGGGCATCCAACCGTCAGTCGCACGCATGACATCTTTCATTATTTTCAACGGAATCTCCTTCAGGCATTAATGTAGTCTCCTTCGCATGCGGTCGCCTGTGTGTCTCTTGATGATTAAACCCAATCAAAGTGCCGTTGTAAGGCTTTAAAATTCAAATCTAAAAACGACCTTAAACCCCGTTCCCTCCTCTCTCCTCTCTCATCTCCCCACCCACCAAGTCAAAGCAACGTCTGTGATCTTTTGAAACGGCACACAACTTCCATGCATAATCAATTAGTCATCCGGGGCCGGGTGAGCTCGCAGTGCTCCGCATAAGTTTCCAATGAGTCGCCCAAACCCCACCCCACCAGATGAGTGAGATACATTAATATGCCAAGCACGCTTGCGGAATTAACTTCAATTTCAGTTAAACCCTAATAACAGTACGGCAGAGCTCACTCACAAGTGGTGCCTTCCGATTTCGGTCCTCTGCGACAGCAGCGGGGGCTACGCCTCGCATCCTGCATATGCTAATGGCTTGTTGTAGTCAATTAATATTCCTCGGCTACATTGCATACTAATGAAGGCCGCTCCGTGTTGGCTTTGACTTTGACCATGGCTTCTGAAAGGATTCCAAAAGGAGTCCCGGGCTTAATTGAAAATTTTGTCGAACACTTTCCATGTAGTCCCCTCGTCCCAGGCTCGTCGAGAATCAATTGCCGCAGCAATGGGCTCGCCCTAAATTGATACCACACCACCTGGGAGGGACTCTGTGTGTCTGAGGTGGCCGCAGAAAAAGGCACAGAGGGGCTCTCAGAAAAAACAAAAAAAAAATACGAAAAAAAAACCCACACCAAGCTGAGCAAATGAAAAATTTCCTCCTCAACAAATTAAACATCCTGCCACGGGCAGGCGGGCCCGGCAGGACACACACACACCGGCAAACCACACGAGTGAGCGAGGACAAGGGCGAGCGTTTCAACAGGGATTAGGTAAACACGAGGTGAACGCAGCAGATCCTTGTGCTGGCTGTCTGTCGGTCGCACCTGTAAATTACGAGAACGGATGGCTGCGACGCCGACGACGACAGGCGTTTCGGATTGGGTTAGTTTACACTTTGGGCACTTTGAAGTCCCTGCAGAGAAGGAGCGGGTCCTGATGTTTATTGATATTGCCGTGCTACCCTGTTATTTGTGGCTTTGATCGATCCGGGAAGTGTGTGTTTAAACACGAGATTGTCAGTGTCTTGTTGACGGTGGTGGCTGATTGGAGGAGCCGATGCGGGGGAAAATCGATTTTTGATGTCACAGTTGTTTGAGGAGACACTCAAGGAGGTGGCCAGCAGACAAATGAGTGTAAATTGGTGTAGGTTCAGGTGAGCGATTCCACATCGATTGCAGCAATATCCGAAGGATATCGGTGGGAATGAAGTTCGGTCGGGGAGTGTGTGGGTGAAAATCTCCGCCATCAGTTAATGTGACGGCACTTGGTCGGTCGTTTGCCAAAGGCTTTGATCCTTTAAATGTGCTCTGCTCAGTAGGTTGACGTTAGTGTTTGAATTGGAATGATTGCGGCAATATGAGGGTGGCTCAGTGGGGGACAGATGGTGACCACACTAACGGGAAGGGAGCTTCAAAAACAAGGTTCCCACAGAAGGAGTAAAAAGGCAGTTTGCCAACCATCTGAGGATGCTAGAGACCTTGTGTGCTCTCGTTACATGACGAGATGCTTGGCTGAAGACCACACAATCAGCGATTGACTTGAAAGATGAACGAGTGACGATGGAGCAACATCCGACGGGATGTCAAAAATTACCGAGAAACGGAGGTTTATCAGCGCTTGTGTGTCGATGGGGTTTGAAGATGAGATCAACCTTGCTAATGTCTGGTCGGAGTGACCAATAAGGTGGGCAAAATAGCGCCGCTTGGCGTCAACAAAAATGGCGCCCAACGTGGGGTCACTTGAATTAAGTTTGTTGGCGGGTCTATTGACTAACTTGATGGCATTCATAAGTGGGATAGACTTAATCCTAAGACCACCGAGGTGTACACATGTAATGCCGCGCTATTTCTCGATACCCAAGTCGCTCCATCTACAGCTCGATGTAATGGCGCCCAACTCGGGAATTCTTGTTCGCTTGTACAAGCGACTTACAGGGCCGTGGTCAACCAAGTTGAAATGCCATGCAAGCACTCGTCTGCCATCCTGCTTCTGGAGGTGAAAGAACCTATAACAGTGGCCGTGCCGAGAACGTTGGCATAAATGGCGCCCAACGTGGGGTCACATTAATTTGCTTGTTGGCGAGTCCACTGGGATAACTTGTTGGCGTTGATGAGTGGGATATACTTAGTCCTAAGACCACCGGGGTATACACATGTTCTTTCTAGATACCAGAGCTGTGGTTCCAGCTGGCGCCCAACCCGATGACTCCTATGCAAGCACTCGTCTGCCATCCCGATTCTCGAAGTCGAAGATCCTGTGACAATGACAGTGCGTAGAAGTTTTAGCATAAATGGCGCCCAATGGGGGTGAGCATCGTTCTTTGGGATTCAATCGGTTTAGGTGTAAAATTATGAAATCCAATGGAGACAGTAGCTGCGGGGGAATGGATTTATATACGACCACCACTTTCGGGTGAAAAAATCCCATGATTGACGAAGCAGAGATCGCCCAAGAAATGTCAAGAATTGTGGCCACAACCGAGTGGCCCCATAGAATCTCAAAATGTCACTTATTGGAACAGAGGAACTACTTGAAGGGGTACATCAAAGAAAAGGAGCAGGCCAACAGTCGCTCACCCACTGGCTTGGAGCCGATGCGATCTGCCACCTTAGGCGTTGAATCCGTAGACGCTGAACTCATGTCGCTGTATGCAGCCCGTATTGCTCTTTCAAGCTTCTCCTCCACCGAAACGTACCAAAGATCGCACACAGAACTTTTCCGTCAACGATACCGAGGGTTTATTCATCCGCTCTTGAGATTTCCTATGCAAGTCGGCGACACATTCCGACCTTCAGCTCATGCCTCCGCCTAAAGCCTTCACCTAAAGACGTTGATGATGAAGTTGTGCCCCATTCCGAAGCCAGTCGAAAGTCTTGTCTCAAAATATTCTTCTCCGACAACAGCATGTCATAATGGAGCAAATTTCGGCCGCCTCAGCCTCCCAAATTAACTAACATCCCCCATTCCCAGCTCCCAGCCCAAAAACATCTCTTTTCATGTTCGACAGAGTTAAAAAAGTTCCACTGCCCGTTGTCGTCAAGGAGCATTAGCCATCGATTACGGACTTCAAAGAAGAAACGAAACTTTTTTTCAAACAATTCCTAGAAACCCTTGAATCACCCATTGACCAGGGAGGAGACCAAATACGAGACACAATGGCACACAGAGAAAGAGACAAAGGCAAAGAATTGGAAATGAGCAAGGACACGAGAGAGGACAAAACTTTTCGTTTTCGTTTCGTTTCGTTTCCATAATTAATCTCTTTTGTGATTTGTGTCATGAACGACGGATGAAGAGCAACCACACACACACATCAAATGGGGGTCATTCGGTAGTCGAGTCCTCATGCAAATCCTTAGCCACTAATGTGGTATAATAAAAGATGATGGTCATAACGGCCCCACCGCCACCAGACAAACAACAGAACAATGTCTGCCCGCACTCTGCCGCTCCACGACACGACAATATTGTATTTTTGGTCAGTTTTTCGGTTTGATGGCGAAACTTTTATGAGGCCGTCTGGTAGCCGGCAGGCATCCTGTTTGCCATTGAGTCCTATTATTTCACTTTCAGTGGATTTGATGGCTTTATGCCTTGGCTTCATCCTCCTTTTTGGGGACAACCCCTCTCTCTCTGCGGTATGTGATATCTGGGGATTATATTCAGAAAGGACATAAAGGCGGCCGCCTATCGCGTCATTGTTTTTGAATGAGTTGTCTAAGATTATCCTTCTTGACGTCTATGTGTGTGTGTGCTTCTTTCTTCTTCTTTCATTTTGTTCAATTTTTGCGAAAGGACATGGGTTGTGTCAGAAGTTGTGCCCTGTGACCACAAGCGGTTTGTAAAGTTGTTTCCCCCAGCAAAGCAAATCTTCTTAATTAACTCTTTTCGGTCGCCAGTCACTTGGGCAGGGCAGGGATTGAGAGTTGAATTCAAAATTCAAATGAGTCCCAATCCCGAAGTGTCTTCATTTCGTGTCTGGGAACTATCCCCGAATGCACACGTGACAACCATGCAAATTGTGTGATTTTCGTTATATCCTGGCAAAAAGGATTCGATTCGGTGCGTTCTGTAAGTTCTTGTTACGGGGCGTAGTTGGAGGTGGGGGGAGGATGTTCGTAAAGAGCGGGGCGAGTCTGCCCTCTAGGGCTTTTGCTGGGGAAACTGATTGAGATTTGGTCTTTGATTGCATTGAAGTTCTGGATGACAGACGGTTGAGCGGCTGAGTGTCCTTCGCAGTCAGACTCTAATATCCGCTGTTCCTTCCTTCACAAGGAGGTTCATTCAATTGTGAAATGATCGCCCGCGTATCCTAAGTTATTGAGGAACAAAAAAATGGTAAAAAGTGGGTGGGAACTGGCGGAATATCGAATAGAGATGTACAACAAGGCGCCTGTTACCCAACAGTTGTCGTGCAACCAGTAATCCCTAGACTCCACAAAGACCATTCAATCCCGGCGCATCATCGATCTCTTCTTCCGTGCCTGAGCAAGGTTGGTCTAAGCCTGAGCTAAATCTGAAGGAATGGCTTGAGGAAGATACGATCCACTGGTGTCCAAAATTGAGTGGAATAGGAACAAGAAGCTCATGTGGTGTCTGTCTAATTGACTTGGGAAGGGTGCTCGAAGCCGTGGTGGTGGCTCTTCCTCAAGCTGCTACACAAGATCTGCGACATTATCACGCTTTGGAGGTTTCAGTTCCTAGTGAAAGAGTGGCTGCTTGCAATTTGAACATCTTCCAAAAATGCGAAACTGGTGCTGTGCATTGCATCAGGGTATAGTTGATCAACAGGGATGTCTGTTCCTGCAGTCAGGCGAAAGAAAGCCTTTGTAGCCAGGTTGAAGGCAATCAGCTCCATGAATCGCTATGACAGACCTAGCGTCAGGTTGTCCAGTGCGGTGAGTCCAGTGATAGCATTGCAGACCGGGATGGACCTTGGTCTTTACCAACAAGCGTCTCCAGCTGGTACCATCTATAGCACCAACTGCTCCCAAGTTCGCTGATGTCCATCTCCAATTGCGTGTGCCATCGGTTTCGTGGACTCCCTCTGATGCGTTCATTCATCGGGGACGGAGAACTGATTGCACCTTGACTTCCCCAAGACAGCCGCATCATCAACAAACGTAGTCACGGACATAGCTTCTGTCTGGGAGGAATGTCCCTAGTGTGCAACAGAAATAAAACCGGACCAAGAGCACTCCCTTGCGGCACTTCGATGGGAATCAACTTGAATTCTTCGTGCTGAGGCTAACGCTAAGGCCTTCTCCACTTCATCGGTTATTTCTCTTCATCGGTCATTCCTCTTCATCGGTTATCGATCGTTGCTTCGCTTCGTTCCTCATGAAACAACTTGACACACATACTGTGAAACTGTCGAACTGTGGACCAGAAATAAACTCCTTGTGGCTTAGACCGTCTCTCTTATGTGACCACTTTCAAACCTCGCGTCTGGCTATGGATGGATCTTGCATCGACGGGAGGTTTCTTTCAAAAGTGCGAAAAACAGAGGACCATCGTCACTATTTGCATTTTCTCACGACCAAAATACAGCCGTTTTGAAAAGCGACTCAGAAACATGAGTTAACACTGCTCTTCCTTCTGGCCTTTCAAGGCGGTGACATCGTGTCAGTTGCTGAACGTCGTTGAAAGTCTCTGCCTACGGCCAGCATTGCCTGCAGCCTCTAGAGTCAAGTCTAGAGTAGCAGCGGCGTCATCGGTCGACGAAGGGTGCGTCGTTTTAAGCGCGGAAATTCGCTACCCCACGGCGCGATGGATTTTTTTTCTAAGAAAGCCGTTTTCTGTATCTTCAAAGAGCACCATTAAGTTTAGCTTAGTTTCTGTACAACCTTCCCATTCGTCTTCTCTCAGTCCTAGAAGTTCCCTAGCTCCTTACTCTCCCCTAGCTCCCTACCCTCCCCTAGATCCTTAACTTCATCTAGCTCCTTACCCTCGTCTAGCTTCGTGCCCTCCTCTAGTTCCTTATCCTCCTCCAGCTACTTACCCTCCTCTAGCTCCTTAACCTCCTCTAGATCCATCCGCTTATCTAGCTCCTTACCCTCTTCTCGTCATCTAGTCCGCCTAATCCACTGACAAATGATCCGATCTCTGAACGCTCCCATCACACGCTCCACCGCACATCTCCTTTCATTGTGTCATCACCCACCCATAAGCGACTCATTCCCGCCCCCGAAAAGAACAAGACACAAAAGCTGGCGACAATGGCAATAAAAAGGCAATTTTCGGCAATTAGTCACATACTAGTGGCTCTCCGCGCTCCGTTCACGGATCAATTAAAACCCTGGTGCCGCATCGCTTCCCTATCACCCCATAAACACTACCCCCACCAATTGCCACCGTCACTGCAGCGTGTACACACGACACGACAACTCAATGGGAACAAATGAACTCCGAAATTCAACCAGCAACGGCATCGGAAGGAAGCCGTGCCCCGCTCATGTCAGCCGGAAAGGCAGGCATTATCAGCGCGACACATCTCCTGGGCGTCATCGATAAATTCGAATTAAAATCCAGGTGAACAGGGTTCGCAGCACAGCGCAGCACCCCCACACGCCTCAGCTTCCAGTGAGTGACAATAAATTCCACTTAATGCTGTCATCGTTAGACTCACCGACGCATTGCATCGCAGTTGGACCCTCTAAGCACTCCGGCAGCACAGACAGACAACAGCGGTGAGCAGTCCCTTTGGCAATGGTTCTGTTATACGAAACCTAGGATCAGTCGTCGAAAAGAAAACGAGAACACCAACAAGACGAGTGCGCAGAGCAGCACCACCGCTGTCGCGCCGTCCCAAAACGATGCGATATTAATGAGCCCCATCCCGTCGAACCGCATCCAATCAATTTTATTGCGCGGGAGGGAACGTTTATTACCATTTGGTAGCTGGTTATTGGACCTTCAAAGGGCCCAGCCGGGGGAGGCCTGTTTGTATCCAAAAAAAAAAAAAAAAACGAAATCAAACGTTTTCGACTTAATTGGACTTGTTTCGATGTCGTCGTCATCGTCGTCGCCGATAGAAAATTGGAAAATTTTTACGACTCACATTCGGTGATTAGCCGTCGAGATCTTTTGTCTTTTCACGTGGAGAACAGTTGTGACGAAGCGGCGACGCAACGGTCGACGTTGGGCCGGGCAGGTTTGTCTTGGGGCGAGGCTCCCGTCTTGACGCGACTCAATTGAATTTATAATTAAGTGTAATGACGTCTGTTAATATGCGGCCGATACTGTGTGTAACTCGATAGCTGGGCTCGCTCGGCTTTGGTTTACGGTTAGCGATTCGAATTAAAATGTTGTAAAGCACAAGATCGGAGATCGAGATAGTTTCAGATTGCCGCACGCGAAGAAAGTGTTTATGGGTAAAATTGTTTTGTGGGAAATGATCGAATAAGACCACACAGTGCTTGTTTGAGTCATAAACTAAGCCACAGGCGTTTTCGGTTGGGTTCGGGCCCGTTAACCCCTTTTCCACGGATTCTCGGAGACTCGGTAAACTGGTTGATTGACATTTGATTTCTCTTTGTGGTCGCTAGGGAGGAGGAGGAGGAGGGGGAGGTGAAGTTGGGACATGTTCAGCTGTTCGACTGAGAACAAGGTAGACTGACAGATTAATACGCAGCCATAAAGTGCAGAAATGATACACTGGCATCATAATACACATTTCGTTCAGTTTCGTTGAGCTTTCGTTCAGTTTATCGACTGTCAACACTACCCACTGGATCGTTATAAACATTCCGTTCAGTTTCGTTGAGTTTTCGTTCAGTTTATCGAATGTCAACACTACCCTTTGGATCGTTTTAACCATTTCGTTCAGTTTCGTTGAGTTTTCGTTCAGTTTATCCACTTCCAACACTACCCACTGTCGACTGGATCATAATAACAACTTCGTTCAGTGTCGTTGAGGTTGCTCACTGCCTACACTACTCACTCCCCACATTATCCACAGTCGACTGCATCATGATAACCATTTCGTTCAGTTTCGTTGAGTTTTCGTTGAGTATGCTCACTGCCTACGGTACCCACTGTCAACACTACCCAAAGCCGACTAGATTGTAATAAGCATTTCGTTAAGTTCCGTTGAGTTTTCATTTAGTTTGTCCACTGCTCACATTACCACAGTCGACTGCATCATAATAACCATTTCGTTAAGATTGCATGCTGCTACTGTCCACAGTACCCACAATCGTAATAACTATTTTGATCAGTTTCGTTTTTATTGCCTGCCCACACTACCCGAAATCCACTGGATCACAATAACCATTTCGTTAAGTTTCGTTGAGTTTTTGTTCAGTTTACTACTCACTGCCTACACTACCCACAGTCAACTGGATCGGAATAACCATTTCGTTCAGTTTCGTTGTGTTTGCCCACAGCTCACACTACCCACAGTCGACTATTGCGGGCAAAATTTAAGTGAACTATCTGCCAAAACCCGTTGAATGTGTCGTAAAACCCGAGGTAGTCATCTCCACTCCCTGGGTGATACTGGTACTGGTTCAGCACCTCCCTCAAACTCTTCAGCTCACCGCATCACCTCCTCGTTTGCTCGTTTGCATCATTATACCGATACCCTGCCCCCACAGCCTTGAACCCACGAGAGACTAATTAACCTTATAGAAGTCAACAATCCCGTGCCTCTACACACCTCAGATCCCCACTTAACCCCACTCATTGTTACCCACTCCCGTTGTCTTCCGAGGCAGAGGCAACTTTTCAAATTAACTTCTCGCCAAGACGAGGAGAAAAAACACGGGAAATGTCAAATTTATTATGTTTGACATAAATATTGACGAAACATCAAAAGAACTTCACGTCTCGGCAATATGTGGGACATATCCACCAGAACCCTGTTTGTTTTCGTGTGCGGATTTCATTTCTCAGAAGAAAGAATACTGCTCCTTCTGCCGCTCCACCTGTACCGCAAATCCTTTTCGGCAACAGTTTCGCCTTACTTTTTTAATAAACCGACAGAAGCGGTTGTATTTTTGTACATCCGTGTTTACTGTCGTGTGCGATTGAAATTCGGAAAATTAAGAGGCTTCCAAAAAGGGATTCTCCACCGAAATTCGGATGACAATCAGGGTGCGGTGCGCCGGGTGCATTGGATATTTGCTGAGACGTTCTTATTGCATGTCTTTGAAAAAGGGGCGGAATTTTTTTTGGAAACAGTGCTTACACGACAGCTTATTTGGGGGCTAAACTGATGTCACGGCGAGGGCATCTCTGAAGGAGGCTTCACTTGTCTCACAATGAGAATGGCGCATGTGGCAGGAAAGTGACGCTTTTTTGTACACACTCTAACTGAGATGGTTGGGGGTTTGTGGAGCTCTAGCGTCTAAGCGACTGTATGGATTTGCATTCGAGTTGGACGTGTATAGTGCTTGCAACGTCGACGAAGACTTATCTAGTGTCAAGCATGCATCTGTGTCACTCCTTACCCACTCCATCGGACACACTAAACGCTGTTTAATCTGACTTCCCTTCAACTTTTCTGAGTCAAAACTAGGCCAACATCGCGCTGGTGAGGCATCTCTCCACATCGCAATGATCAACAACCTATGGCCGTCCACTAGCGAACAGAAACGACGGCAAACATCAGAGTTCCATGTTGGATTACCAAAATGATGCGAGATCCAAGTATGGCGAGCAAGTCGCGAACGATGGCAACGAACGACTGAAGTGAACAACTTGCGAAGGCTCCTTGGGGACTGACTGAGAGGATGCTTCTTTATTTCTCACAAAGTTCGTACGCCTGTTAGCCGAGTCCCTCTTTGTTTCTTTAAGCTTCTTAGGTTGTCTTTGGAAGAGTTGAGACAGACAAGGCGGTTTGGCAAGTTTTCGCTCTAAGCAAAATGGTCCTTCGAGCCGGATTTGACTGATGTGGAACAAGGCACAAGTCGGGACAAATACATCTCTAAAAAACAGGCTACGAGCGCTAGTACAATTTAATACTTTGAATTGCTTTGCGCCAGTGGAACTAACGCCCTTAGATTAGGCCGTCCCTGCAATGACTTCAGCAGACAATGCAGAGACGAGGAGGAGGACCAAACAAGGACTTATCCAGAAGCTAGGGCGACCAGGAGGAGGAACAAATGACTTCTCCAGAAGATGCAGAGACGAGGAGGAGGAACAAATGACTGCTCCAGAAGATGCAGAGACGAGGAGGAGGAGCAAACAATGGCTTCTGCAGAAGCTACAGCGACCAGGGGGACGAACAGAACTATTGTACATCTTCCTTGTAACGCTCTCTCCTTTGGAAGAAGAAGTCCCCTAGAAGCTTTCTACTTTAGCAAACCGCTCGAATTAAGCAGCATTTGTGTCTGTCATTTTATGGAATAGGATCAATCAGCAATGTCGATTGGCCATCGCCATGGAGTCAACACAGCTCATTCTGCTGTTGGACTTGACGCCAGAATTGAAGCCGGAGTGACACCATAGATCACTGGAAATGTTGGAGTTGAGCTGCGGTCCCCTTTCAGACCAGCGACTTGACACCACTCGATTATTTCCTCGCGGACTAAGTCCAGTCGTTAGTCCACCATGAAAAGCCAACTTCCTTGGACGAGTTCGAGGCCAACATTCGAGACGCTGATGGTGGGAACCGCCGCGACCCACCTACACTGTCGGTCGCGGCGTTGAACAGTGCTGAACCGAGAAGCATGGTCCGACAAAATGACCGGTAATGTGGTTCCGATCATCATTCACGCCATCGGCAGCCTGGGTGAAATGTGATTCCTCTCATATTCCATGTCGTCATCGGCAGCATCTAAGGAGTGTCTCAACACAGTCCAATGACGGCCGAGAAGCGACTGAACTTCCTCGTCGAAGCCTTTAGATTAAGACTAGGAAGGGAGTAAGGTGGTTCCCAAAATGGAAAGCAGGCGGCCACTCTCTTCCGACCGAGATACCGGTTGAAATTTCAATCGAATGCCAACATTGTTGAATTTCCCTGTCAAAACGACAGCCCATCACAATGACAGATCACCGTTACTTCGTCACGAACATAAACCCATCAGTTTGACTGGCAAACCATTGAAACCCTCCATCCTTCCGAAAACAAATTCCATCCTTTATTCCCCCGATCACCTTTGCGAAGACAATTTCATCAATAACAAAGCACGCAGCCACCGAGTGTTTGACGTTGCAAATCGAACAAAAGTCAAAAGCCACCAACAGCCATCCGATTCGTGTTCAAATCCAATTTTCAACCAATGCCCGGCGATCTGTCAACGTCACGCCGGGTAATTATCCTCTTTCGCCGAGATGAATTGATATCATTTTCACATTTTAATTGCAATCAATTACTAATTAAAGTTTAATTCCGCCTTCTATTGTTCTTCACGTTCGCCGGTGGCCCATATCCTGCATTAGTGGCATTCCATTCCGTTCACGTGGCTCCCTCCCTGAAACCATCCGCTCGACCATGACCTTTTTTTGATGGCCATAATCAATCAAGCGTTTAACGTTCGTCTCCTCTCTCGCCTCTGTGTTCTGTGTTCGTTCCCGTGTAGCCCTTAACGGCCTCCATCTGGTTGATGCGAAATAATTTATTAATGCGCTCACCTTCTCACCTTTCTCTGCCCAATGCGCGCCGGTCGCGAGTGCACGTCCCTCCCTGCACAGCTCCGGCACGACGGCCATTGTCCAGGTAGCAGTCAAGTTGAGTCGAGTCGTGTCGAGCCGGCAGGCGGGTAGGCATTGATCAAATATGAATTTTATTGTATGTGAGCCGGTGCGGGTGCGAGTACGGAGGGTGGTCCATTTGTCCGATAAATGAGGCCCGCCCCGGCGCACGGACGCAGATACATCGATGGATGGGAGTTTTCAACTGAAATGTCGGTCACGTACAATGGCCAGTCGGTCATCAATTATTTTAAGAGAACAACCATGGGAATGAAGCGAGGGGAGGGGGGGGGGGGGTTGCTGGGTGGTTTGGGGTTGGGATTTTAATTTTCAATTGAAAAATGCTTTTGCCCGCAGCCAAGCGGCCAAAGGGTGATTGAATGTGGAACAGCCAGATGATATGTGCTGCAGATGAGATGGCGGTTGCTGAAGCCCGGGTCTACCGCGGGCCTGATTTATTTCTGAATGGACGACGCATAGGAAAATGGGTCAGTGAGTGTGGTCTTTAATCGCAGACTCGAAAAAGTGGCGAACCAAGTTTGCAAAAGGTTCTGCGTGTGCTTCGTCCTTTGTGCAGTTTCACTGTATTCGCAGTTCCATCGATTGAACCGCTCGCAATCCAGTGAAGCTCCATGCCATTCGCTGATTGCCGAGGGGCTTCAAATTAGTCTTTCTTTTGATTTTCTACAAGCTTTTGGGGATTTTTTTTGGTTCCGTTGGGAGTCAGAAGGACGGAATCGGAAGGACGGAGTCAGAAGGACGGAGTCAGAAGGACGGAGTCAAAGGGCCGAAGTCAGACGGACGGAGTCAGAAGGCCGAAGTCTAAACGCCGGAGTCATCGCATTTTACTTGCAAAGCGGCTCTCGCTGAGAAGACACAGCGACAGAACACGTATTCAGCTGACACATCCTTTCGTCCTCAAATTTCCTGCAATCGCTCTTTTACCAAGAGCTTAGCGTCAGCACTCCACTGCAGCCGATTGATTCCTCAAAACCCCCTTGCTCGCCCCTGAATTAAATTCACATCCCCCCTCCCCCGTCCATACTCAGCAGCCAGCACATGTCGCACATATCCCATTCCACACATCAGCTGCAATCACCAGCGAACACGTTTATGGCCGTCACATCCGTTGCATGTACAACGTCCAATCATTCTCCATTTCGAACACTCGTAAAGCAACAAAAACCGTTGTCCAATCGACACTCACCCACCGCCTTCGTCCGGGGATGCGCTTCGGGGAATTTCACCGTCAGCGTCCAGCCAGGTGAAACCCGATCTCGAGCCGCCCATCGCGACAGACATCGTCTGCCCAGGCACACAACCAGTCCACGGCCAGTCATTCCGTCAACCCTCGTGTACCTCCTAATGAGCAACAACCAAAACGTTAACAAGTCCACGGGCGTTTCGCGAAAACAGAAAAAAAGAGGAAAAAAACGAACAAGGACCCGCACCAGAACCAGAACCCGCCACGAGAGTAACCCGAGAACAGTTTTATTCGGTGTGTCCCCTCAAAACACTGCCCAATAAAATGTCCAATTTATACCTCATAAAAGGCCCAACAGCGCGCCGGTGAACAGCGGATCCAATCAGCAATAAAACCAACAGCCCTCGAACCCGAGCGCGCGTCCGTCCACACAGAAGAGACGCACCATCTCTCCAGGGTCCGGTGCCCAGCGTGTAGCGACCAGCGACCGACCAGCCAGCGAAATCCGGCAAACGGACAAGAGGAATTAATTTTTAATTACCTTGCGCTGGCCCCATGTCGCTTAATTAATTACCCGGCGATTGGCAGGAGGCCAGGATGGCGTGGGACACACTTGCGTCCGCATCTTCGATTGTTTGTGCGCGATCGCATCGAGAGATGTTTGCGATTTCTTTCCCTTTTTTCCCCCCATAAACAATGTCATCCCGATGGCTGGCTGACTTTTGTGTGCACGTTTCAGAGGATGGCGGCGAGGTGGAGGCACGACGCCGAGGACATCGTCGAGGAATTTAATTTCGTTTGGACGGTGATTTGCTCGACAAGATAACGGACAACATTATAAACATGTTTGCTGGTTACACCGTGCGGTGGCCGGGAGGGCAGGACGGTGGTGGTGGATGCGCAGACGAGCCGATGTGGTGTGGATGGTGACGTGACTGTGAGCTATGAGGGGGTTTATCAAAGGGTGAGGTGGATCTGGAATGGAAACAGCTCTCATTAAAAAAGCGCACATTGCTTCTAAGTCAAGTTGCTTCTAGCTTAAGGTTCTTTTGTGGTTCCCCCAACCAAGCCGCTACGACCAGTAGGTCCGAAGATGTCTTCAGATGCCCTCCAGAGTTAACAAAATAATAATATGGGCCGCGCTACAGCGCGTAGAGGGCCAGGGTCTAGCTTCAGCTTCACAGCAACCACTCGTGTTGTGCCTGCTATTGTGCTCTCACGAGTGGAAAGGCAAGTTTGAGAAGCTTTTTCTACACAATTATACTCTTTACGCATTGCCAGTGACTCGAAAGAGGTGGGGCCGTGAAAATTATTTTTGTCGCACTGGGATTCGAACCTGGACACCGAGGTTCAAGTTCGTACGAGTCGACGCACAGACACACAGAGTTACTGATTCGACTAATTCACGGCGGAACACAAAGCCACAGGTGTACAGAAGTCGTAGGTACGCCTAGTTGGGCCGCAGTGGCAGTTGGAAGATGAGCCAAAATCCTTAAAGGGTCCTTAAAATAGGACTTATTTCACAGAATCGGGCATATCTCGAGAACGGCGCCGTCTGCGTCCGAAGTCCGAGGTCCAAGGACCCACCGATGGAGGGCCCGCACCCTCAACCATCCCGCCACGATCAGTTACTCAAAAAATGGTGAAAAAAGATGCCGAAAAAATTGACCGGAAGTAGTTAATTTTGACAAATCGGCGGTTCGTTTCTTCTTGCTCAAGGTACGCACTACCCAGCTTGAACGCTCCACACCCCCGCCCTTGCACACGCACTGATGGCACTTCAATTTACGACGACATTAATGAAGCACTGATTTCGATTTCGAAGATCGCAGCACCGACTCCTCAGCAAGTCTCCGACATCCGGTAACTGCAGCGCGCATCCACGACACCATCTGGCTACTCGGAAGCAGTCCTACCAGCAGCCTCTGGGGCTCACTGCAGGCACACATTCCATTTATGCCATTTATGCGTCCTCCGACTCAACTTGTCAGACATAATCCGCGCCGAGGCAGTTCCCCGTTCAAAGCCAATGACACCCACACAGAGGCGCAGGCGACGTAAAAAAAAAAATACTGGCCGCCCTAAATCCGTCCGATCAGAGTAAAAGGGTTCACATGACATAAATTAATTTTTATCGCCATCAGCGCTCACTGTGTATCGAGTCGACTGCTACCGAGACCGAGGCAAAGTATCTTGCTAATTAAATAAGGAACATCCCTGAATTCCGCCATAAAACCGGGATCGCTCTCGTCGCTCTGGGTCGCGTGTGTTTTATGGGAACTACAAGGCATTAGAGCATTCCGCCGAACTGACTAATGGGCCTCGGTTCGACACCTAAATCTTCTCGGGAGACAACAAACACATCATCATCGCGCGACGGCGACGGCAGCGGCGGGGCAGGGCGAGCGGGTGCAATCAGAGCCATTTGCCGAGTCAAATTGGTAATAAAATGGAAATTCTAAGACTTGTCACTGTCTTCCCCCCCCCCCCCCCCCCCGCCAACCCATCCACACGGAGAGAGACCCAGCGCGAGTGCGGCAATGAATCACGCCGATGGGGCGACTCCATAAAGCGAGAAATTAAAAGCCACTGTCAAATTGGACCACTCCAGATACACAGGGCGACCAATCAGCTGGTCTGGTTGGATGAATGGAGGGTGGGCGGGGGGAGGTGTACCCCACCAGGAGGGGGAGGCAGGGCCGGGATGTTGAACATGCCCTTTCGAATCCAAGAACAGCTATGTTGTGACTAATGTGTCGGTTTGTCGTTAATTCATTACGAACGCGTTTCCTCGACGTTGACAATGGTGTGTGTGCGTACGACGAACTGGTGCGTGTGTGCGCCACTGGGAAGCTGTGACGAGCGTAATTTATGGGACAGCCAGCGACACACTGTTCTCCGAAGAGATACATCTGCCGAGACTCACTGGGCAACCGAGAGAGAGAGAGAGACAAACAGACGGCCTTAGCCGTTTGAAGTGGTGTTGGGCGACGCGCAATTTATGGCGCACGCCATGCAACTTGTTTGATGTTCCCTCTGTGTACAGGGTGGAGGATATTAATTGTCGTCACTTAAGATTCTTTTGTGCTGCTGCGCTACACACTGCGACTGCTTTCACCGTCCAGACGATTGCGTTGGCTTCCAGTTCTTTCCGAAATTCGAGAATCCTTTTGAAGGCAGCAACCGTGGCGAAACGCGGCGATTGCTGCGAGCAGGGAATGCGCGTCTCGAATGCGGACAGATTTCATGGACCTCACAAGGTTAGGTGAGGTCTCGTTACGGTTGGGGTGTCGCCTGTGAGTGGGACGACGCGCCTAATGAGGGAACACCGAACAATCAGCGACGAGGAAACGCAGCATAAAGGAGACGACAAGAGAGTGCCGCTCAATGGGGGCATCCATCAGCCTGATGGGGTACATGGTCCTCACTTAGGGGGAACAAATGAAAAGAGGTCTGCGGCGTGATGTGGGCGGCCGCCAGCGGGCGTCGGGGAATTTGTCGACAACTGACCGTCACTTCATCAAAAGTGAATGGAGGCGATGTCGGTCGAGCTGGACGGGAAGACCGTAAAGGGGTACAAGTCACGGCTGCTCGTGGCGTGAATTTTGGCGTCATTTTGACCGTTGAACGAGCTCGCTTTGTCACTTCACGCCCCATTATCGCATCGTGGCCGTCGGACGCATGGCGGTCCTCTGGCACATGCTCGTCGGTCACATAGTGGCCCTTTGTCGCATCACTGTGCTCTGTCACATCATGGTCCCCTGTCGCATCTTGGACTTCCGCCGCATCATGGTCCTTCGGCACTTTGTGCTCTTCTGCACATGGTCCTCTGTCGCATCAGGTCCTCTGTAGCATCATTGTCGTCTGCCGCTTCATGAACCTCCGTCGCATACTGCTCCTCCGTCGCATCAGGTCCTCCGTCGCACCATGGCCGTCTGTCGCATCATGGTCCTCCGTCGCATCATGAACCTAAGTCGCATCATAGTCCTCTGTCGCATTATGGACGTCCGTCGCATCATGGTCCTCCGTCGCATCAGATCCTTCGTCGCATCAGGTCGTCTGTCGCATCAAGCTTCTTTGTCATCCCTCGTATCACGCCCTCCGTCGCTTCAACTGCTCTTTGATCAGTAACCTCGCCCAAGGATGAGTGGGCAGCTCGTCAAAAGAACGACAGCAAGAGTCCGCTTGTCGCCGTCCTGACGACGAGAGCCTTCAAATTGACCTTCAACGGATCGATCCCAAGACAAGACAGTCGTCAAAATTTTGACAGATGATTGACTGACGCCCAACGCCTGCAAGTGACAGTTCAGATAACCCGAGCGATGCCCTGTCGCCTAGCAGACCCCATTTCAAGTAGCCCCCGGAATGTTGTTCACAAAATCGAACGAGAAACAAGCAACTTGGTTCCCAGTGACTGCCCATAGCCCAGTGGCTTGTTCCATGTACCCTCGTACTTGTAGAACGCAATCAGAGAGAAACTCCTTAACCTCGACAGCGCGGAGCACTCGTGTACAAGTGGTCGTTGCATTCCGTTCCGTCACACCGGGCGTCTGTGTGTGCCCACATATCTGTGGCACCACCTCCTGCCCACAAGAGCGAACCACCGAGCGCTCCACCACTGGCAGCCAGGCAGCCAGGCAACTGCTTATGGATTCGTTCCACGCAATCGAGTTAACACAACACCTCAAAATATTTATGCATGTCCGAATTAGCATAAATTTAAATTACACTTCACTACATTCACTCAGTGACCAGGCACTGCCGGCCCTGCCGACGATGACAAGGTGGGCAGGGGGCAGGGGGCAGGAGCCCGAGAGCACAGAGGCAATGGGCGACCGACGAGCAGGGACCAGCCGCGCAACGAGCGTGTGACAAGGTGAACATTTCGAAAATGAAGAAGAGCCCTTCGCGCGGGATGTGATTATGAGGATGTCTGCAGCAGCGAAAGGAGGCTAATCCGCGTGTCATCCAGGCGCGTTCGGCCCACGCTCGTACACGTTTCGTTCGCATTGTCCTTGACGCAGTCAGTGGCTGTGTCGACCGCTCGCTGGACAGCCAATCCGTGGACGAGCACCAACTGTGTCAAGACGTCGATACGGTCACCAGGGCGGGACCCAGTGTCTGCTCACTCGGGTGCGCACTTAATTTACTGCAAATTGCCATCCATCCCAGTCCCTGATCGAAATCTACCACCCGCGGGCGGCTTGGCTTGATAGAGGGGCCGCCCTGGTTGGTCCCCTCAATCCCGGAAGCCGCTCCAAATAAGTCATTACCCCGGCACGCATGAATAAAACATCGTCAGCGTAAGGCTGCGGATTGCGGATGCGATTCAAAACAAATATGAATCCAAGACGAGCGGTTCAGCCGACGAGGCAAGAGGATAAATCAAAAAGATGCTAGATAGAGCCATTAAACAGGTAGACGGGACCGGAGATCGTGCTGCAGGCTAATAGAACCATTAGCCGTGTGCGAGCCCGCTTTAAGGCCCACATTCTTTGCCCACGGCGGCGGTGGCGGCTCGGCTGCGATGGCGGCCGATCGCATCACGGACGAGCGTGGTGTAGATACAGGCGAAGTGATAATTGGTGGTTATATCATTTTGATGATGGCCTGCATGCCGGGGCTAGCTAATAACTTACGCCCGAACCCAAGTGGAGCGGGCTTGAATTATGAAGTCATTAAGGCCGGTCGTGTGTGTGTGAGCGAGTGCGCGTGTGCAACGGCTGAGCTTTATGACGGAGGACGCTTGCCGAGGCCTCGGCCCGTTCTCTGTGTGTGCGGTCGGGATGATTAAATCGGCAAGTGGAACGAAATGGGAGCGCTGGAGGATGCATTCAAACGGCTGATGGATCACTTCCTGCGGCGGTAATAATAGGCTTCTGTCTGGACTGTGGTTTGGCGGAGAGAGGAGGCAGTCTGATTGTTGAAGTTGACTGAGGGCCTCTCCGGAGGTGGCTGCGGTTGTGCTTGTTTGAACGGGCGGTGAGATGAATGCATTCCACCCATTTTTTGGTGAAAATTTGAGGCGTTATTACGGTCCGACGGAGTCAATGAACAGAAGAAGAGATGCAAGAAGCAACTGAGGTGCGTGAGGTTGAAGCGACCAAAGGGCGCGATACGGCAGAGGTCAATGAAGAGCCCGAGGATCATGCGACAGAGGACCATGATGCGACGACAGAGCGCCACGAATCGACGGAGGACCTGATGCCACGGAGGACCTGATACGGCGGAGGACCTGATGCGACGGAGGACCTGATGCCACGGAGGACCATGATACGACGGAGGACCTGATGCGACAGAGGACCATGAGGCGATGGTGTACCTGATGCGGCGGGGTACCTGATGCGATGGAGGACCTGGAGTGACAGAGGAACATCATGCGACGGAGGACCTGATGCGACGGAGGACCTGATGCGACGGAGGATCTGATGCGACGGAGGACCTGATGCGACAGAGGACCCTGATGCGACGGAGGCCCATGATGCGACGGAGGACCTGATGCGATGGAGGACCTGATGCCACGGAGGACCTGATGCGACGGGGGACCTGATGCGACGGAGGACCATGAGGCGATGGTGTACCTGATGCGGCGGGGTACATGATGCGATGGAGGACCTGGAGTGACAGAGGAACATCATGCGACAGAGGAACTGACGCGACGGAGGACCCTGATGCGACAGAGCACCACGATGCGACGGAGGACCATGAGGCGATGGTGTACCATGATGCCCATCCCCATCGACATGATGCCCATACCCATCGACAAACAGCTTCAAAGTGGCTTCGCATGAGCTCCTAAATAAGAACCCAACGTCTGTGGCATGAGGCCACCCGAAGATGAGCTCAAAATCCGTTCGCCGAAATGACACCACATCATGAAAGATTCATGCCACTTCTTATGCAGATAACTGCACAACCACTTAAGCTGCTCTCGCATCCGTAAACAGTCCTTCCATTAGCACCACCACCTTCCACATCCACTTGCTCCACTCGTCGCCCGACAAGTGAATCTCCACCGTCCGTCAGCAAAACCCACAGTCGGCATCCGACTTTAATTAACCCCGACTCTGATGCATGCAGCAGCCTGACGACCACTCTACGCAACGATTTGCACAAATTGTAGCCACCAGCCGACAGGAACCGTCCCCCTAAGCCGCCCGACCGACCGACCGGCCAGCCGGCAATAAACAAACTAACAAACTAATCCCAGAGCACTTCCCACCCCCCCTCGTTCCAGATCCGGCTCCTGCGACTGCTCCGGCTCCTGGCTCTGCCAGTCGTTAGCTCCCTGGCTCTATTAAAAAATTTGTAATTGCTAATCAACTGGTTTGTTTAACGATCGAGATCAAATAGCCTCGGAGTCGTAAATTTGTGACACTTTCGGAGTTGGTTGGTTGGCTGGCTGCCTTCTTGACTTGTGCGTCACTACCACGCCTCGGCCGCCCCAGTAGCCCCGGAGTCTGAAGAACTGGTTTTCCACGCGACATGCAATTAGCTGAGGGCGGCAGCAAATAAATCATTTAGACGATTGAACCGTAAAACGAGCAACGAGCAGTCCTCGTCGTGATGAGAGCCAAACGCCGGCCTCATCAGCGGATAATGGATTAAGGATGTTCCCGAATCAATGTTTAATGAGTGCGCCGGGGCGTGGGAGGGCGACTGGGCTGCATGCGATGCGGGCTAATGTGGGGTTAAATGAATTTAAAGTCGATGTCACTCCCACCGTCGCGACGGACCCCTTCAAAGGACATCCCCGAAATCATATTACGAGCATGTCCGCATAAAAGCCACCAACCCCCCCTCCATCATCCGGCAATGTTTACCCTCCTCCGCCTTCAGACGTTTCTTGTTTTCATTTGTTTCAATTATACCTAAGGGTGCCGTAATCAGAATCCCCCGGATAAGATCAAAGTTAAATTCCTCTTCATTTCATCCGGCTCGACCCGAATGGCAGCGGATACCCCGGCGCGGAGCGGCATCACCGTCTGGGGGTGGCGCAGTGCAACTATGTGTGTCTCGTTGAATGCCTTAATTTCATGCTTACTTTAATGTCAACCTGAAGGGATGTGTCCCGTCCGTAGACGCCGTGAACTTCCGCCGCCACCTCGCTGCTCTGGGGGTTGATCAGGGGGTTTGTCTTGGTTTTTTTTTGTTTTTTTTGCTCAACTCGGAATCCGTTCGCCGAACGCATTGTTTCACTCTGAGCAGTTAGAGGGAATTGCTGCTGGAATGAATTTGCATTTATATGGCGCCCGGTGCTGGGCTCTGTAGGTCGGTGGAACAAATCATTACATCCGTCGCGACGGCGGAGCGGTGTGGAGTGCGGGTTGCTTTTGAGGAATGGAAGGAAGGGCGGCTTGTTTCGTGTTCAAATCTTAAAGCTGCAACGATGCGGGTAATTTGGGTGATGTGCCGAGATGGGAGGCGACGAGTGGGAGTGGGACTCGAACGTTGTTTGCTCGTGGAAGTCATTGATTTCAAAGAAGAGCGACATGTACTCGGTTTCCTGAATTCAGAACGAAGTTTAGGCGGCCGCAAGGAGCCTTGGCAATGCTGAGACAGTGGTCAAGTGACGCCAATGAAGCAGCTCAGCACATCGAGGACATGCTGCAAATCACGGATGGACGACAAAGCGGAAGCAGAACGAGCAGACTGAGCTTGATCCGATAGAAGTTGGTGGACACCTAATTCAAGGCAGTGCCGTGAACAAAAGTTCGTCAAATAAGCGACACACAGGAAGTCAGACTTCAGCAGCTTCAGAAACCTTCCAGAAAGAGGAAGGTTCACGCAGAAAGACGACGACGGTTTTGAGGTGATTGTGGTCCGAGAAAAATTTCACTAACAAGTCGACATTTTCCGTCAATAACTTTCTTTGGTCTTGACAGAAGTTTCTGTTGCCACGAGTGCTTTTTTGCTGAAGTCCAGAGTCTCAATCATCACGTCTCTTCAGCAAAGACGCTTCTTTGCCATTTCACACGTCTGTGTGAGGCGCTTCGAGTCCATGCTGAGAATTTGGCAAAGAAGACTGTTAAACGGCAATGACGACACAGGCAGAATGTCAGGATGAACAAGAACTCCGTCTCCCCGACTTAGACGAGGTGAAGATAGGGATATCTAGACTGAAGTCGAATAAAGCTGCAGCTGACGGATTGTACGCGGAACTGTTTAAAGCAGCTGTAGATGATTTGGTTGGGCGCATGCACCAGCTCATCTGTAAGATATGGTCGCAGGAAAGCATGCCCGATTAGTGGAATCCTGGCGTCGTTTGTCTGGTCCACAAGAAAGGAGGAGCATTTAATTGCGCCAACTATCAACGGATCAGTATCCTTAACATAGCGTACAAGATCCTCTCTGCCGGATTGTGTGAACGTCTGAAACCAGTGCGGTTTCAGGCCGGGAAAGTCCACCATCGACCAAATCTTCACGATACGGCAGATCCTGGAAAAGACTCAAAGATGAAGATCTTCAGCCACCACCTATTCGTCGATTTCAAGGCCGCAGATGACGAGCTACACAGCGCCATGTCTAGTTTTGACATTCCTGCCAGACTCTTCAAGTTGTACAGGATGACGATGGAGAACTCTCGCTGCTCCATCGAGGTCGGTATGGAACTCACCGAGACCTTCAATGTCACCAAAGGTTTTAGACAATGCGACACGCTGTCATGTGATTATTTTAAGATCAACTCACTCGCCAACACAAGAGGCACGATCTTCCAAAAGTCAGTTAAATTGCTTGCTTACGCAGACGACATTGACGTGACAGCGATCCGTCAATGAGGCGTTTGCTGGCATTGAAGTCGACGCGGCTAAAATGGGTCTGGAAGTAAATCAGGGCAAAACAAAGTACATGCTGTCATCACGGAAGGACGCATAACATCGACGTCTCGTACAGAGCGTCATAATGGGCAGCAGAAACTTTGAGATAGTCAAGGACTTCGTTTACCTCGGCTCTGCAGTAAACAGGGACAATAACACCAGTACCGAGGCAATTGAGCAACAGAGCCATCTCTCGAAGCACCAAGCTGACTTTATATAACACTCTGATCATCCCTGTACGCTATTGAAGCTCTTGGTCATTTTGAGAGAAAAGTTCTACGTGCGATCTTTGGTCCTGTCTGCGCTGATAGTGCCTGGAGTAGGAGATTCAACCACGAACTGTACGGGCTGTACAGCAGTATGCACCTAGTTAAGTACTTCGGAAGCAACGCTTAAGATGGCTAAGTTATGTAGAGCGGATGGACTCGAAGAGTTATATGTTCCGAGCCATTGGGACAACGCAACAGAGGACGTCCTCGAACGAGATGGCGCACACAAGTGGAGAAGGATCTCAACGAACTTGGTGTGACCAATTGGAGGCAGCTGGCGAAAGATCGTGCTGGCTGGAGAGGCTTGTTGGCTGAGACCCAGCTTCACCCCTGAGCGAAGGAGAGAAAGACTTTGATTGACTTCAGGTTCAGCATCGCCACAAAAATGAAATGGGCTGAGCGACAGTCTCAGGTGGACCTGGGCCTAGCTTGTAGAGGACCCACTCGTGCTGTCCGTCACGAGATGGGACCTTTAATCGCATGACGACTCCTTAAGGCGAAGTCGAAAAAGCTGACAGGAGGAGCCGTGCATTATGAAAGCGTGTAAATTCGAGGATTGAACCAGGCACCCGGGGGAGTCGACGCAGCAACCCACTACGTCACGACGCACAGTGAGGCTGGGTGACCGGAAACCATTGAGCGGCGACCCCTCAATATTGCCACATTCACTACAACTCCCTATCGAGTCCAGATTGCTGAGGCCTCGTCACCTGAAAGCGGTGTCCCTCAGCAATACTTATGATAACCACTCCTAATCCGGCTGTTGCCTCGACTCTGTTACTCTGCCGCCCATCCTCGTCACGACTGACTGTCGCCCTCCATCTCCTCCATCAATAGCTTCCCATGATCCTTTGTTTTCTTCCCGAAAAGTCCACTCTCTTGCCATCATAAACATCAAGTCGCGCTCGATGCAGCGTTGCCCAGTATTAAGTCGAATTTCTACCACGAATAAACCAACGATCGTACCCTTTTGCGATCCAAAGCCGATTGCCCTGGCATTTCTTCTCTGATCCACTCGATCATTGAGGGCACTTTCTGTTGCTATTTGAGTCGATTGAGGAAGGGGATCGTGTTTATTCCTCGTCTGATATCGATCAAAACGACTTCCGTTCACTCTCAAACCGGCTGTCGTTTCGATCTGGTGTCGACAACACCCAACAAACGGCGTGGCCTCTTGGGAAAGGCTTTTGATTTTTCTTGTTTGTCTCTGTAAGCTGATGCCACCACCAATTCCCATTAAAACAGCCAATTTTTCAGTACAAGTCGAGTCTTCGTTGAACAAGAGTTCACAGATGAGCCGGCCACAAATGCAAAATCCCTAATCATCCAAATTTATGCGTCAAATATGGCCTCCTTCTCTTCCCAGAGACAAGCTCCGTCCCTGAGGAAGACATTCCACTTGAGACCATGCGCCAGTACCTTCCCCTCATCAGGAAACAGGAAACTGAGCAAAATCTGCCGCCATCGGAATCAAAATCCGTCGCAGCATCATCTCGACTCGATACCATCGACCACTTCAGTCATCCTGCAATGGACTCACATCAGACCCCTCTCCCTCTCCCCCACCACACCGTCACCCCAGTCAGACGTGTCGATTACGTTCTGTAGGCCCCTCCCTCCCTTGCCCGTGCTCTCCAATTTGTTGCGCCCAGGAAGATGGAGATTCACTGAGGTGTACCTGGCTAATTGGACGACGACGGTTATCAGTTGGCCAAACGACTTGATGCCGGTTAATTACAAATGACACATGTGCGGCGCAACTTTCCTCCGAGATGTCTTAATTACCCCGGCACGCCTGACTGGGCTCTCGTGCCGTTCCATCCTCGCCTAGTGCTTGTATCAATTTGTTTATCAACAACTTACGCTGGACTCCATTTACCTTCTCATAAATAACGGATTCGGTTCTTTTGCCGGACGACAGCCGGTCGCACTTCCTCCTCGCACTGGATGCCAGTAACATTTCCATTTGTTTGTGAGGAGATTTATGGGCAATTCCAAGTCGACAAATCAACGCCCCGTTTTTGGAAACAATTTTGCCTCTCGTCTCCTTCGGTGCGGGACAGCGGGGATGCCGAAGCTGAAGCTGAGTGCGGTTTCGGGTGGCTGTACGAGTGCGGGTGTGTGTGTGTGATGAGTAACCAGGCAGTTAACTTGCTCCAAATTGGCAGTCGGACAGAATTTCCTTTTAGATACCATTTCTTTTTTTTCGTTCCTCTTTGGGGGGGTGGCGAAGGGGGAGGCGAAGGATGATGAAGAGGTTAACACAACTGTTTGCAGTCTCGTCCGAGCGAGGCGAGTAGTTTAGAACTTGTTGCTGCTGCGACTAGGAAGTGCATGGGGGATCTCTCGAAGATAAATCATTTCGAGTACGCTGCAGTTCGTCGTCCGACTGGGACTGGCTATGTTTCGCTTCACTGGAGTGCATGCAGGGAGACGATGACAAGACCTGCAAACGGAAAAGCCCAACTTTGGTTAACTGGGCACGTGTGTGTGTGTGTCGTATCGGCGAAGCCAGTTCCATTCGAGTGGAGTGGTAATGCAGTGCAGATTGTAGGTACTGCACTAACAGGTGATGGATTTATGATCTTGTTGAGCAAACGAGACAACTCCCGACGAAGGAGTCTCTGCAGCAGGAACAAGCAGTTATCATCGTCTCTCGAGGTGGGTTTGAGGTCGAGACGAGAAGGAAACATCGGTTGATTCAAATGTTGAATTCTGTTGAAGGTGGAAGGGTGGGGAGAGAGACGAGAGCATGTTGAGTCGTGGGGACATGGCATGTCCTTGATGTAACAAGGCTGCTTTTGTGTGTCGTTCTACAGCGTCGCACTACGATGCTGAGGGCTTAGACTAGATTCATGAGCAAATAGTGTTCGTGAGGAATTTCTACCGAGACCGAGACCGAGTAGTACTCAATTGTAGTAGGACCGAGATCGAGAGCTGAGCATGCTCCAAGAGTCAAGGGCACAATGGATCGTAAGCTGAAGCTGGTAAGGGCGCCCATTTACCCACCTACTGGTGAGTCATTGTAGAAGGCAAGAAGTCCCGAGTTCGTAAGCCCGTAGGGGCACCCATTTACCCACCTATCAAGCTCTGTGAGTCACTGTTGACGGCAAGAAATCCCGACCGTGTTCACAGCTCTGGAACTGAGGTCTTAATGAACAACAAAGAGGGTGCAGCTTGACTCAGTACCCGCCTGAGAAGTCCAGAGAGCAACGAGGCTCAATAGGATAGTCCATAGGAACAGACATGACTGAAATTTCACGATAAAATCTCCACTGACCGTCTCCATCGTCCTCCAGCACTCGCTCCGGATGAATCTCCGGAATGGAAAGACGAGAATTAAGACGAGAAAATACGCTTCTTTTGTGTCCTCAATCATGCCGCTACGAGCAGTAAAAAGTAGGGAAAAAATGTAGAAGGTGACTTGAAATGATTGATTTTAAAAAAATGGCCCGTATCTCGAAAACGGGCCGTTTTTCGGCGGTTTTGAGCTTTTTCGCTCTATTCTTCAAGGCGCAAGATGGAAAGACGCATCCTTAGAGCCCTCAACCATGCCGCTACGACCAGTAGGTCGGAAGATAGAAACAAAAATGTCAGACAAAGTGACCTACAATGTTTGATTTAAAAAAATGGCCAGTATCTCGAAAACGGTGCATTTTTCATCGATTTCGAGCTTCTTTGCTCAAGGCTTCTTAGGATTTTGCGCATGATGGAAAGACGCGTCCTTAAAGCCATCAACCGCGCCGCTACGATCAGTTGGTCGGAAGATAGCAACAAAAATGTCAGACAAAGTGACCTACAATGTTTGATTTAAGAAAATGGCCAGTATCTCGAAAACGGTGCATTTTTCATCGATTTCGAGCTTCTTTGCTCAAGGCTTCAAGGCGCAGGATGGACAGACGTGTCCTTAAAGCCATCAACCGTGCCGCTACGACCAGTAGGTCAGAAGTTAACGGAAAAGAGTGTCCACAAAAGTGACTGAAAAAGTGACCTAAAGTCGTTTCTTTTGGCAAAGTGGCCATATCTCGGAGACGGTTCGCTTCTTTTAGATGTGGTTTGTTGCGTTGGATTCGGCACGCAAGGAAGCTTCTTCCGTGCACTCAGCCACATCGCTATGACCAGCAGAAAGTAGAGAAAAAGAAATCGGAGAAGGTGACCAGAAAATCTTGATTTAAAAACAAAATGGCGCGTATTTCGAAAACTATGCGCTTTCGATCCACCTTGACATAAATGCGCGTTGAAAAGCCGCTTCTACTAGTCAAATCGGACTAAGATACCATCCACTGGACCATACCAAAGCCCAGGTAGTCATCTGCCTTCAGGACCATCACTGCGCCAGCAATTCGAACCTAATTGCCCTCCAAGCCTCCACTTGAGATGCATCGTTCAAAATCAATCAACAAGCACAACACGAAATACTGAATCGCTCCAGATTGCCGTACAAGGACTTGAAGGGGCTTACCGCGCGACTGTGTACAACATGCGCCCGCTCGATCGTCGCTCATAAATTATTCATAATCCCTGCATCACTCAAGGCCTCACCTCCGCAGCCGACTGACTCTCTCGTCTCCCTCCGCCCCCTCCCCTTCCTCTCTGTCCAGCCCACAGCTCTTCAGAGTGCATGCCGAAGTGCCTAATTACAAGATAAATCGGAAGATGCCTCTCCAAGTCCTCGTCTTCAATCATCGTTCGAAGTGCATGTCTCCAGAGTGACTCCCTCCAAAAAACGGAGAAAAAAAACTCGTCCCCATCCAAGTGCGATAAGTTCATCGATGTCGATATCTTAATTGAATCGCACGGAGGCGTAATGCTGCCATGTAACAGGGGACGGGCACAATTATTGGAGTCATTAAACCGACCGAGAGAGCCGCACGAGGCGCATGATGCGATGCGACGCCGATGCCGCAGTAGCGCAGCCGAAGCCTGCCAGCTCGGCTCTGGCAAATATTTATATAGCCCACGAATGATCTCAATTAATTGGTAAGAAGGAGTGCAATGAGGCGGCGGCTCGACGAGTGCTCTCTCTCTGCGATGCCGCCGCGAGTGTGTGTGTGTCTGTTTGGTGGTCATGTTTGCTCTTCGTTCGGAATTTATAATTTAATCGAAGCGAAACTCTTTATTAGTCGCTGGCACACGATCCATTCGAGGCGAGGGTGACGGCGCAAAACTGGAAGATCCCAGCGGGACATCCGTCCTCTGGCGGTGGGCTTAGGCGGTCCTTAGGCGGAGAGCAACAAATTGTGGAGGCAATAGAATTTTAATAGGATCCTGCAAGGGTGCACTAAATTTGAATCACATCCAAGCGAGCGGCTGTGCTTCTTGTGGGGTTTGAGAGAGAGTGGATGGACAAATTTGCTTTGTGACGCTGATGGAAGCGATGGGGCGGTGGAAGAGGAGCCAATCTGTTGACTCGCCACATTAATGCGCCCGTCCGCGCCTGTCAGTGCCTGGGCAGCAGCTTTGACTCAAATATTTGTGCGAAATGGTAAACATCATATTTTCGCAGAGAAGGGAAAAGAATATTTGTCAATATTTGCACGAGCGATTGTATCTGTGTGCGTGTCCGTTTTCCGTTTCCTTTCGACTGAAGAGCTAAGCCAACTCCAAGCGAGGAGCTGCCGCCACGACGTCAAGTGTAATAAATCGTCCTTTTGCGAACGTGCCATGCAGATTTAATATGTTTTTTATTTGCCCCCTTCAAGAGCTTTTGACGGGTTTCCACTTCAAGCCTCTCTAGTCGGTCCCTTCTGCGCGTCGGTTGGGGGAAGGGTTCACCATCTTCCCACGAAGACAAATTTGCCCACAAAACCAATAGATTGTCTAACGTGTCTCACCTGACAGAAGGTCAAGCAATCGAGCGTCGATCTTTTGTTCGCATCTTGACAACACGCAACAAGCGGTCATTTGCCGGCGTGAAAGCGAAATAAATCACACCCGTCCGTCGAACGCCCGCTGTAAGCAATCGGCGCAAAACAAGACTTCCTCGAGCCGTCTGTCATTTGTCAATGGTGGCGCGGCGGCGCTCACTTTAAAAGCCGACCTTCGTCTCCGTCCATTCCAGCTCACGAACACGGTCTTCACAAATTGAAATCATAAGTCAAGATGACTTCGGTCATAAGTCAACGATTTCCATAGTCGCCCCCCTCTCCGCACCCGTCTCGGAAATCTGTCAAATTATTCGACATCGAATTCGAATTTAATTGATAATGACACTTGACTGAGAATCGAATAGAAAGGCGATAGCGGGGGAAATTAATTGACCCCCAAGAGCAGCCTAATGAGACGCCAAATGAGCCACAATGACCCATTGAACAGCATCCCACAACAAGGCAAGACACACACAAGTGGAGGGTCCCCCCCCCCCCCCCTTCCAACACAAAACAAATGTGAACGAGCCGAACAACCCGAACAAGCCCTCAATGTTGGGCCGTTTATTTAAATCACTTCGTGTGATTGTGGTGTTCCCTCGCGCAGTCCACCGGTAACCCCTTGCAGGACAAACGGACGGTCTACAGGTAGGTAGGTTGGTAGACCCTTCGCCTTGGATACCCCAATGGAAATTGGCCGTTTATTCAAATTGTATGGTTTCGATAATTTATTGCATGGGGGGGGGGGGGGGGGGGGGGAGACACGATTCTCTCTCTCTCTCGGTCGTTGTGCGTCGTTGTCGTCGTGGTCTTGGACTTGGTCGTCGTAGTCGTAGTCGTTGTTGACGACGAGTATATTAGATAGACAGGGTCTCGCGTGGTGTACATGGATTTTCCACAGATAACGGCATTTTGTTAACGTGACACTTTGCATTCTTGTCGAATTGAATCACAACCAAACAAGGCACAGTCCGATGTCCCCATCTTTGCCTTGCCTACGTGATATGTCACGCAGGTTGTCAAATGAGTTATGACACGATTTGGGGCTTGTCCGTGAGGTCGATTGCATTCAATTTGTGCGTGTGTGTGTGTGTGTGTGTTGGACAGTTAAAGAGTCGCTCTTAAAACTATGATCGTTCGAATGAAAATTGAACGCATTGACAGCTCGCCTCGATGCGACGGGTGCGCGTCGTGGCACAGCGGATATGGGGCGTGTGATGAATTTTGAACTTTACCGAAAATCACATTTAGATTAGGCGGCACGGCACTCAGAGCAGGGCCCGCGATTGGATTTCTCATTCGGGCGAGGGTGCGTGTTGAAGTCCAATCATTTTGCATACTAATTATACACGGGTCGAGTGCTTTTTGATGGTCTAACGCTTGTGACGTGTAACAAGGCATTTGGTTTCGAAATTTATTGCCTTCCTGGCAGCGGAGGCGGTTGCGGTGGCAGTGGCGGTGACTTTGTGTGTCCGTGAGGACCTGCTGGTGGTGGACGAGTTGACATTGGAAGTTTGCGTTGTCGTAATGAACTCACTTCGGGTGTCGATGGAGCGGTTTCGGGTGTCGATGGAGACAGTTGTGACTTCTGGCGAGTGAACTTGAACTGTGAGGTCATGCGGGAGGTTTGAGGTTGGAAAATATAACCTCAGGCTGTAGCAGTTGGAAGATGAACCATGAAAAGACTAAAAAATCCTTACACCTATACACTGTGGATTTTTTTGGGTGAAAAATTCGATGTCGTCGGATCCACTACAGTCCTTGGACTTCGATAATACACATCTAAACACATAACCACAGGTGTACACAGGTCGTAGGTACGCCTAGTTGGGCCGCTGTGGCAGTTGGAAGATGGGCCATGAAAAGGCTCCAAAATCCTTACTATACACTGTACATTTTTTTAGGTGAAAAATTCGATGTCTTCGGATCCACTCCAGTCTTTGGATTTCGATAATACTCATCTAAACACATAACCACAGGTGTACACAGGTCGTAGGTACGCCTAGTTGGGCCGCTGTGCCAGTTTGAAGTTCACAACGCCGAAAAACGATATAATTTCGATAACCAACCTCAAAAGGAACCACATTAATTACCCTCATTCCCCGTCAAACTCTTCCGAATGTCCACCGGCTGACTGGGTGACAATCTCCGAAACAAATTGTCGCCTCATAGCGGCTGTCAAAACATCACAACTTACATTTGCTGTGCCAGCTAAACAACAGCTTCTAATCAAAAGAACGTCAAACAGTTACATGTTGACGCATGTTTGCTGCCATGGCCCCCGTGTATTGCCCAACACATCCCGCACATCTCATCTCGGCCAGCCAGCAAAACAAATGGAATCCATTTGCCTCGATTAAATACCGAAACTGACACTTTCAGCGGCGCAGCAATGGCATTCACCACTCTCAAGCACGATGGGAATCGGCCCAGCATCCCCCCCCCCTCCCCCGTCCCACGCACTGTATCAACGGACACATCCATGAACTATCACTCATATTGACTTTGATTAATGGCGGCTTTCAATTTACATGACAGAAGAATTTTTTTTTTTTGTTTTTTCTCGAAAAAAATAGAAATGTCTGCATGACATGTGTACACATGTAGCATTTGCGCCCGTCGAAAGGGCGATCGACTGTGGGCCTGCTCCGAAAGCAGGCCCATCGAGCCTGGGAGCGACGAGGAAGACACCTTTCGGTGTGTGACGGCGCCGACGCCCGAACTCAGCCCGAGAGCATAATTAATATTTATCAAGACGAAACTGTTACGTGTTTGTCTTGAGCTAATTAAGGGAAGTTAATTAATAACTTTTGGACCACCTACGTCGACGACGGGGTGTAGCGGTGGAGCCGGAGGTGCATGCAGCGAGAGGATTAATTGATGGCATTTATCTCTGGCTCGTTATGCAGGCGTCTCGGAGTGCATGCGGGCTCGGGAACTTGGGCAACAAGTTGCCAGGCAGGTGGTGCTTTGAGGTCTTTCGCGATCTTCACGGTCAGCAGTGGAATTTGAAGTTCACCGTTCGGTGCTGTAGTGTGCGTCTCCCAAAATAGATCAGTTTTCTAAATTTCCACGCTCCTCACCAGCAGAACTACCTCATGATCGGCCGTAGCGTCGATTAATCACCAGTCTTCGGTGCCCCCGGCCACAGGTGACTCATAGTTTCGCCTCGCTTCACTGACTAATGACCTCGAATGCCTTCTCGAACCTCCTCAGACCTCTCTTGATGGACAGAAGCTATAAATATCCCACGGGTCCCTTCCAGTCCGCATCCGTTTCGGATTCGCTTCGCTCCAACCGACACACACACACACACCCACTGCAGCACCCTTCTGCATATGTTTTCCACAAAATTGAATTCATAAATACACCGGCAGCCACAGTCAGTCAGTCGGCCGTAGCACAACGATGCTCCATGACAAATGCCTGCCGTGGCATTAGACACATTTTACAACCTCCCAATGCGCCCTTAAGGATCTTTGAAATCGAACACTGCTCGTCCCACTCCTCCCCCTCCCCTCCGCCCCAGGCACAGTTCCCCCTTGAGTTATGATGATGCGAGTGGCCCACGGTGGTTGGGTGTCCCGGCTGCCTGCCTGAAGTAACTGACACTCCATTTGCCGATGTTCCAAAAAAACTAAATGACTTCAGTGTGGAGTCTAAAACTTCTGATTAACAGCGTGAATAATTAACGGTGTATCTCATGGAAAAAGGGGGTGTTGTTGCTAAGCACAACTCAGCTGAGCTCCCCCGTTCAGAGCCAGGACTCACAGGGTGAGCGGCAATAACACTTTGTCTGCGTTTAACTGAGGTATTGTGTTGCTACTTGAGAATTTATTTGAACCCGTTGGGGCGGCGATGGCACGCTGGTGGTGGGTTATCTGTTGAAGTGCTGAAAGATGATATTTTTATGAAAGGGTACCCGGAATAGATAAGCCGCTTAGTTGTTGTCCGGTTGTGTTGTCAGATGGGGTTAAGTCTGAGCTCGGCTGACGGGTGCTTGGGAAATTCTGTGAAACGATTGTTGTAATTCTTGTTATTGAAATTCTTGAAATGAAGACCTAGCCGGTGGAGGAGGAGGGGGAATCTGTTTTTTTTTTCCAGACGGCATGGCAGTGCGAGAGTTTCATTGGCATGGAGCTCAAATTTGGATGCTCGATTGCCCGTGGCAGTCAAGACCAGTGTTCTGTTGACAATCAACTTGTCTATCAGCAGGATTCAATTTTGAGACCTTCCGGTGGTGGGTTAGTCTTATATAAAGTTGTTGGAGCAGAGATTAAGAAAGCTGAAGGCACTCAGCAGAGACAGACGCTGGAAACGAGGGGCTATAGACTCAAGAGACAACCATAATGCACATACGGACACTTAGTTTTTGTCAAATCCTAAGTTAGCAAAAGTGAACGAAACTTAACGAAACTGAACGAAGTGATTTTTGTATATTCGCTCGATTGCCCAGTCTTAAGGTAGTCGGAGAAATTACGGCGTAAACTACAGAAACTTAACGAAACTTAACGAAGTGACTATTATGGTCACAGTGTATAATTTTTGTTTATTCGCTTTATTGGACACCCTTAAGACAGGCGACAAGATGAGGAGTACAGGAATTTAACGAAACTGATCGAAGTGATTATTATTGTCACAGTGTATCTAATTGTATATGCGCTCGATTGGGCGCCCTTATGGTAGACGAGAGGTCGGCGTGGCGTACAGACGGAGCTAAGACATCGATGGTTTAGGTGGACTGGTGAAAGAGGTCCCAAAAAGGATACACTGGAAGGCAGACTGAGCTACGAATCAGGTCGCAAACTCTTACTGCTCTGGCTGGACCCAACAAGGTGGTCTAAGTGAGCCGCTGTCTAAAGAGCCAGCAGGGCACCCACGACCTACTGCTCTGGCTCCGGTGTAGTGGCTCGTGATGACGGTCCAATGCGAGACCAGGACCTCCTTCTGTTCTTGCTAGAGATAAGACCAGCACTGGGAACACTTCTATGTTCTGGCCATAGATGCGGTACCTGAAAATTTTCCGAATACAGGGAGGAGAAGACATCGACAACTTAAGATGTAGCACCACGGAGCTGGAGGACTCTAAAAATTGCCTCCTCTTCAGCCAAAGCATGAGCCAAGCGACCAAACACAGTCCTGCCATTCATCCCCTCAAAAAAAATATCAATTACCCACAGCAGTCCCGCCCTCTCTCTCTCTCTCCTCGACCGTATTGACAGGAGCACAACCTAGAGTCGATGGCTGGGACCGCCTGTGCGCCACCTGCTCGAACAGTCAATTGCCGTTAAAGTGCCGAGATTAACCGCAGGCGGCGGAGTTTAACAAACGTATCTGCTTCCCCCTGACTTATCGGTGCCAGATGAATTAGAAAGGCACACGAAAAAAAAATAACTACACCGGAACGGTGTAAATCGTTCAAGGACACATATCTGTCCCCGATGGCAGGGGGAGATACATGAGTAGCGATACACAATCTAACGCGGCGCACTCAGCTCCTGAAAATGGAATATCCTTGTACATCTGCGGATGGATGGGTGACAAGGGGATGACAATTGCTCTCAAGCCGCTTAGCAGATACACGGCTCTTCGTTTTCGGTGCACTTACAACGCGCAGTCACGATGTATGACACATCTTCCGAGCGAGCCATGCATGGATTAAGATGAGATGCGATAATTATTCCGGCGTCCCGGGAGTATGAGGAGATGGGCGGGAAATGAGCAAGGGATGCTCTGACGAATGGTCTGAGTGCATGCAGAGATATCTGGTTTCCATCTGGCAGCGATACAACTCAACAAGTCATCGACAAGGGAATTTTCGATTCAAAGTCGAAATCGACACCATCCCTTGGCGGAGGGATGCTGCACCCATGCACGCACACACAGCGGCCAACTATGCATTCATTGGTGGTGTTTATGTTAACGACTTTCTTTTTGAAATGTGATCCTGTGAAAGGATCAGATGTGAGAACGGGAATAGAACTGCTGCGCTGCGAGCGAAGTGAAATTCTCGCCCAAGGAATGCCGGCAATGCGTGTTTTGGAGTTTTAAGTGGAAGCGAGTAATTTAATTGAAATGGGAATCCTTTATCCACAAAACATATTCCTTCGTGTTGTGCTGTGTGCGCGCTGGTGTTTCTTGGAAAATTCAGTTTACAGTTACGATGTGCCGTGGATTAAGCGCGAGCAACTGTAAATCATTTGGATGAGTCCACGGGTGGGAGGACTATTTGTGGACGACGTGCACAGCGTTACACTGGAAAGGTCGTAAACAACGCAGCTGACAGTGGAGTTTTTTTTGTTTTCTCCTCGAGTCTAGTTGAAGCGCAATTAGTCGGCTCTTTTTCTGAACTAATGAGGTGGATTCCTGACTGTAGGCGGGAGTGGGGTGCATGGGAGCCACATGGTTTGTGGAAATTCTTGGAAAGTCTCAAGAAAGACGAGAGCATGCAGCTGATGGAGAAATTTAAGTGTCTGTTTTAAATTAAGACCGCGGTTGCTATCGGGGGTTTAGGAGGGCTGTAGTTGGGAAAGGATTAGATGCAGAGAACGTTCGTAGACTTAAGCTTTTTGCCAAATTCGAATGCAGTAAGTAAGCAAAAGTGAACGAAACTGAACGAAGGGCTTATTATAGTCGCAGTGTATCGTTTTTGTGTATTCGCTCGATTGCCAATGCTTAAGGAAGGCTCAGAGAGGAAGACGTCGAGCACAGAAATGTAACGAAACTGAACGAAGTGAATATTATGGTCTGTTGTTTATTGGGCACCCTTAAGGCAGGCGACGAGAGGACACCGTGGAGTAAAGAAACTTAACGAAACTGAACGAAGTGATTATTATCGTCGCAGTGTATCATTTTTATTTGCTCGCTCGATTGTCCACACTTAAGGCAGACGCATAGAGGACGGCGTGGTGTACAGAAACTTAACGAAACTGAACTAAGTAACTAATATGGTAAAATGTCTATTAGGCACTCTTAAGGCAGGCGACTAGAGGACGCCTTGGAATACAGAAACTTAACGAAACTGAACGAAATGATTATTATGAAAGAATATTCACCCTCGGCAAAAAATTGTATCTTGGAAGGCAATTGAGGAATAAAGCCCAGTTTCGAAGAACTATATAAGAACTAGATAGTCCAATCCCCGCTATATGGGGTAGAAGTATGGGTACTAACCAAAGTGGACGAGGAGATTCCTGGTCGTTTCGAGAGAAAAGACCTTTGTATTATCTTTGAGGAGACTGAACGACGAACTAAACGGCAACATCGATATGGTCAAACGAATTCGAGTCTCTCTTCTCGGATGGCTGGGTCGTGTAGAGCGAATGGACACCGACGATCCGGCCCGAAAAGTCCTCGATTTCAACCCCGAGGGACAACGCTGTTAAGGCAGACCACGCTAGGGGTGGCGTTCGCAGCTGGAAAGGCATCTCAGTCAGCTGAACGTGCGTACCTGGAAGCAACTAGTAGCCGTGCTGGATGAAGATGCATGTTGCTGTTGAGCCCAGGTCCACACAGACTCTAGCGCCAGCCAACGCAGAAGAAGAATAATGCATTCACATGCTCCACAATAGTTTCCGGGATGACAACGGGGATCAGGTGAACAGCCGCCACGAGCAGGACAGGCGACACTACGTCCGGGAAGACCGATGCACTAGGTTTTATTGTATTTAGGGCTTTGATCATAAGTTAGTCTTAAGTGAACCTTGTTAGAGTTAAGATAAAATCGAAATAAAAATATTTCCTAAAAAAAGTAACTTAAAAATGTTTCATTTACCAACTTCCCCTAGAATCCCAGTGCCTCCCAACAGCTCTGATGCCCTCATGGAAATCTGCCGCTACGACAACGCTGACTTCTCCCACGAAACGAAGCAGATTAACCCACTGCACGAACATCCACAAAAACAACAACAAAAAACCTCCCGATTAGATGCCCGCCACAGACAACATCGTGAGACACCAGCACTCCGTCACATCATCTCCAATCAATCAGAGTGCATTGCATTCCCCTCCCAGCACCCAAGACATCGCCGGTCGCGCAATCTCCTTGGAGGATCTCTGGGACCCATTAGTCTTGAGACGATGACGACCTACCTCGTGCTGACGTCCTCACTAATTACCCCCATAAACCGGGTACGAGTACACACTCAGCCAGTTCACACCCTTGTAAAGTCATAAACGAGGCTTCGATAAAGGCTTTATGGAGAGTGGCCAACGTAACGGCCGCCAATTCATTCAATAAACCGGGCTCCACTCAGCTCTGCTGGGCAGGCACCTCAATCTCGGTCGTATTGCATTTTAATTTCAAATAGCTCATTTCAAACCGAACTCGAACCCGACCTCCGGCTGATAAGAGCCGAACCGACCACGACCAGTAATGGGCATTTATTGCGGACTGCATCCGATCGGACTTCATTTCATAATTAATTCGGGTCAGTGGAGGGCCACTGGCACGAGGAGCAAGCACTCGGGCATCGATAAGAGACCGAAGTAAGGCCAGTGACCCGAGCGAGGAGGAGGAACAAAACAAAAGTCTCCACACTTCGGGCTCTTATCACGTCGATGGGAAAGAACAACAATCTGCCCTCATCGCGGACATCGTTATATTGACAACGACTAGCACTGAATAATTGACAATTATGATGGGTGTCGTGGTCGTGGTGGGGGTACGTGGTGGTGACAGAGAAGATGCCAATCAGCTGGCGACCGACTCTCTTAAGAGTTCGGGGGCAACTGTGCCGCGCGAGTTGAGGCAGAGATAGAAATCGTGCACACTCGGGATGGATTGAGTGGGGAGAGCACTGATGTGAGATAGGTCTTGCTTGGGAGGAATGACGCTGCGCATGTCGCTGTCGTGACAGAAAATGAGTGCTCTCGTTGGGGGAGAGTGGACAGACTACAGAGACTGCACAGTTGAAGAGCGCCGCTCGAGGCGGGCAGTGTTGTTTATGGCATCGACATGCGAGGTTGTAGATGGCGCTGGTGAGGCAGGCTTTGATGTTGATGTTGATAAGGAAATTTTAGTGACACGCCGATGATGGGCTGGTCGTGGCGTGAAGCTCCAAAAGGGGGGAGATTTTTGGGAAACCGTTGAAAGGAAGATTTTGCACTTTTGGTCATCGTCTAAGTCGCCTTTAGAGGTGCTTAAGATGAGAACTTAGACTTCAGAGAACTTGCTAGGCCTTCTCATCTATAAAAGAGGTATAACTCTTGAGTCAAGATATGTTTGCTCTAAATGTCGATGGTCGCCGCTAGGTCTTATGATTGGACTCTTAGGTTCAACGCTCTCCAATTGGGGGTACTCTCGGCATCTGAATAAGCTCTAGACAGCTCCGACACTAGAATTAAGGTCATATGGCTGTACTTTTAGACTCCCAAACATTGTGTAGAGTCAGTAGTTTATAGCTTCCAACAGAAGACTTTAGGCACTATGAGCGGGGCTTCAGGCTTCAGGCTTTGATTGGAAGACTTAAGGCACTATGAGCGGGGTTTAGGCTTCAGGCTTTGACTTTAGGCCCTCTTCCCGGTGTTTAGGCTACAGGCTTTGACTAGAGTTAAGACTTCGTTGCTCCAGGTGTACCGACACTCAAGTTTAGGCCCTATGACTGGACCTTTAGGCGCAAAAATTTCGAAAAGACTCAAGCCTTCTCCACACTTTGGGCCCTATGACTGGACGCTCATACTCAAGACTTTAACTAACATGCAACTTCTTTGCTTCACTAAACCTTAGGCCTTGGGCCTGGAGTCTAAGAATCCAGCTGAGAGCAAGCACTCGCATCGATTAGAGACGGGCGACACTGCTTATTAAGGACTCCTCGCTCCTGACTGCAGACTGTAGAGTCTAGACTCCAGGCTTCGCCCTCTAGAGGGTACTAAATTTTGGCCGTATGATCTAGAATTATTGTACTTAGAAGGAATAGGAGATATGCGATCCAGGCGGTATCACAGTGGGCCTATAAAGGCCTAAGATTGACTGCTTTCGGTGGGCCCTCACTGGAACTTAACCCAGGCTCTACATTTTTGTTCGAGGTTTAGTCGGTTGCATAGCCTAGGCAGAGCTACGCAAAGGCGACTTCGATGTCGATGACTAGGCAAGTACCCCAACATCCCTCAGATAGGCAACAGAGAAGGTTGACAATCGAAGAAGTGCAATGAGTCTTCTCTAGACACTCGAGCCAGCCTCTTCTAGGCTCCACACCTCTGAAGTCCTCGCCGCAAATTCTAGTCTCCATACCTTTAAGCCCCCTCTGCTGTCCTGAACTAGCAAAAACTAGCACCAGTCACTCTTAAGACCATCAACTCGTGACCATTGATCCCCAGTGTCAGAGACCAGAGACTAAACTACTCGCCATAAACTAAAGAAAGAAAAAATCCCCTCTTCCCTCGCCAAAAGCAGCACAGATTCCCTCGCAAGCACAATCCCCCCCACCCCCCCCCACACCACTCCCCCACAAGACATCACATTAGATGTTCATGATCTTCGACGTGTCCCCCGAGACACCCTAGAGTTCTCCAAAAACAGTTTGCATGTCATTTCTGTTCGCCTCTACCCACCCACAAATCATAACAAAAATTTCGATGAACTGGCATGGCGCCCAATGAGAAGAAGATGATATCTCTCTTATCTGTCATGAAACTCATTCCGTCAGTACTTATCCTAAGCGATTCATGCCGTCATTCATGACATTAGACAATTTAAACGCGCCCTCAGTCCTCGCTGGACAGCCGAAGACACATTTATTGCATCAACACCCGCTCGCGCGAGCCACACATCTCTCATGCGAGCGCTTCTCTCGCGACAGTCGACGGCAAATCGCACGCAAGTCCATGAAATGCCGTCACATTCGCAGCAGAGCCAAAGAAAGAGAGAGAGAGAGCGACAAGCAATTTACGATATTTACGATAAACAGCGGCCCGCACTCTGTTCAACTCCCATGCAACACGCCGCAGCCGAAGAGCAACGCCAAGGCACCTGACGTTGAACAGCGGCAGTTGTTAAACGACCGCGCATGGAAAAGGGTGTAGCTTCTCGTCCAATCGACGCCGAAAAAAGTATCGTGTGTGTTTCTGCTTCTGCTTCGGTTTCTGTTTCTCACTGAATTGCCCGTGTTTCGGAAATGCTCCACGAGATGTTGTATTGTGTGTGCCCCCGTCGTGGATGATGGATTTATTGAAGGATTAGCGAGACAGACACTCAGCCGGGTCGCGGAACTGTGCAGCGATTAGCTTAGCGCCACCGAGCCGCCAATCAAAACAAAAGCCGAAGTGTGCGGGAATTCAAGGATAATTGCACCCGACGACTTCAATCTCTGACTTAAGGCTAAGGGTGGTTTCTGCCGGGCTGTTGTTCAGTTTTGTCGATTGCCACTCGGCGTGGAACATTGTTTGCTGGGGCTGCCGTTCAAGTGGCCGTCGAGTGTGATTTTGTGCTTCAATCGCGTCGTCCGGAGGATGAGCTCCCCGGGAAACAATCGCTGTGCCGCTTCTGATCCCTTTGCCGTGTTCGGTGTCGCCGCGGAGTGGGCTCTGTGCCCGTCGTCGTGAGCTCGAGCAACGAGCCGATTGTGATTTTGTGCATTCGCCGTGCGGGCACTCGTGTGCGGTTTACATGACATGCGTGTGTCAGAGTGCAAGTGCAGGTAGAAAGGAAAGCCTAAGAGAAGTGACGGCGAATGAGCCAAATAAAGCGTGATTGTTCTCAGATCACAAGTGGATAACGCCGCGAAGATATCAAAACATTGGAATACAAAAAAAAGCGCAGACGGGCAGGACCCCTCATTGCTGCTGCTCCGGCTCCTGCTCCTCGTGCAACTGACAGCTGGAATTAAGGTGAGTTTTGACAATTAGACGGGCTCGTAAGGGAGAGTGTTTTATTGGTCCTTAATTGGGACGGTTTGGGGTGGGGGCCTATTTTTATCGAGCTGTTTGCTCGTGTCGTAAATTTCTGTGACAATGCGACGCACACGAGCTCATCATGATTTAGGCGGCGGCGATGATGAGGCCGGAACCGTTTGGACACTTTCCCCATTTCTCGTGCGCTCCGTAATGGCATGTTCGTGATGGGATTTTTGTTTACGACTTTTGAGCCAAACCCGGCCTGCCTCTGGGATGCATTTGTTGTGCTTGCGGAGGAAATTGCGTTCGAAGTGAATTAAGGCTTTGAGATGAGGAGAGGTGGCGTTGGTGGTGTGTGTTGGTTTTATTGTGAGCGATGGCACTTGATGGAGGGACATTTCGTGTCGTGTCGCGACGGGATGTAGAAAGGCCATGAAATTAGTCAGCTCCTAGAGGCAGGCGGCGCCCAAAAAAAGAAACCTAGCAGAGGCAGTGTGTAGCCTCTGAAAAGGACTTGTAGTCATACTCTGGTGTTACTGCTCTGAGTAGCTTTGAGCCGAAGCCAATGATTCCGTCTGCATCTCTGACCAGCTGATGGGCAACATCACGTCCTTCAAGGTTTGTTAAGTACGTCGTTGCAGTGGCCACCATTGGGCTTGGAATTCGGCAAGTTTGGCATTTTCGACCACAGTTTCCTGCGACCCAAGGTCCATGTCAAGTAGTTGGGCGTTCGTTAGAAGCTGAAGTGGCATTTTTAGTATTTTCGGGAAGAAAAAGGGTGACGGGTGAATGGTCCATTTGGCACATCTTCTAGCCACTAAGCGAATCTAGGGCAACTTCGGTCACTGATCTTAAGGGACATTGATGGCACAACGGACCCAGAAGTTGGTCTAAGTGTCCCAAGGCCGATCGAGCATCCTATCACCTACCATCCTAAAGGACATTGATGGACTTTCGTTCGCCAAAAAGCCAGTTGTGCCAGTCTGTCGGTCTAGTTCCAATGGTTCTGGTTGACTTTAAGGACTTCAAGCACTGGCAAGTGTGGGAACGACTGTTCGATGAAATCAATTGATAGCTCTCTGGGGTTTGCTTTAAGAAGACGCGCTCTAAGAAGACAGATTTCAAAAGTTGGAGGCAAGTGGGGTCAGCTCAATGCTGTATGAACACCTGTGTATACACGGCGCAGAATTTTTGGTATAAAATGACCTTGTTCCTTCTTGCGTGGCAAATTTGATGGAAAAAAGTAGTGCCAAGCTGAGGCCCATATCCTGTCATTTCCGAAGGATTAAGAATTTGGAGCGGGATTGCCTGCCTCTGTGCCTCTAAGAGCACGGACAGATTGTTGACTAGTCATTCATTGGTAGATTTCCACGAAATTTACCGAAAAGTGGTCAAAAATTTGGACAAACTAGGAATTAGGAGGAAATAGGCCATCTGTCGAGTCATTTGAAGCGCCGTGCCTCTAGAACAAAATCTCCGGAAGAACTGAATGAAAGTGCCTCTAGAACAAAATCCCCAGAAGGACTGAAATCTTAAGCGAAGTAGGGCCAGTAAGCAATTGGCATGCCTATCGATCAATGCGTTTAAGTCCTCAAGGAGCAATGACTTGTCCTTCATTCCCGGCGGTCCCCTTTAGAAGCAAACTCCGAGAGGTCCAAATGTGCACAAAAAAAAGTATGGCCAACACAAGAAATGTGTGCCTATGAAGGACTGAGAGTTGCAAGGCAAAGTTGCCTCCAAATTGACTCCAAAATGCCCTAGATTTAGGTAGGAAATCGGTCCAATCTGACACAAAGCAGATGGCCACCTGCAAGTGAGTCCTTGTTTGTAGCTCTTTGCAATCGCCTAAATCGACTATATTGTTTAAAAATTCTGAGAAGCGACGATATGCACTAATTTTCGACAAGAAGTCTAAGAAAAAACTGAAGTTTCGACACGAGTTGAAGCCAAGTAGGAGACGGACGAAATGCTCCCTCAATGTTGATCACAGAGCAGAGCAGGGAGGATCTGAAGAGCAGCCTTCGGGTTCCGAAAAACGTCAGACTGCCAAATGTCTCCTAGAACTCCCTGTTGGCTTTTAAACCTACTCTTCAACCAGTCCCTGACGAGTTCAGTCCCCCCTTTTGAAAGGAAGGAAATTCCCTTAAAACAGCCAACATTCAACATTCGTTCGCCGCCTAAGCGCCTCCTAAATCCCTCAGTAAACCGTCCTCAATTCATTCAAATGCCAACGCATTACTTATGCAACGCGATATTCAAAGCCGCTGATGAGTTAAGGACAACACACAATCCCATTCAGAGCCCATTGCCAGATCCCCTTGGCATATGCATAATCCCATTGTCCGCCCGGATGTAGGCCCATCGAAATCCTCTCCACAACACAATCGCCGGATGATAAATAATCAAGCTCATATCTCGATGATCATTGATAAAGGCCAGCGCTTTGGTTTTAAATGCATTTCCACGAGCCCCACTAACTCCCAGCCCAGCCAGGCTCGGCTAATCTATTCAAACAATAACAATAATCGATGCCGCTGCGCCATGAGAGACCACCATCCCGCTGCCGGCACCGACCGACCCGCCACCCAATCGGCCCGTTCTCACCTAATCTAGGTCACAGACTAAATCCACACGCATAACAGTTCAACTAATGAGACGCGCATCGCATTGAAAGTTATAACTATCTATTTATCTAAAACGTGATTAATGTCACCCGCTTCGGATGCGTGTCGGTGACGGTGTTCGCCGGCCAGTCACACGAGCGGACGTCGCTGTTGCACTTGTGGGGACAATTTATTACTCCCGACGACAAATTTGAATTTCATTGGGGTTTTTGTTCTCCGTCACAGGCGGACACCATCGCACCTCGAAAAGGATTCCGCTCGCTCGCTCATTAGCAGGCGGGGATGTGATTGAGATTGTTTTCAAATACTCAGCACAAATGCATGGGTAAACAGAGGAAAATGGGAAAGAAAAAAAAAAAGATACATTCCCTGTTTGCGCCTGGCACTCAACCCCCTCCTCATCCTCCTCCTCCTCTCAAATTGGTAGCATTAATGGGATGTAATGTGATTTCGATTCTGATTGACAGCCCCCTTTTTCGATGAAGAAGGCATTCCACGCACATGGTCTATGAGGGGAGGGGGGGAGACGGGATGGTGTGGTGTCCATGTGCGTTGTGTCTGCCAGGCAAAGTCGATTGTTAATTGAAATCGAGACGGTGATGGTTTGGGCGGACAAGCGCGTATATCGTTTGCATAACAAAGCCACAGACAGAGAGATCGACTGAGTGTCGTACGTACGTACGCACAGTCATTCTCGAGATAATTATCAGATTCTTTTGTTCGCGACGATAGATACATGATAGATTGCTTCGTATTTGAGGGATTATTATCCCATAAGATGGATTTTTTTCTCCGTTCCTTGTTATGTTTCGTATTTTTTTTTGAGTTTATTGATGAATGTGAAGTGTTTGTGCTTGAGTCGGGGGATTGATGGCATTCTCAGCTTACCGAGAGGGCGGACGGGAAAGGGATACATGTAATGAGGTGGCGGTAGGGAGATGAGACGGCGAGTGGCTTTAATGTGATGTTGGCGGCGGCGGCGGTGGTGGTGGTGGTCATGTGATGTGAAGTTGGACTAATGGCATGGGAATTATTTTTTCTACGGCGGAAACGACAAATGGAGTACCACTAGGGTGGGCACTTGGTACACTAGGCTTTACACAAGATTTTTGGAGAGGGATTTTGATGAGGTTGCTTTTCAGATGGAGTCTAGGAGACAATTTGGAGGAGATTATCGGCGGATGAGACTGAGATGAGTGAGCTAACGACTCATGTTTAAAAGAATATAGTATCAAAAAGGCATGTCGCAAGACAGAGGACCGACGAAGCTCACATTCGGACCAACGAGTTGTCGGCTTTGGCATTCTAACAAATTTCTGGTCACATTTTCCATAGTTTCGCATAGGAGTAACACAAGGATGGTCACGCGGTGCTATAGTTTACGAGATGGCGCTGACGATCTTTCCTAAAGTTTCCACTCAACCGACTGTTGGAGTACCACAAGAATGGTCACGCGGTACTATGCTTTACACAGTCTTGTTGGAACGGGCTTACGAGTGGACGTTGGTGATCTTTCCCATAGTTTCCACTCAACCGGCTGTTGGAGTACCACAAGAATGGTCACGCGGTACTATGCTTTACACAGTCCATAGTACCGCGTGACGTTGGTGATCTTTCCCATAGTTTCCACTCAACCGACTGTTGGAGTACCACAAAAATGGTCACGCGGTACTATGCTTTACACAGTCTTGTTGAATGGGGCTTACGAGTGGATTTCGATGACGTTTTACTCAAGTCGGTTCAGCGAATGTGACACTTTACAAAAGGTAACCGATGAACAAGGATTTATCAAGTGAGCGCAAGCCGGCACTAATTGAAAACCCTGCTTATTGTGGAAGCTGCTTATTGTGGACCAAGATTCGTATGATTTTCGGAAGTCTTGTCATCAGAAATAAGAGAGCAAGGATATATCCAACTTCGGCTAGAACTACCACTTGTCCACGGCCACGAAAAATGAGAGGACACTCGAATTGCCTTGTATTTTACTTAGTTTTACGAAATCCACACATCCACTTCCCTGGTCGGAGAGTGAGACAACAGCTCAGACGTATTCAAAGACACGTCCTTTAAAAAAAAAAAAACGCTCCCCGATGAAATCAAGGGGCAAAGGAGCGAGAAGTTGGATATCGCCCATTAAATCACCAGCTTTCTCCACATTCTGACAAGCGCCTCTGTTGTTCTGGTCAAAGAATCGACATATATTAGAAGTACCACAAGGTTGTGCTCTTGGTACTATGCTTTACATACTTTTGATTGGTGGCAGTTACGAGGTCTGCGATGTGATTCTGTTAAAAAGCGAACCATTTACATGGCAGTGGTGCACTTGTTCGACCAACAAGTCGTCAGCTTTCACGTTGCACAAACATTCACGCAAGTTTTTCCACTTTAAAGTTTTGACAGCGTTCGGAGGTGCATTTTCCTGCTTCGCCTGACCCAGTACCATCCCCCTTTCATCAAAAGACTCTACCTCAGTCCAAGGATACCAAATTTTGTTCCGCTAAACTTCACTTGATCCATTCATTATCAGCGACCAACCAAGCACACACACACACACCGCTAGATGGCGCTCTCAACACTTAACAATCTGCTCGAAATTCAATCCAAACCTCTCACGGAAACCAAAACTTCGTGGAGAAGCACATGCAACACAAAAAGAAGACAAAATGAATTGAAAAACTTTCAGCCGCAGAAAACTGTTGAAGCAAGAGCCACCTCCATCATCGGCGAAGATCCCGAAGAAACACTTAAGTTCCGACCGAGGAGCCTTCCCTCAGCCGTACAGCCAGCCAGCTGTCTAATTAAAAATTAAATGTTTAACCAGGCATCAAAATACGCCTTTTCCAAGGAAGAAGACTGCGAAACAGAAAATTTGTTGTGTGTCCTTCTTTCCGGGTTTTTCACTTTCCTTCTCTCTCTCTCCCCCTGTGCGCCACATCTCTTATCGAACTTTCGTTGCGACTCGGTTTCAGCGTGTCCCCATCATCGTCGCCTTTTGTCAAGGACTTTATTTAATTATCCCTAGAAAGTTCTTTGTACATAAATGCTAAGTAGCCCTTTGCATAAGCACAAGAAGGCAACCGGACAGTAGTCGCAGCAGGCGAGCATGAGCGTCAGCGTGAGCGTGAACGGCAACGACAAGAGTGGACCCTCAGCAGGACCGTGAAGAATTAAGCCACGAATAGAGACAAGCGAGAAAAAAAATAAATAAATGCTATGTGTACGTGAGTGAGTGAGTGTCTCCATGTCAACTAGAAAAAGTTTTTGCGTTTCTTCGTTTTTCGCTGACGAGCAGGACATCAAAATGATGACAGGAAGAAACGAAATAATGTGCTTCCGTATGCCCAAGACCGACTCTCCCACCACCACCACACCACCCATAAAGGTTGAGAGGTCAATAGTGCAGTAGACTTGAGCCGCCGTAGGACTGCTGCTTGCTGGTATTTTCTGGGTCAATTGGTTAGATCCACTCGTCGCTAGGTGTACACCTCTACACGTTGTCCCTTAAGTACAAGGAGGGGAAGAAGATGGCAGGCAGGCCAGGCCAGCAGACGGAAGGAAGGAAGGAAGGTTTCGTGTTTGAGAGGAATTAAGGCAAAATTAGGGGAGCGCATGCATTCGTGTTTGCCTTTAAATTCGTTGAAAGTTTATCGAGAGTTAAAAGTCCTTTCGCTTCGCGTTGCTTGTGGATAACTTGTTGTTGTTGGCGTCGCCTCGGTCGTCTTCTTCGTGCCGTCTAGAGAGGGATGGACGGCTGATGGATGGAATGAGAAGGAAGAAAAAAGAAAACAACTTAAATTAAACAAATTGCTTCTGGAAAAAGTTCGGGACCTTAGTGTGAACGCTGTTGAGGCGAGCAATTTGCTGGAATATTGAAACTAAATTGAAAAGATACTTGAGAAAAAATCCAGCTTTATCGAAACGTGGATGATGATTTGAATAATTTATACTTAGTCTAAGCCAGCCCGGGGGCGCCGGCTGTGTGTTGGTTTTTCGGTGAGCGATTGCGACGGGAAATGTGGTCAACGAGCGGCGGCTGCCTGGATGTGGGTTGTGAACATGTGGAGATGGATTTTGGAGTGGAAAAATGCGGATGAGGGTGTCGTTGAGTGTCGTATCTTTGGCCGGAGGCATGGGTAAAGGGTGGGGTTTTTTTTTTTTTTGTTGGCAGGCCACAAGGTTGCTCTTTTGGTACTATGCTTTAGCGAGCCTGGTACTATGATTATGTGAAAGCAACGGTAGTTGGGCGTACCGTAGAGTTACGTATCTTTGCCCGGAGCCAGTGCTGAAGGGTGAGTTTTTTTGGGAAGCGTGCCACAAGGTTGCGATTTTGGTACTATGCTTTACAGACTCTGAAACGATGATTATGTGGGGACTCCAACAACTCAGCTTCTGGGAAGTCTTTGAATTTCTGTACAAAGCCACATCATTTTGAAGACAGTCGACCGTGGGGCCCTACTTTTGGAGTAGTGAGTCCCTGGCTTTCGACTTCTTACAAGCGACATATGTTCATCAGCGAATCGAGGCTATTTACGGGTACAACAAGGTGCTTCAAAAACATCTAAATGCCAAAAAATGTAGAAAAGTGTCACAACCACCGTCTAGTCGGCAGATTCATCTACTCTCGACTGCTTCCTCTGGTGATACTTTGAAGAAAAACGTGTGCACCATCGAAATACCCACGACTTTGAGCCTTAAAGACGGCATTTGAATGGACCTGGCGGGACTTACACCAGAATTCTCCGAAATTCTGTGGCATTACACCACTTTGCCAAACAACGGCCACTCGATCCTTAATAAATTCCATACAAATTGTGAAAAACCAGGCACTCGCACAGTTCTAGGACAAGTTACAAAAGTGTAGATAATTTAAAAGTTATTCGAAGAAAACATCGGCCTAGAACATAAAAAGCGCCCTTGAAAGTGGCCAATACACAGAAAGACGACTTTTTAAAGGAAGGGGGCTCTGTAGGTCATGGACAAGCAGTTTGATCATGAAGATGACACCTTTTTGAGTTCTCATTTGAAACGAACATGACACCCAGCCGTTCGTCCTTCAAGTAAGCTGGCAGTCATCAACCATGTTCAGTCAACTCTCTCATAAGCGGACACTGGCGGTACCAAGATCTTTCACTTGGCCGGTTATGAGAAGACCTTAGAGAATTCTAAGCAAATTTTGTAAGCTTATGACAGGTGTCCGCTTATGACGGGTGTCCGCTTATGAGGGGTGTCCACTTATGAGGGGTGTCCGCCTTTGAGGGGTCTCCATTGGGAGAAAGGGACACTATACTCACAATTTTAAGCACATTCTATCCATGCCACGTCCTTGGAAAAAAACCCGACTTTGCCTTTCACCTAAATCTTCATCGATTGTGCTCCATATTCTCGCATGCGAATGGCTTAAAATTGCATCAGATGACTCCCAGCGGCCAACACACACACACTAGCACCAACAACTGAGCCAACCAAGACGGTTGCATCGCCCAAGTTGTGACATTCCCATGCACAGACGCGACCAGCACTCCATTCGGCGTTTTTCGGAAAACAATACTCATTAATCTATGCCTTCGGTGAGCGTCACCCTGCCCTCCTGCCAGACGTGGCACGGCCGCGACACAGCACAGTCCTTGTGTGTGCTGCTGACGGAAAATCCATTTATCAGTCTCACGCAGTCCCACGAATGCAGCCGCCATTAGTGCGCGGCCACAAACCATCCATTACCCACATCATTCGTTATCGCACTCGACGAATCTGTATCTTTCCCGCATTTTGACTTTTATCACGCATATCCGTACCAACTGGAATAATTATTAAAAAAAAAAAAAAACAACTCCGCTCCTTCTGGATGAATACACATCCATTTCCATTACATGTCTAGCCAATCTGTCTCCAAATGTCCTTTTTTTTTTTTGAAAATTAATGTATTCGCCGTAGCTTCTTCTTCACGTTCACGGCTTGTTTCGGTCCAGCCGGGCTATCGCGCTTCATCAGTGAACACTGAACACAGCAAATCCCGGCGACTGAATGAGACCGAGACACACACACGCACACACAGTCGCTCGATGCGAGATGCTATCGCGGAGAGATGTTTCGTTCGAACAAAAAGCGGGCGAACAGAAGACAAAAGCGGTTCACGGAATGACAGAAAGTAATTAAAAGCATGTTCATGAGGTCAGATGACACTGCTTGATACTCTCCCTTGAAATGGGTTAAGGTTGTCTCGACGCGCTCCGGGCAGCCAAACCGCTGCGCACAGCATCAGCGGGGCCGTGATATATCATCCCATCGGCCAGACATGCGACGGAAAGGACTTGCTCTCCGGCCTGTCTGTCATGTGAGTTTCTCTCCACACAAAGGTCTTGACTCGCAAGCTCCTCTCCCCTCCACCCCGGTCGGTTGAGACTTGCATGCATTCCGTGGGCCGTTTTATTGTGTCACGCAGGCACACAATCATCGGCGTTATCGCGTGCCTGTATCGACTTTAACACGATAACACTTATAAGTCTCCCCGGGCGGTGCACAGCGAACGTGCTCTGTCACCGCCGCGTCGCTCTGAGATCTGCATCGCTTTGCGTTGCGCGACTTAAAATAGAATCACGATGACTGCCGCAAGTGCATGCAATTAATGCTGAGTGCGCCTTGAAAGGACCTCTTTTTCTGCTTAATGGCGAAATTATTGTGAAATACTCTGAAGTCCAATCGGCCGCATGAGAGATGTTGTCGTTGACGAGGACTGTGGGTAACGCATGTGAGGAGGAAATGTTAAGTCGTTGCACACCGGAGCCGGATTCGGAGTGTGTGGGGGGGGGGGCATTTGAATGGAAATTGCCCGTTGAAGCACGTCTTGAGAGGGCAATTAGAACGTGAGGGTTGACTTTCATCAATTTCTTAATTATTTCGCTTGACTTGAGGGGATTCGAGGATTTCGAGAATGATTGGGTGTTGGTGTGGTGAGCGAAGGGTTTGACATATCAAGAGGACTCTCGATGAAAATGAAAAATTGCATGAATTCGACACTGGTTGGGATGTCAATTAGGTGACGAGACCCTTTGCAAGTCAAGAGGCGTTCGATTGCTACTTTTGCGATGCAAATTGAGAAATGTTCCCGAGTCTGGTGCGAGCTGGGTGAGTGAGAAGGGAACCAATGTACAGTGTGGCCAGGTAAACTTGTCATTTTCAGAGGACGTGGACGCGGAATACATCTTCTTGCCTGCCTTAAGGTTACTCTTCGGAATAAGGTGGCCCTAGCTTCTGCAGCAAAACTCCCCGGCAGTCACTTCTTCTTTAAATCGGCCTCAACCTTCAAGCGTCTCCAAATAGCGCGATCTCTGGCTGACTGTCAGCAGTTTCGCACGCCAAGTTTGTTGAGGTCCTCTTTCTCTTGGGTGCGCCACCCTAGACGTGGGCGTCCTCTGTTGCGTTGTCCCACAGGTTTGGAGTCGAAGAACACGGCAGCGACCATTAGGCCCGATTTTCCAGTTCGTGTGAAGAAGGCAGAGAAAGGGAAGAGAATTCACAAAAAATTGCAAAAATTAAAAAATGGTTAAGTTTAGTGACGTTTAACATTAACTTTTGGCGATGCCACGCCCTTCTCCTTGAGTTCCTCTTCACTTCTGTCACCACTTTTCATTTTATGCTTCCAAAAAAATGCCGGGACTTTGATTGGAAGCAGATTTGTTCGAACTCAAAATAAGTTCCTAAATAATTGAAAAAAAAGACGGGCCAAAATTTATGAAAAAATTGTCTTAAAAAAGTTCGAACGTACTTGATATGGGTATCGTTGAATAGGAGTTCACGCCCAGATTACAAAAAGCTTGCACAGTGTAGCTCTTCTGTCATAGGCATAGAGTGAAGGGTAAAAATCGAAGAAAAAAAAGTTGGGACCAATCCTGTTTTATTTCTGAAGACAGACGGCGGACAGATTTTTTGAAAATTGTTATTTCTTCTCAGTCCGATGTGGACCTTGGCCTTACTCAACATGCCTCTCCAGCCAGCACGATCTCTCGCCAGCTGTCTACAGTTTCTCACACCAAGCCGGCTGAGGTGCCCCTCGACTTGCGTGCACCGCCTTGTGCGTGGACGTCCTCTGTTGCGTTGTCTCACAGGCTCAGAGTCGAACATTATATAAGTTGTCCATACGCTCTACATGACCTAGCCATCTTAGGCGTTGGATCCGTAGACGCCTTGCTAGACCCATGCCACTGTACAGCCCAGAGTTGAATCTTCTTCCATCAATGCAGACAGGAAAAAAGGGCGCAATTTGTTGCTTAATAAATATTCCTGATGGTACCTAGCTTTAGAAGACTTGGCTGTGGAGAGAGCTATTGAGCGTGGATTCATTGCCGGTAAGAGACAAGGCACAATGTCTGTCAAGTTCATCGGCTTCTCAATTACGTCGTATGTCACAATGTCTCCGCGCCGATTGGAGCTGTATATATACATGTTCAGGAATCTTGTCAAGAGATAGACGATAGTTAAGGGAGGTCTTTGAATAGAAAGTAACATTGTTCAGGGAATCAATCGTAAAGAGTCCATCAGCAGTGTCTCATTAGTCGCTACAACTAGGCAGATGTACTGAAATGGCTACCTTCAGATTCTAGGACTAGACAGAGTCTTATAGACACCCATTCTCACTTCCTCCCCAGTTTTCGATCAGGCTCTGGAGACTCATTTCATTGCTCCCAACGAGTACCAATTGGTCCCCTGCTGAGGATGAGTGTGGGAACATAAGGAATCCCAGTCAAAGCTCTCCCAAGTCAATTTGCCCACATTTTTAATGTACAGCCCGACTGTGAGACTTGCCGCTTTAGTCTGTAGTCGTCAGCTGCCTTAGAAACCAGCCGAAAAACTGGTTAAAAAACACATTCTTTCCAATCCCCAAGCACTAACTTAAGACCTCTCGAGTTCTGTTCTCCCCTCTCCACCGGACATCTCCATCATCCGCGGCTCAACAGCTCATCACCACATTATACCAATTCGAGCTCATCGCCAGCAACCGGCTCATTGCAGCCATTAATCCGGCTAACCGTGAAAAATCATTGAAAAACCTCAACCGACCGGTCGCATGAGCCCCTCGATATCCTCTAGATTCGCGCACAGATCAGCCTTAATCCTCGGATAAAATATATAATTCCGATCGGAAAAGGTAAATTATTTCACCCGAAAAAACCATTACCATTAAACCGAAATCGCGCTACCGCATTCCACGCGCTCGAACCACCTTTCTCTCGCTAAATTGATGACGGCACCCAGTCGTCGCCCCTATCGCCGCGCCGGCCAACCGTGGCGAACGTGGAACCAATAAAACTTTATCTCATTGTGCCGCGGCCATGGCGCGGGATGACGGTGTCATGCAGTGCCAAATGCACTTAAACTCTATTACAGTCGACTTAAAACCACATTCGGCATGTTTCCACTTCCACGCGCATCTGTATCTGAAAAGTGCATACATAATCCCCGCATTATCGTCACAAATTATCAGCTCTCTTGAGGTCCCCACAATGCGGCTACAACTCGCTCTCTCTCCCTTTCTCTCTCTCTCTCTCCGTCAGTCTATCGCACGGCCAGATGCAGCGCGTATCTAACAGCCTTAATTTATATCCTTTTCCCATAACACTATCTCTACTTTGTGCCACTTTAGTAATCAACCTCGTCGATGTGTGTGGATGTGGGGTTATTTTTTGTTTACGCGATTGTGTGCAAACACACAGTCACTGTCTTAGATAGGAGCACTTCTCGTCTCGAATCGAATCTTGAGTCTGCTGTTGTGCACATGCAGCGGCGCACAGAGTCTGCGGTTCTTGGTCGTGGTCGTAAAAGCGGTTAAATGCGAAACACTGCCAGCAGATGTGGGGTCAGCGCGCAGTGCCACAGCATGCAGGTTGGCAGATTTGTGACTCGTCGAATGACACTTTGCTCAGATGTCGTGGTTCTCATGTGCCACTTAGTTAAACAAATTTTCGCTGAATGCAATGCACCACCCCAGCAGCCGCGTTGAGTGGGAAACCCTTTCCTTCGAGATCTTGCCGTTCGGTTTGTTTGACATTTTGATACATTTTTTTTTTATTCACCCTCCTCGCTAACGGGCATACGGGCTTGTGTCTCTGACTGACGGTCGAGGGTATCATGTTAAGGGTCGTCCATTAAATCATAACGGGAATTGTGCATTTTTGTGCTCTCTTAAGTGACAGCGTCGAGATGAAGGCGCTGAGAAGTGCATCCGTCTTAGTTTTCAGATTTATTTGAGAAGCAAACCACTTTGCCGATGGGCGACGAAGCGGAATGATTATGATGTGCGGAATGAGAGCGCTGTGGGGTGCAATTGAATGGTTATTGGATATGAAGTGGCTGTGGAATGTGAGACAAGACAAGGGTTGTCAGGGACAGGAATGTCAGATGCCATTCCATTTGGCTGGGGGGGAGTTTTTTTTTTTCCTTCTGTCAAATAGTACGGATTTCTGGTTCTGACGATAGGGGGCGGGGCATATCTGGTTACTTGACTTGGGGAACAAGAAGATGTCAGTAACGATTTATTCGATTTTTGTTACAAAATTTAGGCGCGATGGGTACCAATTTATCTCGAAATTTAGTACAAAGTGGGCGTGGTTAGGCCAGGAATGCAATGGATGGGTACTTCGCCACTAAATCAGATCCGTATCATATTTCAATCTTCAGTAGGTTTCAAGAGACAGAGGAAAGATGAATGGAAAATGGTTTTCTCGAAATTTAGTACAAAAGTGGGTGTGGTTAGGGCACGACTGAAATGGATGTGTACTTCGCTGCAAAACCAGATGCATTTCAAGAGACGTGAGAATGGTGGTATTTTGAAGAACCACTCAAAAAAAGTAGGCGTGGCAGGTACTGTACCATACTTCATATTACTTTTGAATCATGTACATTAATTTTTGTAAATATTCCTGGAATCTGAAGCAATTATAATCCGCTTCAATCTTGCTCACCCCAGAGATCGCAAAATTTAGTACAAAAGTGGGCGTGGTTCAACTAAAAACTCTTTGACTGGGTGGTAGCCTATAAAATCTGAAAGGTTTTTTTGCAGCAAGGGCAGTCAAATTTCAATCGCAAGCGGCTTACAAAAAGTGCAGAAAGACGGTTGACCAAAGAACAACCCTCAAAAAGTGGGCGGGGCAAAATTAACGTCCAACTTTACATCATGCTTCCATGAAATCTAGTTAATTTTAGTGCATTTCTTAGGTAACTGGAGCATAAGTCGATCGCCTTAGGGGTGGATACCCCAGATTTGCAAAAATTTAGTAGGCGTGGTTAGGCTACGGATACCAAAAATTGCTCAGGTTCCTGAAAATTTGTTATCGTTTTCAAAGATCAGTGCTCAACAGGCGAGAGGAAGCCGAATTCTGGAAAGAACAACTCCCAAATTCTGGGTGTGGCATGTCGTAACTTCCTATTTCCCATCAGATTTTGCTTATTTCCAAGTGGAGTCCTGAGAAAGACGCAAATTGTCTTGAAAACCACTTGGAAAGTCTTGAATATCGTGGCCCTCGGATATGCGCTGAGTCAAGGAGTCAGCACGTCCCTTCATCCCCTCCCCCAAGGAACCATCAAAAACGTAGTCTCCTCCAATTCCGTGCCTGTTTCAAAGTGAATTGTAAGTCAAATTAACTCGCATCCCATCTGTGTGCATGCATCGCCGCACAAATGAGTTCAACAAGTTCTAGTCTAGTATCTGTTCGCCTTGCAGGTCCTGCAGTCTTCAATTTTGTATCGTTTCTCATGCCACCGGCGCAGCCCTCGTCTCATGTATCCCATAGGCTACCCATTGAAAGTCTCATATTTCACAAGTGGAAACCATAAACATGCACATCTCCTCGATCAGCGAGCATCTGCTCGAGATGAGGAGAATATTGTGCTCTCTCTTCACATCGCCCACGCAGCGCTCATTAATAGTTCGAGCGAAAATGAAACAAGAACAAAAACAAGAAAGCGAACACGACAAAGAACACAGACAAATCCTGATATTATCCTCCTCCGAGCGACCAACTATGTCAAGTGGCAGTTGTAGTTCCTTCGGCATCGCCCTCCGCCCGTTCTCGGCCCTATTTTGCGCTTCACTTTCCATTCTCGATTTTTCTTCATCTTCAACTTATCTTTCACGGAGCACTTGAGCAAACACACACACACACTGCGCCGGGGAGACGACACAACTGCACGAGCGTGTTTGTGCAGGAGTCCTGATAAACACTGAGCACGGAAAAAAATGGAAAAAAGGACGAACACAAAAACGACGAGAAGCAGAATTGAATTGCTACACCCTGGCCCCTCGTAGCGAGACGTTAGCCGGGAGGTACGGAAACACAATCATCGTCATCTTCGAGAGGCAGAGACAGAGGCGCTGCGGAGGCATGTATCTCAAGCCTCTGTTATCCCCGGCACTCATCGCTGCCACTAAACGGGGGTGAATAAATAACCTGGTCCGGGTTCGGCACAAAAGAGCTCTGAGGGTTGGGGTTACGCCGTCACCTCCAATCCTCCCTCACGGGAGATGAATGTCGAGTCAAAGTGCATTCGGCGAAGGAGGCACGGAGATACTCTAAAAACACCGTGTCTTCGTTCGTTCGGTCGTTCGTCGTTCGTTGTGGTGAAGTGCGGCAATCGACCAGCACACGGATGCGGCGGGGCGGGGGGCGGATTGGTCTCTGATGGAATGAAAGGTGAAGTGGACCTGGCAAACAGAAACACGAATTTCGAGCCATCCCGTCTTGTACACACAAGACGGCAGTATCTCCAGCATCTTCAGCCAGACATGTGAGCGGTAGTGGTAAACACATATTTAACTTTCCTTTACTTTCTTTTGTTTATCTTTGTCGAGGGGAGCGGATGGTATCTACATAATGCATGTGTTCATGTGAGTTAAGGATGCGCCGCTAAGGAGCTGTAGATACAAGGATGCCGGGTACGGGCGATGAGATACAAACAAAATATCTGGTGACATATTGCCTCCTAGGAAGTTGTCACGTTGATATTTCGCTTCGCACTGAAACCATCCGATGGGGGTTGTTAACCGTTCGTTTTTTCATTTTACCACCCACCCTCGCCCCCCACCACCAGCCTCTCGGCTCATGTCAAGGGATGCGATGGTGGATATCGCGTGAAAGACTTGAGTGTTAACTTATTTTTAATTTACGGCATCTCATTCATTCGAAAGTTGTTTTTTTCGGGGTTCGGGCTTTTCCGGCAAATCTCCAAGTTCATGGATACTCTCGTTACTCCACCTACCGCCCTCTCGTCTCACATCAATCATCGACGACGACGACGACGACGACTGGGGCCTGCGGTGTCGGGGGTGGGCGTTGTCAGGATAACGAGGGGGATACATCGATAGGCATTTATTAACACTTGTCGTACAGCAAAATGGGCGGTCGGTCGGATGGATGTCGCATCGAACGCACTTTCCCGATGGAAGATGAATGAACGTGGATTTTGGGCAATGACGAGATACAGCTTTTTTTTTTTTGGCCTGGTTTTGTATTCAAATCTGTGAATGGAGACGGTGACGAACCTGTGCAAGGGTTGATGGCGACAACGAGCGACTATGGCTACGGCTACGAGGATTTTGTTGGTTTTTAATTAAAATGTAAAATTAATCCTGGAGGACAATGGAGGACGGGATTAAGTGCATGAAAGTAACAAGCTGTCATAATAATATGGCAGGAGAGCGATAGACGGGGATTTTGTGTGGGCTTGACAATGGGATTTGATGGTTTCTAAAGCCGGTGTGCTGGTTAAGCCTTTTGTTGAGCGACGTGCCGGTGGTGGTGGGGAGGGGGGGGTCTTTGACCTGGAATTGTGTAAAAAGTGAAGAAGAGTTGGAGGAGGAGATATTTTTGTTTGCTGGATTTGTAAGAGTTTCATGGAGCTAATCAAAGGCGATGTTTTCAATTGAAAAGGGGACGAGGCATTGTGCATTTTTTGTTTACTTTTTGCTTTCTCATTTTTAATTCAGCCATGATTACCTCAGAAATCGTGAAATTTAGTACAGTTTTTAGTGTAAAAAAGTGCCTTGTTAAGGTAAGGAGGAAAAGAAACGACGGTGTACTAAAAAGTGTCAACTAAGTGTACTAAAAGTATGATCGTGTACTAAAAATGTAAACTTAGTACTGAGCTAAGAGTGAAATTTAGTATGAAAATGTGCTCTGAGGATGAACATACAATGTTGGTGTACTAAAATTATTGAAACTTAGTACAAAACTGGGCGTGGTTAAGCTGCTAGTGCTACGCTTACTTCAAAGATGATTGCCTCAGAAATCGTGAAATTCAGTACAAACGTATGTCTTGTTACTAAAAAATTGTACTAAAACAGTTGAAACTTAGTACAAAACTGGGCGTGGTCAGCCTACGAGTGCTACGCTTACTTCAACCATGATTACGTCAGAAATCCTGAAATTGAGTACAAAAGTATGTCTTCTTAAGGAGGCGGATGAAAACAAACGATAGGGTACTAAAAAAACTTGAACTTAGTACACAACTGGGTGTGGTCCAGCTAAAAGTGCTACGCGTCGGTCAAGAGGCTTCAAAATTGGATAAGAGTTTGGCAAATTTCCATCTTCATAGGTTCACAAATGCTTTAGACGACAGTTTGTCAACAAACCACCCCCAAAACGTAGGCGGGGTTGAGTGCTAAATTCCTAAATTTCTGATAGACAAAATCTGAACAATATCAAATATCGGGCTTATTTTTCAATTCTAAGCTCAAGTGCCCAAGAGATTGGCAAAATTTAGTACAAAAGTGGGCGTGGTTAAGCTGGAGATGGCAAAAATAAGACGTTTAATAAAAGAATTGCAATATTTTAAAAAGTTTTTGAAATTCCAGCGTTCAACAGACAGTAAGAAGGCAATCCTCGAAAGAACTGAACACAAAAAGTGGGCGTGGCATTCAGAAAATTGTTGGTTCCAGTCAGATTTCGTCTAGTTACCAGTTGAGTCTTCAGAAAGAGTACAACTGGTCTTGGAAAACCACCTGGGAAGTCTGCTTCCTGATGCTCTCTAAAACAAACAGGTCCTGGGGCCGGGAACCATTAGGAGAGCAGATGTCTAAACCATTTTCGTGTCTTTCTCAATTGCTACGCTATTCGTTCTTCACCCTTGTCAATTATCGCCCCCACAGATGTTAGGTACCAACTTTTTACCGACCCCTGAGTCACCTAACCGAAATCTGTGGTTCCACTTGTCAGCGTGAGTGTATCAATTATGATCTCGATATCATGACCAGCCAAATGAACATGTAAGCACGCCAATTAATCATGCCATACCTGTGCTTCGCCATGAAATCCTATCCTACTTTAGCAAAGCTTTCCACATCCGCCGCCCCATTCACATCGAACAAATTTCAAAACTATTCTTATTCACACGCGTGACTGACACACGTTATCCTCTTATCGCCACGCACACACCAGTCTGTCTGTTCGCCGAGAGAAAAGTATCTGTTCACGTCAATTGCTTCAATTCATTATTGATTCAAATGATATACATTGTTCGCTCATTGATTGAGTTGATTAATGCGCCATGAACCGTACAAATTGGCCATGGATCGCGGTGTGTGTCTTGCTGCCGGAATAATGAAGCAGAAAAGAAAAAAAAAATAGAAAATGTGAGTGAGGTTGGGTCACTTCCTGGGAGTTGGGCTCTAAGATGGCCGTTTTTAATGAGCTTGTGTGCGGGAATAGAACGCCTACCATCACCTTGAAGCTGGAGTACCAAAGGTTGGAGGTTAGGTGGCTCTAAGATGGCCGTTTTTAATGAGCTTGTGTGCGGGAATAGAACGCCTACCATCACCTTGAAGCTGGAGTACCAAAGGTTGGAGGTTACTTTCTTTTTTTCGATTTTATTGATTTTTTTTTTTTTTTTTTGGGAAATACGATATTGGAACCTTTGTCGGTTGGTTGGTTGGTTGGCGGCGGGAGGAGATTGCGCGTGGAGGGCGACGCGTGGGCGAGAGTAAGGCACTTAGCTGATAGAATGCAGATCGTCAACAAATAAGGGTTTCTGCTTGAGATTGTCATGAGGAGTGGTTTGAAGGCAGTTGGAAAGTGGGTTGAAGACGTTCGGAAGTCGGTGATGTCAAGCAGGCAACGAGGGAAGGCCTGGAGAAGCAGTTCGATGGTCAGCACTGAGATGGAGACCACCACCAATTCGAACGTGCCCGCCTCGCCAGGCGAAACCAGTCGCAGGTTAGCAGTCTCCTTCCACACCAACTGGACCAAGAGATGCTCTAGTTTATCCACTACCATTGCACGACCTTCTCTGTCGTGACAGCTACCCTTCCCCTCTCCAAAATCAACCAAGTCAGAGCCACCCACCAACCGCGATGGACAACTCATTGATGAACCAACTCATTTCGCGGAACCACTCATCATCAGCCGTTGAACAACCGCAGACTGTACATCAATCCACCGCGCCTCCCGGGGCCTTGACTAGCCTCAAACAAAAACTAACACCCATCATTGGTACCTTCCCACCCAGAGGGCTAACAGTCTCTCGCGATGGTGGCGCGAATTCATCCAAATTGGAATTCCCCATTGTTTCACTTTCATCTCGGCACCGCCCCACGGTCCGATAATAAAGTACAACGATGAATACGTTAATTCCCCGGGCTCGGCAATAATTGAAAACTCAAAATATTCACGGGCCATCGGGAGCGTCCTCAGTGTGGCTCCAGTTCAGCCACCGTTTCAAAGCTCGCTGCTGGCGTTACATGATTAATAGCTATCAATATTTGCTGTCCTCGTCCCATCGCCTCCTCCCACCTGCCCCTCTGCCAAAAAACGAGCCCGAGAATGAAATGACGAGGGATAAATAGATCTCGTTCATTGTTGTGCCCTTTGTCTGGCTGCGGCTGGCATCGCAATAAATTGATTTCCATGCCATGCATCCTTCTCCCGGGCAACGGGGGAGGGAGTGCAAAGGTGAGGGTGCGACTGTGTTTGTATTTCAGGTGAATCAAAGGGAGCTCCGGAAGCTTTTAATGGTTGCGTTTTGTAATTGCAATTGAATGGCGGATGATGCCTGCGACTGGCTTGCAGGTGAGAGAGTGTTATCTCAAGCCTCCCCCCCCGGGCTGTAAAGCAATTTCGATTTTCAATTTTGTCGAGAGTAGAGGAACGAGACAAATCGATTCGAAGTGGGATGCGTGTAAGCAGTTGGAAATTAATTAGGCTCACAGTCGTCAGTCAAAGAGAGAGAGAGAAGCACACACAGTCTGTGGCTGTTGCGACTTCTGTGGTGGGCGTCACAATTGACAACAAAGGACACTCGTCTGGCTTCGCTACGTTGTGATGGGCAGTCAACCGAACATGAGCCTATTCAGACTTGGGATCTAGTTGGAAGTGGTGTTTGAACAAGAGTTTGCACTCGTCCTTGTTCGAATTGGAGTACCTTGCAGGGTTTGAAGGGGGAATGGGATACTTTGGCATACTTTGTTGGGAGCCAAGTGGACTGTCGCCTTTGATGATCACCTCGTTTGAAAGAAGATGTGGCGAGAGAGATTGATTTTTTGGAGAGCAAGTGGAAGAGGTTGGGTTTTGACGACGCTTGCTGGCGGAAATCCGGCCTGGCTTCAGAGATGTCTACTGAAGCGACGTTCTTTGATGCTGTTCCACCGACGTTTCGTGAAAGAATTCCGACGTGGGCGTATTTCGATGCCATTTCGACGACGTTTGAGGCCGAAGGAGACTGATAGGCGACTCTGACGCCATTTTGGTGATGATCTTGAACGGAATTCTGGTGGCATTTATCGACACTATTCCAGCACTGGTTTATGACGAAAATTCGACTTGGAGCCGGCTTTCGGCGCGGATTCAGTGAACATTTGGGGGTGGCGATGGGTGTTTGACGATGATTTTGGACAGAACTTGTTGGTTTTTCGACGCTATTCCATGTGTTCTTCGATGTTTTTCGATGTTCTTCGATGTTCTTCGATCTCCTTCGATGTTCTTCGATGTTCTTCGATCTTTTTCGATCTTTTTCGATCTTCTTCGATCTTCTTCGATCTTCCTCGATGTTCTTTGAAGATCTTTGATGTTCTTCGAAGTTCTTCGATCTTCTTCGAAGAGGTTTCGACGACATTTTGACATCTGATTGAATTCCGATGTCAGTTCAGCGATATTCTTCGATCTTCCTCGATGTTCTTTGAAGTTCTTTGATGTTCTTTGAAGCGGTTTCGATGACATTTCGACATCTGATTGAATTCCGATGTCAGTTCGGCGATGTCTTCTGGCAGCCATGAGCAAGTCCAGTTCTTCAGTGGAAGGTACCTTGTCGGGCGCCATGCGGTATTCTGACTACGTTTTTCGACGTGATTCCAACGACATTCTCTATCAGGGTGACGTCGCAGATTAGGTCATGTTTTTTTTTACAATATTCCGACGACGATTCGATCAATTCTCGACGCCAATTTGGCGATGTCTACCGAAGGCAACGTGTGTCATGCCAACAACTGAAAATAGCCCGCCTAAATTTCCACCGTTCTCCCATCGATTGTATTCAAAAGAACTGATCTAGTTCCTCACGCTTCGTTTTCAGCCCACATTTGCCTGAATTAGAACTCGTGGACCAACGAGCCACCTTCCCAGAGCCTCGCAACCTCCCATCACATGCACAAATCACTTCTAAACATTCTTAATTCCCCATGGCCCCCATGAGGGACCCATCGATCAAGTTCCATCCATCCGACCGTCCTCCACCGTAGTCATTTCAAAATTCCTAGCACACTTCATAAACCCCATTCTGGCTCGTTCCGAACGAAAAACAAAAAAAAAAAAACAACTCAGATCTCATAATCCGACAACTGATGTACGAGCAGGATGTGACTCACTTTCAGATACACACTGACACCCGCAACCGGCGCGAACGACAAAACAAAGAAGCAAAATATCACAAAAAGACAGCGCCGCCGTCCCCAGCGTGTCGTGACTTTATTTTAAATTTCCCCCCAAAGAAATTGGGGATCGGCTTAATGTGCCGCGCGCTGCATCCGATTAAGAAATGACTAAAGTCTGGGGAATAAATATATTTTCTTTATTTTTTTTGATTGATTTGGATGCGATACGGTTGCGATTTGCATGCGAATGTCACGTCACGTCTCGTATCTTAATTGCGCTCGCAGCCATCCTCATCATCATCAGCAGCAGCGGTCAGAAATTATGTTTCCTGAAGTCGTTTTTGGATCGAAATGAGTGGCTTGGCGGCGGGTGAGGGTTTGAGTTCGAAGATTAATCGATAAGCGACTGATGGCGGCTGAGTGCGCTTCAAGGTTGTGTGTTTGAGTTGTTTGCGCTTTGAGCTGAACATGCGGCTGTCAGTGACTTCAAAGGGAGTGGGTTTTTTTTGAATTGGGAAGTGTGCTTTGACTTGGAAATGAAAGAGGTGGTCAGAGGAAGTTTGACTGACAGGATAAGGGAAGCGAAATGGGGCTAAGAGGAGGAGGTTGCTTTTGAAAGTCGGAGTTTGAAGTCTGTTAAGGTGACCTAGAAACTCGAATTTTTGATCCAAATTTCATAAAAAACTTTTAAACGTCTGCTTGGACCTTTTCCTAGGCGGCCCTATTTACCGAATTTGGGGATTTTGGACGGAACTTGTTGATCAGAATGATGGCTGTCAGAATTTAAGTGTTGATGAAAAATGAGCCAAACTCCATGAAAATTGATCGAAGTTCGATCAAAAGTGACTGAAAAACTGATCCAAAGACGGTCAAAAGGGACTCAACCAGGTGGGATCATACCATCGACGTCGACTAGATTGTCTTGAAATGTCGTAGAATTGGAAGAGAAACCTAAATTTCGACATGTGAAAAAACACTGACGGCTCAAAAACGAGCGCTAGTACAGACGCGGAGGTGTCCTGTCACCTCCTCTATGCTACGTGATGACTTCAGTGTCTTTCAAGCTGAAGTTGCTGCAATGTACGAGGCAACACTGACGCTGAAAGATCACAACGTAACCGGCAAATCGATCACCATCTTGTCTGATGGTCAAGCTCGCAATAAAGGCTATATCATGAGACATGCTGACGTCGAAGCTGGTTAGACTGTGTAGGCAGAGCATCTAGTACTGGGACATACTGATATCCAAGGTAATGAAAAGGCAAACAACCTCGCAAAAAACTGAAAGAATCTCTAGCCGTACGCGCATAAGCCACTCAGCTCTCTACAAGGTAGAGGGAAGTAGAGGAGGAAGCCCTAGATAGAACCAAAGCTCAATGGCTTAGTCTGAGTACGGGAGCAACAGCGAGGGCTCTATGTCCGACGCTGACAAAAATATATCATCATCCTTGATCGGTCTTAATCGCAAGGTTGTGCGCAAGGGCTACTTGAAGTCATTACTGGGCACTGCCACATGGGCGCATATGCTATGCGCCTGAACCTACCGCACAACGATTTTTGTAGAAGCTGCAGAGCTGAAGAAGAGACTGCTCTGCGACTGTCCAGAAGCTGCAGTGATGGAGAAGAAGTAGAATATATCTGCTCTGCGACTTTCCAGCCCTAACAATGAAATGGAAGGAGCTCCTGAGGAAACACTTCTTCGTAGAGCTAGAGGACTAAGAAAGGACTAAGCAAGTCCTAAGATTCAGTTAGAACTAAAGAAGGTGTCACGATGGTAAACCATCCGAAAACAAGGGCACAATGGATAAATGGATAAATGGCCGACAAGGCACCCTATCATCTACCTCCCTAGACATGTCAAAATGGTCTGTCGGTGAGTCGAAAAAAACTCACTCCCGTTTGAGATGAAGCTTCGTAAAATCTGATCAAAATCCAGACCCAAAGCTGATCCAAAATAAGTGATGTTCGATAGAAAATTGGTCCCACGGATGACTGAGTCTACCACACCCTTAATGCAGTGACCTTAAATATCAAGATCGTTCAGAAAATGGGACACTTTATGTCTCGCGTCAGGAAATGTGTGAAAAGTTCCACCGAAAGTTGATCATACATCAACCGAAACTAAGCTAGGACTTGGAGTTTACGTTTGAATGAAATGAAACCAGTTCCATGGATGATCGAAAGTCCAAGTTGAATCGAAGTTGTATCAAATTTGGCTCTTGGATGATCAAGTTTACCTAGAAATCCTAAATTTAGAAAATGCTCTATTTTAGGGCAGCTTTGGATCCTTTACTACGCACAAATGTCAATGCGCCCTAAAATTTAAGACGACAGTGATGCCCTCTATTCTCTAATGTTCTGCGGCAAGTTTTCTTTGGCCAGGTCGTTTGGTCGTCCTTCTTAAGGGGTTCCATTACGTTCCATAATTAGTCCCCTTTTGTAACGTAGGAACAATCTGCTGTCATTTCAGACGTGATTTGAGCCAGAAACATGATGCTCGTGTCTAAGAGGGTCTTCCAATTCGAGTCTCCTGGTTCGAAACACACCATCTTACATCTTACACAGAGCATCGCTTACTGCAAAGAGAAACAAAATGGGTGCCATAATGCAGCCCTGACTTACTCCACTTTGAACTTGGACATCCTCTGGCAACCACCATCTTTGAAGTACGACGCATTTGGAACCGTACAAAATGAAAATAGCTTATTGCTAGTGGGATTGCAGTCAGAGGAGGATTATTGCTTTGCTTCACAGCCATGTTTGGTAAGCTCTTGTCTTCTCATAATCTGGACTCTGTGTGGGGAACTTTGAGAAGACGTACTCTCTGCGACGACTCCTTAGCTGTGAATTTTGACCTAAAAAAATCGACAGTGTATAGGCCACTGGGGTAGTTGGAAGCCTGAAAAAGGCTAAAAATTCCTTGCTCTTCGATGTCGTCAGATGCCCATCAGGGTACTGACTAGACTAATACAAGTCGGAACACATAACCACAGGTGTACAGAAGTCGTAGGTAAGTCTTTTTGAAGACAGTGAAAGTCATTCAGAGTAGTTATGGTCTTAATGATATTCATGTCGATCAAAATGTGACCAACATCATTTATTGTTAAAACAAAGATCAGTGGACCAAGATGACTGTCTTGAGGAATGCCTGAAGTGGCGTTAATGGGGTCAGAGACAGAAGATCTAAAGATAACTGTATACTGGCGATTTCTCAAGTGGAAAACCGAGGGCTTTGAGTTTGAGGTAAATAAAGGGTGATTTTTTTGGCTATTATCATTTTGGCAACACTGGTTTAAACAGCTGACGCACGTTTCGTGTTTTGTTTCACTGCCAAACATCTTCAGTTTGGTCAATAAGTTAACCATGAATCGTTTTACAAACGAACAACGCTTACAAATTATTGAATTTTATTATCAAAATGTGTGCTCTGTTAAGAAAGTTCATCGGGCGGTTCATCGCGTTCAGCGACGAAGCTCATTTTTGGCTCAATGGGTACGTAAATAAGGAGAATTGTCGATTTTGGAGTGAATATCAGCCAGAAGCATTGCAAGAGCTACCAATGCATCCAGAAAAAGTCACAGTTTAGTGCGGTTTATGGGCTGGTGGCATCATTGGACCGTACTTCTTTAAAGATGATGCGAATCGTAACGTAACTTGTGAATGGTGAGCGCTACCGTGAGATGATATCCAACTTTTGTTTGTGCCACATGCCACACAGCACGCGCAACAATGGACTTATTGAGGGGCGAGTTCGGTGAACATTTTATTTCACGTTCGGGACCGGTCAATTGGCCGCCTAGATCGTGCGATTTAACGCCTTTAGACTATTTTTTGTGGGGCTATGTTAAAGCTCATGTCTATACAGACAAGCCCGCTTCAATTGACGCATTGGAAGACAACATTGAAGCATTTATTCGTGAGATACCGGCCGAAATGTTGGAAAGAGTATGCCAAAATTTGACTAAGCGGATGGACCATTTGAGGCGCAGTCAAGGTCAACATTTGCATGAAATAATCTTCAAACATTAAATTATATAGACCGTACTATCGATTCAAATAAAGATTTCATGCATTTTTCTGAATTTTATGTGATTTTTTTTGAAAAACTTTCCTATAGCTTTTAAAAAATCACCCTTGCTGAAGTCGGTGGTAATAACATCCACTTCCTTGCATTCCTCTAATGATTTCAGGGTCTTAGAGACGAACTCGGTTAGGTTAGTAGTAGTGGATCTACCCTTTTAGAATCCTTGGACGTGCTCCATACTGCTAATATTTTTTAAACACTTTTTTTTACATTTTTCTGCGTCGAATAATTTTTACTTAAATTTTCTTCTTTTTTTCGTTTCAGGTACGTACGATGTTACTACACCCTTAAGCCCCTTAAGCCTCGAAATTCCCTTGGTTTTTGGACATTGTCTTGGTGAGTAGACGTTCCCTTAGAAGGCAGACAGCAGCCTCTTGAGAGAGACACTCGAAGGGACTGAAGTCGATGCACTTTTCCAACGCCAAAGACCACTAAGCCTCTCCATGGTCCACCCCCCTTCGAAATCAGGTTACATTCCACACAACTCGATAAACATTTCCCCCCCTCCCCCGAAGCAGATCGACCTGATAGATGACTAATCCCACTTTAAGTCCCTTCCAGCGCGCGGCAGGCAATTAAAAACCCCCTCTCATCACCCAAATGTCCCGCGACAGCTTCCTTCCACACGCAGGTGTGAAGATCACTGCCACCATCGCGTCACAAATTGTTATTGCCCCGCAATTGCCGCAAACACCACTCACTCGTTGTCCGCAATCTCCGCGAAGATCTGCAATCACATCAACCGTATCTGTGGTCGATCTCGGGGAATGTTCAATAAATTCCTCTCAATTAAGACGCAACTCTTTCTGTTCCAGTCGAGCCTTGCAACAATTATCCACGCGAGACATCTTTATGCGCCACAGATGGACCGCCAGTCGATAAAATCATCTGACCCACACCCGTCCGAGTGAGGTGAGATGTGTTGCCACGCCAGACGTGCGTCGTCGTCGTCGTCGTCGTTGTCGGTCGGTGCAATAACCAAACCACTTAACTGGGCGGACAAGCCGCCGGTTGCCAATGTCGGCGGTACTTCGTTGGCTTCGACAAAATTCGATCCCGATTACAGTTTACAGATACAGATAGTTTCGTGAGCGCTGCACTGCACTGCTTTGTAGCAACACCTCCGAACTGCCCATAGATTACGATAATTGCTCTGTTTCGAGAGCACGTAACCACGGGAAAAACCACGTGCGTGTGTGCACGAAATGTGTATCGATTCCTAGTTCAATTCGGATTTCGTCGCAACTTGGAAGTGGAACCCCACCATCTGATGCCGGAGTTGAGCATCTCTCCGTGTCTCGGTCTCTCCGCTGGCTGGTGTTGGTTTTTCTGTACCGCAGACAGTTTTACGATTCAAAAATATCACGGCGGTGCGTGGCGGTGGCGGTGACGGTGACGGTGACGGTGGAGTTTCGCTCCACTGGCCGGACTGCACGGAGCGGGCCTGCCACGACCGTCGGATGGCAATAAAGTCACGGATATTATTTTTGTAAACAGCGAAGGTGTGCGCGCAAATGTTATCCAGAAGTTGGAGTGCGCGAAGCAGCGGCCACACTTCGGACTAATAGCGCTTATGAATCATTTTGGGCGACGATTTGTATGAATTTTCGAGTCCGATCGGTGGGATTGTTGACTCAGCGCTGCGCTGCACCGACTGGTGGGTGGAATTTATTGGCCACATCTTGGAGGAGAGTTTGTTTAGCCCGTTATTTGTGGCTGGCACGGTTAAAAGATACATAAGTTGTCATTAGGGCGGCTTTTTATGGGGTTACCTCTCGTGAATTTATCGACTTTTGATAGCCATTCGAAACAGGGCGTCCAATTGCAATCGAATTCGGCGTGCCACCACCGCCCATCAGACATCTGCTGCGCACCGCATAAATCTAAGCGCACGCTTTCCAAATGAGTACCTCATCGTTGGAGTGCCTCCCCCTCAGCGTTGGCTTATCCCCTTGGCTGGGAATCCAACCTCGCTCAACTGGAAAACGAGAAATGTAATGAATACTCGTGTGGAAAATATGCAAATGCCACCGCGTCGTCGTCGTCGTTGGGTGTCACCCATCATCTGCGCCATTAAATTTTTCAATTTTAACGAACATTCTTGATTTACTGCGCCACTGAGAGAGCGCGAGCGAGGTGCGAGATGATGAAGCCGACGACGACGATGACGACGACGATGATGATGATGGCTGTCGGCTGTTGGCTGGTTTGGTGTGGGTGATGATAAGGAAAATTGAATTTCACTTCAATTTGATGGACGCCGCGCGTATTTCATTGCGGTCACCTTCTCCACTTCGCGCCGATTTGACGGAGCTCTTGAGGACGAGCTTGATAGTTGGGCGGTTACATGAACGCCTCGGTGACGGTTCACAATCGAAAAGTAATTTCCTTCGACGGCGGGTTTACGATCGAGGAAGTGGGCGGATGACTTTCTTCGATTTGGGACCTCACGCGGTACGGTCGAGGGTGCCGATGCTCGGATTGTGTGTAGTTTTGGTTTTATAGAGCAATCGGTGCTGCGGCCCTTGTTAATGGATCATTGGCTGATGTGCCTATTTGTTGTGGTTGGCTGGTGGGGGGGAAAGGGGGGCGAAATTTGTTTCGAGGTTGCTTTTATGGTCAGTGATTGTTGTTGAGAGACGGTTGCTTCGATTTTATTGACTGCATGTGGCCTGTGATGGAGCGTGAATAGTGCGCACATGCCGCGCCGGTGGCAGTCGATCATAAAAGTGTGGGGTGGGTGGGCGTGAGTTGACGAGGCAGAGTGAAATAGGAGCTATCGCTAAGAGTCACTCTGGTTGTTAGGGGTTTTTAAGACTCTTCTGTTGAACAATGGAAGCGATTGGGGAGTGGTGGGAGGGAGTTTGATGGGACAACGGGATGGGGACTTAGTTCTTTTTGCTGGTTGCCATGGCTGGCTGATTGAAGCGTCAGCTTTGATCCTTAGAACTAAAGTTAGAGTGACATATCTTGCAGGCAACGACAGTTACCAAGTTTATCCCACATCTCCAATGACTCTTCTCAAAGACAAGACTCAGACCTTCCACGGGTCACTGACCAGAGGAACAAAGCAAGCATCACAAGGAACGTTGATTTCTCATCAGTCTGAAACCTGGGCAAGCTTGCAATTCAGGAGGAGTCAATACGGTTGGCTCTTAGCACGAAAGAGAGTGCAAAGCACTTGGGTCGCAACAAATGTTTCAAGCGGACGCCAGATCTGCCCTCAAGGACAACATTAGAACGAACTCAGGACCTCCAGACGTCGCTTAACGGAGAAGTAAGGCAGTCCTCGTGAAAGATTCAATCGAACGTCGATTCGTCATCAAATTAAAGAGGAGCCTCTTCCTAGCACATTGGACAAGTAATTACAAGATCTCTTAGAAATCAGATTGGATGTAGGACCGCATGCCTCTTAAACGCATTTTTGCGCGACGTAGGGTCTAGGTCAGGGCGTCAGTCAACAGCATAATTAAAGCGGCGACCCTGCATGGCTCGTTGGACAAGTAGTAGCTCACAACGACTGAATACCAGGTGTTTGCAAGGACATTGCATGTAGGATCGTAAGGACTCACGGTTGCTCAGTTTAAAGACCGACTAAACCTGGATGCTGTTTGTAATGTTTTTGTGGGGCCCTAAACCATGCAGAAGCGCTTGCTTTTCGAGCGGAGTTTTGCGCGACGTATGGTCCAGGCCGTGCAAAAGTCCGCTCGGAAAGCAGGCGCTTGTGGTACTTTGGCGTTTATGTTGCTCTGGCGCATGTATTGCTCTGGCGCTTGTGTCTGGTCTGACGCTTGTGTTGCTCTGGAGCTTGTGTTGCTCTAGCGCTTGGGTTCCTCTGCCGCTTGTGTCTGGTCTGACGCTTGTGTTGCTCTGGAGCTTGTGTTGCTCTTGCGCTTGGGTTCCTCTGCCGCTTGTGTCTGATCTGACGCTTGTGTTGCTCGGGCGCTTGTGTTGCTCTAGCGCTTGGGTTCCTCTGCCGCCTGTGTCTGGTCTGAAGCTTGTGTTGGTCTGCTTTTTGTGTTGCTCTAGCGCTTGGGTTCCTCTGGCGCTTGTGTCTGGTCTGACGCTTGTGTTGCTCTGGCGCTTGTATTGCTCTAAATCCCCAAAAAAACAATACAAATAGCGTCCACTTGTTGTCGCTCTTTTCGCCGTCGTTTATCCAAAGAGTCCAAAAAAAACACGGCAAACAGGGTCCACTTCTAGTCGCTCTTCGAAGTGATCAACCGTTGAATCGGGGACGAGACACAGCGGTCATTCAGAGCAGGCGTCAAAGCGAAACAAATGTAAAGACATGCTCTTGATGACGCAACTTGTGTTGATTCATCGCCAAACTTCAAAGCGGAGAACTATCCGGCATCCTTGAGGAGACAAGGATGGTGTTCCAAACGAGCTTCTTAGCAAGAAACGCTACCAAGATCAGACGGAGCACAAAAAATGATTGAAGAGAGTGACAAGGCAGTCGCGTGAAGCATCACAACACTCGACAATTTGTTGTCAAGCTTCGATGTGGGCAACTGGAGGATCAAGAAGGTGTCAATGCGGTTGTCCTGAATGGGACTCTGAGCAAGTTTGTTTCAAGAAATACAATGCCACGCTGAAGGTTGTACTGAAAGAGTCTCGCCATGATGAGCAGGCTGAGCAATGGACCACAAATGTTGCAGGCGAACGTCAGAGACCTTCTCAAAGACAGAATTAGCTCGAGATCAGAATCCTCGTTGGCCTTAGGCCGCGTGAAACATCACAACGAATGTCGATTTGTTCCCAATCTGTGCAATAGGCAACCGTAGAATCCACGAGGAGACAAGAAGGTTTCCCACAATGAATGTTGACCTGCTCTGAACGACCTCCTCCTCGATTCTACGGTTGCTTACTTCGAAAATCGATGACATATGGGCGTCGTCCTTTGGCCATCCGTCGTGCAAGTCTTTACGAAAAGCATATCCCGTTGTGCTGCATCGACGAGTCCTGACGGCGCTACATCCAATCTCTATGCAAATGTTGCCCACAATGAACGTCGACTAGCTCGAACATCGCAACTAATCGTGGCAACAGTGGAATCCGGAAGGAGACACAGCAGAGCAAGCGTCGATCGTCATCCTTTTCAGGACAACTCAGTAGGCACCTGCGGCAACAGTAGGGAACTTGGTTTTGGTCATTTGAGTTCGAAGAAATGCCAACGATTGCCAAGGGGATTTATTAGGCATCACATCTCCTCCGCGAGGTTAGCGTAAGACGTTCCCACAAGCAGGTATAGCCCACAAACACCGCGACGAAGACGATCTTATGGAACCTTTGCCCTTTCAGGGACCACCTCAAAGGGCGAAGATCCCTCTCCGATGTCTTATCAACCAGGAAGCTCTCTTCTAAGCGTTCTCCATCCCACGAGAATTTAATTAAACCACCACCACCAATAGACAGAAACCCCGACAACAGGCCACACCTTCAATCGAAATGGCAAACGGCCAAAACGTGAATTAATCAAAACAAGAATCCACCTCCAAATGCCATCGGATGGCTTTAAGTGAAATTCACTTCGCCTCGATGCCACCCACCAGCAAAACAATGCCCCGCACCACTCCCACACACCGTCACAACCAAACACGACAACAGGCAAACAGACCTCCATCGAGCAGATAACGAATCTAAAAATAGCTAAACAATGGAAAAAGAACATCTCCCATACAATAATTCACAGTCTGCCGTCGCAGCTCTGCTGTGCCTCCCAGCAGCTCACGACAATCAGACTTAAGAGTCTTATCTATGCGTCATCCTCGTCACACATCGCAATCGACATGGGTGACGTTTTTTCGGGCGCAAAAGTCACCGCCACCGCCAAGACGATAGTAAATGTTTTATCATCTTCAGATGTCATCTGCGGATGTGCGATGACAGATTGAGTGTGGTGCGCTTGGGGACTCAAATATTTGACCTTTCAAGTGTCAACTGTGTGTTTGACTTACACTTCTTTTCGCATTCACCAGCGGCCGGTCGGCCGACAAGTGAGCGTGCGAGTATCTAAGCACTGCACTGCACGCACTGCACTCTGCACTCGAGTCTCACTGCTCACAGTCGAATTGGCCGTATCTGAATGGATGGTGTGGTGTGGATTGTGTGGATTATGTTGCATTTTTTTTTCCTCGTCGTCACGCCCCGGTTTTACACTCGAGCGGAATGAGATGCGGTTAAATATTTCCTTATCACTTGACTGACACTTGGCGGTTTTTTGTTTGACGTTCGAGAGTTATTGTCACATGTGTGTGGGGGGAGTGGGGCTGGGTGGACGGAAATGGAATGAATAATGCATGAGTTTGCCGGGGCGTCGTGGTTTCAGAGCGGTGGGATGCTTTTTGGGAATGTCGGTCTGCAAGGGTCTATTGATGTACGTGATGTTTGAGGAATTCAAGGACCTACACTGATGTGTATCATCCCGACGGCGAGAGGGAAGGATGTTCCCGAGAAAGAATTCGAAAGGGCAAGTGTAGGCGATGGTGTCATCTTGAGTTTGAGTCCGTCTCGTTTAAGAGAGATCGCCGGCGGATGTGAATGAGAATTTGCCTTCGTCTTGAGGCATGTTTTGCAAGAGGTGCTGGGTGCCTGACGAAGCATTGAGTGTCGGTCGAAGAACGTTGGGCGACAGCCTTAACTGATCGCAATAAGCTCTTTGAGTGTCCATCGCAGAGCTTTGGACGACAGCCTTACCTGCTTGACAACTGCACGACAGTCTTAGCCGGTCGCAGGGCGTTGGAGGACAGTCTTTACTGCTTGACAACTGCACGACAGTCTTAACCGGTAGCAGGACGTTGGACGACAGCCTTAACCGGTCACAGGGCGTTGAATGACAGCCTTAGCTGCTTAGACGACAGTTTTAACATGAGCTCCTTGAGTGTCCATCGCAGGTCGTTGGGCAATAGTCTGGACGTCTCCCGGGTGAACGTTGGCCATTCCGGGGCGCGTCGTTGAGTGATCTCGAAAAGGATCTCTTTCCGTTTATTTCGCTTCGACGCTTGCTCTGCTTTGTCTCCTCCTGGATTCCACTGTTGCCACTATAAGTTGGGATGTGCGAGCTGGTCGGCGGTCATTTTGCGCAACCTTTGCAAGGAGACTGGATGTAGCGCCGTAAGGACTCGCCAAAGCAGCACAAACGGCCATGCTTTTCGAGGGAACTCTTGCACGAAAGATGGACAAATGAGAGTCCCGAAAAAAACATTGAAAATAACGCCCACATGTCATCGATTTTCGAAGTGAGCAACAGTAGAATCGAGGAGGAGGCAAGACGATCGTTCAGAGCAGGTCCACATTCATTGTGGGAAACCTTCTTGTTTCCTCCTGGATTCCACGGTTGCCCATTGCACAGATTGACGACAAATCGACGTTCGTTGAGATGTTTCACGCGGCCTAAGGCCAACGAGGATTCTGATCTCGAGCTAATTCTGTCTTTGAGAAGGTCTCTGACGTTCGCCTGCAACATTTGTGGTCCATTGCTCCCGCTCCTCATGGTTAGGCTCTTATTTGGTCAGCACAACCGCCAGCGTGGCATTGCCTTTCTTGAAGCAAGCTTGGTCAGAATCCCTTTCAGAACAACCGCGCTTACACCTCCTTGATGCTACAGTTGGCCACGTCGAAGATGGACAGCAAATTCACGTTTGTTGTGAGGTTTGACGCGAACTGCGTTACCTTTTAGGCAAACTTTAAGAACTCTAGCAATATCAGCTCGAACTCCGCCTGTTCCTCCTGGCCAGCCTCTTTCAGTACAACCGCCTGAACCGAAAGACATCGCAACTAACCATGGCATGGACTTTCTGGAAGCAAGCTTTCTAAGAGGCTCGTTTGGGATAGCCCCATTGTCACCTCCTTGATCCTACACTTGATGTTTGACGCGAACTGCCTTCCTTCTCAGTTCAGCTGCCCATAGAGGGTCGTAACAAGATGTTGGCGAAGGCAGTCGAGCGGGATTTCGCCTCCATTTGCCCACTCCACGTCGCCTCCAGACAGAATAGCGATTCCTACTCGCCTTGCCAGACCAAGAGCAAAGTATCAGCGAAGTGTCTCCGCACAATTGAGCAGAAGCCCCGTTCAGACAAGCAACGCGTTGTCATGGCGTATCGATCTGCAATTCGATGAATTTTGGCCATCATCCCACGCCTCGTTCGTGCTTTACGGGGGGAGGGGGGAAGGCGACTTCTGTTTTCGGCAATTGTGTGCACACCTTATCCCCACAGACCTCCATCGCTGACATCATGCTGGGCCCCTGTCATTGCTCTCCAGTGTAGCTGAACGATACCCTTGAAGGTTGCCTCCCGTTCCCACTCTTGGTTGTAATAAAAGTTTTCGATGACCTCTGTCAGCAAATTCTCGACTCCCTCCAACGCCCCCCCACCCACCGTCCCATTCATCAGTCAGTCATTTACGCGCACATCGTGTCGTGTTAAGTCCCAATTATCAAGTGTAGAAAAGGACCTTTTCGCAAGTGAGGAGTTTACTTTCGCTCGCACGAAAAAGCGCTTTCATGTTCGAAGGAAATTAAGCCAACAGTGGAGCGAACCCCCCCCCCCCCCCCTCATTCTGATAAGGTGACGCGACAGCCTCAACTCAGCACGAAGTACGAACGAGTGCGGATGAGAGTGGCAAGGAATAATTGGCATAACTTGTTGACGGTGAAAAATTAACCATAATTATCATCCGCAAGTGTGCACATATTTGCCTTTGTGTGAAGAATTTTTCAAAGGATATCAAACCATACCTCCCCCCCCCTCTCCCATCCAGCCAACGTCACATGGAAGGATGACAGACATCCTCGTGCTTCAGGCTATCCCAGCACACTCACACACGGAGACACACTTGAAGCGCGTTTTCAGTAACTTAATTAAAATGCTAAATGAGAAACATGGTGTACATTCTTTTTTGTTCCCTCTCTCCCTCTCCCTCTCACTCTCTCTCGCTGCTCACAAAGAGGTCCAACTATAAGTGCTCGCCAGCAACCCCCAGGCACACCCCCAGTTGCCCCCGCAGTCGACTCATGCTCGCATTTGAATTTCACAAGAGCAGCAGCAGCGGCGGCGGCAAAGCCCATCCTTGTGCGCCACACCTAATGGAGTAATTTATCCACAAAAACAGGGAAAAAAAAGAGAACGTGGAAAAAATGTACTTATATGTACGTGTAAAAAGCTCGGGGGGTTCAAATCCCCTGGTGTCTATCCAGTGCCGCCGCCGCGGGCCTCAGCAGCGCCCATCACCCCCTCCACCCCACGAGCTTACCACAATCTGTGGTATTTAAATTCCAGCCCAGGAGGAGTAGCTAACGTGGCAGAGGTGAACCAACACGGGCTCAGCGCAGCTCAGCTCAGTGGCTGTGGTTGAGGCAGAGACTGAGGGAGCAGGGGGTAGAGTATAAGGACTAGAGTCCTCCACACAACGCAGCGCCGTGTACATGTAAATATCCTTAAGTACGTAATTGTTATCCTGGGGCACGTTAACTACCATAACGTGCATATGTGAAGCCCATTATAAGTGTACTCATTTTAAATTGTTATTTATTGCGCTTAACTCATTGTGTGTTGCTCTTCCGCTTTGAATTCGTTTTGGGATTACCATTCCATCCGAGGACGAGCCAGCCGTAGTCGATGGCTTCGAGCTGGGTTTTGTCTATCTGTCTGACTGTCGGTTTGCTCTATTTTTCCCTCCCCCCCCCTCCAGCACCACCCCTGTTTCGGAGGCCCTCTCGATTTTTCTGTTTCCATCTTCTTTTGCGTTTTAAACTGTTTTATTCGCTGTCTGTCCTTTGTTTCGCGGGCTTTTCTCAAGTAAGGTACGTGGGTGTTTTCGACACTTATTTTCGCTCATAAATAATCTAGGATGCATGTAAGGCATGATGTATGGGGCCTTATTGTGCTCCTCTGTTGGCTGTTGGTTAACGACTTACGCGGCGCGAACAGAGAAGTCTAAGACGTTGTTTGGTTCGCGTGTGTGTGCCATTGTCCTCGGGCCGTATGCCCCGGTCATTATTTTCGAATTCAAATGCGGTGCACCGGGGTGGGGGTAACGAGAATTTGATGGCACGCCGATAGGTACTACATACGTGTGCTCTGGTTTCTGGCTAGACAATAGCTGGATTCCGATTGCGATTCCGATGGACTGTCAAGTCCCGGCGGGAGGAGGCGAGCACGGACGTGCGAAATTGATGAGGTGTGTGTGACTGTGAGTTGGTTAGGGGGGCGGAGATGTGGATGAAATTGCGTGGTGTTTATGCGGGGTAATATCATTTGCCTTTGTTCGAGTGCCTCAATTGTTCCTCTCGAGGTTTGGGCATGAGCAAGTGGTGGAGGAGAGGATTTTGTTTTGAAACCAACGCACATGCTCTCCTTATCGCATTATCGTTGCAAAACCCGCCTAAGGCTCGACTTGGAACACGAAAGACCCTCGATACATGCAACTAGACCCGACTTTGAACATGAAGGACCCTTGATACATGCAACTAGACCCGACTTTGAACATGAAAGAGCCTCGATACATGCAGCTTAATCGGAGTTAATACGAGTTAATGCGAAACTCAAGGCAACCTCGAATATTTCGGAATAAAATAATCACGTTTCAGATCCTTAAGCCAGGCTTGGAGACATAAAAAGACTACAAAAGCAGACGTCTACTACAGACTGAGATGTGCATCACATTGGGACGTAAAGAGGTGACGAAGTGTATGTCTCTAAGCCAGGCTTAGACCTCTTAGACTGAAACTCTGAGCGGAACTTACAAATTAACGGAAAATGAAGTAAACAAGGCTCCATTGCTTTCATTGTAGTGCTGTTAAGCGATGAATTTTGGCTTTGAAGTCCGCTTAACACTTGGTTCATCCCCTAAACCTACAAGAAGTTTCTCAACGGGGGCTTAGTCCAACGAATTCAGCTTAGTTGCCTAATTGAAGAAAACATGTTCTCCAAGTCAGGCTCATACTAATTATTTGGGTGGCGCTACAGCCCGTAGAGGAACAGGGCCTGGCTTCTCAGCAACCACTCGTATTGTGCGGGAAATTGTTCTCTCGCGACTGGAACTGGAAAGGTGCCAAAAAAACCGAAATGATGAGGGTCCAACAGAAGAAAAGCTGACAAAATGATGCCATTTAAGCTTGGCTTCAAATTGGGACTTTGCGACTAGGCTTAAACCGTGCGGACCAATTATCTCAAAGCGGAGTTGAGAAATCATAGAAGATCAACTAGGAGGTTGGTGCACTTTCAATGCCTTTCGCTTAAAAGGAGAAGTGTTCTTTGGTACAACTCGCACTGGAGCTTCGATGCATTTCTTTTGACCCTAGTCTCATGAATATGCCGTCTGACGCACGGACACTAGTAATTCAGGTGCGACGTACATACAAAGTCGACTTTCCCTGCCTTAAGCACTGTCTCTTGCCAGAGTCTGAGCCACGAAAGGGCTGTAGTCGAACCTTCACTGATGGCTCTGGTGCTGGCGCCTTCGTGGAGGACGACAACAACAAGCGGAAACCTATGCGATTCTAATGGCCACGTACTTTATTGTGAATAACGGGTGGAAGGGGTGACAGCCAAGCTGTGCTTAAGGCCTTGCTCAAGCCATTAACTACTTCCAGGATAGTCGAAGAATGCACGTCTTCTCTGAATTTTATCGGCTGCCTAAGTTCGACAAGACTTGTCTGGAAATGAGATCGCCGATGAACTTACTAGAAAAGGAACAGGGGAGGTATTCTTAGGACCTTAACCTACGTTGGGACTACCGTGTCCTTGGTTAGACCTTCCATCGATGGTTCAGCCAACCAGAGGTGGCATGACTCTCCATGAAGTAGACAGACCAAGCACTCTAACGTCTGTAAGAAATCCGCGGCATTCTTGCTATCTCTTAACCGAGAGGACTGTAGACGACTAAAGGGCCACTACATATTCGCCTTGACCTAAGCGATGATACTATCTGTGACGCCTGAATAGGTAGGTATATGGGTTCCCTTATGGCCTTGCGCCCGTGGCTCACTTAAACCAACAAGATGGGCCCATTGCGCCCTTAATATGTGATGATCTACTGCTACGCCTGTGGAGAAGACGACGACACTCCCCTGCCTCTGTTTCGCCTTTTCTCGGATCAGGTGGCACCTAGTCGGTGCTGATGAAGTGAGAGCTGATGATGTAGGCACCTCATCACAGAAGCGCTTGCTGGTATTCCTCCGGAAAGCCATGCAATTTCAGCAAATCTAGGTTGTTGCCTGGTTTGTGCCCATTTTTTGACCCAGAGTGCTTCAGTGTAGTGTAAGGAACCTCCGACAGAAAAAAAAATCGGAGATCAGTGGGTTCCGTAGTTAATGACACCCAAGCTTAGCTTCGAAGTCGGCTTAAGAAATGGAACAATGATGAAGGCATATTTAGTCTTAGGCTCCAAGCCTATGCGTTAGCACACATTACGGCGAAATAGTTTTCTAAGCCAAGCTTGACAATCTAGAAACGTCTCAACAAAAGACACTTGATGGTGTCAATTCAAGCCAAGCTTATAGGTGATACATCCACCATACTTGCCAGAGGCCTTACCCCTAAGCACCGAATTATACAAAGGACAAGCTGAGGATCGTGGCTTGAGTTCAAGAGCTGGTAGGTGACCGTGACTTAATTAGACCAACATGTTGGATCGATTGTGCCCAAGGACATTGGTAAAACGCTGCAGATTAAGCTTGATACCGACTTCATCTACGGCTCGTTGCAGTCTTACTCAGTCTTGATTCCCGACATTATAAGAATTTTCTGCTAGAGGCGGGGAAGATGCCTTGCAAGTAGGCACGAGATTGGAGGGCTTCTCTATGATTTATTGCTTAAGATAGGCTTTTTGTGGACATCATAATGAGCCCAGCGGGACCTAAGTGAGACGTGCCTTGCCCCACTGACCTAACCTAGGCTTGGAGGTGTTTCGACAATGAGACGTGAATGCCAGCAAGACAGCATTTCCTGCTTGAAAATTTAGCTTCCGTATGAATCACCTTTAATTTCTAAGAACTTTGCGACGATTCAGCGATTATTCCTCCAACGTAACTCCGCACACATGTTCCTTCTCTCTTGTGCCTCCTCTTGGACTCCAGTTCTGTTCACTCTGTACACATGTTCTTCCTCCATCTTCGCCTCTAGTCTCCTCGGATCCCTGGTACCATTTAGGGAAACAATACAAAGCTCCTCCTGCCTACTCAACGACACATCTGTGTCATAACACAAAGGACCATGAATTTCCTTCCTCCATCAGCCGGCCATACACATCTCATCAAGCTGAAGCTAATCTCCGGAGCCTTGGGAATGACCTCTAGAAGCCATGCTGAACCTTGCATGGTTCATTAAAACAAATCAGCCCACTCGGGTCAATCAATGAGACCCGCCATCAAGCGACGTGCCCAATCAGTCCTCATTACAATCAGCCTCCAGAGGCCAACTACTCTATTCGTCTTCAAAGTACCAACATGTCCTTTAGCCACCCACCGGCAACCATCCACCCACTCAGCCATTCCCTGCGCAATCAAATTCGCCATCAAATTCCATCTCAAAGCCCATCGCAGAAATGCCAAAACAAAAAATTATGCAAACAACGTTCTCTAAGTACTCCTAAACGGACTACGTGTCCCCTGCCTGCACACAAGGACACCGCCGACTACAATTCCTCGTCGTCAGCCAACGAAACCGAAGGCGCACACCAATGGCTCAATAAAGAGATTCACTCATGCGAAACATGAGAGAGAGACCTCATTTTCGTGCTGGTGGCTGGTGGCCTGCTGGTTCCGACACACAAGAGGACACCAGACGCCAGGGAACCAGAGCCAGAGCCAGCCAAGACATTTCACTTATTCTTTCCCGATAAATTGCACGCGTGGAATAAATTACTTCATTAGTGAGTGAGGCAGCCAGTGAGCGAGCGAGAGGGGGCCACCAGTTCGGTCGGGTGGCTGCATGATGAAGGACAAGTGCCGCTGGGTTGCGCTGCGAATTAAATGATTCAAAACGAAATTTGTAATTTGAATTCAACAGCCATGGGGGCAGCTTAAAGGTCTGTCCCTCCCCCTCCCTGGCGTGACAGATCGCGTGGGCTGTCCCGTGTGCAACACCGTGAAACGACATTGATATCGTCGATCAGACGGTCTTTGGTATACCTAATGCCCCATCCCAGGTCCTTTGACCGCAAAATTTTATTCAAAGCCTTCCGCCGCACACAGAACACAAACCATCACCATCCCCCGGACCAGCAGCAGCGTGATGGAAGAAAAATATATACTCGTCGGGTGTAATTAAGTTCGACGGATGGTGGAGCAGGTAGAGCAGCAGGTTCGGGCATCTCTCACGCAACCGTGTGCGGTTACCGGCAGTGGCAGAGCAGCGTGCTGGCGCCTGGGCCGAAGCTCTGAAGCCGAAAATTGTTTTCAATTAACGTGACAGATTCGCCCTGTGGATTAATTTTGTGCTTGGCTGAGACGAGAGATGCGGTTAGATGTGTGGACCGTGTTTGTCGGTTGCACGATTGGCAGCCAAACGCACGGCGACCAGGACTGAGGAAAAAACTGCCACAGACTTTGGGGAAGTTTCACGAATTTCCACCGATTTGTTGGAAGACGAGGTGCAGGCTGGCGAGGGGTGGACGAAAATAAATTACATGCTCAAGGATTGATGCCAGCATTCGATTCGGTTGGAGGGTGGCAGCGCCATTTGTTCTAATTTCGTGATGAACTCCTGATGATGAGGGGGGGAGTTGGTGGGCTGGTCGATACTGTGTCCCGGTGCCCTTCGAAAGTCTGCGGGAGACCGTACACCGTACTCAATCGACGTGTGTCGCCCCGAAGGGGGAATACCGAACAAAAAAAACATGTCTCTTCTCCAAAAATAGCCGACAGAACTTGTTGTGGAGCATGATTGAAGTGGAGTCTTTTTTTTCGAGTGTGTGGGTGCCTGGGCGGTTGGTTGGAGATGCTTGTTGAATGTTGCCACCAGCTGGTGGGGAGTGACGCACGCAGAAGAGTGAAAGTCTGCAAGGTTGGGCCTTAATCTGGGAGCAACTCTGACGGGCATAAGGTCGAATTATTGGTCTGAAGATGGGAGCTGGGTTTGCTTAGCTGGTTTGAGGGGTTTTCTGGGAATTTTGTGAGAAAGGGGGGGCGTTTGAGGGGAAATTTGGAGCATTTTTGGTCAGAAAGTAGGTCTGATTGAGCTGGAATTTAGGACACTTGGACTTGATGCAACAAATGCTAGGAATTTAGGATATTTTTTCAAATGTAGAGTATTTAGTCATCTACAAAGAATGTTGGCACGATTCAAGGCCAGTCGCAAGGGTTGAAGACGAAAAACTGCTTGATTCCATGTTAAAGTCGCATGCTCAAGCATTTTTCGCAAATTTTGATCAGGAAGTGGGCGGGATTCAGCCGAAATCTAGGACAGCACGGCCTTCCACGGAGAATGTTGGCACGATTCAAGGTCAGACACTACAGACAAGAGTTGAAGACGAAAAACTTCTTGATTCCACGTTCGAGTCGCATGCTCAAGCATTTTTCGCAAATTTTGATCAGAAAGTGGGCGTGCTTGAGGCGAAATTTGGGACACTTTGGCCTTCCGCAGAGAATTTTTGGCACGATTCAAGGCCAGACCCTACAGACAAGAGTTGAAGACGAAAAACTTCTTGATTCCACGTTCGAGTCGCATGCTCAAACATTTTTCGCAAATTTCGATCAGAAAGTGGGCGTGCTTGAGGCGAAATTTGGGACACTTTGGCCTTCCGCAGAGAATTTTTGGTACGATTCAAGTCCAGAGACAAATCATCGTCACAGAAATCGCAGAAGAACTCAGTCCCCCTAGAGTAAATATGTCAAGGAATCCTCTGACTTGAAAAATCCGTACAACCTCGAGGCACTGCCTCTGGGCATAGAATAATTGCTTCCATCTCCAAAACTCGCTGAAGGTCGTTTTCGCGTCGAAGAAAATCCAAAACGCTTACGAACAATACCCGAGTACGTCTGAATGGGATATCAGTTTGACTCTTGTCAGTCTGCACGAGAACGAAACCTCCACGCGGTGCCGTGTGGGCAACACCCACTTATTAATTATGAAACTATGGTTGCATTGTATGAAACCAGGTCACACAATGTGCCACCTCGTGCTCCCCTTCATTCGTAATTCACTTTGACTCCTACACAACGATCCCATTAGTCCTCCTAATTAACTGAGGACGTCAGCGGAAAACGGCGTGTGTACAAGCCGACCGACGAACGAACAATGCAGAGGAGGAGAGGATGTTCCATCGTATGTCATGGTGGCGCGCGTTCCGCCACCTTTTGTCAAATGCCTGCCTGGTTACCTCCAGCGTTTGGTTCTTTGCATGCATACGTTCCACGATGTCGGCCGGTGCGAGACTCCGGGGGAGAGGCGCGCATCTATTCACGAGAACAATCACAACTCACCGGCATTGTTCTCCACAAATCATCTCCCCGTCGCACAGAGTGCAACAGATGCATCTGAGCGGAGACGGCATGCTGCTGCTGCCGCTGCTGCTGCTAGGCTGCACCTAAGGACACGGTTTGTGAATTTTTACAAAACAACACAAATTGTATAAAAAAAATAATGAATAAATAACAGGATTTTAACGAGCAATAAATTCACTCTTCCTCTGCTCCTCCTGTGCCCTCTCCCCCTCTCCGTGGAGCAAGATCTGAGATGAATGCGGCGGCGATGCAAGCAAAGTCACACCATTCAGTGTCGGGGAGTGCTGGGTGCTGTTATTGTTGCTATTCGCATTTTTTTCCATTTTCCATCTCCGATATGAGCATGCAATCCAATTATGAAAAAATTATTTAAAAGAACTTCAAAGCAGCGTGTTGTAATGCAGATTTCCGCCACAGCATGGTGCCGTGTGCGCTACAACTGGAGCTGCAGAGCGCCGCACCGACCGATGAATCGACGATATAACTCATTTCAACGGTGTTTCGCTGTCACTTGGCAGTCACCGGTTGGCAGTCACTAGTTGGCGGGGGATTTGCCAACACAGTCGACAGTCATAAGGCACAGATGCACAGGGTGCCCCCCCATGGGTTTTAATTGAATTTTGAATCGTTAATGACTGGAATGGGATTGCGAGAGACGTGCATAGTTGTGTGGCGAGACAGTTGTTATTTGTGTGACAATCACTCTGTGGGACGTTGAAAATGAATGAAAGTCATTGAGTGACGTCCAAAATTGGCATTGATCGAAATTTCGACAACGACACATTTTTTTTCCTTTTTGTAAGAGGGTGTATAGGCTGTGTTTTGACAGAGATTCCGGCAAGATTTCATGAGTAATCGACTCTACTTCGACTGGGCTCCGATCTGTCTTTGGCATGGTACAAATTTGGATCAAATTTCTGTAAATTTGGAGCATTAAAGCGGGTGTCCAGTGTCCAGACTGGAAACGTCGTTGTCCATCTCCAAAAGAAAATGTAGTGCTGATCGAAATTTCGATCAAATTTCTGTAAATATGGAGCATTAAAGGGAATAGACGTGTCCAGACTGGAATCAATGGGCAAGGTTCCTCTGTTTTCCCTCAATAAACAAAGGCAATTCGTTGTCGAACGAAAAAAAAAAATAGGCCTGATCGAAATTTCGATTTAATTTCTCCAAGAGCTGACTAGACAGAAATTCCTGGCGCAGGTTCCTACGTTTTTTCCAAATTAAGTAAACCAAACCATTTTGTTGTCTTTCAAGAAAAAAAAATGGACCAGATCGAAATTTCGATCAAAATTCTGTAGTTTTCAAACGTTAGTGCACATGGCCGACTGAAAGCTCTATTTCCCACCCCAGATTCTTGCCGTCCCTAGAAAACAAACTAGGCCTGATCGAAATTTCGATCAAATTTCGGAACTTTTCGAACGACAGATTGATGGGCTGATCTTGTCTGAAACTAATGGCCCAGATTCCTTCTATTTTCATAACTAAATGATTCTACATAGTTCAACAGGCCTCAACAATTTGGACCTGATCAAAATTTCTACAGAATTTCCTTGATTTTCTAAGAGTAGACAGACGCATCTGGCTCGGATTTTCTAGATTTCTGTCTTTTCTCCAATGAAGATCACAAATTCGACGTCTCACCAAGAAAAAGGAGCACCTGGTCAAAATTTCCAAGCAATTTATTTAATTTTCGAACACGAAACACGACCCAAATTCACCTTTCTCACCGTCACCCTGTAAACCAAAATGTACGACATGTAACGCAGACACTTGCACACCTTCAGACAATTTAATTCCCCCCCAACAGCGCGCTATAATCGAAAAGATTCATCACAGCATTCTCGGGCCCCCAATTCCGCAGACCAACCGAACCAACCAACCACCGCAATGACATGTCAACGGATACGCACTGTGAAAGTGAAGGATGACTCAAGCCAAACCCCCAGTGACACTGGAGTGCGTTGCCTTCGAATGCAAATCGTTTAAATTAACAAATTTCTCTCGTGTCAGTGTGCTCCCCGGCGGGAATTTATGAGGCCCAACCAACCCCAGTCGCCCAAAAGGACCCTACTGCAGCAGACGATAAATAAGAGTGCTCTCCTCTCCTTTGAGAGATATCTTTGTGCAGAAATCCGCGGCCAGATGGAACAAAAGACCTCTCTCTCACTTGCTCACTCGCAGTCGCAGTGATACTTTAGCAAGAGATTGCCGAATGCTTTTGGCATTTGAAAGCGATCGCGCCGAATGAGAAATCGCTTTGGGAGAAATATGAAAAAAAAAAAACGAAGGAACGATACAAAATTGAAAATTTATCACCGGACGTGACCGAACGAATGTTGCACGCTCCCTCAGTGTGGCCATTCGTGGTGGACTTTGATAAAGGTGGCGGCTCGTTAAAGAGCCAGAGGGCAAGTATAAAGCATCTTAAACCGAATCTAAAAGCACCACCATCGCCACCGCAACCATCACCTACCGGCCGACGACCGGTGACGGTGTAGCCTTTTACGAGCGCACTCGCTCCGATGTACAGCAGTTAATGTATCCTAATGTGGTCAATTGCGTCCTTTTGTGGAGCATTGAATTGGAAATTGGTAAGATTTTGTGTGCGGTGCGGTGCGGTGCGGTGCGGATGCAGTGGACGAGAGTGAATGGTCGTCGCCGAGTCCAAGGAGACGGAGAGTGGACTTATGGCAATCATGGCAATTGCCATGACCAGTGTACACGACACAATAGATGAAAAAAGAAGGAGATGAAGGGCTCGACGCTGGAACGATCCGAAACGAGACACATCCATAAATTCATGAGGCAGTCTGATGATTTTCTCCGGTTTTCTTTTTGGTTACTTTTCATTTCTGCAGTATTCAATCATTCTCCTTGTGGATCCTTTTGTGTCAATTGTTTGGATAGGGAGCGAGGAATGCCACATGGTAAATGAAGTGCTGTACCGGCCGTAGGGAGGGTGGTGTTGCGCCTGGATGTGGCGGAGGAGGTTTCACTGATTGGGAGATGATGGAGATGACAGACGATTGCCAGTGCACCGCATTAACGCCCTTGTTGGAAAAGAAAAGTGGGGTGACTAGGTTTCAAGGTGAGAGTCTTAATTGTTTGTCTGCAGGAGGCAGTCACACTTAAGCCCATTGTTATGATTTTTGGTAGGTTTTGATGGTTTTTGGTGACCATGGACTTCCACTCGTTCGCTGACGACTTCCCCAAATGTTGACATGGCCACAATTTTGACTTTTCGATTTCCCCGGACTCCAGGAAGTACGCTGTCATCACTAGCTTCTCATGCAGTCTTCGTCGGGCAGCGACTTATCGATCGATCTGCATCTTCCCTAAACATGATCGCCCAACTTTGACATACTCAAGTTCCACGAGCGGCAGAGAGTCGGCTGCTAAAAAAAGCCCCTCCAACTGACAAGCAAATAGAAGAGACACCACCTTCTTATCGAATCCGTTGCCTTCAAAACGTGGCAAGAAGCCGGAAGACAGCACTACAGCTGCTCTACCAGGCGCTCAAGCAAACTCCTTTTCATAGAAGGGAAATTTTTGTCAACTTGGCCCCTAATTCCGGTCACTTGCTGAATGGTAGGCAAGCTAGGTAGGAGATAGGATGCTCTGTAGACCCTTTAGACCTTCTTGGGTCCATTGTGCCAGGTGGTAAAGGCCTTAATTTCACTTCAAAAAATCAAGACGCTTTGTTTTGTGGACCGACCGCTTGGTTTGGACCGAAATTCGTCCCTGATTCCGGCAATCAGAAATGTCGCGACTTATTTATCAGATCTCTCGCCCAATCTTGGACAAATTTTGGTCAACAATTTGAGATGATCAAAATTTGAACATCAAGGTAGAGACCTTGAGGAACTGATGATCCGGTGGGTTTTGACTGACGGAGGTGTTGCGTTCCAAAAAGTCCCAAGAAGACTGTAGTTTACAGCTCTCCATTAATTTTCAGTCCACTTCTTAATGCCCCTTCGTGCGTTCTCTGCACGCCTTGTTCTAAATTCTGACCTCTTTTAAAGAAGCATTCGCTCTTCAAGCTAAAGCTTCTATTTGGAGATGGTCTGAAGTGGATTTCCGACAGTTTTTGACTCCAGTTCCTTCCTAATCTTGTGACTTTCAGGACAGCAAGACGTTTACATTCTATTTCATCGCAATGGGTTCACAAAGTCCACTGGGTCCACCTAAGTCGGACGTGCTCTGTCGCGCCTATCCACCAACATTTTGACCAAAAATTTGCCATGGCCTAAATTTTGACTCTTTTGATTCCTTCAAGCGGCAGTTGGCGGTCATAAGATGCTGCCTAGGACTGTGGTGGAATACAAAACAACAATGATGCACCCCACGACGACTCATCGAAGTCCCTCTAAATTTAGGACAAGTCAAAATTTCCTGCATTTCACCGAAAAAACCAACAATCCCTCCCAAGGACCATCGCCCAGCCACCCTCATACGCCACACCGTGCCAAATCCGCTCCTGCTTCTAACCTTCAACCGAGACAAATCAACTCTCTCCCCACATGTCCGACACACAAAATGTAAAACAAAAATAAAAACAACAACAAAAAAAGGGAAAAAATATTTAACACTTGATTGCCCCCACGAACAGCATCAGCAACAGCAGAACAGCACCATCAGATGGCGAGGGCAGCCGCCTCCAGTCATGACCATGATTAAATTCTGTTTCTCATTCTGATTCCCTCCTTAAATGTCAAGATGCCTTTGATCGATGGCGAATGATTGAGCGGAATAAATCATTCACTAAATTGAAAAAAAAAACGTAAAGAGACGGACGGACAGACTGAGACGGAGATGGAGTAGCCCTGAAAAGCGCTAAAGAATTCCATCGACCCGCGTGCACACACGTCCGTTTTGAATGACCGAAAACAGTCATGCGGCTCAAATCCCGGTTATGGTTGGTGCTCTCGCTCTGCGATGGTCATGGTGTCCTTCTTCGACGACGACATCTCATCACAGTGATGCCCATATACTCACACACAGTCTTCTGAGTCGCCTTAGTTGGTGTCTGATGCTTTTTTTTCTCCCGTGTCCATCGGTCTTCTGGAAACCACGACGGACAGCCATCATCGTCGTCATCATCATCGTCATCGACGTCGCCGTCGTCGTCGTCATTCAAGTGATGAGGACAACGAATGGATCTGGGCATAATGGCATCCCGCAGTTGATTGAAATTGGTATTATAAAGTCAGAGACCGACACATACACCGAGTCCAGGGAGTCCGTCCATCCAGCACGACAGGACAACTCCTCGAAGTGTGCTCGTCAAGAGTGCGCTCCAGTGCTGGGAACGGCGATTGGCGGGCGGACAAAAGAAAATTTGAAAGATTTCCATATCTCCCATCGAAGGCCATCAAATCCTGATGGATATTGACTTATTGTGATGAGGGTGGACTGCTCGAGGCGGCTGTCCCCTCTCCACACACACACACATACACCCCATGTCCCACACTGATTTGCATTTAAATACATTTTTCCTTCGGGATCAGGTGAAGCTCGGAGAGACAATCCAAAGAAATGACGACGACGACGACGACAACGACACCACGTCGACTCAAAGGTTGTGAGCACGGCCCACGGCCGACTTAGTGACGGATTATTGCATTCTACCGATGTCAGAGCCCTTAACATGATTTCGGGGCCGTTCTAAGACCGAAATTGATTGCACCGAGCCTGTGCATCCCAGACGCCGTGGAGAGTGACGAAATATTGTGTCTCACGACTGCAAAGGCGACTATTTATGAGCGGCTTATGGAGCGCATCAGGCATTCCAACGGGCGACGACGGCAATTATGACATCATATGTTGGCACCTTCAATGTGCTACTGTGGATTATGTTTGGTGGGGACTGCTCTCCGAGTCGCGTCGTATGGAAATCGAAATTTCACGGGACAACCAAATGAGATTAGGTGGGAAATTTGTGGTGCCGTTGTAATTGATTATAAGCGGATTGGAAGCGTGAAATGCAGAGAGACGGGAACTTTCAAACAAAACGCCTCCTGAGCGGCTTACGCCGGCATGCAAAGTGACTGTGCAGCGGTGGTGAATGATTGTGGTTTAGTTGCAGAGAGAAAGTTCGGCGTGTGGAGATTTGGATGAGAATTTATGAGATGTGGACAATGGACAAGTGGTGAAATGGGACCATGGGACTTTGGAGAAGCGGGGGGCGTTTGCCTTTCAAATCACGGAAATTGTGGCCGATTTGGGAGTGAATTTGTGGTGAGTGAGGTGACGGGGATCAGGCGGATTCTTGAAGAAAAGGCGGTTGGGATTGTTTGTAGGGCCGCGCTGGAGGGCTTACATGAGCTCAGCTGTGTGTCGTGCTCTTTCGTTTCTAAGCCAGGACCGAGTTCTTTTCACTTTGAAGCCGATTATCTTCGTTGATTGACACGTCAAACTAACCACCATTGTCCGTCGTCCATCGTCCATGGTCCGTCGTCCATCGTCCACGGTCCGTCGTCCATCGTCCATAGTCCGTCGTCCATCGTCCATCGTCCATGGTCCATCGTCACCTACCTGTCCCTCTCAGCCACGTCGATCAAACTCTGTTGTCGGACACAAGGTGACAGCGACAGTCCCGGTCATCCCGTCTCTACCGCCATCTGCTGGCACGTTAATCACTTGTCAGATCTAGTTCCATGTTCCCCTAATAAGGCCCTATTTAGGAGGTCACCCCGTTTCCATTCAATCTCAGCCGGCACACATGACCGTGCACCATCCTCCATCATCTGCCACGGTCGTTGCCGCTCAGAACTAATTCAGCCTCCGCTCCCTCTCACAGATCATATCCGACTTAAGTCATCCCCCCTTCATCCCCATTCCTCCATCCCTTCGAATCGCACCGCACACGCTCCGCCACAGAGACAAACAGAAGAAAAAAAAAGGATACACTCTCTGACTTTATCGTTATTTATAGCCACAGATACTTTCGATACATGCCCGCTAGGGCGATATTTCAAAAAAATGCTCCAATCCCCTCCAACCAGTGCTCGCCTTGGAAATAAAAAAACAAGAGAATTTGACCTAAAGCAGGAAAACCCTCCTGCTCACGAAATGGATACAAACAAGTGACACATTCAGTTCACTTCAGGGGACATGTCGGGATAAGCTACGGATTGAAACTTTGACATGGGTGCTGGCCGCTGCTGAGGTCAAGCCGCCGCCGCCGCCGCCACTGCCACCACCACTGCCGGTACGTCAGGGTGTGTCAAAATTGAATAAAGACGAAGAAATTGCTTGAGCCTGCCAAGGATTATCATATTCAAATCGCCCGGCTCCGGATATGGTCGCCCGGCCCCTCTTCTGGCAACCTAATGGATTTCTGTGCGGAGAATGTGGATGATGTATATTCGCCACCCATCTCATTACCCCCGGGATGACCGATTGAATGAATCTGTGCAGCCCCGAGGTGGCTTTGTCCGTCTGTCCGTGAGTCATTAACTTGTCCGGATTGAGAGAGATGGTGAAGGAGACTTTTCACATGGGCCCGACGCTGCCGATGAAGACGCCCCCTTATTTCCCGCGCGCGTGTGTGTGTGGGTAATGATGTGCTGATTTTCTTTTAACTGGCGGCATCATCTGGCTGCTGGTTTGGTGTACCAACGCATTGGTTTCGTGTGGATTCCCCCAGGCGACTGGTGGTGGTGTCTGCTGATGGCTCATAACTCATTGCTGTAGCCTCCCGATCATTAGAGAGGTAAAGTATTAATTTTCTCGTTAGTTTCGGCCATGGCCACGGCGAAATTAATTAATTTCCCCGAGTAATCAAATAGGGAAACTTTATATCGAATAATGGGGGGGAGGGGGGCTTAGTTGGACTCTCTAATGAGTGGTCTAAACGCGTGTGTGTGTTGAAAGCAGATGATCTGATGGCTTGCGGCAATTGGAAACTGGGAATCAAACACGTGGGAATGGGAACTGATTGACGAGGAGTTACCACCCGCTGTCGCCTCGGGCTGTGAAAGGCTTATGCGATTATGCGAGGAGATTGCCCGGAAGGGCACTCCAATCGGGAATGTGTGTGCGACATTGACTTTCTGAAGAGAAGTGCTATTTTTGATGCCGAAGAGGCTCTTCGACGTGACGGTGCATGTGTCGGGTGGTTCTTGCAGAAAGTTCACCAACCATGCCTCACGTGCTAGCAGAGAGTTAACCAACATGATGAGAATGTAATAAAATTAACCTCAAAGACCCTCAAAGAAATCTGAGTCACGTTGCGTTACCGTCACGGATTCAACGTGATGATCGTAAACATGTATAAACGTTTTAAGATATTTTCGATGTATCATACGCCGAAAAATGCAATATTTTTTTTCACATAATATTACCGTCACAGGTCTCGCGTCACGTGACGATTCTAAGAAAGGGTGTGTATTTGCCACGACTTCAACGTGATGATCGTATACATGTACGTTTGAAGTAATTTTCGATGTATCAAATGCCGGGAAATGTAATATTTGGTACATATATTACCGTCACAACCATCGCGTCACGTGACGATTCTTAAAAAAATTGCGTGCATCGATACCGTCGCAATGTAACATGAAGATTCTTGTATTCCTGCGGATGTGGCAGAATATGACGACAGTCACGAATGTTACGTGACGATTCCCAACAAAATTTACGTAACGAAATGTGGCGACTGTTACAGAAAAAAGGATTGGAAAACCGCTCGGAAATAAGCACTGATTACATAAATCGCACATTACAGCGATTTAGAGGGATTTTGTTCGTACCGTCACGTGACGATTGTCAAAAAAAAATAATATGAGTGATATTAAATTTGTGTTAAAATCACGAAGAGATTCGAAAATTGTTGCCACTTGAAGAGAATACATTTAGAGAAACCTTCTTCATACCGTCACGTGACGATTGTCTCGAAAAATTGTTGACTTTTTATAAAAAATTGTGTAACAATCAGGAACAGATTCGAAAATTGTAGTCAATTGAAGAGGAATACATTGGGAGAGAACTTCTTCATAACGTCACGTGACGATTGTCTCGAAAAATTGTTGATTTTTTATTCAATTGTGTAACAATCACGAAGAGATGCGGAAATTGTCATCAGTTGAAGAAGAATGGGTTTTTTTAATAGCGTAACTGATGTGACGCAACGTGACGATTGTCACAAAAACACTCTATTTAATATTATTTTTCGCTTGCCTCTTTTGCCGTCGCGAAATAGAAGAGGTACAGCTTTCAAGCAACACAAAATTCAATAGGGAGCTGAGAAATCCTAATTTCGTCACGTGACGTTGCCCCATCACTTGACTCAGAGATTGATGTTTTGCCATAGCTCAACGCCACATCTAATCAAAACGTGACCATGGCCAGTAATTGAGTTCAAAGTTAATCCCCGACTGCCGAGCGCCCAGTCCCACGTACATATCTTGTATCATTTCTGACACATTTTTACTTTAAGTGCTTCCTGTTCACAAGTTAATCCTCTTTGTTCGTGAGTTGAGATCCGATTTCCCTCGCAAAATTCCTCCCCCCTCCCCCTGCACTTAGCATTTCGACCTCCACAGGTCATGCTTCCACCTGACCCCCAACAAAACCCCCATCGGCCCGCTGCCCAATAAATCCGTCTCGAGCCCGCCTCGCAACGGCCAAATTACATTGACTTCCCCACTTGCGCCCAGAAGCGCGCGCTTCCACCCCAGAGGTGTGGTCATCATCTTGAGGGACAGCAAATCATCATTACCTCATGACTTATGTCTCGTCCATCAGGCAAGCAACACAAAAAAGAAATCAATTTCCTCCCAAAAGACTCTGAAGTGCCTGGTCTCCGGCCCAGCCATCTGCGGTTTGGGAAGCAAAATTACCATCCACTTTGCTCCGAAGATAGATATCGCATCAACAAGCTAACCCGCCTTCCTCCCGCTCACCGTTGTCGCTGATAAATCTCCAAAAAAAGGTGACTCTCCCTCCCGTGTGCGCGTCGTTTCCCTTCCTGCCGTTCGCTTTGGTTTATTTGCTCTTTAACCAAAAGTTCATTCAATTTGCAGTAAATTATTCCTGAACATGATGAGATCCAGGGACTCCAGGTAAAAATCGATTTCACAGAAGCAGCGGCAGCAGCAGCTGGCTGGCTGGGCTCAGCGCGAGACGATGAAGGGAAAACTACAATCGGTTGAGGACACATGATTGTTCACCCTAACCCACACGATGGGGCCCCGTGTGACGGTGCTTTCTCCGTTTCGGGAAAAGAAAATGTAAAATGAGATGGAAGCAAGTGGAGTTGGAGATACAGATTGACGGTCATTCGTTTTTCATCGCGAGGTACTGGTGTCACGGGACAAGGTGTTTGGCTGGCATGCTTGCATACTTTAAGATGCTCTGGGGGAGGGGTGGGGGGGTTTGGGAGGCGAACTGCAACAGAGAAGAAAGCGTGTGATAGGCACTTGAGATAAAAAAAAAAAATCGATTGAGGAGAGAGTCTTAGCAAGAGAGCTCTTCCCTTTGGACGTCCACCCACCATAGACGACGACGATCAAATCTTGACTGCGGTTAGCATTGCCTGGCATTTGACTACACGGGAGATAGCTCGGCGGTTGAACATCACCCATGGTAGGTGGGCAGGTAGGGTGCCCTGTTGGCTTTGGGCCGTGACTCACTTAGGCCAAATTAACACACAACCGATTCAGTGGAAGAGGAAGGGCCAGAGATGGGCGTTATATTCAATCATGAAGCTCCCCGCTCACTCCAAAACCTTCGCCTTCTGATCACCATCTGGTGCGCTCCCCCCAAAACAATTTCCACGGAAGGCAATTCTGTTTCGATGATGACATCAAAACTTTTTTACCGATAAATCTGCTGACTTTTACAAGAAAGCCATTATGTCTGCTCCTGTAGAACGCAATGATGGCCAATAAGCTTTTATACCGAAATCGTGTGTTCAACTTTAACCCTAAAAAATCCCGCAGAACTTCTATAATCCAAGAGACATGACGGTGCTCCAGAAGGTCTCCGGGGAGTCAAGTTGAAATATGATGAGAAACGTGCGTTCCTACCGTCTTTGGGTATGACCAACTGTTTGACTGTGCTTTTGAGGTGCCCTTAGCGAATCGATAAGGTTGCGCGAGTCACAAACGCTGCATGCGAGGATTGAAGTCGCTTTGAGGAAAGTAAACCACTTGTCTGAACTCATATGTCGCAGGAGGTACCGAGAAGTAACGCCGAGCGCAAGAGCACCGAATCAAGAAATGTTGTCACTTTAGTTTGTAAGCCACGAAAACGATATCAGCTACACCGCTAATGGGCACATCACCAGCAGTCAGTTGGACACCTGGATTTAAAGACGAGCATGTTCAAAACTACTAGACTAGGGACCCTGTACCAACATAATGAAAATGTAACAAAACTAAGCGAACGTTAAAACTCTGAGTCACGTCAGTCACTAAGTCACGTTACGTAACCGTCACGACTTCAATGTGATGATCGTAAGCATGTATATACGTTTGAAGTCATTTTGGATGTATCATACACCGCAAAAAAGTCATATTCTGTACCTTCTTTTACCGTCACAGCTCTCGCGTCACGTGACTATTCTAAAAAAATGTTGTATTTGCCACGACTTCGCCGAGATGATTGTAAGCATGTACGTCTGAAGTACAAACTACTAGACTAGGGACCCTGTACCACAAGAAGCATAACAAAAGGCACGCCACAAGGAGAAGTCCTTACACCCTCTCTTCAAGCAGTGCGCTGAAAACGCCGCCTATGCGGGTGGTCATGCTCTTTTAGTATCCGGCTTATTTTTGGACACCATCATTGAAGAATCATTGACACAATGGAGACAGTTTCATGATGTCTAAGCAAATCGACATAAACTTCAATGAAACGATCCATTTTTTTTCTAAGAAAACACAAAGTTTGAATAATTTTTGACACAAAACTCGTCTAGAAACTTAACGTAGACGAGTGCGTCAAATAAGTCAAATAAACGTCCTCTAAGGCGACCGCATTATTCGTCACTAGAGCACCGAGTGCCTTGAGTCATGACTGAGTTCTCCCTTTTTTTGTTGGTCTTTCGCAAAAGTCTCCTCTTTTTTCTTGGGTTTAGCAAAGAGGCGCACTATTCTGTGGTTCCTTCGAGAATTCTGAGCTAAAATTCAGGATCACTGGATTCTCTGAATTCAAGACCGACGGGGCTTTGCATACCGAAGGTGCCCCACTGGATCTCCACAACCAGGGTGACTTTCCGGAGTTATGAGATGATGAAACGCTCTTGAGCAATTGTGTAAAAAAAGGAATGTGCATCGTGATCTCTAGGACACACTACATTAACTGCGTCACTAAGCGAGATTCTGAATCGATTGCCTCTCGGTCATTTTTGGTTGGAAGATGAGCCATCAAAAGGCTCCAAAATCCTTACTATACACTGTCAGGGGGGCGTCAATATGACACCCATGAGGCTGGTTAGGTTAGGTTGGAGTGTCACACTTAGGCCAGAGTAGGCCCGTTGTGATACCACGCGGATGTAAAACCCTATTCCGCAAATCTTGATAAAGCAGAGGAGTTGACTGATTTAAGTAGTAGGCGTCCAGATGACGCTTTCCACGTGTGGAGAGAGCATAGGAGATGTGAAATGGTTTCTAACCTCTTCTTCATCCCTGCAGCTTCTACAGAAGTCATTAAAGGGAAAGCCTAGACTGGAGGCGTGTGTGTCAGTGGCCTGGTAAGTCCACCGATAATGGTTCTGAGGCTGGGTCTACCCAACCTGATCAGGCTACGTGTGCGTATTGTATCTATGGTGGGCCAAAGCAGTTTTGCATTGAGGCATTTAGAGCCGGTAAACCATCTACGATGTGTGTTGGTGTGTGTTTCAGACTTTAGTAGATGTTTAGCAGTGGCGTTTGGCATGGATGGCATATCACCACAGCGAGTTCGTCTGCTTCACAATTCTCTGGGATGTCACAGTATCCCGGGGCCCACATAAGTTGGATGCTAAAACACTTGGCCATCTCGTTGCGAGATAGGCGGCAATTCAAGGAAGTCTTTGAGTTTAAAGCGACTGCGTCCAGAGATTTGATCGCTGCCCCTGGCTGTCCGAAGAGATGACGACGATATCTGTGCTTGATATTACATTGATTTTTTTTAGCCAGGAAAGCGCTTCTTTAATCGCTATAGTTTCTGTCTGAAAATCGCTGCAGTTGGATGTTCAGATCCATAGAAAAGACACCTGCTCCCACACCATCGGCCATCTTCGATCCATCTGTGAAGATTCGCAGACAACCATCCAGCGTCTGATAATCAGACTCCCGGTAAGATGATGGGGGAATGCTGACAGAGCAGTTTTTCTCGAAGGGTAGCCTGGGTGTTAGGAGGTCGGAATCTTCAGGTAAGGACCTAAAACAATCTAGAATGATGGAGGCCCCGTATCGGAGTTCATTGCACATGTTTAGCGATTCCAGCCTTATCGTCGAGCAAGCAACAGATGGTCTACACAATAACTCCATCGGCGGAATGTTAAGGAGTATGTTCGGGGCATCGGCAGGGGTTGTCCTTAGCGCTCCACTGATGCATACACACGCCATCCGTTGCACGCTTTCGAGCGGTTTGCAATTGATGTTTATCTTACGAGCGGTCCACCAGGTCGCGACGCTATATAGTAGTATGAGCCTGACTATAGAAATGAATGTCCAGTGGACTGACTATGCGCGGTTGTAGTCCCCATTGATATGATGCTAATGGAGGGACAAACAAGCTTGAAGCTTGGACATTTCTGACACAGTAGGGTACTCTATTCGATTGTCATGTTGATAAGCACAGCAATGCGGTAAATTAACGCATGTACATACAGATAGCTCGCGGCAGGTTAGGTAGGTTAGGAAGTTGGGCTGCCAGTGCAATCGCCAGCACACTTAGAAGCTCACAGCAACATGATACATTGGAGTCCTCAATCGTACTAAAAATCACAAGACAGCTGCCAGATTGATGCAACACTCTTCAAGTAGAAGCTCACGGCAACATGATACGTCGCTGTCTTCAATCGTACTAAAAATCACAAGACAGCTGCCAGATTGATGCAACACTCTTCAAGTAGAAGCTCACGGCAACATGATACGTCGGTGTCTCCAATCGTACTAAAAATCACAAGACGGTCAATTGATCGCCTGGTACCGATGGAAAGCATCCTTGTACTACCCAAGCTGCTCTTAAAACTCAGCAAAGTCGTATTCTTAAACCTAAGACGTCATTGCTCGCACTAGGAGGTCAACAGTAACAGCAGAGTTAGTTTAAACGGGGTCGCTTGTCGCCAAGGCAGTCAAAGGAATAAAAGAGCTGACGAGCGGGCTCAGTTGAAGGGACAGAGTCTGAAGATATTACACCTGCGATGAAGAACTATTTGTCTGAAAATCGAGGTAAGCTACGTAAAAGGTCTAACAATCGATGGGACGCCAGAAGTTCGCCCGAAATATGCTACTTCTTGTGATTAAATGACAAGATCAAGCAACCAATCGACGCATGTCTCTCTCTCTACGTGGTCAGCTAGTTTTAAGCCTTGAATAAATGGAACTTAATAAGGACGTAGGTGAAGAATGCGCCATAATGCATCGTACAACAAGCCCAAATGCTGGGCTCGCCGTCAAAGTCGATAGATCTTCTGTAGAACGTGCGTATCGATGATGGATTGGCCCAAAGACATCTGCTAGAGAGCCATTCTTATCAAATTGTCTTAAGGTTCTGCCTATTGTAGGCTCAGATGGACGAGGATTTCGACCATAATCTGCTCGTAATCTGGCATAGGTAGCTACTGCAGAATCATTATGCAAAAGCAGTCAGTTTTTCACAATTTGAACACGATCACCGGTTGTTAAGCTATCCAGCTTGCAAAATGGCACACCTTAAAGTAAACGTATTCAGTCTCGGATGCCGGTTCGCTGGGACGCGTGTGCTTCAAACTGGGATCGCAAATTCGTACCACGAATTGGATGAGCCTATGTCTGTACATTGTGATCTGTTGGAGTTCTACTAAGGCACTGCAAGTAGTGTCTCATCTGATAGAGATCAACAGCAGCTTCAATCTGGGACACCAGACCTCGTGAGGGCACGATGGTGTCCTGTTGACACAGTCGGCGAATAGAATTCTGAAAATTAAACGGCTCGTCTTTCTAGAAATAATGAGAAGCGGAAGTGGTCGAATTCCAAAAAAAAAAAAACAACGAGATCCACGCGCCGTTTAAAAGTCCCCTCCATCGTCTGCATCGCATGAAGTTCCCTAATGTCGATGGAAACTACTTCCATAACATTTGTTAGAAGTTTCATCTTAGAAGACAAACAAGAAGATTGCCATCGCCAACTAATCGCGTCGCAAAATCTCTGCCAACTCCAAAGGGAGTCCCCAAGAGAAACCCCTCCCCTGGATCAGGTAATACACCCTATTAGGTCTCAACGATAATAAACCCCATAAAAGGTTGCCTCCGTCCATTCCGTGGAATTTTAAATTCCCCCCAAAAAAAAAGGGCGAACAAAAAACGGAAAAAGAACGAAACACAAGCCCACGTACCACCATCGGCCAGGGAGAAGGACAACACGGTTCCCATTCAATTCTCATATTAAAAAGCTACAAAATAAACTATGATATCGCTTGGCATCTATATCACCGTCTAAGCAAACCCTTTCGTCCGTAACGATGACCATTAAGTGTGCGCTACCATCCGGGCGGCTCTCGCTCTCTCTCTCTGTGCATGTGGGCAACCAGCAGTCAGTCCAGTCCCCCCCCCCCCCCCCCCCCTTCGTCCTTTTAAGACGCGGGCAGTCGCAGGAATCTGAACTTTATGTTTGTGTTCGTTTTCTTTACTCGCTTCCTTCCTGGTCCTGGTCCCTGTGCCACGAACGGATACGTTAGTTTCGGATGAATGAACCAACGACAAAAAAAAAAAAGAGAATGTCAGTCGACTTGGGCATTATCTCGATGTGAATGTTCCCTATCTTGTGCTCGCCGCTCGTCGTCATCGTCGTCGTCGTCGATATAAGGAGCAGACTGTGTTGAAGAACGACAAACTCCACTCGCAACGAGTTGGTGATGATGCTGATGAATGCGATGAAGATGGTTAGATACAGCTCCATCCATCCCGGTCATAGAGCGACTATCCTTAGATCCTTAGATTCCCTTGTACGGGGTCGATCGTATGAAATAAATGAAAAGCAAGATACTTGCACTCAGATAATGCCGTAGCTAGGTGGTACGCCTTGTGCGCGCCCAACAACTCGGAGACGCGCAGAGACTTTCCGACTCCTAGGAGCAACTGGCTTCGGATTTCTGAATATCTGCGGCACGGGGTAATTAATCTTATTCTCTTCTCCACCAGAGCGGGAGCGCTTCTGTTGAACACTGGATGGTATCGTCTATCTACACATTCCCCGATGGTTTCGCCGCTTGTATCCATCCTGGCAGCCGAATAGTCAGTCGGGCGGGCTTGAAGATTGTGATCGGATTTTAATAAGAAGTCGTTCGTTCGACGAAGCAGCGGCTGCGGCAACGCGCACACGGCGGTTCTCTATCGTTTCCCGAATCACGGGGAATTATTAATCGATTTGCTGTTGGGGGCACAGAGCAGCGCTCGAGCGCACCCATCATGAGTCAGGATTGAATGGGAACAATGGGCTTTAATGTGAGATTAGGCAGATACCCCGGCCGGGGCTGAGCCTTTCCGCATTCAAGACCGAGTGCTTTGTCTTGACGCACTCGGATGGTAATTAATTACACGATCACGACGACGTCCGACGACGGTTCGCCAGGTAAAACTTCAATCAGTTCGTGGTAATCGTGCAATTGCGGCCCGTTTGCCGGTGATTTTTCGGCTACGGATACGGCAACGGCAACCGGTCGTGCGTAGGGGCCGCTTTGTTCGGCGAGGTGAGACGTTTGTGAGTTCGTACACCCATGAGGTTTAATTACGTAATTAAGGCGCTTTAATGGACCAGTGTGATGTTGTTGCCTCTGAGAACAGAGAGGTTCTGTGCACTGTGAGCTGTGAGCAGAGAGAGAGATACATTATCGGATCACTTAGAGTGAAATTTTACGCAACTTAGACAAGCAATGAAGTTATCGTGGCCCGGCGAAGATTAGTGGTGAGTAATGAGGTTTGCCTTAATTACCACTTTTTGGGCGTTTAATTAGCCGATTGCGAGCACTAGCACGGCCCGGGGTGGTGGTGTAGTGCTGAGTGCTTGACACACCAGATGGATGTGGAGGGCGTGGAAGATTGTGCCTGTGTGCACGGCACCTAATCGCTGATAATGAATGAAGGCTAAATGATGGCTTAAGCTGGGCCATTACAGGTTTTTGAAAAAGGCAGACTTGTGCGCTGCGTGGATGTTGGGAACGATGGGAATTAGATTTGGATCTGGTGACGCTTGAGATTGATGGGTACTGCCGCGAGATTGATGGCTGAACAGGGTCCTCTTGGATGTGATGAGATCTGTAGCAGTTCTTCGTGATTTTTGTGAGACTTCTGCTGCTTCAGAGGATGAAAGTATGGTGTTCCCCGTCACTGGAGAGGAATGGGTACATTCCGTGAATGGCGAGGTAACAACGAGTGACAAATGGGGTCTTTAGCAAGATGTGCTCTTCTATTTCTCATTCTAATCGGAAGGAATGGTTCGTGTCAAAAAGCATCTAAGTCGAAATGGTAATTGGAATGCCTAGCTGACTTTGTTGTTGTCTAAAACCACGTGGGAAGCTCTATAAGCACCTCTTTGTCGACAGTCAGGTGGCGCTGTAAGCAACGTCATGATGTGCTAACAAAAAAACCCTTATACTTGGTACCCGGACTAGAGAGTCCTTGAGACAGTCCCGACTGAGCCAATTTTCAACTACTAAAGACGCAGTCATTCTTGTCGTATAACGAAGACCTGGAAAGGACTGGGTACAAGGTCATTGCCTACGCTGCTGTGGAGCAATCTATAGGAGCCCCTGCGAAAGTCACATCCACGATCAGGGATATTAAGCATCCGGCCCTCTCTGAACTTGGAAAATGGACTAAGGACTGAGGTGGCGGTTTAAGCGTTTACCCGCTCAGAATAGAGCTAGTACGCCTTGCAGGTTCCACTGGCTATTCGTATCAGTAGTCAGACCCTTGAGGCGTGGTTTGTGCGACAAGCGATTAAACGACGAGCGATTGAGTGAAGAGCGGCTGAGCGACGAACAGTTGAGCGACTAGAGATTGTGATTGAACGACGATCGATGGATGGTCATCAACTGAGTGACCAGTGTATGTATCAGCGGGGCGTTCAAGACAGACCCCTTCGCAGCTTTGAACCTACTCCGTAATCTTCCTCCGATAGACTTAATCAGACAGGCGGAGGGCATGGCTGCAGTTAGACTGAAGACGCTACAAGTGTGGACGAGACTCCATTCTGGACACTCTATCATCCTTGTCAGATTTAGGTCCACAGCTGGAGACACAGATCTCCTTCTGCCTAAGCTCCTCCTCGAGCAGACCTACTAAACCAGCATCCCTCTCAGATCCTACTAGAAGTCTGACCACCAGATGCTGTATGGGGTACCAGGAACTAAGGCCATATGAATTAAAGCCATTATGGAGTTAGTTCACTTTTAAGTGAGAATTTACACCATAATCCAATTATGGCTTCGATTTTCGATTATTGGCTTTAATTCACCTTTAAATGAGATCAACGCCATTATGGCTTCAATTCACTTATAGATGAGAATTAACGCCATATGGCTTTGATTCACTTTTAATTGGGAACTAAAGCCATTATGGCCTTAATTCTCTTTTAAATGAGAATTAACGCCATAATCTATGGCTCATGGCTTTAGATCACTGGATGGTTCGCTGGATGGTTCCCTGCGAGAGCGTGATAGCGGGCGTCTATTCTAAGGATCTATATGTCAAATTATCATTTCGATTGCCGAACCATTGCAGCGTCTTTCGGGCAGAAGCTTTGTCTGAACTGTCGAGTGTTTAAGCTTCCACCTCATGTGGGCGCCGAGACATTCGACAAAATTGGGAATCCGACGAACGGGCTAGAGAGGGCACTAGATGACAAAGACTGGATCCACCTTGATTGCGGTGGATGGCGGCCGATGGAAGTGACTGACTTTCGTCTGAGTTCAAGGCTTCCTTTGATGGAGTATCGTATGGAGGACGATGGACTCTGAGTTCGGCAGTCGACAGTGAACTGCTTCCCATCCATCTTCAAGACTGACTTAGAAGAAGAACAGCTGGTTATTGGGTCTGTGCCACTATCAGGCGCTGTCGAAGAAGAAAACTGACTTAAGGCACATCGGAGGGGTGTCAATTGACGGCAGACACGAGACGTCAGCTGTGGAGATCGAAACCCGGTTCGCTTTATGTCACATCTACCGTCTAGACTCTAGGGCATAAGCATGCTTGATCTAGAAGCGGACAAACTTGCTAGAAATGGTCCTAGTTCAGTGCTCTTTCCGTTGAACATTTGCCATCCATGCCTAACTCTGCTGCAAAAGAATCAACAGTCTGACGGCACAGTGTGCCACAATACGAACAAAATGTGACCCACTCTCAATCTGACACGATCTCACAGCCTGATCCGTATGACTAGACCGACTCTTAGGCATCATCGCTGAGCAGGGCGCCATTGGAACTCACGCCTCTAGAATGGACCTGCCCGACAACGACTTCTTTAGAAGTCACAGACACGAGGAATTAGAGAGCACCTGCCCTCCAAATTCCTTCCGAAAACTCGTCTAGCTTACTGCTTGAACAACCTGGCTGAACTAAGCAGCATTAACGTCTTCCTGGGAGCGTGAGCAACACTCCCAAAAATCAATCGCAAACAGGTCCTCAGCGATGAACTGATAAACTCTCCTGACCCAGTGCGGCACTGTCACTGACACTGCCACACCAACCGTCTAACCTATACCCCGAACCCACCCTCGCTCGTCCATTAAGTCTCCCCCGCACAGGAGAATGAAACTAAAATTAATAACCCCCCCACGACACCGACGACGAAAATGTTCTCGAGAAAACTTCCACCCAACTGGGCAGACACACCGCCTCCGTCTGCTGCCGCCTTGCCTACCACAAGTTTTGTTCTCACAGCAGCCCGAAAACACACCGAACTCTGGTCTGACTGACTTTCGAAATTAGATCGAAACCGCAAATAGTTGAAAACGAGGTTGCCTGCTTGGTTGGTTCGAATGGTTTAGTTGGTCGGGCCGAGTCCCAGCCGGAGAAGGCAGCGTATGCAAGGTATGCGAACGGGGAACAGAACAGCCATTCGTGCGGTTTCTCTGTGTGCTCGACTGTATTGCGCTGCGGTACGCTGGTGCTGTTCATCCAGCGTAATTTCAGTTAAGTTCCTCCATCATTACCATGAAACCTCATACATAACATTGCGGTTGAACACATGTTCCAAACAAAAGCCATAAACTTTGAGCATGCCACACATGGTAAACAGCTCCTCGTCCTTCTCGCGTCCAGTCCACCGCCTCTTGTGTGCTTGTGTGGATCCGATTTGAATTCGATTCTTCTTTGTAGGTGCATCTCCTGGCGGCGCGCAGGACCAGCACCGGGGTGGAATGTCAACTGGTCAAGGCATGGAATTAATTTGTCTCTAGCACGTCATCTGTTCGGTGTGTGCTGTGTGTTGTATGTGGCGTGTTGTCCGCCGCATGTGTGTGTGGGGGGAGTGTGTAGCCACGAAAGTGGTTAATTTACATCGAAAAGTAGTTAACTGCGCGGGGAATAGGTGCATCCACCCGGGCCACGCCCCACTTCAGGCCGCCTCTGTAATTATGTACTCCGTCTTGACAATGAATGTGAAACTGAAAAAAGGAGAAACTGTAGAAAAACCCTTTCCTTTTAATTATGTCCTGTGGAGTAGCTAACTTTTTCCGTGTTCTTCCTTCTCTTTCCAGGTATGGACATGGCTCGTAATTAAAGGGACTCCTCGGCCCACCCGGGGGGCAGCTAGGCGGTTGGCTCACACTGAGTACGCATTGCAGAAAATCCGTGTTTTTAATTGACAGTTCGACGTCTGGACTGTCAAGAGGGACACGGGCTCTGTCTTTGAATTGTCACGTGAACCTGTCGTGCGATGGAATGCCTTCTTTGATTTAGATCGTCGGGCCGGCGATGGCCTATAATTAGACAGAGGTGAGTGAATGTCTGATTGATTCTCGGAAAGTCCATGTGCCGACCGGTGGAGTAGGGTGACAAGTGTTCAGACACGTCAGTGGGTCGTCCCACACCCCCACTCGCATCACTGCCAATCTGTGGCAAGTCCTCCTGCACGCCCCAACAACGCCTGCTGCATTCCATCAAGAGCACGAGACAGAAAGCCCCTGGAATGCATTTATTTTCCAGCGGGAACTGTCACTCAACTGCAATTCGTGTGCACCCCAGCGCTCTTGAGCGGATTAAGGCAGCTTCCCTGGATTTTGTACCATTTTTTTTTTTTGTGTGTGTTCATTTTATTTCATCATCACCTCACAGCGATGGCAAAGGATGAAAAATAGTGGCGACGCGTTGTGCATTCGAAGAAAACGCGCTCACTGCCGCACGTGAAGTGTGCACAGACTTATAGGTGGAGTCATGTCAAGTGATTTTGATCTTCATAGCAAATGATGGTCTTTAGTTGGGATTCATGGGGAAAGTGGATCACGGGCGCCGCCAACGCTGCCACGACAGCGCACCGATGTGTGGCGTCAAGGAACACCCAATGTCTTTCCTGTCACATCGCATCCATTAAGTAGTTCCTTTCAAAATGCAGAGCACTTAAGCACTGCTGCCGGTCGGTGGGTGGGTCGGTGTATGTGTGTGTAAAACACGCGCTCCCTCTGTTGGAACTCTTTTTTGTTCGGGGAACCCTCCACGCCGGGTAACCCACTTTGAAATGGGGAGTCGATGGCTGTGTCGTGCGAGGTGTGCAGTTGGCTGATTTGGTTAGTTGCGGAACGTACCAGACTAATGGCAATCCATTTGATGTAGGTCTTCGCCACAAAGGTTCTTTGCTCTGAATTGACCTGGTAGTGGTGTCTGTGGGGGGAGGGGGGATTGGCTAATTCACAAACTGTGTCGGGAGTTCTCTGGCATCGTATTTCGTCAAAAGACTTCGCCGGACTGAAAGGGAACTTCGTTAGAAGAAGAGTCGATTCGGTGCACTTTGAGGCTAAGTTGGGCTGGGACTCGATTGGATTGTCGTCCATTGACTTGGCGTTTATGAGTGGTCAGTTGGAATATGCAAGAGGATTTATTTTTTGGCGAGATTTCGTAATTCGCAGTCGAGATCAAGCCACGAAAAGGGCCCCTTGAGCCAAATTTGCCATTTTGTCGCTTACGCGACTTCGTCGATCCTTTAAAGGCCGTTAGTTATAGTATTCTTCCACGAAGGTTTAGGTGGAAAGAGGCATTTAGACACGATCGATTAAGCGTCAAGCGATTGAACGATAAGCCTTTGATTGGGCGACGTGTGATTGAACGACAAGCGATTGCAACAACGTGCGATAAACTCACAAATGGTTGAGCGACAAACAGTTGAGCGACTAGCGATTGGCGATTGTACGACGGATGATTGACCAAGCAGCGATTGAGTGAAAAACGGTTGAGCGACGAAAACTTGAGCGACTGGCGATATTAAGTGAACGACAAGCGATTGAGCTACTAGCGATGGACTCACGAACACTTGTGCTAATAGCGATTGTGATTCAACGATAAGCGATTAAACAACGAGCGGTGGCCTGGCGAACGGTTGAGCGACAAACAGTTGAGCGACTTGCGATTGTGCGACAAGCGATTGAACGACGAGCGGTTGAATCAACGATACGCAATTTTGAGCGACGTAAAACCAGTTTATACATGAATTCGTATGCTCGTCGCCACGTAGACCTTGAGCGATGAGCGATAAATTTTTTCGCAATAAATTTTGTCTGTCATTTTTTACTTGATCGCAAGGCTGCATTTTTCTGCTTTCCTATTACAATTTCTACTTCGAGACTGTCTCAAGTGATGACGATTAAAAAAAATGACAGAAGTCCTCATAGACTGAACTGGTGGTGGGATGACGCTCAGAAAAAAATCGCTTAGACTCCTCGCTCGTCGATACTGTGTTAATCAGCGACACCGAATAAAATGTATGCGTCAATTTATTCGTCGATACTGTCGCCTTATGTGATGGTTCTCAATAAAATACCACCCGCCGCCCAACTCATTCTCAGACACTGTCCCAGTCAAAGACCACTCTCTGCTCATTGCGTGACCGTAGCCTCCGACATCTCTCTCTATTCAACCATCGATTGACACACCCAATCCCGGACAACAATCGATAGGCCAACCCCACACCCCATCGAATTCCACTTGCCGTTCCATCATCACAAAGCCACATTATAAATTCTCGACTAAATGAGCGACCATAAATCGTTCGCCTTTTACGATGTCATGCATTTCTGACTTTCTGTATATCCCCCTCCCCCTCACCTCACACACAATGTCACAACACAGATGTGAATTCGTGAGAGACTCAAAAGGGACACAAAAAGAAAACCCTTTAAGTAGTCCTAATGCTTCTTCGTAATAAAAGCCAACCTTCCTTCCGCGTCACACTCATCTCCGCCCATCACTAACGAACGTCTCCCATCGCGGGGAAAAAAAAGAATTGATTTAAATCTCTTTAGACTCACTTACGACACCTGAACGCGCGCACACACTGTCAAGTCAGCCACTGCTGGCAACAGTCAACAGCCCCTATTGACTGTCAAAAATTAATTACGCACTTAACTCGGGCTAATAATCCCCTTCCAGCAGCGGCATTGCGCCGTGGAACCCATAAAAAACCCCGCGCCAAAGAGTAATCCTTGTTTTACAAGCTATAACCAAACTTTCCGTGAGATCCCAAGTATAATCCCGCCCCCCCCTCCCCCCACACAGTGTCGAAAACAGATGTTCACCGGGAATAGAACAGAGAGGAGAACTATCGAGGGAGGGACAGAGCAGAGCACAACTTAAACCTCAAACTCATTAAGTCATTAAATCGTGGCCCAAAATACGCAGAGATGAGTCCATAATGATGGATGGAGGCGAGGAGGGAACGGGGGGCGCCGCACCACCGCCACCGATGATGATGGAGATGAAGGTTCTCGGGAAGCGGCTCACTTAATCCGTGTAACGGCGGCGTGCGTACTCCTTGAAACCACAAGAGCCACTAGATCCACTACCACCACCGCCGTCAGCCATCAGGCAACAGCCACCAGCAACCAGCAACCAGCAACCAGCCACCATTAGGCAATTACAGTTAGTGGTTACCGAACAATGGGCGGTCGTAAATCGTCTTTTAGGGCCCATAAATGGGCTCCCAAAGGCAAAAAGCGGTTGCGTTACGATTTTGAACAGTTTTGTTACCAGTTTTTCCATTTTTTTTTTCCGGTCGCCATTGTTATTTTAATTTGAATTGTCCCCGTTCACCGTTCGGTCGGAATTCACTGGACAAAGTGTGAAGCGGTGAATTGTCCGGGCGGAGGACCCCCTAGGAGGAGGTGGAACAACTGCTCCAATCTGTGGCGGTTGGTATTTACGGTCGTATCGGGCTGCGCGATAATGCGGGCCACGGTAAGTGCGCGACGGGAATTTATTGACTGTGAAAGGGGTTTGCTGAGACTGGTGAGATGGTTCGATGGAAGAACATTGACAAGCGTCGAGCGCATTGATCGGCGGCACATTAGGCGAGCCGTGGACTGGCCCGGGGGATCATGCTGTGAGCCAATTAACCAACGGTTCCGTAATGGCCAAGTAGTAGGTGTCATGGCATCTGTGGATGCCTTACGTGACTCGAATGGTTGGCAGAGCTGGCGGCTATTGTTGGATGCAGCGGTGAGCCACGGGGAGCGGAAATGGGTGCGGCAGCTGAATTTTGGGCCTTTTCTTGGGAAGAAGTTCGAGAATTTCTTTTGAGCTTCCAGGTAATGGGCATGGATTGGTGTTAGATTTTTCACACTCGGGCGTCTTCTTTGTGTCCGACGTGGAGCTGTACTAGTAGTTGCTTTGTACACCAAAATTTCCAAAATCCTAGAACATCACGACTCTCTAGAAGCTAAAGGCTGCGGCTAATGAACATCTACTTAGGCAAGTTGGAACCTAGAGACAAGGAGGTACCTCGAATCAAGCTGTAACCTCGAGAGGCGATAAGCCTTGAGTCAGGGTAGAGCCTTCGAATCTAGATCAGCTTCAAGACCCTAGAACAACGAGACTCTCTAGAAGCTAAGGGTGCGCTTATGGAACCTCTAGACAAGCTGAAACCTTGAGACAAGCTGGAACCTCTAGTCAAGCTTTAACTTCGAGAGACGATAAATCTTGAGACAGGCTAGAGCCTTCGAATCTAGATCAGCTTCACGACCCTAGAACAACTAGACTCGCTGGAAGCTTAAGGCGCGCTAAAGGAACCTCTAGTCAAGTTGGAAATCCGAGACAAGCTGGAACCTCTAGTCAAGCTGGAACCTCGAGACGCGATAAACGTTGAGTCAGGCTAGAGCCTTCGAATCTAGATCAGCTTCAAGACCCTAGAACATTCTAGTGAGTCTAAATGTTCTAGCTTAAGGGGCGCTTAAGGAACCTCTAGACAAGGTGGAACCTAGAGACAAGCTCGAACCTCGAGACAAGCTGGAGCCTTGATTCCAGCTAGAACCTCGAGCCACACTGGGGTCTCAAGACGTGCTGGAACGTCGAGTTATTTTGGAACGTCGAGTCATTTTGGAACGTCGAGACACGCCGGAACCTAGTTCTATGCTGGATCTTCGAGACAAGCTCAAGATAAGCCGGGAAGTCTCGCCCACTCCAAATCCAAGTTGCTACCAAAGAATCTGCCAAGTCAGCTAAGACAGACGAACAGACGAAATAAAAGGAAAATCCCTGAAAAACTGTCTCCATTACGCGACACAAGTTGTCCGCGTTCATCAAACGCATTCCAAAGCAGAGCGTCTAAATCCCGACTGTCAACTGAGTAGACGCACCAACAGTCCCCTTTAGCCATCGGATTCCTTCGAAATTGAGACGTTCCTCTCGCAGCCAACCCCACCGACGACCCCCATCCGCCAGCTGCCGTCTCAAACATTTCGAATTTGTCAAAAGAACGATACACAGCCGTCCCGTGACAGCACTTAACCAAACAAAAATGCTCTCCCAACGCCCCAAACAAGCGCCGCCTCAGCTCACCACTCTCTCGACACTCGACGCGCACTCAAAAGTCAACCAACCGCCGCAAGCGTCTCAGCCATTCCATCGTGCCTGTGGACACACACACACACACACGCACCTAATTCAATAGAAAATCCATTTGCAGCGGTAACATGACAACATGTTCTCGCCATATGTGCAAGGAGTGAGACTCGCTTCGTCGGAAAAGCAATCTAAAGCTGACACCATCGCAAACCCCACCAGCAGCATGTCAGCGTTCTAATACCATTTAGACAGAAGCAACAGCCCCCCCCCCCCCCCTCCCCAATTCAGTGATGGATGATGGCAACGCAACAAGACAGAAGCATGGGCTGGGTAGTGTCAGGGAATTATTTTTAAACTGACACCGCTTGCATCCGATGACACCAATGCACATCTCGCACACGCCGCCCACACCACCTAGCGACGTGTGTAAATCAGGTTGAGCTGCTGGGCCGCGCCGATGACGAGTGCAGTCACACACTTTAGCTTTGATTGAAGCCGTTCCATTAGGAGGGGAATTTACGATTTAGCACGTCATCGCGGACGCGGGACGCTATTGCGACGTTCGACAGTCAAGTCAATGGTTACGGGGGCTCTCCTTAAAAATGGATTTATGGTTCAATAAAGGGAAATAAAATGCGCAAACACGGAACGGTTCGGTTTGGAGGCGGTTTTATCTGCTCTCCGGTTTTATTGCCTCCCCGAAGGGCTAGAGCGGGAGTGCATCGCCTCGTTGCGTTCGTCGGCTTTGTGGCTTCCCACTGCCCACGGCCCGAAGGATCATTAAATTCTCTAATTTACATAGAAATTAGTTATTGTACACACATGAGAAGGGGCCGGGGAGGGGGAGGCAGCACACAGAAGCTGGAGAAGACATAAAATCGGTTAAGGATACTTTCGAACGATTGGCTACCAGGAGTCTGCGAAAAGCGAGAATGCCGCATTTGGTTTATTAAGATGTTAACTGAGGCAATGGAATAGGGTGCTCTGGGGATACTCTGCGGATTATGGTAGCCCATTGCAAGAGTTTGAGGTTATAAATCGTCGTTTTGACGGCGACTGGTGTTTTGCTGCCGATTTGATGTGGCTGACGGTGATTTCGATGGGTTTTCAGTGCAGTTTGACGATTGTGGGGGTTTAGTTGTTTGAAATGGGATCGCATTGCATGGGGGGGGGGCGTGAGTGTCGGTGTTGTAAAGTTGGTAAATGCGTGGGCAGGGTGTGGAATCTAGGGCTGGGCAGGATGGAGCACACTGGAGGTGGAAAAGGTCGACAGAGGCGATTGAGTTGAAGCTGTGCAGATGATGGGGATGTCAAGAAAAGGACTCAACAGAGACGAGACTAAAATGAAACAACTTGGGTCGATCCTGGACACTTTTGTTGTTCAATGAATGCTGTCTTCTACGATCCGACAGTCAGGCAAGGCGACTCTTATTAAATCCAGGAGGCGACTCTTATTAGATCCAGGAGGATTGCCTGGCCTGTGGGACTTCTAAGGCATTTAGCCCATGTAGGGCGCATGGATAGCATGGTCGAGTCGATGAGTGTGGCCTTAGGACACACAGAAGACCTCGCATGCGTTTATGATGATGGAGCGGAGAATGACATCAACCAGTTTGGTGTGCGAAACTTGAGACAACTCTGCGACTCCGACGGATGGAGAGGCTTGTTGGTTGAGTGAGAGCTTTCTGGACGACTGGCGTGACATAAGTAATCGCAGTAAACTTGGCTCTAGTGATAGAGGTTTCCGACTAAGGATATAAATGTTTTCAGACCTCTTTCGACTAATGAGACAGAATTCGAAGACAAACAACGACTGACTGGCTGAAGCCTCTATCTCTGTTTCTCTGTTGAAGCAGAGTGGTCCCTTTCATAAGGAACACCAACGCTTTCACAGGCCATTGTGCCCAGGAATGGATTTGTGCCATCATCTTGTGCTTCCAGAAGTTGACTAAGAGTCAAGTTTTTCCTTGGAAAACGTTGATTTTCGCTTGTTTAACCCAAGCCCACTGGACAGAGGCCCAGTACCGCTTGCCTCTCATCCCCAACCTCGAGAATAATTGCAAGAATTTGATGGAATCTACTCACCTACAGTCCTCAGTTGTGAGTTAAAGTAAAAACCTCACTCTTATCGCATTCAGTCTCACTTCTGCATTTTTAAACGACATCCCTTCGCTGTTCAACTGTGTCCTGCCTAGAGTCATCGACGAACCTCCCATGTTGTTCATTGAAAGGACCTGTTCCCCGCTCTCATTGGCACCTCGCTGGCAGATGAATAAATCCCTTCATTCTTCTTCTTCTCTGACCCAGATAACAAAACTCCCACGTCCCACGCATGCACCGATCATTCTCCACAGTGAACAATTGACCCGTCCGCAGTTGATTGACTACTGCGTTCACCATACGTGTGTTTGGCTGTGCCTCTCCTTCATTGTTGTGATTTAATTCAATTCAGTGGAATAAATAAAATTGTAATTTTGCAATTAAATCGCAATTAAGTGCAAAATATGCGTTCACCATACAAATACCGACGAGTGGCGGCCACCTGGACGGTGTTAACATAACATGCTGGCCACGCACTCTGCGAGGCCGGCACACACACATTGGACGGGGATTTATTGTCACTTCATGGCCATTAATGACTTAACGTCAATAAAAAAGTGAATTAATTTAATGATAAATGCTTTGCGAAAGAATGCAAAACAAAAAAACAATGACTTTCAGCTGACGACGCAGAATGGAAGCAGCGTGTGGCGTGAGATGTCCTTTTGACTCTCGCGTGGGCTTCGTTAGGGAGTTGATTAAGCGCTGTACTACAGTACGTGGCATAATTCATCATCATTATACCTTAAGTTTGGACTTTAAATGCAGTTCCAAAGGGGAACCATAATGGGCCACTACTTGTTTCGGAGTATTTCTAGTATTTCTCAAAGCTCTTGCTATTGAAATGGAGTGTGAAAGGGGCCCCATTGCTAGCCCCTCTGTTTTCAATGCATTTTGGAAAGAGACGCTTGTACTTTAAGAGGAGCTCCTACTTGTTGGTTTTCGAGTTCCAAAAGGGCTGTTTTTTTTTTTTTAATTTTTGAAAGAAACGCTTGTACTTTAAATGGTGTTCCAAAAGGGACCCACCACAGATCTCTACTTGTTCCATAGCATTTATCAAAGCTCTTGCTACTGAAATGGTGTTCCAAAGGGGTCCCATCGGTAGCCCATCCTGTTTTCGATACATTTTTGGAATTGACGCCTGTACTTTAAATGACGTTCCAAAGGGGACCCATCACTGGCCCCTACTTGTTCCACTGCATTTCTCTAAAACAAACTTGTGGGTGGGGTTCTCATCGTTGGCGTTGGACCAGCCTAGTGTGGTTTAAATGGTTGAAAAGATGACGAAGTTGGACGCTTCCACGACAACTCCACCAGTCGCCCCTTTTTTCGAGAAAAAGAACCGGCCAAACATCCAAACAGCATCTCTCCCTCTGAAAAGTAAACTTCAATCCAAATTTTCTTCAATTAAAAGGCCACCTCGCTTAAGGACACCCTCGCAGGATACCCCCCCCCCCCCCCATAAACGTTCTTAAAACTTGTCAACTTCTCCATGGTTCCCTCTGAGGTGCTGTCACAGATAGGACAACCGCCCTGCTCCCACCATCCGCCACCCCATTCAAAATCATTGTAATCAGATGGAAAACGCCACCATTTTGTGTCCTCCCGCCCCGCGCCGAAATCAAGGCCTAACCATTAAAATTCATATTTCCCTGGTCACCTTAATTTACTTCCTGTTAATTTAAAAGTTTCCCGCTCGGCATCCGCCATTGCCATCATTACCGCTATAATCTCTTACAATTAATCATGAGTTTCGCCGTTGTGCTTTGTATTTTCTTTCATTTTCTCCCCAAAAATGCCTTCCTGTGCTCATCGTTGCTTTCGCAATCCTCCTTCACACACCACGTGGCCAGGATGAGGAGGAGTTTAATTTAAAAACGACAAAAATAAAATAATGAAAGACCTGGAAGCCCCCCCTTAGAGGCGAACGCGGCGGCATTATTCAGCGGTTTCCACGGGAGCAGCAGCAGCTTTTCAGGACACAGCCCTCCCCCAGGTGGCAGTGCGTATTAGGCGGGAGGAGGAGGGCTGGATAGCAGGCGTAATAAATCGATGATTAATGTGTTGGCTACCGCCACACATTTGATCGACTTTGCCGAGGGGGATTAATGGTGATGATGATGATGACGGCGATGATGATGTTCGCCCTCGGGACAGCGGCCCGCAACACCCTGACGGCGACTGTCAAGGCTTTCATAAATCTTCGAAAGGAATCATTCCTTAGTTCGGTCATTCGCGCTGGGGTCGCAAACAATGGCCAGTGAGTGGCATGATGATGACGAGCCGAGCCAAGTCGAGCTGTCCACTGCCTGCGCCGGAAATTAAATCTTTTTGACTCTCGCCGAGTGATTACGAGAGATATCCTCCGTGGGCTGCGTGGAGGGGGCTGGGCAAGGGGCTGAGCAGGCTTAATTGAATTCTGGAATTTCTGTTCCCTCCCCGCACGAATTGTATTCAACAGATGAAATGGCTGGTGCCTGTGTCGCCGCCTAATGGAGCCTATCTGCCGTAATGAGGCATTAAAAATCCTTAATGGCCCCGGTGGACCTCTGATAAAGATCCCAGCTAGTCGTAACCGTAAACAATTATACGTCAGCTATTTGATTTGCCATTACCTGGTTCTCGGCGTAAGTAAAAGGTTAGCATAAGTATCCATTAGATGGTCACCACTGCCGCCGCCGCCATACAGCGCGTCCGAGTGCAATGGTGAAGCAATGGTCGATCTATTCTTCTCGTCGTGGGTTTTTGTAAATGACTCACATCTCTGGGGTACGCAGCATGCATACAAAGCAGGCGGCGGCAACTTACCTGCAAGGTGCGCGGGGACGCAACAAACAAATGAGGGTGATACGAAACCGAACTGCGGGCATTTGACACGCATATTTACACATCTGACATTGATTGACTGGTGGTGGTGGTGTTGGTTGGTGTATACAATGCTAGACGAACTCAGGAGGGGGAGAAGGGCGGCACACGGTACGGTATCTGTTCGTGATATCGATACAAAGCGAAGCTCGAAGAAGGAGCGGGTGCATTCGCTTGGAGCGTGGTAAATCGTGTAAGAAATGCGTGTCCATTAGGACAGCTGGAACAAACAAGGGAATGTACACGAAAAGTGTTTGAATGTGTCTTTTATCGCGACGGGTGTTTGTTTGTGTTGTGTGTGAGCGTGAGAGAGAGAGAGAGAGAGGAGTGAAAGGAGATTCAATTGAAGTGATTACCACGACGTAATGGAACAACGGATGGGGGTACAATGTCTGGCGGGGCTTCAAAGATGCAATGGCTTTTGGAAGTGAATGGAAATCGTGAACAATTCGAGGAGGAAGTTGTTTCAATTTTTTTTTGAATATCCACAGAATGGCAAATGACTACAAAGGGGTTTTACCACAGATGCGCGCGATAGCAGCTATTTGACGTTGAATGGCGTTTGAAAGCAGCGCGTTGGACGATGCGAGAGTGTTGCATAATTTTGTTACATGCGTTGATTGGTCGGTTGTGGTCCTGCAAGAGAGGAGGCCTGGTTTTAAGATGTTGGACATAGTTGGAGAAGAGTTGGGGGACTTTTTGAAGCCCAACGTAGCCTATACTGTAGCTCCACTTAATGTACAGAGGATCGTGTTTAAAATGTCGGACGCAAGTGGAGAGTGACCTTAAGCAACTTAGTGAGCGAAACTGGAGACATCTAGAAGAAGGGGGCTCTTTGAAGATGAACTAAACTCTGTACAGTATCTAACTTCTGATGAGTTAGAGTTAGAGTGGCCTGGCCATCTCTTGTGCGTGCTCTACATACCCCCGACCCCTTTAGAGCATCTTGCTGGTCACAAGATGATGATGATAATGATGACAGTAGCGCCAGTGAATGTCGGGATTAGGAGCGCGTTTAAGTTGACAGTCAGAATTGACCGATTAGACGATGGTCATTGTCTGCAATTGGCAAATGAAGCTACGTTGATCGACTGTCGCATCTTAGTCCAACAGAAACCGGAGAGTTTACAAGGCCGCAAGTTCAGTTGGTGTGCCATCAGAGCTCTTCGATGTTCTGGTAGGGAGCTCTCCTACGCATCCTCTGCAGAACTTGGAAGGGCAAAAACCAGCCATGCGGCGGGAGTATCAGTTTGCCACAAATCGTGGGCATAGCCTGCCCTTTCGAAGGACCTAAATAAGCCTCCACCACACCTTCATTTTGCTTGTTCTGGCAAATGGAGGACGATAAGCAGAGTTAAGAGCGCATAAGTACCAATGCCCCAGCTAAGAGGGTCTTCGAAAACAAACCTTTTAGTTCGGTGGTGAGGAGAAGACCGACAAGTTGGCATGTGCGACTGGAAGTAGAGTACCCGGGAGCGTCAAGGACGAAAGACCTTGGTTTAAGAAACTTTATGTATCACTGGTCTGAGTAGTAAGTAACTAAGTATGTTTCGTGACCTGAAATGGTCAACAAACGTCGGAAAAATATATGAGTAGCCATCCTCAATGGTGTTTCTGGCGCTTTTCCTTACAGCTCCGGTGATGTCTGATCGTTTAAGATGTGATTATCATCACCAACCTTGCTCTGATCATATCCTGGACACATGTATTTACGAACTTAAAGACTAGACTTATTATCTCATCAGAAAGAGCTCAAGTCCGAGGCCAGTGTTTGCCAAATATCACGCAACAGCTTTTAAGAAAGGCACTCAGACTGTTGCCCGATGAATGGTTCATGATGGGCTGGTTTGTCTGATCCACAAAAAAATGAGACCCTCTGAATTGCGCCAACCCTAAGATGGGTTTAATGGTATATGAGGGCTAGACCAAGCATGTTAGAACAAGCATGTTAGACCAAGCTGTCAATGAGAAAGGACACCGCTTTCAATTCAGACAACGACACCAGCGCTAAAATCAAACGAAAGCAATTGATAAACAAAGACCACTCTCGAATAAACCAAGTAAGGCTTACTATAAGACCTTAATCGTCCCAGGCGCAAAGGCATGGACTTTGTTAAAAGCGGACGAGGTTGCTCTTGGTCCTTCCTATTATCTTAGGTGCCGTCTGTACTGATTGGTGTTTGGAGGAAGAGACTGAGTGACGAAATGTACGGCGCTTTGGTCACACGAATTCGAGTCCGATGGCTAGGTCATATAGAGCCAATGGAAGTCAATGCTCAGGTGGCCCGGCAAATCTTCGTATCCACCCCGAGAGAGGGTGGCACGACTCAGGTGGCACACTCAAGTGGAAAGAGACTTCAACCAACTATGTGTGCGAAGCTAGAAGCAGCTAGCTAAAGATCGAGCTGGCTGGAGACGCTTGTTGATTGAGGGCCATGTCCACGCCGGCCACCTTAAGTGAAGTAGTTATGTAGGTACTCAGGCTGTTCGGAATTATGAGAGCCATTTTGTTATTCACAACCGCAGGGAATAATGGATGCGTACTAGTAGAGTTAAGTAAACAAAAAAACACAAACTGCGATTTTTTCACAGTGATTAAAAAATCACTGTCACAGCCTGCGATCGACTTTGATTTAAACAGCGATTGCGATTGATTTGCTACTTTTTCACAATCACAATCGTAGACTACAAGTGCAACGGTTTCAAAGATGTTCTTTTTTTATTTAATGGTTTTGAAAATCGCAGCTTTTTTATGATTTTTTTGGTTATTTAGGTGCCGCAAAGAAGCTGACTTGAAATGTAGGGCTTTACGATTCATTGCGCCTCTACAAAAATTTGATTTGTTTCGATTCCCACTTTGGGCGTCAAGAAAAAATGCATTAATTCGCATTCAAGCTTGCTTTGATGTCTATTGACAGTCCCTCGTCACTGCCTCACAACAGACCCATCAATCAAGACCACATTTTCCATTCCATTCCCACACTCTACAGTGTGCACACGCAGATAAAAAAACAGCATCTGCACAGCAAAAGAACCCCACAAAACCCAGATACGTTCAGCCGATCCGCCCAGTGACCTCAATTTGAATCTTAATTCCATTTCCCAGTTCTCCCCCGTTCCCAGACAATGTCAGTAAGCATTGTGTGACATTCTTCAAATAGAACTGAGAACTCAGAGAGGAAAAAAGGAGGAAATCACAACAAACTCTTCCCAATGACACCCATCTAGACACCAGCGGGAACCACGACCAGCCAACTGTTGCTTTTTCTGTTCAATAATCAACTTCCACCAGCCACCACGGGCTCAGGTTACAAATCAAATTAAACCGTTACTGCCAACCCGTCCGCATTTTCTACCGTAAATCAGCAGCATTCTAAGGTTACACAATTAAAACCAATCAACCCCAGATATTGTCGTGCTCTCGCCCTCTCTTAAACACACAACAAAGGACGCAATAATCCACTCTAGTGAGCTACCATCCAAGTCACCATTCGAGGCACCCCAGCCGCCCGCCAGCAACACAAACAGTCGATGGATTGGTCTCCTACTACTCACATGACTAACGGTGCACTCCTCACTACCGCAATGCAAACACTTGTGAAATATTGATTTTTTTGTTCGTTATTTAAAATCTGCCACCATCCCCTCGCCGCTGACGTCCCCCTCATTCGACTGCTCAGCGATCGGATTACAGAAACTATTAAGTTTCCAGTCAACAACAGAGTTCAGTTGCAGAAACAATTGCCGGTCTCTCTGGGTGTGTGTGAGTGCGACTCCTAGCAGTATGGCACCCAAGTCTGAAGAATGTAGGGAAACCACAACGAACATCCACATCCACATCCACGCGGGCGACTTTATTGATTGCAATATCCTGTTTCAGGTTGCAAAAACGTATCCAAGCACCGCCACCACAAGCACCGCCACCATCAGCAGTGCAGTCGTCACCTCGTTTCGTGTAGGGACCAGCAGCAGGGTGGAGCTCCCTTCAGCTCAGATTACAATAATCTTCACTGTCGGGTGGATACACCACCACCGAGCTCAACTCAATTGCTTCCAAATCGCGAGGCGGCGCACAATACATCACAAGCTCAACAAGGAGCCATTTAACCTTTCCCCTAAAAAAAAAGAATAAAAATAAAACCGAGCTGAAAACTTGAAAAAGAACACAGCGCGAGCAACAAAAAAGGCGAACAAGTTAAGCAAGCAAACCCTCCCGCTCGGCGAAGGAGTGTATTCGAAGTAATTTTCGAAATTTGATATATTCTCTGTTCTGACAAAGTGTAGCGATAACAGAATATTCGCTTCGTCACGTCGTCGTCGTCGTCGATGGGACTGTGGATGAGGATGACATTCTTGTTGCTCGTTGGGGGCGGGGGGATGGTGGTGAAGTCGACTTGCGAAGTTCCCATCGTATCGTCATATCATGACAAGGTCTCATCATTCCTGACGAGCAGGAATCCTTCACTCACACGCACACCCATCAGATCCTTCGATGAACGAGCACAGCCATCAATAGGAGGTACACTTGACTTGAGTGTAAACACACTTGAAAACAAAAAAAGAAACATTTTTCTTTTCTCCGAAAAAAAAATAACAAAACTGCCTCGTTGAATTTTCGAGATGGCTCCTCTCACTCTCGTGACGTCTTTCCATCACTTGACGCACGCATTTGACAGTTCACATAAATATTTCTTCGACGACGACGATGTGAACGACGATCTCTTAGATAAGCGAAGCCTAGTTGTTGACCTGAGGGCAGGCAGAGCAAGAAAATCAGTGTCAAGTGCCGACACGAAGTTTTCCACTTAATGGGTGCTCCTCCGAAAATCCATTCCTGTCACTCACTGCATGAGGGGTGGACTTTTTTTTTTGGTTTCCCAACCGACCGACCGACCCACCCACACAGGCGGAGTGTATCTCTCTTGTTAGCAGGATGCGGCCAAGTGTTCTGTGTCAAAAGCAGGTATTTAGCATTGAGTGCTTTCGAGGGTAACTAAATCTGTTGACACTGAGAAAATGGTATCAGCGAGACAGGGACCATCCGTCGATGCTTTTTGTAAGTGCGAGTGTTTGGGCGACGGCGAGGGGCACTTCTGTGATTTTTAATTGGACTTGAATGCTTGTAGCGTCGATGGAACGAGGCTACGTGGGCATTTTTTAGGACACTCTCTCAGAGCCGAATGGAAAAAAGGCCATGGACGATAGGGGGATAGGACATCAATCAATTTGGTGGACTGAACTGAAGACAGCTGGGAAACGATCAGCTCAGCTGGGTAGAGAGGCTTTTTTGAATAAGGCAAACGAGGAAGCAAACGACTTGCCGAGAACTCAAACTTTAACAAAAGGTTCCTTTTATGACGACAAGCATGTACGAAGCTCATTAAATACAACAGAGTGTCCAGACATTAACCAAAATTCAGAATAAAACCCAGCTTAGAGCTACCGCCACCAAAATTTAGTTTGAAGCTCGGCTTAAACCCTTCTTGGGACGCAGAAGTAGCACGAGCTCCATCGCCTGTCATCGACCACGGCTTAGTTTCAAAAACGGCTTCAAAGTGCTGGCACCATAAGTGGCCACAGGCTCATGCACCTGACCAAACACTGGGTTCAAACACGGCTTCAAGCCGCCGCCACCACATAGAGCCTGAAATCAACCATAATTTGGCTTCAAGCTCGGAATAAAAGCTTGTCGTGACGAAGAAGTAGCTAAGACCTCTACCGCTTGACGTCGACGATGATTTAGTTTCAAGCACGGCTTCAAACTGCCGTCAACCAAGTGGCCACGGGTGTAAGCTTCTGACCAAAATTGGGTTTCAAACACGACTTTAAGTCCCCACCATACCAAGAAGCCTGAAATCAACTTGGTTTCAAGCTCGGTTGAAAACAGCTAGTGGTGACGAAACAAGTAGCCACAAGCTACAGCGCCTGACGTCGTCCAAGATTCAGTTTCAAGCTCGGCTTTAAACTGCTGCGACCACAAGTGGCTACTGACTCAAGCACTTAACCAAAATTTGGTTTAAAGTACGGCTTCAAGTCCCCGCCTCCCAATGGAGTCTGAAATCAACCGAAATTTGGCTTCAAGCTCAGTTTATCTGCTTGTTGCTACGCAGAAGTAGCCATGAACTTCGGTGCCTGACGTCGACAACGATTTTGATTTCAACCACGGCTTCAAACAATCTCCATCCCATGGTGCCAAAATTTGGTTTCCAGCTCGCCGTAAGAGTTTGCGGTGATGCACAAGTAGCCACGACTTCTACCGTTCGGCGTCGACCAGGATCTAGTTTCGAACACGGCGTCAAATTGCTGCCACCAGCACCAGCCTGAAATCTGACAAAATTTAGTCTCAAGCTCGGCTTCAAACTGCCGTCACCACGAATGACCACGAGCTGAGGCGCATGACCAAAATTTTGTTTCAAAGACGGCTTCAAACTGCTGCCACCAGCACCAGCCTGAAAACAACCAAAATTTAGTTTCAAGCTCGGCTCGAATGACATCGACTACGGCTTCGAATTGCCGCCACCACAAGCAGCTACGAACTGTGGCCTGACACTTTTTACGCTCGTATTAAGTTTCAAGCAAAACAGCCGCCACCAGATGGCCCCACAAGCAAAAAGAGACGACTTCAAGCCGCTGCCGCCCATGGACCCTGAAATCAACAAAAAATTTCTTTCAAGCTCGGCTTAAATAACATCAACCACCGCTTCGAACTGATGCCACCACAAGCAGTCACGAGCTGTGAGCTGACATTTTTTAAGCCCAGATTTAGTTTCAAGCCAAAATGCCACTACCACAAGGCCCCACAAGCAAGGAGACGGCTTCAAACTGCCGGCACCACAAGACCCCACAAGCAAAGAGACGGCTTCAAACTGCCGCCACCACAAGACCCCACAAGCAAAGAGACGGCTTCAAACTGCCGCCACCACAATAGTGAGCAGAGACCCACTTAACGAATCAAATAGTAAATTCCAAACTCAATTTCGAGTCAAACAAATCTGGAGAGAAAAAAAAAACAACCTCCTCGTTGATTGTGCATTCTTCGCTCGACTGTCCCTCTGAGGATTTCGAGGACCAAAAGCCTTCGCCAAATCCAATTCAATCGTTAACATTCATTCTGTCAGTTGGCCAGTCACCCACTTACACGCAATATTAACGTCCACCCATCAAATCGGTCGTCTCGCCCCTTGCTTGCCCACTCGACCACATCGGCAATTACAATCTCAGTTACTGAGAGACCTGTCATTCAATTTGCGTCAATTGAATTCATTTTCACGGATTCCTGTTCCGACCAATAATCCGCATTCGCATCCGCACCCCGCTCCCCCCGGCTGTCATTCATCGGTTGTGGCAGTCAGCCAGGCAGGCCAGGCATTCCACAGGCCAGGCATTCACTTTCACTCGATGACCCCCAAAGGGTCTGTGTACTAACGCCCCCCGCCGCCACACATGCCAACTTTCGGTTTTCAATTTGGCATCCTTGCAAACAAAGCCCGCTCCTGACAATAACACATCGCAACATGGATTCATTAAAAACGTCAACCACACCGGAATGAATACCAGAAAATTACATACATCTAACAACCCTCCGACCGGAATAGGAGGGGGAGGGTGCTGGAGGTGGAGCGCTGAGTGGTTCTAAGCCGTCTGGTCTATATCGCAGAGCCAACATCGGCGGCAGGACAATTGCATTTTCTTTTCGATTTGTATTCGAGTTCCTGATTGTGTTCAGGGGGGAGTGGGTGGAGTGGGCGAGACTGAAAGCCCCCCCAAAAACAAGGGCTGTTTCGGACAGCAGTGAAAATTGCTCACAGAAAAAGCCACGGAGGCGCACAGACGCCGCCCACTATATGCCGAGCATTTTTGGGGATGGCAAGGACCTCCCTTTGAATGGAAAATAAAATGCAATAAAAGTTTCTAATTGACTGTCTTCCGAGGGACATGGGATGTGGGTGGATGGTGGCGACAAGGAGACCGGGAAAGGTTAACCATGAAACACACAGCTTCCGACCAAATCAGTTCCGTTTTCTTTTTTGCCCGCGCTAACTAAGGATCAGAAGCAGAAATGTTTCTCGCACAGATTCATCCTTCTCCCTCCTCCACCGAGGAGTGTCCAATTCTGCAATAATTGTCTGGACTTTTTTCTTCTTCCTTTTTTTTGCGATGTTTTCACTTTGACCTCATGTGGTTACTTGTTGTTTGGGGCGAGGGGGCAGCGATGAGGTGGAACATCCTGGTCAACCCCAATTTTGATTTTTCAGCATTTTCCCCTGTTTTTTACGGTTTAATGCTTGCGATCAATGGGAAGTCGAAGAGACGAAGGTCGTATCTGTTGTGTGACGAAGGTGTGGACGATGGTGGGCGGGTGGACTCGTTGAGGGTGAAGTTTTTAAGACGACCGTTCTTAAGTGGTCGCCACTTAGGCGTTCCGATCTCTGCCACCGATTGTGGGCGAGTGAAGGACGATGGTGTTGCGAATGAAGGGACGCGTGTAATGAGATTCTTTTTGTGTCGCAGACGTTTGTTTCCACATAGTTGAGCCTTGTTGGGAAAGAAGTTACGACAGTTTTCGAAGAATGTCCTTTGATTTGCGGCGGATGGATGCCTCCAAAGTGTGCAATTCTTGCCGCGTGAGTACATATGGGGGGGGGGGGGGGGAGATTGGATTGTGATGACAAACTTTCGTTCGAGGTCAAAGGAGTCCTTTGAACTTCCACTGAATGCAGACAGAAGACGGGGCGATTGGTCAAGAATAATTTGGGCTACAGCCCGTGGAGGGCCAGGGTCTAGCTTCTACAGCAACCCCTCGTATTGTGTGTGCTATTGTTCTACCTCGAGTGGAATGGGACCCACAGTTTTATGCCGACTCCGAATGGCCAAGTTTGAGAAGCTTAGAAAGAGGTGGGACCGTGAAAACTATTTTTGACGTAATGTGAATCGAACCCCGGCGCTAAGGTTCAAGTGCGCATAACTCGACGCACAGACCCTCAACGCCACGGCCTCCGATTGATCAAGAAACTGTGTCAAAATCTCAGTAGGATCTGAGGCAAGAAAGTCGAGAGATTTCAAAAGAAAGGAGCAAGCACGTCGCCTGCCTTTGGAGCTCGAGCCTGCAGGACGGGACTAAATTTCTAATTTTGGGCCTATTTCGTCTTTGACCGTTGCTGCCACATCAATTAGCCTTAGGTCTGCATTGCGTATCCCTCGCCCCTCGCCCCTCGCCCCTCGCCCCTCGCCCCTCGGCATGTCCTGTCCTATCCGACGGATATTGCTTTTTGGACCCAGAAGTCTGCCTAACAGCTTCCTTGTGGAGATACGACGTCGCGGCTGTACCTCGGAAGAGGCTATAGTCGACGCCCAGTTCTAGTGGTGTCACTGTCTAGTGGGCACTGAACCACAATCCAACAAAATTCCCCTCAATCTCGCAAACCAAACAAAACGACAAAACCATCCAAACACTGTTTAACGACACCAAACCAGTCCGTTCGCCTCGTCACAAGTCCATCTACCATCAGTTGTATCCCCCAACCTCACCGGAAATCAGTCGAGGATCTTTAGCAAAGCTTGCGGCTAATGAGTTCGCCACAAATTACCCCACAATTCATACCTTAACGCGTATCCATCGCCATCAAGGGTTTTTTTTTTTGTTTTTAATTAAAAACTCGTTTTCCATCTGCGCACACAATCAACAGCCAACAGCCCACAAAACCCCAGCACGCCATGTTATTCAATTAAAATCAGTGAAATTTAATTTTCATCAGTGTGGAACCGAAGCCGACTACGTACACACACACGGCTGGCTGACTGGCTGGCTGACATCTCGGGAGGAGACTGGTCTCTGGCGCTGCCATAATGACATTTCAAATCAACATTAACCATCGCTTTTTCCTTGAAGGAACGCTGTTCCGCAAATGCCACGTCATCGCCATGCCGCACACAGGGAACGATGGAAAAATTCCATCCACTCACCCGGAGTGAGTCCTTCGATTTTCAGCAGCAGGCGGGCCGCACTGATGATTGTGCCGCGATGGGTCCGGGAGTGAGGCAGCCCCAAACACATCGGTGCCATTACCCACAGTTGTAATTAAGATAATCAAAGGTAAACACGATGGTGGCCGTAGTGGTGGTGGTCTCCCGGAATCGGGCTCCAGCTCCAACGCGGCTTCAAGTCCACCCAGCAGCACCTGTCAACTTCGGGAATCGTGGCCAACGCCGACAAGATTCAAGTCGGCGTCTTGTTCTTCCTGCTCTCGTGAGTGGAACGAGGAGGGCGCATGTATCCTCCGGCAGTGGGCGGGCGAAGGTGGCGACTGTTTGACATTCCATGCGCCTACTATGCAAATAAAACCGTAACGCGCCATCGCCGAGGGGTTGGCCCGTCGAGGGGGTTGAGAGAAACGTGATAATTTTCTTACCCATTATTATCCCATTTCATGCTCTTATCGCACTCACCTGGTAATTATGATAACCTCCCTTCCTTTGCCCGTTTTGTGCCACTTCAGAGCAGCCGCCGCCGCCACCGTCGCCGTTGCCCCTCCTGCAAATCCGATTCATGCTTGTCGTCGTCGTCGTCGTTGTGAAGACCGGTGCGGTGGTGGCGGCAGAGGAAAATGATGTTGATGTTGCCTCTCTCTCACGGAGAGTGGCTTGGTTGATGGTTATGACGAAGCCTGCCATTAAAACGTGCGTGCCGTTTCCTTTTGGCGTGTTTTCCTTCTCTGCTTCCACTCGCCTGGGCTTCCTTCCTTCTATTCCATTTCAATTTTTTTCTTCTCTTTTTTTTTTATATAATATTTACTCAACATTAAAAACTCGGTGTGTATTGCAATGCCTTTGCTGATTACGGCCCGACGAGAGTGGAACAAACGAGGGTGAAAAAAAAAATGGGAAAATTCACAACACAAACAGTGGAAATGAATTAAAACGCAAAGAGAGAACGCTGAAAACACGCAAAAAGAAATGGGAAACAACAACCTGCGCAGTTTTCGGTGGGTTTGGGGCGTCTGGGGGCTGGGCACACTTGCACTTGGAGGGCTTTCCTTCTGAGCCCGAGGAAGTCGTCGGATGGGAAAGGATCAAGGTGTTGCAGTTGTTGTTTCCGTCCACATCGTGGGTCGGGATGGAAGGTGTGTGTAGTGTCTAATTGAATTCAGGACATTCGTTAATGTGCTTCGAATTAAAAAGCAATATCCCGTCGGATAGGACATGACAGGCCGAGGGGCGAGCGATACGCAATGCAGACCTAAGGCTAATTGATGTGGCAGCAACGGTCATGTGTTGCGAATGAATTAGCTCTGAGGGGTGGTCGTGGACATTGGACACTGGACACTGCACACATAGGGATTATCATCACACCGAGTGGAGTGTCACAGGGAAGGGCTTGCCAAATGAGAGACGAGTGTGCGTTGGATGGCGTGTCGTTGCCTGGTTTTTCGTTGGAATTTCTGATGGGATTGTGAAGCGGGGGATCGTGCCTTTTGTCGCTAAATTGGCAAATGGAACAAAGGAAGCGATGGAGGTTGGTGGGCATTCAGTCTGTTCAATTAGAGACAAAATTCAGCCTTGTAAGACTCCATCCGAAAGTCGTATTGGCAACACGACGAAGCTTAAGACGAGATCTAAGACATTTAACAAAAACAAACCATAGGTACCCACAGCCAGTCTTGTGGAATTCCATCAGAAATCGATGAAAACCCACTTGTAGGAAGAGAGATACGGTCGCAATCTTCTAAAAACCCAGTTTTTCAAGGAGATTGACAGAAATACTAAAAAAAGCAGGTTACCCATCATATCCACCTCGAAGAACTCCATCCGGAAAAACTTCAAACTACCACTATACTGCAACGGTGGAGCGGTCATATTGTTGGAACTGACTCAAAGTGTACCAGATGGGGGAAAAAAGTAAGGTAACTATGTACAACCTTGCGGTACTCCTTCAAAAATCAATTGAACGCTCTAGATGCCAATTTGATCAATCTTAGACTTCTCTGAAAATCCATACCTTCATGGAGATGAACAAATATACTTAAAAAAAGCACGGGCAACGACGATCCACCTTGCGGGACTCCAACAAAAATCAATTGAACGCTCTAGAGGCCAATTTGATCAATCTTAGACTTCTCTGAAAATACATACCTTCATGGAGATGAACAAATATACTTAAAAAAGCATGGGCAACAACGATCCACCTTGCGGGACTTCATCAAAAATCAATGGAAACACGCCAACTTAATCGATATTTGGCTCCATTCCAAGAGAAGCAAGAAAGACTTGTAAGAACCAATGGATCCATAATGTTCTGTGGGCCTAGAATCTGAAGGCGCTACAGACCGGGGTGAGCCAACATGCCTCTCCAATGTCAGGAACGCCTCCAACCCCGAGGGCCAACGCGGTAATGGAAGACCACGCATCCGGTGGCGAACGCAGCTGGAAAGCGACCTCAATCAGCTGAACGTGCGACGCTGGAAGCAACTAGCACAAGACCGCACTTGAACCTACTAGTTGTGTGCATTTCGGGATAAAAATGTTGGACTTTAAAAGGAGTTCTTACGCTTCGTTCTTTCTTGCAACGACGGACCTTGTGGAGTTGTGTCAAAACATTGAAGTATACAGAAATATGTTGCTACCAGCTGGCAACCTTGTTGAACTACATCCAACAAATCAGTTAAAAGCCCACTCAACAGACGAGTCATCCTAAGTCTTCCAATTAACTACATCCTTGTCAATACAAACTCCCCGACCAGGGAAGCAGACACAAAATAAACTCATTTGTGCCAATCGACCGCCAACATCATAGCTACCGCCCTCAATCCCATCCAACTCCATTGCTCCAACAAAACCAACTCTTAATAGCATAGGCACCAATGGCCAGCCTAGTAACGCTCCATCAAACAAAACCCCATAAATCATCCTCACCAAAGTCATCCACAGAAGCCAATCAAGTCAAAGCCAATCCCATGCATCATCATTCCTTATCTCCGAACTACGACTACTATTCAAGACTGTGAATAAGTTTTCCATCTTTTTTTTTTCATTTCTTTCAAATTTGTCTATTCCACGCAGGGATAGCAATCTCATCTCACCCAGTCCCACCCACGCTCGCAGCCGCCTCCATTCGATATCCAAATGCAAACCGTTCAATTGAAGACGAACTTAAACTCTCTCTCTTTGCTACGCAATCCCTGCACTCAAGTTCACGCCCGTAGACCGCATTAATTAAACGTCCCCGAAACCAATCCCTTCGCCGCCAATATCTTCAATTTCAAAGTTTTCCAATGAGAACTCAAGAAACCGTGAGAACAGGGGCGACTGATGCAGGGGGTGGGGGGGAGAAAAAATGTACTTCAAACATTTTGCACGTTCACTAGAAGTTTAAATCATTCGGAAGGAACCACAGACTAGGGGGGAGGGGGGAGGGGAGACTACCACACGGCCACCAGTGGAGGAGACAACCCGCAGGAATGAGTTGAATTATTGAATCTGGTTTCGATCGCACTCCGTCCGATGAGGCAGCCACGGATGCACACTCTCTTCGTTCGACTTTGAGGAGTCCTTTCTTCTTTTTCGTTTTTTTTTTTTTTGTTTCATCTCCATCGCCACGAGTGCACTTCGAAACCACAACTTTATACTTAACTTATATCTTAAACGGATAATGATAGTTTTCCCCTACTTCCTTCATCTCATCCCCTCGCATGGCCAACCCACTCCCATCAATTCACTCACCGACAAGGATTGTAGTCGTTCTTCCGGTTTTTCTTCTTAGTTCACCGCTGCTGCTGCTGCTGTTGGGTGGAAAGGAAGGGCATCCTGTGAGAGTGCACACAAAGCAATTTTGCTCTCCTTCTTCGCCAGCGATTTATGCAAATGCAATCGAAAAGTTTATCCGCACTCTCTGACCACCGGTGCTGGTGCTGGTGCCGCCCCGTGCCGCGGCGGGAGACACCCGGGCGGGGAATGAATGGAATAGTGGAAAATAATTAAAATATCCTTGCGCTGTGTTTATGTATTTTTTCCTTTGCAGGATATCTAGTTTTGCCGTCGTATAATTAAATTTAAGTTTGCATTTCTCTCTAAACTGAGAAATCATTATCACGCGACGGTGGCGGCGGCGGCAGCGATGCATGCAAAGCGAAAGAGATGGATCCTTCGATTTGGAATCCTTGCACATTTCTGTTCTGTATCTGTGCATCGTTTCAAATTCTCCTTCCTTTTTCTCCTCGCTTTCTTTTGATTCTTTGTTGTGGATTTGTGAAGGGTGTAGGTTGTAGAGTGTAGGGTGGTTGCAGGGTAGTGAAGGGATAAAAGGATATCGAAGAATCGAGGGAATTCTTTGAGCTGAGTTAAAGAAGCGAAGATATCTGGATGAGAGACCACAAAAGAATCTAAGACAATGGCTGGCAGAGAGAGAGAGAGAGAGCGATGGGTGGTGTCTTTTGCCCACGTCCCCCTTGGAATTCAATTACAGACAAGCTAGCCAAAGAGATGGATGATACCTTAAGGCGATGTGGATTGAAGTTGTAGTCAACAACTTAACCGCGCGCGTCTGGTTGTGGTGTTGACCAACAAATTTTTGTGAAAAGAACGCACATTTTTTCCATGCTTTCGAGGGATAATGGCAAACAATTTTACACTTGGGGGGCTTTTGTTTGAAAGTTGCTAAGAGGAGTGAATGGGTGGGGGCCCGATTGTGGGGACATTTTTGAGTTTGTCCTTCGATTGAAGAAGATCTCTAAGTGTGCACTTCAAGGAGGCGAAGCATTAAGAATATTCGTTGCTGGGGTGTCCTTAGGACAGTTTGTTAACCAAAGTTTTCATTTTAATTGTCAGGTCTTGTCAAGTCCACGGAATTTCGTGGGAATACAGTGGAGTTTCACTTGTGCGAATATGTTTCGTATAAGTGAATACTAACCGGGTTAACTGGAGTATCGCCGGGGAACGAGACATTTTTCGTATGCCTGAATATTATGTGGGAGTGAGCTTCATCTAAGTGAGACACCACTGAATCACTGAAACAGTTTGTTTCGTATACTTAAGTGAATACTTCGTATAAGTGAATAGTAGCAGGGTTAAATAGAGCGTCGTCGAGGAATGAGACATGTTTCGTTTACCTGAATATTACGTGTAAGTGAGCTTCGTCTAAGTGAGACTCCACTGAATCACTGAACCAGTTTGTTTCGTACAAGTGAATACTTCGTATAAGTGAATAGTGGCAGGGTTAAATGGAGTGTCATTGGGGAACGTGACATTTTTCGTATCTATAGCTGAATATTATGTGTAAGTGAGCTACGTCTAAGTGAGACTCCACTGAATCACTGAATTGTTTCGCATAAGTGAATACTTCGTATAAGTGAATGGCAGCAGGATTAAATGGAGTATCACATGGGAAAGAGAAATTGTTAGTATCTATAGCTGAATATTACGTGATCGTGAGCTTCGTCTAAGTGAGACTCCACTGAATCAGTTTGCAGTTCCATCAAAAAAAGGGGTAAGACTCTTGAGCGTCTCTAGGAACCACAAACATTTCCTTTCCTCCCAATGTATGACTTTCCGACTCCATCTTAATCTTTCAGTCCTCCAAAGTTGGCTGACAAACATGTGGGTACCACGATGCAACCTTGAGGGAAATGATATGCCTCAGGTCGCCTCTTCTGACCCATTTTTACCCACCTTCTTTTGATCGTAGCGACATGGTTTTGGGCTGAAAAGAAGCGTCCTTGCGGTGTCCATAAAAAAAGGAAAAAATAAAAGCAAAATCACCGAAAATCGCAAAGTTTTCGAAATAAAAGAGCTTTGTCGAAATTAAATATTTTAGGACACCTGCTCCGGCACCTTTTCCCACCTTCCACTGGGCGTTGCGACATGATTTAGGGCTCAAATGATGCGTTCTCTGCATTCTGCATAAAGCAACAACATTTGGGACTCCAAAGCACATCCGCAGACCCACTTACGCACCACACGTGCACACGCTCTTCAACCGAACGCCCCCACAAGACTTAAACAATTTCAATTCTGCTTCCCTATGCCCTACTTTCGTTGTGACACAAATCTCCTCTGAGGGCACCCCACCAGTCACCCACTTCCGCCAGCCCTAAGTGACTGACATGCCCAAAGTATGATATCAATAACAAGCTGCCCGCCCATTCCCTAATCTCCAGTTGGCTCGATAATGGAATCACAAAGCAAGAAACAGAAAAAAATTGCACCAAACAACAACAAGTTCGAAAAACCACCTACAGACCAGAAATCCATTCTCCTCTCGTCGAAATGTTATTCCTGCGGTATTCGCCACTTTGGCTCACTCACTCTCACTCCCTTTTAGTGACTCTCCAGTTCAGGATACTTGAAATTTTCAATTGGTTTTCGAGTCCCGTTTGAGGAGTGCAAAGTTATTGGTCCTCTCCCATTGTTCTGGCGGTTTTTGCCATTCCAGTCTGAAGGACTATTGCCAAAACACTATACCACTTTGGGTTTTGCACAGTTTTCTGCTCGCTTTTGTTGGTCTCTGCCGGTGGTGGTGCCCCGGTGCCTCGGTGCCTTGGTGCCTTGGTGCCGTGGCCCCTTAGCCCACATCATTGTCGGTGGCGGCGGCTTCACATTTTGGGGATTTTGAATTCTTTCAAATGGCTGAGAGCCGGTTTTCAAGTTGAGATACTTTTCGAGGGTGCACTTCAATGGAAATTTATTCGAGATTCCTTCGAGTGGTGATCTTTTTTCTGCCGCTGCCACTGAAGGAGTCAACCGCGACGACGTGGCGGTGAGCGCTGAGGTCTTGTGTAAACGAAACCGACACGTGGGGGTGTTAAGACGTTGCTTCTTGTTCACAGATGTCTTGTTTGAATAGCGGACTCATTTACTGATTGTTGTTTTGTTTCTTCTTTTCGTTTCAGCGGATTAACTGGTGACCTACTGGGACGTACAGAGTGAGTATTCCCGACATCGTCTAAGAAGTCTGCACTTTATAATTAGACATCGCCTAAAATTTGTTTCACTTCGAGGAGGTGTCTGGCATTCATGCACATTAAGAGACGTATTTGGGTGCAATTTTAGATAGAATGATAGACAAGGACTCTCCGATGGAGATGACTTGAGCCAAGAAAGCCTACGAATTAGAGCAACATTTGTCAAACCGAAGGGTAACGCGATTGTCACGCAATGGACAGAAGAAAGCCTAAGAGCAAGGACTCCTTTCGGAAATCACAAGCTACTCAAAAAAGCCTAACGCCAAGGACTCCCTTCAGAAGTCCCCAGCCACAAGAAAGCCTGCAAAACAGAGAAACAATTGCCAAGCCTGCCGAAAAAGAGAAACAATCTGCAGATCTTTCTTGTCCAGTCGTAGATGTCCCCAGTACCTGTGAAAGAAAACCCCCCCAAGCCCACCACAAATTCACATCAAATCAGAAACGAAAGGACCCCAAGAAGCGCCCTAATATCGCCAATCCACCTACTGAACCGTAGAGGTAAGCAGGAGATTGCGATTCCTGAAAAAGAAAAGGAAATACATTCTGAGGAACTAGATCACCCAAACGACTTGCTAACACTCGGACCCCCTAGCCATCGCGAACCCACCCTCCGTTGACCATCTAGAGCGACTTCCCGAAGACCTCGGCTTGGTGTCGATAATGGAAGCTCACTTACCGGAGGATGGCTTGATGCAATGATGGCTTGATGTGATGTCAACCAGACAGAAGACCTACCTGCTTCGCTCTTGTCCCACGATGGATAACACTTCACTTCACTCGCGCACTCCCGATACACTCCCGATAGCCCACGAGTCGTTGCGAGACGGAAACACAATTGCACTTCACTTCACTTTCACGTTAGAGGCGATTAAGGGACTCGTGGGATTCACTCGCGAGGGGCTTCTAGACGAGACCGAGGTGGGTACTAGATCGACTCACTCGCGAGGGGCTTCTGGACGAGACCGAGGTGGACACAAGACCGATTCACTCGCGAGGGGCGTCTGGACGAGACGGAGGTGGACACTAGAACGATTCAATCGCGTGGGGCTCCTGGCAGAGGTGGCCACTAGACCGATTCACTCGCGAGGGGCTTCTGGACGAGACCGAGGTCAACATAAGAATGATTCCATCGCGAGGCGCTTCTGGACGAGACCGAGGTGGACACTAGAACGATTCACTCTCGAGGCGCTTCTGGACGAGAACGAGGTGGACATAAGATCGATTCACTCGCGAGAGGCTTCTGGACGAGACCGAGGTCAACATAAGAATGATTCCATCGCGAGGCGCTTCTGGACGAGACCGAGGTGGACACTAAACCGATTCACTCGCGAGGGGCTTGTGGTCGAGACCGAGGTGGGCACTAGATCGATTCACTCGCGAGGGGCTCCTAGAAGAGGTGGACACCAAATCGATTCACTCGCGAGGGGCTTCTGGACGAGACCGATGTAGACACAAGACCGATGCACTCGCGAGGGGCTTCTAGACGAGACCGAGTTGGACACAAGACCGATGCACTCGCAAGGGGATTCTGGACGAGACCGAGGTAGACATCAGATCGATTCACTCGCACGTTTGAACACGTTTGATAACGATTGAGCACGCGAGGGCTTAGGAAGAAAACAGATGAAAAATAGCTGGCGGATCTAATAACACGCACTGGCTCGCATTAAGTGCTCTTGAATCACGAGCTTGTATAAAATGTTGGCTTCCCTAAGATTGCTTCAGCAGCAACGCGATCTCTCCTATGAAACAACAAAATACGGAAAAAAACAAGTCAGCACAGGAAAAGCATATAAAATCTCCTCACTCACCACTTTCAGCACTTCCCCCGGAAAATTCAAGAAAACCCAGCTCTTGTCGACGGACGTCATCTCTCTGCCAATTCCCACACGAATATGCATTCTTTTTGCATATGAACGAATTACCAAAGGTTTACCGTTACCAAGAATTTAAATCTCGCTCAAAACGACACAAATCCATCGGAAAACTGGAATATTTCGTAGAATTTTTAGAATACAGCACTTTGACTTCAGTTTAACAACACTTTCCGCGTGAAAATCGACCGGAAAATGCAAGTTTTCTTAATTTCAAGGTTTTCACACACGGAACGAGGTTTACCTGCGCGAACGACTTCTCACTCAGCGGAACTCTGACATTTCGCGTGCTGACAAGTGCGAGAGGGAGAGATGATGGGGAATATTTTTTTGCGGAAAAATGTACTAGATCGGGGTTAGATGTGGGATTTGTGATGTGCGATGGAAGTGACGTGTGCGAGGGAGATGGGTGAAGTGGGTGCAATGATGGCTGCGATTTTGAATATTTTGAAATGGTGGCCGTTGATGACGTGTGGTTCAAATGTGGTGGAGATGGAATTTTGTCGTTGGGCTGATTTGAAGTGAATTATGGTCGCGGATTAAAGAATTTGACAAATGTTGGGTAGATTTTCTGTAGATCTCTAAGAAGAGACAGAGACAAAGGGTATTAAATTGAAAAATGAGGAAATGGGACGTACCTTCGCTTGCAGAAACTTGATATTGGAGGCGAAACTAGTAAGAAATTCCTTCAATCTTAGGTAGGTAGTGGCATTAATGAACTTAGACCAAAGTAGGCCCCTTGTACAGCCACGTGGGTGTTTCGATGAGAAAATTAAGAGGGTCTTCGTGCTTTATGGTAGCCAGCCGGCTTTCTCAGCAAATTTGTCCAGCTGAGCAGCGCGTTGACTGGTATTTTGCTGAGCTCGTTTAGACTGTCGAAGAAGTAGGAGCCTTTGATGGCTTTCCTGATTGAGGCAGCAGCAGGTCAATTGCAAAGGAGGTGTTGGGTATTTTCCTCCTCTTCTTCGTCTAGGCGTCTAGCTTCTGTAGAAGTCGTTGGAGAATGGAACTAGTCTTTTTGCGTGAAGGCCTAGTATGCAGTGTCCGGTAATTATTCCCACTGCAGTGCTAATTTTGGATATCTTTAGCGAGAGATGAGATCGCTTGATCTTTTAGGATCGAGATTTTGCTAGATTTGCCTTGAGATTCTACAAGTAATACCTCTCGACCATCATTCAATCTTAAGTCGAGTACATTTAGCAAGGCCTTGTGAAGGATGTGAGCTGAAACTGAAGGCTCCTCACTTAACGCCGATCGGTAGAAGTCATCAAATGAATGAATATGGACCTGATTCACTTGACGTGAAGGGAAATCGCGTCTGTCTCAATGGATGCAGTAGAACCTGAGTGAGATGTGGCCGTTTATCCATGCACCTAATTGTGCGTCGACTCTTGTGTGCTGTAGATCCTCCTGGGTGCTTACAATTTACTGCCATTAAGGTAGGTAGGTAAGTCGGCTAACAGCGAAATCGCCCGGACCATCTTGGTCCATTGTGATACCCATAGTCAGGCTCGAGAACTCCAGCGGTTACAATAATGATTGCTGCAGTAGTTGGATCCAGGTCCACTTTTAACTGTGAATCAACCACATTTCGTTGTTTCTCTTAAGCCAAGCTTCAGCACTCAATAAGTTTCATAGTCCTTTCGATGCTACGGTAGCAGAAGACAGTTTTCAACCGAGATTCATGACGTTGTTGATGTCGCTTTTGGGCGAACAGTCTGAAACTAGCTTTGATTGGAGGTCATCTCCGGACTGTGGGAAACTTGGGGCCATCTAATTAGACGTTGTATTTGTGAGTCCTCTGAACGAGGAAGTCCCATCACCCCAGGGAAGGTACAAATGATTTATTAGACGTTGTCTTTGTGACGATGTTGGCTTAGAAGGACCCCAGAGGGGACTTACTTCTCTCTAAAGGCTTAACTTTGAATGGAGTCGAGCGCTTGACATTGAAATGTGATGCGGACTTTGATGGAGTTTCATGAAATTGCCTGCTAATCCATGGAAAGTCGAGACCTCCTAAGATGTCAAGTGAGTTTAATGGGCACATGGTGAGGAGCAAATTCCAGGAAGCTCGTCAATGGACGTCAGGAACGTCCTTTTCCAAAGACAATTCAAGTAGTTAACGACCAAATACCATTCTCTTCTGAGAATCTTAGTGCTCACGCTAATGCCGCGCTGTGAGCAAGGAGAGGCTAAGCAAGTGAGAGATGAGTCTCAGCGACGGGCGCCCTTTTATTGAGCGTCATCGACTGAGGCTAGCATACAAATTAAATTGAGCGACGATTCTTTGCCATCACACCATCAAAGTTTAAAGTTAGTGACGATTCTTCGCTCTCATCGCTTGAGACAGCATCCAAGTCTAAAGTGAGCAACGACTTTGGAGGAATTGGGTGCTCTTTTTCGAGCGTCTTTGCTTGAGACCGTGCTTAGGTGTGGTAGTCTAATGAACGTCATTGCTTAAGACAGTCCATTCAGACAGTCTTAGAAATAGGGCGATGAGTCTAGGCGACTGGCGGTATTGTCTTGACTCCACCTCCAGCCTATAGTAAAGTTCCTTCCCCTGATCGTCGTAAAGGAGCACAAGCAGAACATTTCTGTCGAGATGGTCAGAAACTTCTTCCTCCACTTTTGATGCAGTTCATGTCCCTGCACCGCGGCGTAGTGGAAGACCTCGGTGATCAAAGGCTGCTATAGAGCCAGGGGCCTTCGAGATAGAGTTTGGCGGCACAACGGTGGCTTTTAGTTGGACAAGAAAAAAAACTCAAAAGACACTCATTTTCATTTCAAACAGGTTCCAGTTCGTAACAAATGAAATGGTGAAGAAAAACAATTCAGCGTCGTTCAGCGATGAATTGAATAAATGGGTGCGAAAACACGTCACTCTGAATTTTGAAAAAGGACTCCAATCAGAGTTCGGGGACATCGAACTATCTGAGAGCACCTAAAGCTCCCGATGAACTTGTCAAGTCACTTAAGGACTGTTTGAGGCTTGATTGACTGCGAAACAAAGGCGCCCCGTTGCCTGGTGACAAAATGCGGGGCTCAAGGACTGAGTGGACATAGGAGTCGTGCGTGAAAAGAGGTGGACTTCCTCGAGAGTAGAAGTTCGTCGGATGTAGAAGTTCGCCAAGCGAAGTAGTTCGTCGAGCGAAATAGTTTGTCGAGAGAAGAAGGTCGTCGAGAGAAGAAGTTCGTCGAGAGTAGATGTTCGTCGAGAGTCGATTCGAGACGAGTTAGTCAAAATTACGGAAAGAAACCAACAGCATCCCTTCTAGATTTACATTTGCCTGCTGAACCTAAGAAAAAGCTGGTTCTTGTAAATTTGCTACTAGCCGTCATGTGAGTCTTTCCTCGCAAGTCTTTAAGCCTCTCAGTCCAATCCCCCCACAAATCCGCTCCTTTGGCCAACACCTTGTCTCAGCAAACATTCCATCGCCTGACGCCAACCATCAACCGCACACGTCCAAGAAATACTCCTTTTTTGACCATTAAGCAACACCCCCACTGCTCCTCCGAGGACGGGCCCTATTCAAAAACACGTGCACACCTGTCAACAGACCCAGCAAACAACTCAATTTTATGACCCCCCCACCGCAATGGTGAAGTCCATTCACACGAATATGACGGTCATTCCATCCGCAAGGATTGCGTCTCTCTGAACCACCTTCATCTGCTCAGGTCACATAAAGTGACGAGAGAAAAAAAAAAAACGAAAGAAAGAAAGAAGAATGCAAGTACCTCCGTTGAATTACAGTTGCTAACTTTCTTAGCACAGCATGGAACTACCAAATCGAGAGGAAAATGAAAAAAAAAAGAAAAAGAAAATGCAACGACGACGACAACCATCACTAGGAGCACAAGACGAGAGGAGAACTCTTCAAAGTTCCGCTGGAACTTATAACACAAGGAAATGCGGAATTATGATGAAGTACAGGGTGGCAATTAGGTTTTGCTTTGCTTCGGAGTTTCACTGTTGTTTCGTGTGTGTGTGTGTGTTTGGGTGTGTGCTTCGGTTTTTTTTGTTCTTGTGTTGTTCGTCGTGCTCGGCGTTCTCGGTGCTTTGTGGTTTCTTAAAATCCAATGGCTGTGCCTGACGATGACGACCGGTCGCTACAGTAGCAACGGGAGGAGAGAGAGAGAGAGAGTAATGTAGTTCCACTGTTTTTAATGACAGTTTGCCAATTTACAAGTCTCTTGCAGAAAAATAAGAGTCTTATGTGTGTTTTGAGGCAAGGGAATGTGTACACATTGTGGTCGATGACATGACAGATGGGCGTGTGCTCTGAAAGTTGTCTGAGCTGGGAATGGAAACTCTGGTAAGTCTCATTAGGTTGGAGGTTAGATCCTTGTGAAGTTGAAGGTGTGTAGAGTAGAGGTGAATGGCCTTGTCTGGGGGTGTCTTTTGAAGTGTTTCACTTTCTGAGGAGACTTTGGGAAGATGAGTGACGGAATGGTGGAAGGACATGTTGAAGGGGTTTCAGAATCAAACCAGAACGCCTTCATGTGAGATGCTAGAGTCCATGGTGGACGTGATACTCAACCAAAAGCTTCTCCAGCTGGCTGCGACTAGTTTAGCAGACCAAGTTTAGTTACATCAGCTACACGGCAGGACGCCTCTGTTACGCCGTGACTCAGGCTCGGAGTCAAAAGACTCTTCAGACTGAAGCTAAGTTATGCATGTCTTGTACACTGGAGCTGTGAACGCTTAACTAGACTTGTGCTTCTATACAATCCCCTCCAATCCCCATAAATGCCGACTGGAGCAAAGGCAACATTTCTCTCGAAAGGCCAAAGCTTCTTCATCCACTTTTGATGCAGTTCATGCCCCTGCGACGTAGAGGCAGACTGGGCGTTCAAGGTCCGGTACAGAGCCAGAGTCCTTCGAGACAGAGTTTGGCGGCAGATCAGTGAATCTCCGGCTTTCAGTTGGTCAACAAGAAAATCTCAAAAGACACTAATTTTCACTTCAAACTGGTTCCAGTTTCGTCAGTGACTTGAAACAAGTCGAGCAAAGGCCACAGACAAGGTTTGGTGGTTTCAGACTTGCTCACCTCAAAAAATCGTTCAGAGAGGCAAATAAACTGACGCTCAACTTGAACGTCTTCAGTCAGTAGGCAAAGGGAACCGGCATAGTGTCCCCATCAAATTGAAGCTCTATTTGTCCCCAACTAAGTCAGTGCTTGCCGAAGACAAACACACCTCTGAAGTCTGAACCCCAGCCCCTGTCGACAATCCAAACAGAAGCACAAAGTCCCCCACAAAATATCTCGCATCTAGTAAACTCCCACCACAACTCTGATAAACTACAACCACTTCCTGTTCGACGTCCGCACGCCCCCTCCTCCCCCTTCATAGTTTCCTTCGTTCCAGTCACCCCCCTACAAGTCAACCCCTCAAATAAGGACGAACGAGCTTGTAGAACACAAGAGATACTCGATGTAACCGAAGTAATCAGCAAGACCTCTTATCATAGTTTTCCGATCGAAACTGATGGATAAACCCATAATTTAACTGTTTTGCCAAGGATGGAAGGAGGAACGTTTTAAGCTGATTTTCCGGTAAAACATTTTCCATTGTTTGCATCTGCGTTGGGGGCACCGTGGAGCAAAAGGGAACTCGGCCAACTGGGTGTGGGTTTCAGTTTGAAAGTTTCTGCTGCCTTCTATCGATTCCCGCTTTGAATGAATTTTTCATTCGAACAGGATGTAAAGGTAGACGTACACACACACACACACACATACACCTTCTTGTTCGACATAGGCATTCCGATTCGGGGCGGCAGACCGATGGATGGGGCGGAGGTCAGTATGCCCCACTTGAGGTGGCTTTAACAAGATTTTAATTTGCAATTTGTCCGAGGGGATGGGGGGTGCGTGGGTGGATGGGTAGATGGGTGGATGGGTGGGTGTTGACGGTGGTTATTTGGAGTTAATTGGTATTCTAATTTGTTGAACTTGTGTCTGGGAATTTAATTTCATTTTAATTACCGTGATGTTAGATGAGCTTGAGCTGGAAGCTTATTCAATTTTTCGTTTCAAGGAATTCCCTGTAATTGCTTGCTTCGTCGTCCGCTGCGGCCAGGCCAGTGGTTCTGTGTGTTGAGGTGTCACTTGCTGATGAGTGAAAGGAACGGCTTGGGGGGCACCACTTTGCAGCCCACCTGCACAGACGGATGATTGAAGGTCAGCGTGAAGGAGACGGTAATTGGAATGATCTGAAGCGGTTGGAAATGAGGATGATTGAGGATTAAGATGTTCGAAATGTCACGGCCGTTCGTGGAACAAATTTGGAGCTCCTGCTGCTGTGAGGGGGAAGAGTAGGGACGGTTGAGAGGTACGACCAGGTCACGTAGGGACTGGAGAAGCCTTTCGATTATCGCTTGAACTGCTAAGCCGGGCATTACGCCACGATGAATACGAGTGGATTGTGTAGGATTTCGACATCGATTGTGGAAAGAATGAAAAGAGGAGGACCTAAATGACTACCTTGAGGGACGCCAAATGTTTAAGGTTTCTGAGGCACGAACGTTACTGCGAAACCGACGCTATGCTAGAATATGGTCTTATGTCTCAATGTGAATGTGTCATAACGCCATATTTTGAAAAATTCTCCGATGTCATGACACCCAACATATTCGTTAGCACGAGACTGGTCATGTATGCCGTTAGTTGGAGAGACTTGTTGGCGGAGGTCCACCCCGGACTGTATGGAGACACATAATGATGGAGACGATAGGAAGATGCGGCAAAGCATCCAATGTCATCCCAAACCTATGACGCGATGGGGTGGATAAACAGCGAAAAGAGGTGTTAATTGTTCCACCACCCAACTTATTTCCAAGACATCTCCATCACTCCATCTGAGACGTCTCTTGACTGCGTGAACTTTGCCGCAGCTCAGACATTTGGACTTCAAATGACTCCAAGAAATTCATTCACCTCGTTGCACGCTTCAAGGGAGAACTTCTTAGAAAAGACCCCGTCGTCCTATCCGCCTCATATTCAAGAAGGACCTTTAAATTTCGCATTGTTCGGTTGAAGGAGCCACCACCACCGCTCCCTTTTCTTCACTTCAAGTCATTACACCGACGGCAGTGGTAACGTTGGATAATTTAATAATTTCCCCCCCACCACCAAGCAGTCATCAACCGACAACCAGCCACCTTATCTGTCGTCGTCGTAGCCCACCAGTCAGTTAAACCATAAACTGTAGACAAGGGTTGCTTGGTTGGCTACTTGCCTGCTTGCCGGGACCGCCACCGACCAAAGACCGGGACGAAAGGAGTCGTTAATGAAATTTTCATTTTTCGGCAATAACTCAACTCGCACCCGTACTCGCACCTTGGTTGCGATTCAAATCGTTTTTATCGAGAGAAAGAATAATGTTTTATGATTTCAACTCAACCCCCTCCCTCCCCCCCCTCCCACTCCCCATCAGACAGCCGCAGCACATTCCGATTTCCCCCGCGCACTCATCCATCGGTTTGATTTTATTTACGACCAGCAAATATGTTATGTGGCGTGCGCGTGTGTGTTGCCAGGGAATTAATGTACTTCCTCGAATCACCGAAAAAAGATACAAGATACGAGCACGATATGATACGTATACGCCCGGCGGTCCTTAATGTGTGTGCTCCTGTGCTTGAATGCTCAACATGATCTCCATTATATGACGATTTTTGGCGTCCATACATATCGACGCACGCTCGTCTGTGAGACTGTGTCTGTGTGGAGGGACACATTGTGCCCCAGAGGGGGGATTGGTTGGCTGTTGCTTTGAAGGGAAATTCAACAGCTGTGACGAGTTACACGAGGGTGGTTGGGCAAAGCGAATGAAATTAAAATACTGTGAACGTAATGTGTCGTCCCTCTTGGCTGGTGCTTGGGTGGTGGGGGGGGGGAGGATAGACAGACCCACGAAGGGGTGCCATGAGTGGGTGGCGGGCTAGCAGGTCGGTGTGGGCCGCTCCAAGCCTGCTTAAGTAGTAAAATAAGCATAAAATATAATTCATGGAGTTCGTGAATGAGGGCCAGTGAGTTTTTATTGATTTTTTTTTCTCTTTTTCTTAATTTTTTTTTTTTTTTGTTGCTCTTCGTGTTTCGTCTCGTTATCCCGGCTCGCGTTTGTTTGGAGTTTAAAGTAATGAGCATGATGATGGGGTGCATAAGAGAGAGGGACAGAGGGGGGAAGGAGAGGAAGGACCTGAAATAGGCGCTCACATAAAATTAAAGCGAAGCCTTGTTTTTCGTCGAGAACGAGGCTAATTAGTAGGTACGCGGCGCTGCTCAAGCTAGAGGACATGAAATGAAGTGGGAAATTGAAGGCACGAGTGGCTGGCGGCGCAAGAGGTCTGCTGTGTGTGTGTGTGTGAGTGTGAAGGAGGAATGAGTTTAATTTAAAGATCAAAGGGAGTGCTGGAGAGATTTGGAGGAGGTACTCTCGTCTGAGCACCGCGATCCGGGGAGCGTGTGATGCACGTTTAAGCATGGTGGGAGGGAAGGGGGGGAGGAAAAACAAAAATCGATGAGATAAGTAGGTCGTTTCGAATGTGAGGTTCAGGGATGCAAGGTGAGTTGTTAGATTTTAAATTTTATGTGAAGCTTCTGTGCTACGGGCACTTAAGAGGATTTTAAGAGATTTTTTTACGGCCGTCTTGTAATGGAATGTGCACAGATTTGTTTTTCCAATTTGAAACGCAACGGTAATGAGGCGTCATCGTGAGTTGGCGGGTGGCGGGTGGAGGGGAAGACGAGGTTGGTATACAATCTTTGACTTCCACTCTGTGTGGCAGGGCAAGGAGGAGAGATCATGGGAGTTTCCTGTTCAGTCACGGCCAGTTGGAAGCCTATTTTCGGGATGTTGCTGTGAAGGCGTCATTGGACTGATGGAAGCTGAAGGATTGAGACCGATTTTAAGCCTCTGCCACAAGCCTCTGTCGCACTCAAGTCAAGGGTACAAAGGGTGACGTCTTGATCCTATCAAACTCACGCTTTTAAAGACACAACCAAGCCGGTGTCCACAAACTGGGAAATCAATGTTCTCCGCAGACCATCTCCTTAATGGAAAGCATCGGCACGCTTTTAAAGTCACCGGTATCGCGGGCAGCTTAACACCAGCCCCACGCCTACTTAGTCACATTCAAGGCCACATTGGGACTTCACAGTTCATGGCTACATAGTCAAATTCAAGCAGTGGGCCCCAACCTGCGACATCAAAGTTCACGGCAAATCATCTCAACGACGGAGCATTTCAAGCCCCACTCTCTTAAAGCCCCAATCAAGCTGTTGACCAGAAAATTCGAAATCAATGTTCACCGTGAATTAGAGATGGAATCCTTCTTAAAAACCACCTCATTACTTTCCATCCGAACAGATGGGCGCGTCGCAAAGACCCTTCATTTGCAGACGTTCCCTAGGGGAGGACGATTCAGTTGCTGTCAGTCATCTTATCATCATTAAGCTCAGCGTTGGATTAAATCCATTCACCAGATGACACGACACGTCTCACCAGTCTCCCCCTTCCCCTCTGGTGATGGACACAGATGAACGCCTCTAAGCCCGCCCGCCATCCCTCTCCCAGCCGACCTCGTTGGACAAGTAAATCTCTGTCGTTTCTGCAGCGACATTCATCGAAACGAAAGGAATTAGATTACGTGCTAAATGTACCACCAACTCAGCCAGCCAGGCGTTCTCTTTAGATAATTATCTTTTTCCCCAACTGTACTCTAACCCCCCACTCCCCCATCTCCCAAGGCAGAAATCTGTATTTTTTTTTTATTCAGTTCAACGCCAGATGTTCATGGAAACTCGATAAATTATATCCGCTTAACGCCCACACGGACCGAACCAGATCAGAGAATGGGCGCAAAAAAAACCAAACACATAAGACACAGTCCGAGAGTGCCGTGCCACCACCCACCCACTTAAGAAGAAGCAACAGGCGCGGCAGCAGCGACTGCTTGCAACATACGGGCATCGAGCCAATTCGCGGGCGGCAGACCGCTCGTATCTACAACCAATCGAACAGAATCCACTAAAGCACTTGATTGTCTAATTAGAGCGAGTGCTCGGGAAGGAGGAGTGGACAAAAAATGAGCCCCCCACCTCCGCCCACTGGTTGCATCCTTGGTGGACTATATTTTTTTTTTTTGTGTTCGAATTCCCTTGTGCCTCCTTCGCTTCCGATTTTCGGTTCACTGAAATGGCACACCTGTGTGCGCTGCGCCGCTGTGGGGCGGCTATAATTAATCGAAAGGCCTGGTCGATCGATGGCGGGGACAATAACCCGGACATCGGCAGCAAGGGGAAGGCCGGGTATCCTTTTGCCTAACCGAACACAAAGGATTTCGGTGCACGCTGGCGTGAAACCGCGGTAGGGATTTATTTTGAAACTCTGCCAAAAACGTCCAGAAATAGATGCCAAACCCGGCCACCACTGGCCTCCGCTGCAAATTGTAGGTATTCCCTTCTGTCGCTGGGCTTAGCTATGGTTTTGTGTGTGTCTCTGGATGATCCACGGTGATGATGTGGTGGTGGTGATGGTGGTGCTGGCGTGGTGTCGTCGCGGTCGGCAATGCCATCGAGTCGAGCGGGAGCGAAACAATATAATTATTTGCAAGGGTAGTGCCAATTTGTCATTTCGCCGTAAATAACTGAAAATTCAAATGCAAGCGCAAGACTGATGGCGCACGGCGCATAAACGCCCGAGTGTTGTTGCACGCAGGGCTGTGTGTGCATGGCATCCAGCAGGCTGTCATAATTAATTTTGTGTGTCTCTTGGCTGCTGCTGGAGTGGGCTTTAATTGATGTCCTGTGGAGGTTTGTTGGGGAATTGTTGGTGATTTCGAAGAAGTCTCTGCTCGTGGGCAGGACTCAGCTGGGTTTGCACTCATCCCCAGAACCTGCCACACATCCATCAGAGCGCTACGCTCTCATTCCATTCATCGGCAATCCGAACAGGCTCTCGCCAAGCCAACCGCGACAACGACGACTCCCGAAATAACCATCCCACATATTTCCCTATTAATACTGACGAATGGCAGAAGCAAAACAAATCACAATACGATGCAAGCGTCACCGTCTGGCCGTACACGCGGCTCCCGGTGGCAAAATTAGTCTTCCGTCGTCTTCCACACACTTAGTGAAGCCATTATAAAATGATTGCAGCCCGGCATGCGTTCTCTCTCGCCGCCAGACACCGCTAGACAGCTAGACACATGCAATAAAATGCCGCCGAATTGAAAGCGAGCACAACTGCTGTTCCGCACGTCAATGCTCGATTTGAGATATTTTTAAGAGGGGGACCTTCCAAGTACAAGTGCTCTGTACTGTGTCGCTGCACACTGTTCTGTGTGTGTGTGTCCTGCGCGCACAGCGTCATCGTGTGAAGAATGAAAGCAGATTCATCCAATTGTCACAACTATTTGCGGACTAGAACTCCTCGTTGTCGTTGTCGTCGTTGTGTCGCGCGTCTCTGTGTGAATAGCTTGTTATTTTTGACAACTAGACAATGGCCTGGCAAAGGAGCAGCTAACAAGTACATTCTGGGGGGCTGCACTTACCCCTGCCCACCCCACCAGCCAGGCAAACACAAACAATGGCTGAGACCGTCGGTTCGGTTCCCGTCATGGTGTGGAGCATTAACAGAAATATAATAGTTTCAGGAGCTTTGGATCCCGAGACTTACTGGCTCTGGCGGGCTGATGGCAGAGTCAGGGGGGTGAGACGGAGTGAGACAGCCCACTTTGTCTTTGTCAAAAAGTGTCGGAGGTCGGCCCGGGAGGAGGGTGCATCTTTTGGCAGTTCCTGACAAAACATTACGCCGAAGCAGGATTGTGCATGTACGGATCCATTTGAGATTTCATTTGTATCTCCGTGGATTGCATTCCATGGTGTGGATGGAGCCAAGTTGGCTGACGACGACAATGGGTGGGAATCTCCTCCCATTTCCTCTCATTTCCTTCTATTTTTTTTTTTTGTTTTTGTCGCCCGGTGAAGATGAAGACGCAGGCGAGCGCACAAAGACAAGTTAATAACGTTTCGTAGAAGTCACTGCGAAGAGGAAATGCAGTTAGGGGCGGAGTGGAGTGGAGTGCATGCATTCAGTCGGAAGGAGATACACTCTTGTGTTGCTACTAAATCATGCAGAGAATTGGATCTGCGAGACAAAGGGAATGGATGCAATGGCTTTCAGTAATTCCCTTTGCGAATCTAGACCAATCTGTCTGGGACTCATCAGAGTCGCCGGAGCCATCCTCGATCCGGCCTTCAACACTGTGCCTGTGCCGACGAACCCAAAAGTGAGACGCAAGCGATAAACCCACCACACACTGCTTTGCTTCCACGAAAACTGGCAGATATTACGATGTCTGTGCGAGAGCACCTCGTGCCGGCACAGAATTTTATCCAATTCCCACAGCGACTACTCTAAATGCCAGCTCCCGAGAGAGTGAAGGCCAACCTTATCTCCTGCCGCTGACAGCCGCCAGATACCATGATTGTTCACTTATTCACCGGGCCGTGGGTGTTCGTTCAGTCGCTCCATCCACTCGATTTCTGTCACGCTTAACACGCTTAACACAACTGACACATCCACTCGATGAAATATGTCACATTTTTGCCCATCACCGATACACTGCGCGCTGTCATCGTAAATGTCAACAAAATATCCCGAAACATACTCGCGTACATTCTCGTACACATTCTCTCGCACATGCCCCAAATAGCTGGGGGAACAGAGTGGCGCGTCGTTGCGCCTGTCATTTGTACTCGCTCGCACACAACCGCCCACTCTCGGGACTAGCACCGCCCCCAGACGAGCGAGACGCGCTCGTCCCCAAAGGGGCTAAACGGACAACCACTTATCTTGGGATTTTTATTAATTACTTAATTGGATACTAAACACATCCCGCTGCCGGCTGCCAGCGATGGGCGATGGACGAGAAGGCGGCATGCAGGCAGACAGTAAATGTCACCGATCTCCCGGCAGACATCTCCCATTCCCATGTTAAGTTATGTGCTGCCAGACGAGTCAGCTGCGCGCAGGGCTAAATCTGTTGTGATTCCTTTTGAGTTTCATTTATTTTTTGTGATGTTTCCCATTTCATGGAGTTCCTCGAGTTCAGACGGCGTCCAAATGGTCACATAAATCTGTCGCAGAATAGGACGCGAATTGGTGAATGCATTGCGCTGTGGAATTCATTTGATGTTTGTCCCCAGTTCGCATCATCTTCTGCAGATGTTTGTCGTCAGTGTTGTCGCTGGCACGGGCACAAATAGAAAGGGGCATCGTTTGGCATTGTGAAAATGTGACGCGCGCGTATGTGCGCCGATCAGAGTGCGAGTGATGACAGCTGAACGAGAGGCTTTGACTTGTTTTGGGGTTTTTGCTCTACCGACGAGGTGTATTCTGAGAAGAAGCCGGAGACGCCTTACGATTGCATTTGTTTGGGCTGATGTGGAACCGGATCGACTGCAGAATTGTGATCTGTTACAAGATTCGCGAGGAAAGGAAAACATCAGTTTCGACGGGTGCCAGCCAGTACTTGTGGAGGAACACATCAAAGGTGCCTCCTCAGAAGACATATACAGCATCGAACAGTGCCTGAGTCTCACTGCAAAAGCTGGTGATTGAATAGCAGACGTTTTTGGCATTTTCTGCCTTTTCGCTCGTATGGAACAACGTATTCTACCTTCGCCCAGACGGCGTCTCAAGGTACTCGATTTTACTTCGTTTTGGCACACCAGCCATGAATCAATCACCATCCCATTCGAGGATCATCAGACACCAACACAGACGAAGAAGAATAACGAATTTGCCACTCTCCGTCAAAATGCTGCAACATTCACCGTGGCAGTGGCTCCTGCTCACGCTAATCCTGGATATCGAAACAATCCGGTTCGAAGGACCAAAATCGAGCAAAACTCTTGCCCAGTCTGTCTTGTTATAAGAGCCTCAGGCTTGGTGGCTTCGTAATCTTCTACAAGTCATGTAGAAGAATGGCCACGAACCTTAAGACCGTACAAAGCCATGGAAATAGTACGGTAGCCCATGAATCCTACGATTTCGAACATAGTCCAAGTTGGCGACGGTCAATCAAGAGATAGGAGAAAGCAACTAAAAGCACGAGGAACCGCAGAATGATCTACGATTCGATCGAGACTGTGGCTCCGATCGTGACTGTGACTGCGATCGAGACTGTGGCTCCGATCGAGATTATGGCTCCGACTGGGGCTCTGATCGAGACTGTGGCTCAGATCGAGACTGGCTCCGATCAAAACTGTGGCTCCGATAGAGACTGAGCCTCCGATTGAGACTGTGGCTGCGATTGAGACTGTGGCTCTGATCGAGAATGTGGCTCCTATTGGGACTTTGGCTCAGATCGGGACTGACTCCGATCGAGACTGTGGCTCAGATCGAGACTGAGCCTTCAATCGAAACTGAGCCTCCGATTGAGACTATAACTCCGATCGAGACTGTGGTTTCGATTGAGACTGTGGCTCCCATCGAGACTGTGGCTCCGATCGAGACTGTGGCTCCGACCGAGACGATTGACGATCGATACTGAGCTTCCGATTGAGACTGTGGCTCCGATCGAGACTGTGACTCCGATCGAGACTGTGGCTGCGATCGTGACTGTGGCTCTAATCGAGACTGTGGCTCTGATCGAGCTCGCGGCTCCCATCGAGACTGTGGCTCCATTTACGACCGTGATTCTGGCGCAGACAAAGCCATTGCATCCCAGGCTGAATGAGTGAATAATTGAATGAGAAATGAGCCCATCGCCGAGCTTGACAATGCAACGCTGACGCCTGACAGGACTATCTACCGAATGACTATAAATCCTTCCATTATGTGATTTAAAATTAAAAATCCTGCCCATCCTCCGCCGACAAACAAAAGCGGCTGCCAAAGCCAACATCCACCATTCACTCCAGCAAACCTGAATACCCATGTAATCTCGCATGTTCCACGTTCATCTCCGCCCCACGCTTTTGAAACACGCCGCCTCGGAATCAAGTTAATTTTGCATATCACCAGCGACTGCAACAAAGGGAAAAACGCGAAACGCTTTCCATCTCAATCGTGTAACACAAATGATTCGCCCGCCGCCACGTAGTCGATTTGCCCATGACTCGGGGGACCACACAAAACAATGAATATCATTGCCCACATGGGATGGCAGGTGGGTAGGTGTCCTTAAGCCAGAGAGAGAGAGACACCGAAAAAAAAGAAGCTCAAAGTGAAAGCAAAACTGAGGGAGCATTCTTTTCAATCTGCATGCATGTGCGTTGGCTGAGCCCTGAATGAGGGTTGGTTGGAGGACCATCGACGCCACCAAATCATATCCGATTTTCAATCAATTTCGAAAGGCTTAAACCCACATCCCATTATGCCCAATTTAAATTCAATCAAACTCCAATCCTTTCGTTCGTTTGCCTTGCAGTCACCACCATCACTACCGCTGCCGCCACCCAATCCTCTGGGGTGTGTGTGTGTGTGTTTGTGTGGAAGCGGTATTTGTGCCAATTTTGCCTCCTGCAGCATCCAAGTCCCCCGCCCCCTCCTGGGTGCACGATTTCATTTGCAAATTCGCCCAAAGATAAAATCAATAATCCTTACACACCAACACACACACACAGTCGCGCGTACACACAGGCAGAGAGCCAGAAAGAAACAGAGACCCACTGAAGAGATACAAAACCAGAAACCGGCAAAGAAGCTGCTGCTTGCCGCTTGACGTTGCTGCAGGAAAGGGAACGAGTGAAATCAGGACGAATTGTGTCGGCGCGCGGAGACGAAGAATCAGTCTCAATTTCTCCCTCCTTGCACAGTTGAATCCTTTCTTCTTCCGTTTCGTTTCGTTTTGCATATCAAATGCTGCTAGAGATGGTGTACCCGCTGCTGCCACCGCCACCGTCGCCGCCGCTCAAAACCACTTGGCATCGGAATCGAAGCTGATTTGAGGAGAGAACGACGACAACGAGGCTGCCAGCCAGCCAGCCAGCCAGGATGTGATGGGAGTCATTTGACAGTGAAGGTGGCTCTCTCTCTGTGTGCTTCCCTCCGACCAAATAAGTGTCAAGAGCGTCGTGAAATGAAATTTCCCTCATCATTCGGTTTTTTTTCGCTTTTGCCGAATGTTTATGTGGCGATGGAAGCGGATCGTGTTGCACTGAAATCACCCATGCACCCGCTGCTGGCGGCAAGAAGTCTTTTTTTCTTCTCTTGTTTGTGTCTCCTTTCAACTTTGCTCTCTGGCTTCTTGAGAGCAGAGCACCTGCGGTTGGGCGGAATGGGTGGAGAGCCGCAATAGGGTTACCGGGTGAGAGGGGTCCTAAGTGGATTGTTATCTCATAAATGGGTCTGGAGAGCACTCAGTGGGGAGGAAAATGGTGATTCCGAAGAGGAGTGCGCTCTGTGCAATGTTCAAGCTTGTAGTTTGAAATGACTTGAGGCTCCATCGATTTAAAAGCTCCCCTCCCCTCCCTTCCCTTCTCTGAAGCGCATTGACGGCCAATCCGACTGGATGTTGCCCTTGAAGAGGGAAGGGCATTTGCATTCTACGACCGATTGAATTGAATAAATATCCCATTCATCACGGCAACTTTATCTCAATCTCTTTTGCTATCTACTTTCAGGAAACCCACGAAAATGACTCCGCATCATCGTCGACACCACTGACAGCAGCACACCGGACACGACATTCGCCCGCCAAAGAGGACCGAGCGAAAAACAACATCAACAACAGAGAGAGAAAAAAAAAACCCAAACCAAGGCACACCAGCCATCAATCAATCACCATCCCATTCAAGGATCATCAAACACCCACACAGACGAAGAAGAATAACGAATTTGCCACTCTCCGCCAAAATGCTGCAACATCCACCGTGGCAGTGGCTCCTGCTCACGCTAATCCTGCTCAAACAAGCGGACAGCTTCTGTCCGTCAAAGTGTCAGTGCATGGGAGGCGAGTCCAATTCGCAGGCGTACTGCGTGGACGCGGCCCTCGAAGACGTACCGATTCAACTGAATCCCGAAACGAAGTACATCAATCTGACGCTGAACAAAATTCGCAACCTCGAGTTCACCCTCCCGTTCTACATGAAGCTGGAGGTGCTGGACCTCTCGCAGAACATCATCGAGACGCTGGGCTCGAAGAACTTCGAGTACCAGAGCGAGATGCGAACACTAAACCTCAGCCGCAACAGCGTGTCCAGCCTGAATAAGGACGCGTTTAGAGGGCTGAAAAATCTGCTCCTGCTCGACCTCAGCTTCAATCGCATCGAAGTGGTGCATCCGACCGCGATGACCGACCTGACCAGCCTCATCGAGCTGGACCTGACCAACAACAATGTGATGAGCCTCGAGGATGGGGTCTTCAGAAACATGATCTCCCTCGAGATACTCATTTTCAAGAACAATCAACTGCTCGACGTGCCAGCGAACAATCTCGTCCATCTGCACGCACTCAAGTCCCTCGACCTGTCCGTCAATCTGATCGAGTTCGTGCGGAACGACAGTTTCGAGGGGTTGCGCGACCTAATGATGGTGAACCTCCGCGGCAATGTCATATCCGAGCTGGATCTGAACTCCTTTGACGGGCTGTCCGCCCTCAAGCAAATGGATATGGCTGACAACAATTTAACGGTGAGTAATCCTTTTCAGTTTTCAATCAAAAAATCTGTTCCATCCAATCCCATCCACCTGGCACATCGACATCACCGCATCCTTATGCGGTCGCTTCCCGCACACACTCAGTTTACGGTGGCATAAATTTCTATTTTCCCCCAAAATGTACGTGTAGTCCTTGTGTCACAGTCCTGCCACGCAATTCTGAATGATCCTTCACTGGTGTTGGGTGTGGGGGGGTGTGAGGCGTGGGCGGTGAGCTGTGTGTACGCTCCGTGCTCATGTTATGCGAGCCGAGGACAACTTGTGTGTGCTTTTGGTCCTGGCATTGGACTTCTGATTTCACCGACTCGACTCAGGTTGAGATTTATGCACACTTTTTTCTTCTTCTTCTTGTTGTTGTTGTTGTTGTTGTTGTTGTCATTGTTGATGCCTTCTGTGTGCTGTTGCATGCATTTGGCTTTGCGGGTGTCAGTGCCGAATCGGTAGGTGATGCGATGCGATGTGATGTGATGTTGTTTTTCATTCTCGTGTCGAAATGGAATTTTCGAGATACGATTTTATGCGAGAGACCAATGTCAGTCGCATTTCATGGCAAATCTGATGAATGTTAAATTCAAGCAGATGCAGATGAAGATGGGCTCGGTTGGGGGGCGGACGAGGATGCCGATGGTGATGGCATTGCTGTGACGGTACAGCTGCCTTGCTGGAATTATACATAACCTGTCGAGGATACACTTCTAATGATGTTTGTGTTTCGGTGAATTGAGGTTGCTAAGGGCACGGGAGCGTGTTCGAGTGGTTGCCCGGTGGGGGTCTTGAAGGCGTTGAGGGGGATGCTGATGTTCGGGGTACCCATTAGGAGTTGTCACATGATGATGATGGCTTGAAGATTTTTGAGGTTTTTTTTTGTTTCGTTTTGAAGGAATTCCCTTGGAAGTGCAATGCTGTGATGAGAGGGAATTTTAATAACTAGACGAATGGGGGTTTGTGGTGTGTTATGGTTTTTGGGAAGGTATTCGGAGTTATTGGGCTGTGAGAGAGTTGAATTTTAGGTTGTCTTGGAAACATGAGATTGGCTCTCGACAATCGACGTCCATTTCATGGAGGATATCCGGTGATAGGTGTTGGATGTAAGGGATTTAGAAGCAGGGTGGTTAAAAGGGAAGGAATTTAAAAAAAACTGGTCCTTCGAGCCGAAATGTGCTTAATGCTTAAAAATTCAAGAAAGCAGTTAGATCTTTCTTTCAAATATGAAACCTTGGCCTTTGAACCGGAAGCTTTATCGTCGTTTTAGCCAACAAACATATGACATCTTCTAGTCGAATGCAAAAATATAAAAATATGGTCCTTCGAGCCGAAAACTGCTTCAAAATTCCAGAAAGAAGTGACATGTTACTGTCCAGAGCAAAAGTAGGAAAACCTCTGCATTTGATTCGAAAGCTCCTTCAAAATTCAACTGAGATATGACATGTTCCAGTCTAGGGTAAAAATAGAAGAATATGGTCCTTCGAGCCGAAAGATACTTCAAAATTTTAGAAAGAAGTGACAGTAGCATTGCCCAGTGCAAAAAGAGGAAAACCTCGACATACGAACCGGAAGATCCATCAAAAATCAACCGAGATATGACATGTTCCAGTCTAGGTTAAAAATAGAAGAATATGGTCCTTCGAGCCGAAATGTGTTCCAAAACTTCAGAAGGAGGTGACATGTTTCCGTCTAGAACAAAAATGAAATATGGTCCTTCCAACCGTAAACTGGCATGAATTTCAGCCAAAAGTAGGAAATCGTGGTGCGGTAAAACTTCATAATCAAACCAAGAAGTGACATAATGAATACAAAAATGGAATGGTGATCCTTCTTCATTGGATAGTATGATCCTTCGAACAGGAAACCGTTTAAAAGAAATCTAGGGCAGACAAAATTCACCAGAATTGACACAATTTGATCCTTCCAGCCGGAATCTACATTAAAATGACATGCCAATGGAAGTTGTGTGACAAAACTGGAAATATGTTGCCCCTTTCTATCGGGAATCGGCTCAGAATTCGATCAGGAAATTATATCTAGAGCAGAAGAAGTTTGGCAAACATGAGCATAGTTAGTCTTTGGGGCCAAAAATTGGTTCAAAAATCGACACGGAATTGCAACATTTATGTCTAGAAAAAATTCGACCAAGAATTGAAATGTTTATGTCCAATGCATGATCTTGAAAATAAGGTCCTTCGAGGCGGAATCAGCATTAAAATGTCATGGCAATCGAAGTTGTGAGGCAAAACTGCAAAAAGTAGAAGCAGTTTGGCAAAAACGAGAAAAGATTACCTTTGGAGGCCGAAAATTGCTTCAAGAATTGAAATGTCGTCTGTCTAGTGCATGTATTTGAAAATATGGTCCTACGAGCCGAAACGACTGAAGCGAAATGACACGATGCCAGTATAGATGGAAGAATGTGGACCTACGTACCAAAAAGTCCTCAAAAATGCTGCTAGTGTGCAACCAGGAAGAGTCACGAATCCATTAGTCTCCTCGGCTGTTTATCCAAGGAGCAGTTCTTTGCGGCTCCTCTGTTCTTGGGAGGCTCGAAAGGTGATTAGAGGAGCTTCTAGTTCATGTGACCTAAGGGAACTGTCACATTTTAATGTTCAACAGGTGCTAGCGGGTAAATTGTCGAAGTGAAGATGTACATGAGCGAAGAAGTTGATTGGTAGCTCTAGTGTTTACCAGAAATCTTCATTCGCATTCGCTCCACACGCTTATTTTACATTTCTTCTCCGACTCTTGGACAGCCACTTCCCCCAAATTCACCTCAAGTCACCCATTCAATTTCGAGACACTACAAAAACTGACCGCTCACCTGATCACATCCAAAAGGCGACCCATCTTCCTCATCCCACACCATCGTCCAATTAAGCAGAAAACCCCAAACAAGCAGTGACAAGATACAATTTTTTCCGCAGAATCAAATTATTGTCCCACTCAATTACAGTCGTGATTACAAATCACTCACCAATCTGCTGACTTAAATTGATCCAGAATTCCTCTGCCACAGTCAGGGACATTTCCACAAAATGATTCCAAGGACATCCGTAAACATTCGTCAATTAAAAATCTGAATCCTAATTGCTGCTGTTGCAAAAAAAAAAAAACGCACACATAAAACAACGCCCTACATCGGTTGCATCGTGTTCAGCACTCGAATTAAGTTCTCGCCGTTGCAATCGATTAAATGTATCGAAGGCACCCATCAATTTTCGATTCGAAATCAGGCACCGCCTGCACGACGACGACGCAAAAAACAACGTTAAACAACAAAAAAAAAAGGCTGACAAAATTCGGAAAACTCATCCACTCTTAATGAATGTCCTTAAATTAACGCCAATGTCCGGCTGGCAGGATGAAGTCATGTAAAAAAGAGCAGAGAACACTGGACACGAGGGACTTGCAAAACCAGGAAGAGACGAATTTGCAATCTCTGCGCTGCACGCCGTTCAGAGAAGACAAACAAAAAAAAAAAAAGACCAGCGGCAGCACAACAACACGGACAAGTGGGCATGTTTACACGATGTCCTTGCATTTGTTCTACTTGTGCCGTGCTCCTGTGAGTGTGTGCATGGAATTTGCATTTAAACATCACACAAGTGATGAGTTTTTCTTGTGCTCCTTTCACCACCACACAGCCCACAATAGAGTGAAGTGTAATTTCACATAACAGACCTCCACCCCACCCACAGATTTATGGTAAATTGCTGCTTGAGTGCGATTTTCGAAATATTCCAAGCCAGAGGAAGAGACTGGCAAAAAGTCTCAAGAAATCTGCATGAAGTCCCGAAGGAGTCCTCCTCGCTCTGACAGTGTATCCATCTAGGCATCGTTGCATGGATGCCAGGGAATCCATCATCGGCAGAGGAAATTCCTTAACACACACACACAACAACACTGACATGCATGCATGAGAGAATACCTTGCGGTTGTGTGTCTTAACACTGAGAGATTTGATTTCCTTTGATTCAAATGAGAAGCCGATATATCCTTTGTGAAGTGGCGCTCCTCCAGAGGAGGAGCTGAGGTTTTGCACATAGAGTGCTGCAAAAATTTATTGCATGGATGCGCTTCCACCTATGATCGGTAGAATGGATGCGGAGCGGGGAGGGATCAGGTGGATAATGAAATTTTCCAAGAGGTCAAGTGTGCACAAGAATTCAAAAAAGCCCCAATATGACACAGGGGCTGGTTGAGGAGTGAGGCGTCAAAATGGATGCAAGCAAGTCCTTGAATGCATTGTGAATTATTTGGAAATCTTAATCGAAGAGGAGGGATGTGCTGGTGGTGAAATGATTTCGAGAATCATAGGCAGGGCAGGAATGAGTTGTGTAATTGAATTGATGTGAGAAAGCCGATAGCAGAGGCAATCAAATTATTGGGGCGGCATATTTGCCAGAGGAGCATACGCACTGAGAGCTTATCTTTCATTAGGCATTAGGCATCTTCTGTGCAAACGTGGCTGAGGAATGAGAAGGACTTTAATTTGTTCTTTGTTTGGAGGGGGAATGTGCTGCCTGGGGGCTTAGGTATTGGAATGACTTTTTGCTGGGACTGATCTTCAGATATTGAAGAAAAATAACGTCGTCAACGTGAGTTGAATGGTTAGAGGTGGGTTATAGAAGCTTCAGAAATACCATGGATTTGGGAAGACACTCTGTACACTGTGCTGAATGGAGTGCCTCAGTGTTGCCCTTCTTGGCCGCGTCTTTTTATTGCGCGAAGTCATGAATAAATCCTGTCAACGGCTAAGAAATTTTGGAGTGGGTTGCACAGGTTGAGAACTCTCCAGAGATTGACTTTTTCTGAGGTACGCTCTACAACGCAGGGTGCCTTAGGATTGCGCATTTTGTCCACGACTTTTTATTTCGCAATGTTGTGAATAAATCCCGTCAACAACGATGAAATTCCGAGTGGGTTGCAAAACTTGAGAACTCTTCAGAGATTGGCGTTGAATCGAGAATGCTCTTCAATACAGAGTGCCTCAGGGTTGCACTTTTTGTCCTCAACTTTTTATCGCATGACAATTTATTCAGTCACCTCAACATTTGGTATTATCGCGCCTTGATTACCGATTATTTTTGGCCCGAATTGGAAGATATGGACTTGGACGACATGTCGTTTCAACAGGATAGTGTCACAAGCTACACAGCTCACGTTACAATCGATTTATTGAAGAGTAAGTATGTTGAGTGTGTTATCTCAAAAAATGAGCCAATCGATTGGCCGCCTCGTTAGTACGATTTCGCTGCTTGACTATTTTCTGTTGGGCTACGTCAAGCCATTGGTTTATGCTAACAAGCCGACGACGTTGGAAGAGATCAGAGCCAAAATTAAACGCGAAATAGCGCCAGTTACGGCCGAAATGTGTGGCCGAGTCTTTGAAAATTGGGTGCAACGAATCGAACACTGCAAACGTGCCCGCGGTGGCCATATGAACGAAGTCGAGTTCCATTCATAAGTGTTTTGATTGTACTTCGAGCTGACAACTACAGCTACAGTTTTTAAAACACCTCAAATGGTTTGTGTTTTATTTAAAAAAAAAGAGTCCTTATTGGAAAACCCTTTATTTTGGGACCAGAACTGTTTTCCCCAGAGGAGACTTATCCCATCTGACTTTCGATGGGTAAAAGAAACATCATGTGGTGAGGAAAGACAGACGAGATTCTCCTTTTTGCGGAGCACTACAGTATGGGGTGAATCTGAGGTCTAACTAACAATCCTCTCTTGTTAGCTAAGCCCAGCCCTTTCTAGCCGTCTCCAGTCCAGTTTTGCACACGATTTTCGAGAACAGTCTTCCCTTGTGTGAGCCACCTCAACCGCGGACATCCTCTATTCCACTGACCCACTGAATCAGAGACGAAGTTTCCTATCGCAAGCTAAGCGGCGTAACCTCTTAAACGTTGAATTGATAGACACGCGCCTATGTTCATGGCTAGACTCATGTTTCTGTAAGTTCATTGAAGCTTCTTCTTCTTTGTGTGGTGCTTCAACTGGATCTCACTCAACGTGCCTCTCCAGCCAGCTGTCTTCAGTTTCACACACCAAGCCGGCTGAGGTGTGTCCCTTGACTAGTGCGCGCCACTTTGTGCGTGGATGTCCTCTGTTGCGTTGTCCCACAGGCTCAGAGTCGAAGATTTGATTGTAACATTAATAGTAAGTGATGGAGAACATCCACTGTCGACATAGTCCATGTCTGTGCGCCATATAGCAGGATCACGTTGCTGTGAGTTTATCGAAGCTCCGTCTATAATTGACATTAATAACAAGTGATGCTGCACATCCACTGCGTAGTCCATGTCTCTGCACTCTGCGTCCATGACTGGGGAGATAGAGGGCCTCTATAAAGCCAGCTTGAGTCTTCAAGCGAGCTCCCTATTAGCCTAAGCGCATAGTTACTCCATGCCATGTGTACCACTGAACCAATGTAGACGAAACACTTGAGCGTCTCGAGGTTTTAGCTGTGCCCTTCCGACTTCTAGAATACCACGGCAATTTTAATCGTAAAATGTTTCTATTCTCACGTCGTTTCCCAGTACCAACCAACCCCCACACCACCAGGTATTCAAAATGACCAAAAATCCCAATGTTCCTTCTCCACCCCCCCACCCCCACCACAGACAGCCAGCATATGACTTTCACAAATCAGTTTAGATTGGATCATTCTTTTTCAACCGTTCTCTGTGTGATTTTCTTCCTTCAAACTTGCACAGTTTTGATTACATCTGAGTGAGGATCCAAGTAATCCGCTCTCACTGAAACACGTGCAGTACACATTTGCAAAACATTGTTAACGAACAACTTCCGCTTGCATTGTCTTGTCAACACTTTTCATTCAACTTCCCGTACCCCCTGCTCCACTCTGATGAAGACGACGAAGGCGAAGGATGAGCATGAGGTTTTGCTGGCGGTGGTGGTGGTGTTGGATAACAAAACCTCGAGAAAAGTAAAGTTTCAGAAAGGCAAAGTTATGCTGCAGCGGGACAGCGGAGAACCAAGGCAAATACACAACTTAAACTAACCTGGAAATCTTCGTTAATAAATGACGTCTACCGAACACACACACACACACATATATCCGACAGACCTTAAAACACTGACAGCTGCAAGGGATTCATTAGGGGCATGGCACATAGCTTCACATTCCGATATAACGAGCAAACGTCGTCGTCGTTGTTCTTGTACAGAACACGTTCACGAACATGCTACAATATCCTTCTCTCGCACACACACACACACACACAAGTGCATATTAGAAGCAAGTCATAGTCACACTCAAGCCGTGTGTCCGATGAAAATCCTTTAAAACTTTGAGAACGGATACAAAATCGGCAACGAGATTTATTCATTAAAATTTATTAGCACTCTGAGGGACGTTGGCGGCTGTGAAGCAGAGCGGCAACAGTCACTCTCGCAACAGCATGGATGCACACACATAAATAGATAAATCCTCCATTCTAGCCCTAGTCGTTCCCATTTCGAAGGATTTTAAAGGATATCCCCCTTGGATACAGCACACAGTACACCACAAGCACCAGCACACGTCTTATGTGTGTCGGAATACGAAGGACGGTACGGTACGCCTCGGTGTTCGGTGCTTGGGTTGGTACATGTTTAAGTAAAGCATTTTCATATTTCCACAAGGATAACACACATCAAACCGTAAGAAGGATGCGAAAAATGATAATCGCCTTATCCTGTTGCTATGACTGGCAAAATTAATAATCATAACTCCAGCTAGCTGAGGCTAGGACAGGGAGAGTGGTGGCGCAACCTACATATAGCAACCGTGTAGTGGAGGGCTTGGAAGACGACGACGACGACGGCGCTTAGGGTAGCCCCCAGGCGAGGGAAAATATTAAACGATCCAAACATGCCGGGTGTATCTGGAACAGTTTAGCGAAACATACAGATACGATGTTTATGGATTCAGGGCTGCATCGTTTCATAGTGCACGGAATTGAGTTAATGGAGGATGAGAAAGAAGAGGACAACGGTTGGATGTGAGATGCGAATGGCGGAGCATTGCGGTGCGCTGGGTGAACCCGTGGAAGTGGGTGGACTAAAGACAGGGAAGACAGTTGCAGTTTCAATAATGTCGCGAAGTATACCGATGTGACAAGTCTCGAAGTCATTTTGAGATCTTACATCCGTGAGGGGATTTTTGTAGAATCACTGGTATCCTCGCAAGTTATCGCCGTGTTCAATTGTTCAGAAGAGACTGGGGGATGTAGTCGAACCCTGTGGCAGTCCATTTTTCATGTGAATTTACAACATTCATTGCTGAACACAAAACAATCACAGGATGAGCATTTGTTAGGGGTGGTAGTCCATTTTTCAACCACCTTTTGCTGACTACAAAACAGTCGCTGGATAAGCATTTGTTAGAGGAGCCCACAAGAAACTAGAAATGCCTTAAAGATACTGGGCATGTAGTGGAACCCTGTGGTAGTCCACTTGTGATCCACTCACGGGTGAACACAAGGCAGTCACAGGATAAGCATTTGTTAGAGGGGCCGGCAAGGAACTAAAAATGTCTTAAAGACACTGGGGATGTACGGAGAACCCTGTGGTAGTCCATTTTTCATGTGGGTTTATCCCACTCGTTGCTGAACACAAGGCAGTCGCAGGGTGAGCATCTGTAAGAGGAGCCGGCAAGGAACAAAAAATGTCTTAAAGATACTGGCGATGTAGTGGAACCCTGTGGTAGTCCATTTTTCATGTGAGTTTATCCCACTCGTTGCTGAACACAAGGCAGTCACAGGGTGAGCATCTGTTAGAGGGGCCGGCAAGAAACTAAAAATGGCTTAAAGACACTGGCGATGTAGTGGAACCCTGTGGTAGTCCAGTTGTCATCCACTCATTGCTGAACACAAGGCTGTCACAGGATGAGGATTTCTTAGAGGAGCCAGCAAGAAACTAAAAATGGCTTAAAGGCACTGGCGATGTAGTAGAACCCTGTGGTAGTCCACTTGTCACCCACTCACGGGTAAACACCAAACAGTCGCTGGATAAAAACGTGAAGAAGTCTAGTCGGCATAGTCTACAGGGAAATGGAAAGCACCAGTATCGTCAATGGAATCCTGCGGCATCCCACTTCTCATCAGAACAGGTCTGCAAAACTAATTCACTTCATAACCATGCAGACGTCAGTTATGACGATCATCCTAAACTCAAATCATCTTAAAAAGGAAACCCCTTCTTCCTCCTTCGAAACTCATTCCATTAAATAGTGCATCAAAGTAGGTATCCCTTTGTGTCATTGCCAGAGCAATTACCAGTACGAAACACAACCGCCCTAATCCCCATCACAAATCCTTTGCCCAAGCCCCTTCAAAAATCTTGTGACTGTCCCGAGGACACTGAAAGGATTACAAATTCATTCCCCGAACTACTTACACAGCATCCATTTACAGTGAAAGTTAAATGAACTGCAAACAAAACGGAACAAGTAATTTCTCAAACAGCCACCAGTCACCAGCCACCCACCACTTACCACTCACCAAACCAAATGAAGAGCAATTTCTTACAACGTCACACAAAGGATTCAACGATTCAAGGATTCATCTACCGTCCAGCGTCTCTTTCTCTCTCTCTCGCTCGCTCGTCTAATTGGCCATTGAGCCTCTGTGTGATTCTGGGAACAGCTCCATGCAAATATTTGCATCAGTTTTTTCACGTCGACGACCATCGCACCGCACCAGGGGACCAACCGCGCGGGGTCGCGCACAAAGGTCTGGGCTGCGTTGGTCGCCGCTGCTGTTGTGCATTAGCCCCTGCTCTGGCACCGCTATTTGCAGAGCACTCAAAATTAAAATCTAATTAAAATATTCCAAACATAATTATCAAAGAAAATATTTGCTTTGCTTCCAGTTGTTGGACTGGAGCGCGGTAAGCACGGCGGTGGGACGGTGACGATGCCGCCGCTGCTGCTGCTGCTGCTGCTGCTACTACTGCGGCACACCTATGAGAGGTCCCTGAACTGAGTGATGATTGTTGTTGGCTGGTCGGTCATAGTTCGCAGCCTCCCGACACGCCGCCGCTGCCTGGCGCCCGCCTTTCTTCATTTAACTTCTTTCTGCCGCGCAAACTGGGTCACTTTGAAGGTTTTCCCTTTCTACATTGTTTGCAGTCCTGGAAGCTGAAAATCATGTGTACCTGTGCCGCAAAAGGAGTTCGCTGTGGCTTTGCACACAGAAAAGTTTGCTTTCACCTCTTTTTCTCGTTTTTTTTTCTCCCTCAACCGCCACCGTGGTGCTCTCACTTGCTTTCTCTGGCGGCGTCTGCAAGGACGTGGAGCGCAGAGGGTGAGTGGTGGCGTGGGAAGGGAAAGGAACAAAAATTGGCACACAGCTGTAATGAGGACTGACTGAAGTGACTGCCACTGAAACAGGCCGAGCAGTGGATAGTGGGTGGGTGGGAGAGCGAGAGAGAGAGACTGTCTCTCCCATCAAAGGAGTTTATTTCGTGGAAAAAGTTTTGAAAAAGTTGAGTGCATTAAGGGAAACGGCATTCAGTGGGAAGGAAAATGCCGCCACCATAGTGTGGTTGTTATTGCGACTGCTTTTTTTTTTTTTTTGAGATTAGCTAGGGATTGAGATTTTGAGGGCTTTGACGACGATTCTGTGTGTGCAGCGGTAAGGGTTCGGTTTGGTTTGATTCGGTTTAGTTTTGCGGCGGTTCAGTTCAATAATACGCCATTGAGGAGAAGTGGGTGAAAGCAATTCCTTTGAGATTCAGGCTACCGAGGATATACTTGACCAACAGAAACTAAACCGCAAATTCAAAGCTTCTCAAAGTCGCCACTGTTTCAAACGGAAGGGGCTCCACCGGCGAGGATTGAAAGGAAAATGAACCATGAATGGCTAGTGGCTTTCTTAATCAATATATAATTGGAAAAAAATGTCCTCCGTGAGTGGGGGTTTTCTTCTCATTCATCAAAGGATCCCCTTGTGACTGTCGCCAAAAGGGCTTTAGGAGGTGACGAAGGATTAGTCCTTGATGTCATTGAAACTTTTTCTTGAACTGGCTAATCCTTTCCTGTTGAAGGTGTGGGATCTGAAAATGTGTAAAAGCATAGGAGGAAGCATGTATCCCTGTGGCATGACAGAGATTTCTTTGAATCTCACTTCCTGGAGTGGTTCCTTTGAAGGAGGTGATGGATATTTGATTAATGAGATCAAATAAGGACTTTCTGTGGGACAAGGCAGCACAGGACGGCCGAGTCTAAAGTGGCACACGCAAGTAGAGTGTATCATCAAACAACTTGGTGGACGTAATTGGAGGTTTAATTAGCTAGAAATGGCGGCTTTTCGGTTGAGAAACTCATCCCTTTCGAAGGGTTGTGCCACGCAAAGACGAAGAATTGAGATAGCGCCATCTATCGGATTATGAAATACCGTTAAATCAAAGACTATGCGGATATTTCCCAATTTTGAGTAATCCCTGCTAAATTGTTCACACAGTCTCGACCTTTGATACCCCGATACAAAAAATAGTCCAAAGGCAGCGAATCGCAGGTCTGTGCCAGCCAAACAGCCAAACACTCCTCAAACAGAAACCAACAGATGTGCCATCCTACACTTCATTCGTTCTTTCTCTTCAACTAGAACTACCCCTTCAACTCCTCCTAATGCATTCACTAAAGCTTTCACTAAAATGTCACATCAATGTCGTATCCCTTTCAAATTATCTTCGCGTTTGCCTTTGAAAGGAAGATGAATTCATTCCGACACACCATTAGATCCAGAACTACTCCTCAATTCACCCTCAATTCACCCCCCGTTTGACAGAACTTCTTTCGGTTTTCAATTGAAATGCCGACTAGACAAATATTCCCAATTTCCACCTCAATGAAGAAAAGCAGCAGATTTTCCCAGCCCCCCCTCCCCCTCAGTTCCTGTTAATGAAACCAAAATAGCAATTTTCCAACGAGATCGCATAATCAATTTCGAATCCCTAATGAATTCAACTTCTAACAGCGATAGTTCGCCGCCTGAATCAACATCAACTATGTGCCACACCAACCGCACCACCACATCCATCTGGTGCTGTTCCCAGCCAAAGACAAACCCACTAAATGGAAGAAGGAATGTGTGGGGAAAAAATTCACCTCTAACCCCTATCGCACATGTGACTCCTCCGCACTCCTTGAATTTGCATGAGACCACCTCAGAAATGGCGGGCGGAAGGCGGATATCACACATTCGCGCACTGTAGTTCCTTTAATTAATCATACCGTTATCTATATATGTCATCATTCCCTCATCGAATTCGATAATGAATCTTCCTGTTATCCTTACATTCTCCCTCCATCACTCCTCTCATCGTTTCAACCCACTCACGTTTTCCCTCCCACCCTCACACCCACCCACTTTTTTTCAAATAGAATGATGTGTCGTCCTCTTTCTAAGCAATTTTCTCTCGTTTTATTTTCATTTGCAGATTGTGCCGACACAGCAACTATCGAAATTGTCGAATCTAACGTATCTATCGTTAAGTGGAAATCGATTTACACACATTCCAGCTGTGGCCTTGCTTAACTTATTTCACCTAAAGGAATTGCACTTAAATCGATTGGATCGACTGATAAAGATTGATTCAAGGTAAGTTTACCAACACATTCACACACTCACGTACATATATACAATCTACCGACGGGTGGGGGTAGGGGGGGTTAGGTGCAATGTGAGAGTTAAGGAAAGTTTTCAGTTTAAAATGAGAAGACCAACGACATCCCGCTCCCGAAACGTGCGCTAAGGGTAATTTAAGATACAAATATCTCGTGTGGGAGTGTGTGCACTGAAAAAAAATGCACGGTGACTTATCAATTAAGGTTTCAGAATGGACGACGATTTCACTTCCGATATTTTTTTTCACTACAGTTCCAGTTTTCAAATCAGACCCATCTCGGAAGCCACAACCACATGGACGAAGATTCATAGGATGCCTTAAGGCCCAACCATAATAGACTTAAGTAAACTTAACAAAAAATAAGCAGTCCAAAATGACAATAACTGCATCAGGGAACTTCTGCAAAAATTCCACAATCCAATACGCTCCCATTTAAAAATTAACGAAGCTTAACGAAACCGAGTGAAGAGGTTCTTTAGTCACAGTGTATCATTTTTGCGTATTCACTCGATTGGTTAAGTTGTCTTAGGTGTCCTTACGTGCCAGATTTCAATTCAGGCACTTTTCGAAAGCCAGGATCACATGGACTAAGACTCTAAGGATGGCTCACGACCTAACCACAATAGACTTGAGTAAACATAACGAAAAGTAAGCAGTTCAGAATGCCAATAATTGCGCCATGGAACTGAGGCAAAATTCCAAAACCCATTACGCTCCAAAACTAGGTAAAGTGATTCTTATGGTCTGTATATCAATTCTACATATTAGCTTGATTGGTTAAGTTGTCTTAAGTATCCTTATGTGCAATATCCTTGACGATTTGGGTGAATTTTGTTCCATAAGCCAAGTTCAACCCTTATATTCTTACTCGGCTTTGATCAGTCACTTTTTCTACACCGTGAACTGCATAATGAATCAGTTGGTTTGGAAATGTGCACAAGTATAGGAATATGCACATAACCTTGTGGCATTTCCTTAAAGCCACCATCCTTCCAGTCAACCTCAAAAGTCTGAAAACCTCACATCTTCTCAGTGTACCCTGCAAAAACTAATGAATCCCAGTCTCCCCCTCCAAGAGAATCAGTTCGAAATTCCCAGCAGTTCCCCTACCCTCCTCGCCGCCACCGACTAGTTACCGAAGATGTGTCAAGAAGTTTGTGGTATTCACAAATTCGGTCCACTCGCTGCACTGCAATCGCTGATTTCAGTTCCCACAAGTTCTTCCGCAAACCGCTTCGCCGCAACGACAACGATGACAAGAACGACGAGAACGGCGAGGACGACGACGACGACGTCCTTTTTGCTAGGACAAGATTCACTCAAGCGGAAGATCTGATTTTCTTTTCAATTCCACTGGAATCAATCACGACCATGGGGATGGCGAGGCTATGTGTATGGATGGCTGTACGTTCAAAAGCAGACCTGAACTGAGAGGATATGCGGTTGAACAGCCACCAGACGGGTGTCTAGGATCAGACAACAGACTGCTGCAACTCCATCGTCGTCATCGTCATCGTCATCGACGTCGACATCGTCTTCTTGGTTCTAATAAATATTTGACAAGTTCACCTCCTCCTGGTGGTTGGTGGCGGCTCCAATAAAATCAAAATACGGAAGTTCATGTTTGCTTTAGTCAACCTCGAGCAGAAGGCACTTCTCGGTGTGTGTGCTTTAGACTGGTGGAAGCCGGTGTGCTCGGTGCTCAGTGCTGGTACTCGGTTCAGTTCACTGACAGCACCGGAATATGTTCCTTAATGCTGAGCCAACAGTGTACTTACACGCCGGAAGCACTTAAACAACGAAATACTCGACAAGGATGCCGACAGTGTTAGCGAAGGCTCTGCGAGGGTGGCAGTCAGTAGGACATCCCTGGAATGGGGCCGACAGTCAATGGCTGTGCATACCAAGTCAATCAGCCAGCCAGCCAGCCAGCCAGGAGTTGGCTCCTGTCTGCATAGGGAGTCGCGCAGAGGCTTGGCAAATTTGAATTTGGATTAGCACCCGTCACCGGAGTGAGTTATTTCTTTGTGTCCTGGCTGCGAGGACTCGCTTTAAGTGCACCTAACTATCGATAAGTGCCTGGGGGGAGGAACGTGGGCAACGTGTGTCGGTGCCACACCTTCGCCGCGGATTCGTTTCGAATATTTGCGCGAATAATTGAATTTTGATGTCCCGATGCATGAATTCGCGAAGGTGTTCGTCGAATCGCGAGGACCGTTCTGTGAAAGAAAATTGGCTTCATCCATGTGTCGTGCGCTTGTGTGTGACCCAGAGTTTGACACAGAGTGGGTCGACGGACGCTACGAGTTTCATTGAATCCCACTGAGGGAGAGAATTATTCGATTTCGTCAATAGGCTTGTGCAGGATTTGCCGGGAGGAGCGGGCGCTTGTGCTTTGATTCACTCCGTGATCCCATGAAAAGTAATTCCAACCACGTGCAGGATGTGTTGAATTGAGCTGAATTGGGGCCACACAAAGAGAAGGATTATGTGATTTCTGATTGACCATGGACGGGGATGTATTTTTTTTTTTTGTGGAATGTGGGCTTTGAACAGGTTCTGGGTGGAGTGGAGAGGAGAGAAGTACAAGCTGGCCTACATCGTGTCAGTTGCAATGTGCTGAATGTACGACAATCTTTCTTGTGAATCATCAGGAGGAGTCAACTCGTTTCCAAAGAGCTGCTGCTTTGTGTGTTTGTTGGTCATTTGCCAGAGCACACCCACACATCGCCTGTTTCTGACTCAACGCGTGCCTATTTTTTTTATCACATGATGGTGTGAAGACTGAAGACTGAAGACACTTCAAGACGGGTTTTAGATATTAGAAGCGCAAGGTAGAACATGGCGGTCACTTGTGGTGAGTTCAACGAATTCATGCAGTCACTGGAGTGCCCAGACGATAAGGCACATCGTCTGTGAGTCGATGAGACAAGAAAAACCGAAGGAATGTGGTTTCGAAATGAGAGGGAGAATAAGACGAGAGTGAAAGAAAGGCAAACGCTGACTTAAAAGCATGTTTTTTTGCTCGAAGGACTGATGTGGAAAGATTCTTTGGAGAGTGGATAGAAGAGAGACACAGGTCCACCTCGGACTGTAGCGCCCTAAGAAGAAGAAGAAGAGGAGGAAGAAGAAGAAGACGAAGAAGAAGAAAAAGAAGAAGAAAAAGAAAAAGAAGAAGAAGAAGAAGAAGGATAACAGAAACACATCACAGCGCACGTAGACCCTTATGAACTCATTGTGATGCCCCAATGGGGAATATAAAAGCCCATCACTACAATAACCTCTGTCTTCCTCACCGGGAGTCTCAGCACAGTCCAAGTGTATGGCGCCACTGTTGACTGTTAACCCTTGCTTAGCCAAAGGCATAAGGTCATGCGAGAAGTAACGTTCCAGTTTTCTATGCCGTGTCTTTCCACACAGCTCCTTCAGCACAATTGTTGGCAACTTTTTGCACATTGTAGAATTTTAACAGTTGAATCATTCTTATAGTTCACATTGTCGAGGTTAATAGATTGAAACAACGACTCGCGAAAAAGCACCGAGTTTCAGTGAAGAGGCAAAAGAATCGATTATTGGTGAAATTTCGTCTGTGATTGTGTCACGCTACAGGGAGTAGATGAGGGCGCTTCCAGCTCTTGATTTCACTCAGATGCCGTGCTTTTGTCCTGGGACCCAGTGTAGATTTGCCAAGTTCTTTGAGCTAAGTGCCTTAAGCCTTAAGAGCCTAAGCCTCGTCACCATAGCATGCGATTTGATTTCCGACGCAATTATTGCATTCATCGCAAGAATTAGATTGTCAGCTCGAGGATTTTTCAACATTGTTGTCACTTCCACTACTTCCTTGACTGACAGAATATCCGCTTGAATAAAGCACTACCGCCGTCATGGAGCCTAATTTAGCAGAGCAAGGTAAAAGCCTTTGAAGAATATGGCTTCTTTCAACCAATTCAAAGCTTGTTGCGAGTCTAAAACTAACCTCTACCTCTCACCATCTTCGATGCATGAGTGCATATCTTAATGATCGTGTGGTTCATAGTTTCTTCGGCTTCGTCAGCTAGTCCGACTCAACTGTTCAGATTCGGAGACGTGCTGGCTGACTGATTCTCTCTCGTTGACTGGCACTTTTTCCAGCCGATGCCTGCATGAATAGGTGCATAGCTCCCACGTGTAGACGTATAGAGGGCAACTAGCACACACAGACTGATTCACAGGCATTGAGCTACCAACTTAAGTGTCAGGTATCCGGTGGTGTCTCTTTGGTGTAAGGTGATGCGCTAGAAAGCAGAGAGAACATCAGTCGATCTACGTTGTTTATCATACTCCTTTGTCCTGACTTTTAGAACAAACTTGCCGCTAAAAGCTTAGCTGGCAGCCTAACATAGACAGGAGCAACAACGTGCCCAAAAAGTCCGTCAGTACTTGCACAAGAAGTCTGGAAACAATTTACTGGACGTGTACTACTCTTCCACCTCGAACTGTAGAACCCTAAGAAGAGGAAGATTCATGGTTTGAAGCCAATTGCTTTCAGCAGGTGCTTCTAAATCTTCTCAAAGGCAGATCTGATGCTCAATGAGGTCCCTTGGAGCACAGAGGTTCGGACTAAGGGTTGTAGTCCCAGCCCCTCCGAGCGTAAGTTCTCTATTCATGTGTCATTCAGGAGCGTCTGTGAATAATACAACTGTGGTGCTGGATTTTTCAATAGCACCTCTTGGCCACTTCGCCTTGTTAATTGGAGCAAGACGCAACATGACTCCAGGTGGCCCAAAGTGCAATGCATACGGACACCCCTTGGCTGCTAAAAATTGGTCGGTACGACTTGATTCCAGTTGAGGAAGTCTTTGAGAAGGAAGGCAAAAACCGAAGGAAAGCAAGACCGAAGGAAGGCAAGACCGAAGAAAGGCAAAAACCGAAGAAAGGCAAGACCGAAGGAAGGCAAGACCGAGGAAAGCCTAGACCGAAGGAAGGCAAAAACCGAAGGAAGGCAAGACCGAAGGAAGGCAAGACCGAAGGAAGGCAAGACCGAGGGAAGGCTAGACCGAAGGAAGGCAAAAACCGAAGGAAGGCAAGACCGAAGGAAGGCAAGACCGAAGGAAGGCAAGACCGAAGGAAGGCAAAAACCGAAGCAAGGCAAAAACCGAAGAAAGGCAAGACCGAAGGGAGGCAAGACCGAGGGAAGGCTAGACCGAAGGAAGGCAAGACCCAAGGACGGCAAGACCGAAGTAAGACAAGACCGAAGGAAGGCAAGACCGAAGGAAGGCAGCACCCATGACTATGGCTTCATTTCCTTCCATCCCCACTCTCTTCTGTGAAGAATCTTTGAGACCTTCTTTTCTTCGGTTAAAAATGCCTCGAAATCCACGTGCAATCAAAGCCACTCTTCAAATTGAGATGAAGGTCTGCTGGTGTTCCTGATTTCTCTGAAGAATAATTCCAAAAATCTCCTAAATCCACTTATGCTCTATTTATTCGAGAAACAAACCAATTATACTGTCCTCCTCCACTTCATCTTCGGTCGTTGACTATGCCCGTAGGTAACTGAATTTCATGTACTCGAGTTGTAAGCCTCTCACTCAAATCGAGAGAAGACTGGCACTCCTCCAGAGGTTGCATTGTGATCCAAATTTGATCAAAACAGACTTCAAACAACTCCTGTCCGCACCTTCTCCATAGCCCCCCCAAGTCCTGTGACCTCATTCAGTGCTCTGCTTTTGATTCTTGAAAACGCCCCCAAACCCTCAGAAAGTGAATGATTTCCATAAAGCATTTGATGTCCTCTTAGGGCTCACCATCATCAACAAGTCGCCCCCGCCACCCCCCCCACTCAAGCCAGGGACCAGGATAATGCACAATTAAAGTCCAATACAACCAATTCACATAAATTCCAATGAGACCCATTTCTCGCCCAAGAAGACAAACGAGCCCTTATGGTTGTCTGTCCTCATTGTATTTACACCCCACCCCCTCTTAATGATTCCCTTTCAACTTACAAACCCATTAGGACTTTCCCCAAAAGATACTGTCACTGGGAAATTCAAATAAAGGACACTCTCCCTGAGTGCGAGTAAAACTAGGCCTGCTTTAATTTGGCACCACAAACCCTTCTGCCCCCGCCCATCACAGACAGCTGGAGCATATGGGGAACAACCAAGAGCCTACTTTAAAATAATTACAAATCCACTCCCCCACATGCCGAGTTATCCCTTTCTCGTCTCCGTCTCCGGGGGAGCCACACACATAATGACTGTCGTAAAATAAATTCACGAAGGACTCAGATCCTTCCAGTCCAAGTGAGTGTGGGCGTGTGTGTGTGTGGGATGGCAGATGGAATCTTTTGCAATGGGATGCCATTTAATTTTGGAAAATTTTCTCAAACAAGTTTTGAATTGTTTCCAAAAAAAAAAACACACGCACTCCTTGTGTGACCTTCTGTGTCCGTGTCAGAGGGTGGGTGCGTGTGTTGTTTTTTTTTTCAGAAGCCATAATTCCACCAAATCATCAAGTGGGCCCGCTTGCGAAACAGCATCACGTAACTAAGTAATTAAGTGTCCATCTGACAGAGAACATAAAACCCCATTAATTAGTCATATGGAACAGATACATTTAACGCCGGCCGCCGCCGCCATCGTCGTCGTCGGAGGGCAATGTTTCATAAGTTTAGAGCTCTGCTCTGTCACAGACGGGGGCTGGGATGCTTTTAATGATCGCTCCCCCTACCGACGGCCAAACAAAAATTATTAATAACCCCAAGTGGAGGGGGAGAGAGAGCAAATTATTTAATCCAACGATGGGCGCAAATGGGGGCTGGGGAGCTTCGCCTGGTATCAGTCATAATTTTACGACAACGATACTAATGGAGAGGTGTTCTGTGCGACAGATTTGTGCTCGGATATGTGTTTGATTGGCGAGAAGAGGTTGAGCAAGGTGTTCCGTTTGAGGTCGGGCAGATGGTTGAGCGTTCGAAACTTGGGACGGTGGCCAGGTTTTGCGACATTCGCTTTGGATTTGGTCGCTGGTGTGGAGAGGGGTTCGTACGTTTGTTTGGATTGTGTGTGATTGGATCGCCATCGGTGTGTGTTGCTTTATTAGCTGCCGAGACAGTGGGTAGAGGGGATGCGGCAAGAGTTGAGGTGGAGAAACTCTTGCGGAATACGCAGGAAATTGCGACGGACTGTAATACGTGTCAATGCATGAAAACGTGATAGCTAGTCTCCTTAGCTCTGAAATGAACTACCGCCACATGGTCTTAGCTCTCTTTTGAAAGTGAAATAAAGCCATAATTGGATTATGGTGTAAATTCCCATTTAAAAGCGAATTAATGGCACATGGCCTTAGTTCTCATTAAAAAGTGCAAGAAAAGCCATAATTGAAGTATGGTGTAAATTCCCACTTGAAAGTGAACTAACGCCACATGGCCTTAGATCTCGTTTGAAAGTAAAATGAGCCCATAATTGAATATATTACCACTTAAAAGTGAATTATCACGATTGTGGCTTTAATTCATATGGTCTTAGCTCATGGCCTCGTGTGAGCAGGTTCCTGTGGACCTGTACCTGTACCTCCGAGCAGCAGTTTCTGATGATGATCCTACAAAAAGCTGGCTACACAGATGTCAAAGCCCACAAATTGTGGGCCACAACTGGTCTGTGATTCTGCCACTTTCTTTTTGACATCTGCAAGAGGTGATTGAATACAGAGGAATGCCTGGGATTGGTCGATTTAGGCCCCTTTCCTAGCAAGTTCATCTGCTGCCGCATTGCCGGCTATGTCCCTATGACCGGGGCCATACCTTAGAGTAGTCGTGTGCTGTGTGCTAAGAACCATGAGCTCTGAGCTCTTCGCGCCAACATGCGACCAGCTTGGGCATGATTTCTATTGCCGAAGTTGCTTCAATGGGCGCTCGACTGTCTGAATGGTAAAACACCACAACATCTCTTTAAGGACTTAGCTGCCCCCTGTTCAGTCCACTGTCAACCAGATTGAGTAGATTCCTACCGGCGGCAGGCACTCCTCCGATATTCTGCACGTCCGAACCTTCCGATGACGCAACATGAGCTCGGATCTTTTCACTGACATGTGGTGGACGAGATAGGAACAGCGGTAGACGAGGAGCTTGAGCAATGGAGTGGAGAAAGAACGCCAAGATTTGTATCTTTATCGACAGATTGTCTCTGAAACGCTATGTAAGTTCCGCTCGGCCAGTACTGCTGGCTTTGACTAAACTGGAACGAAGCGAAATCATCAAGAAAGGAGTCACAACTTCGACCTCTTGGACTTCACATTGAGCAGATATCTGTCAGAGAACCCCGTGATGAACAGTGCATGGAGCATCGAAAAATAACTCGTCACAAGCGCCGTGTCTTAAGGTTCAGGTGGCCAGAGAGCAATGGAGCTCTGAAAGGCCCCAACCGACTTTATACATGATCTTGATCGGCTTAAGCTTGCTCTACGGAGCAAAGGAAAGTATAGTTTCAAAAGCAGATGAAGAAGTTATTGGTCTCTTCGACAGACAAGTGCTGCATGGGATCTGAGGCAAGCTGGACGACCTCTACGGCGACATGAGTCTAGCCAGGTGTTTGGGTATCCAAGGGGTGAAGTGACAGGACGAGGTAGAGCGCATGGACAGCTTGGCAAGTGGGGCAATGCAACAGAGGTGGCTTTTGAGGTGGCACACATAAATGAAGAAGGTTAGGTTAGCTTGAAAGTGGCTTTAGGTGCACTTAGGGCAGGTAGGCCCATTGTACTGCCAAAATGCTGGCCAGAAATCGATTGAAGCGAGAGAAGAACTTCCAACAAATTTCAACCTCTGTTGCGGGCTAGAAATCGCCTGGATTGAGACAAGACTTCCAACTTTGTCCCAACAACCAACTCAGTTGCATTGAAGGGTCTTAAAAGGTTTCTTGGAAGCGGATATTTGGATTGAGTCTACCTACGAGGCAACACAATGGACCTTGCCTTGTCTAAATGCATTCTCTAGACGGACGTCCCTACCTCGCAGAGACTCAAAATAGCTTCTTTCACAAACAATTAATGCTGCAGAATCCTGTACGCACGAGTATTACTCGCACTTGATCGTCTTTTTCTTCCTCCACCATCTCTCTAGCCCCAGTCATAGTCCCCCCAAACCACACCAAGCAAGTCAATTAATGGCTCCCCTCGAGTTAATTGCTTCCACCCAGACGAACCATCAGTTCAGCGTTTGTCATTCCTCTAGTCACGTTGGTCAACCCGTCGTAGTCAGACATCGGTTTGCTTTCCCACCCCCGACTGCGACTGCGAGTTCAATAACACACATGCATGACCACACTCTGAAAGGCAACTCCAAGCATTCATTCAAAAAAAAAAAAAAAATAACATGCACCCGCCCTCCCTCCATCCCTCACACATTAACCACCAAAGGCAGAGGACCGGGATGGAGACAAAAACGGATAAACACACACGGACTGAGACTCCAAAACAACCACACCGCCGGAAACTTTGTTTCAATTTAAAAAAAACAAGAAACACACACAAAACCCTCCGCTTCCGTTCCAGTGACAGTTCGACTAATTCCAGGTAAAGCTTCCCATCTACCCTTTCAATTAATTAATTCACATACGTGACAAGGTTATGCAAATGCAGCACAAACGTCCTGGCAGCGTGTATCCTTGTGTATCACACGGCAACGCCATCCACTGTGGGAGTTTCTTAATTTGTATTTCCATTTGCATACACAGCCAGACACACGCATGGAGTGCTGGAGAGGGTGAGGGGGGGAGGGGCGAGAGGGTTGGAGTTGATGTCGGCTAAGGATTTGGATTTGGATTTGTACCTTGTGACGGGGATTTGAACTTACTTCAATCACTATGGCAACCCGGCACACGGAACAGAGAATGCGAAGTTATGTCAAAGAAGATTGCGCTTAGGCTAAGAAGGAGCAACTCTCGGTAGCGCACAAGGACTGTGCGGCAGTGGGGCTGCTCTGGTGAGGAATCAACAATAATTCCCCAGTCACCGGCGCATGCATATGCATAGCAATCTAACGAAATGGCTTCCATCTCGGGATGGTTACGAGAAGTTTTGCAAGCGATTATGCCTGTCTGCTGTCGGTGGAGGGGATGCCCAGGGAGGATTTAGTGACTGGCTGCAGGCGAAGTCATTAGTGAAATGGTTATCAGTTTGACATCTTAAACGCGGCGACGGAACTTGTGGTCCATGCTGCTTGAGGTGGCTCAGAGACAAAGTCGTCTGTTCAAACGGGAGGCGCCCCCTCTTTGAGTCCCTGTCTCTTTTTGCTCACCCTTCAATCAGACATTCCTTCAGATTCTTCCTATTAATCCTCATTTTCTCCTATTTTCTATCATTTCAGAGCCTTTGTGGACAACACCCACCTGCAGACGTTCGACCTCAACTACAACCAGCAGTTCTCGGACCTGCCGATGCGCCTCTTCCAGGGCAACCCGAACATCATGGAGATCTCCATGCAGGGCAACAACCTTCAGAGCCTGGACGCAGCACAATTCCCCGTCGATCGAATACAGCGTCTCTATCTGGGCGATAATCCACTGCAATGCAACTGCTCCCTGCTGTGGCTGTGGCGCTTGGTCACCGGCAACTTTGACGAACCAACCGATCAGCAGTCACAGCCGAACGCCAGCACGCACATCGAATCGCAGTCGCGTTTCCTGAAGCTCGACAACGATCGCATCGGCTGCGACATCTGGCAGGACAACAAGCGAACGCGTCGCCTCCTGCACTCGATGTCCGAGAGCGACATCACGTGCCCGGCGCACATCGTCACCATTGTTTGCGCGATCCTCACCTGCCTGCTGGTGGTCATGACCGGGGCCAGCATCATCTTCTACCTGCGCTTCGTGAAGCGACGAAGAAAACTGCTGCAGGATCGTCGCGCCGTCAAGGCCGTGGTCAATGTACACGATCGCATCATGCAGCAGCACCCCTCGCATCATCATCACTTCCAGTCGCATCCACAGGTGGACAAGCTCGAATTGGAACGATATTTGGCCGCTCAAGCGATCGCCAACGAGTATCGTGCCTTAAAGCCGTGGGAGCTGCCGGTCAAGGAGGCGCTCGACGAGCCCGAGCATCTGTACGAGAAGTTCGATCACTACGAGTACCCGGACACGCATACGATGACGAAGCCGCACGTTGTCTATGTATGACTCTTAAAGGATAACAAGACGCGTTATTGCTTTAATCAGGACTACAAACAGTTAGGGTAAGCACAAGACAAAGGAGATGCGGAAGCAGCAGACAAGGATGAGTGGAGGGCGCTGGAGGGAGGACTATTGTTAATTTTTTTATACCGCTAAACTACAACTGCAACTACAGGTGTTGACTAGCTATAGATACATATATATATATATATATATATTTCAGAACCATATATACTATATAAAATACCTAACAGTTCTTTCGTTCCGCCAACACATGTGTAATTAATGAAAATAAACAAAAGTAAATTGAAACAAGGGATGCGAATATAATATTCGTTAGAATTTAACACAAAAAAAAAAATTAAAAAAAAAAAATATTTGAAGAAAAAAAAGTGCAAATATTCATAGAACAGTTAGTGAGCATTTTAGGATTTAACTAGACACACCCGTACTTAGTGAGTCGGATGAATGCCGGTCCGGGGGGAAGGGGAAAGCTAGCCCACTTCCGCCCCTCGAACATGGAGCCACACTTGCACTAGAGCAAGCGCAAGAAATGACGCCGCAATGATGTATCTGAAGGCGAGCCTTCTCCAAGCAATATTTGTTAAACTAGAAACCAGTGGAATGAGGGGACTGACTTTTGAGAGAGCGTGTGTGGAGAGAGGTTGGGAAGGGAGGGGGTTTTTGAGGACAAAACTTGGTTACTCACAAGGATGGAATTTGTATAATCTTGTCACGTTCGTCCACCTGCCTGTCTGTCACAATATCGAAGCCATTTAATGTTTTTTTTTAACAATTAACAAATTTTCTTTTGTTAAGCTTGTCAGATAATAGATGGCGCTGGCGAGTCTTACACTGCAGCTGAAAGGTTTTGAGAAGATTGCCCTCATTAAAGTGACATCATCGCTTCTATTTAGTCTTCAACAGATGAACAGCCGTAGTTCTTCTTTGGTTGCCTCTACAATTCGATGTGATCATAAGACCAGTTCCTACGGGAACCACTTTTCTGTACAACCAGACTGGACTACTAGACAGGAGCCTCTCTCAAACCTCCATCTTCCTCACCTCACGCAACAAACACACTCAAAGTCAATTTAATTAACCCACTTCGAATTTATGTATAATTTGTTTGTAATTCATATCGTTTCGTTAACTTTTGTTTCAATTGATTTTGTTTCCATTTTCTTAGTTTTTTAAAACATTTAGCTTTTAAGAATGCATTTATCCCCGATGCCATGAAGAGCCCTTCTATAGAATCCACAAGAGCAGTGTGAGAATTAGTTCATCTAAGATTGAGAATTTATTTTGTAAAATATAACTATTCGTACGGAATTTTTAGCGACTTAAGTTTTATTCATTGTTGGACTTTATTTTGATGAAGTTTGTGGAGATGTTAGTAGGCTGATGGATGATAAATGATGGGACAAAGAATTGGCGGGGTAGAGCCAAAACTAAGGTACTGCAGCAAAGCTTTTGATCGTGTTTGGCCGAGGTGCCTTTTCCAGTTTTGATGGACTGAGTCTCGGCTCTTTGGTCATTAGAAACGAGTGATGTTCAAAATGCGCGCAATTCATGCCATATTCAACCGTATTTAAAGAAAAAAAAGTACATATAGAAAATAAAAAAACTGTGCCAATGAAACAACGAATAATTCGTCCTTAATGTCTTTGGTCTAGACTTTCGAACCATGAATGGTGACAGATCAGTATCATTGCGACTTGGAGTCTTCAAGTTTATTCTCATTAAATACAATCTTCTGATCTCCAAGATATTCCAGTTGGCGATCCGGCTGATCCTAGTTTTTATTAGAAATACACAAGAAATGAAGCCATCACGCAAAGGAAACTGATCGATCATTCTAGCCTCTATGTGCTGTGCTTAACCAGGCGGGCCATCTGAATTCCTTCACGTCTTGTGTTTCTGTTTGTTTTGGGCGATCTATGAAAGTTTCACATTCTTAAGGACGAGAATGAATGACCGTGCCTACTACGGAAATAAGTAAATCTCATCAAAAGCAGCTTTTCGTCGTCGTTTCAGCTAAACGAGTAATGGCACTCATTGGTCAATTCGCCAACCAAACCGACTCTGTCTTAAAGACTTCTGTCCCATCTTACCAGTTCCACAAGAAAGCCTAAAGGCTAGATCAGATCAAAGCTTAATCATCTCCATGAATTCACTATCCACCACCTGATGTTTGACCAAATTTATTTCGGCAAATTCGCCCGAAAAGACGATCGCAAGGTATGATCGTACATGGTCAACGAAATTGTCTGATCCCCTAAATCTTGCCTTCGCTTTCGTGGAACATTATTGTTTCTTGCAGATTCGATTCAAAATTCAGGACTAGCTTCTGTGGCATAGCGAGTGTGCGAGGAGCCTCTTACAAAAGTCTTTGGTTCAGAAAAGAGGCCAGGAAATAGTTGATCTAAATCAGGTCTTCTAGAAGTCAGGAAAGTCAAAAGTTTCACAATCAGTTTTGCTTGCATATTGCGGAGGACTTTGCTTTACAATGAAAGTTGTTGGTCAGCTGTTTTCTGGGCCAAAAATAGACCTTTCTGTTGTCTGTGCACTCTTAGGCCTGTCGGCCGATCTAACCAGACTTTCGGTCTAACGATCCATCAATTTGGAAGTCCTGCTATCAGACTGCCACTGGTATGTTTAAAGACCTTTCTGTTGTTTGTGGACTCTTAGGCCTGTCGGTCGATCTGACCAGACTTTCGGTCTAACGATCCATCAATTTGGAAGTCTTGCGTCAATCTCAGACTACCACTGGTGAGTTTAAAAGCGGCTCCTTTTCCAAAATTTGTCAAAAATGTTGGCTACTTTGATGCCAAGGGAAGGTCTTAAGATGTTCATAGGATTGGCTACACAAATTCGGGTTAAATTTCTGGCTTCAGTAGTCCGAAACATGCCAGTAAACATCAAGGCCTGCGTCGGCGTTGTGCCCTAGGGTCTAAAATCATACGACTATCTGTCTATCTAAAAATCATTCATCTCACGCCAACTCTTCAACAGACTTCCTTTTCTTCTGCTTCATTTTCCACACATAAATTCAAGCGCTCATATATTATTTCAAAATGAAAAATGACAATATAATAAAATTTGAACAAAATTCAAAAAAAAAAAGTTTGTACATAAAAACAAAACAAAATAAAAAGCAAATCAACAAAACAAAATTTTAATAAAAAAGAAAAACTCAAATATGATACTTGTACATAAATAGTTAGAAATTTTAAATAAAACTCTTTCATATATATAAAATATAAAACCCTCTGTAGAGTGTAGGATTTTTCATTTCACAAAGTTCTAACATAAGCGTAAGTATCTGATCCTCATAAAAGATTGACTCACAAAGCGGTGGGGTACTTCTTGCATACAAAAAGAAATTAAATAAGAAAAATAAAAAAAAAAACAAAAGTACTACTCTAAGGGCATATATGTAAACTTAAAATCAAACAAAATATAGAATAGGTACATAGATACATAAATATATATATATTTTTAATTGAGGAAGCATTTAATCCTTGCTTTTGCCTCAGTCTATGAAACATTAATCTCGGCCAGGAGGAGCAGGAACGCCGAGTACTCTCACACAGTAACACACACCGATAGATGGTGCCACACATGAAATCTCACTTCAGTCTAAACTAAGAGTAGAGACACATGTCGACAGGATTAATATGCTTAAGCTACCAACAGAATGGCAGATATAAGAAAATATAACACCACTTAACTATAAACTAAAAAAAAATACATATTTTTGTTAATCAAATTAATTTAACTTATATCCATCACAAGGATAAACATGAAATGCCTACAAAACAGGTCGAACACCAAGCACACTACACACAGTAAAATCTAAGAAAAAACAAAAAACCACAAACGATTTCAAAAAAATAAAACAAAAAATATATATAAACGCAGAATAAAAAAAAAACATGGATTTAACTTAAAGGATATTTGTATAGAAACAGGACAAACAAATAAGAAAAGATAAAATTTAAATTGTATGATAAAGTATAAAAAATGTTATTTCTTATACAAAGACTGAACATATGCAGAAAAATAAAACAGAAAAAAATAATATTTAAAAATACCAAAATGTGGGTGCGTTTGTTTTCATTTCAGTTTCAGGATTGTTTTTTGTTTTTGCGGATGATGTGGGATGTGGGCATATATGCAAATGACGGAGATGAAGAGAGATGTAAATATTCGCGTTTTTTTCGGCATTTTTTTTTTCTGGTTGAGATCGTTGAATTAAATTGCGTTTCAGAAGTAATGCGGAGTACGATGCAGTTGTGTGGTTGGGCGAACTGCAGCAGCGGAAGTATGCACGTACATATATCGCATATAGAGATGACCGCAAGTGGAATGAGGACATTCATATTTATGTTTACCTCGCATGGATGGATTTTCAACGATTTGAACGCTCACAGTCCGTGATCGAAAGTCGGTGGGGAATTTAAATTTTTGGTTTTATGTAGATATTCGGGTGTTTTTTGTATTTGCTGGGGGAGAAAGAATGGTGGATTTTGAGGAGGATGATGCTGTTTTCCCACGACGGAGCCTCATGTTGTGCAGCGATGCGGTCAAATCAGAGCTTTATGTGTCAGTTTCAGGTAAGCTTTATTGACCTTGACAGGGAGAAATAATGATCTAAGTTACAGCCTTTTGTCCCATCCAAAAGACGTGCACAAGAAATGAATAACAAAGGATTAAGACGTATGCCCTGTGGTACTCCAACGAATACTACAGAGAAAGTGAGAGGCGGGCGATGATGTTTCCGATTATGGACGGCAGGTAAGCTAGCTAAGGTAGTGTCTGAGGCACTCTCTACTGCTTATTTTTCTCAGATATTTTATTGAGACAAACAGGGAGTAAGTATTAACATAATCGCCAAGGAAAATAAGGACCCAAACGACAGTCATTTATCCCATTTAAAAGACTTGCACAAGAAATTAATAACAAAGGACTGAGATATATGCCCTGTGGTACTCCAACGAATACGACAGAGGCGGCGATGATGTTCCCGATCGACCAAAGCGAGGGGAATCCATAATACGAGGGGGGCGTTCAATATATTCTCGGTATTGGGGTGAAGCTGTGATTGTATATATAAATTGACTTTTTATTAAGTAATACTATTATTTTAGTGCATTCATGTAAAATTTCATATAAATGTGATTATTAATTCGCGTTTTATCTCAGATAAACAGAATTATAATGGCAACTGAGACGATGATGGTGAAAATTGAGCATCGCGCTGTAATTAAATTTCTCACTAAGCAAGGAAAAAGTCAAAAAACTATTCAGGAACAGATGGTCTGTTTACCAGGGTTCCGGACCTTCATTATCAACTGTGCAAAAGTGGTCAAGAGAGGCAGAGAGAGCATTGAAGACGACCCCCGCCGCCGGCGCCACGGCTACTGCTTGTACGGGAGAAAGCATCAAAGAAGTCGACAAATTGGTCCTGAGGATGCCCGAATAAAGGTGAAAATGATGGCAGAGATCACCAAGCTTTCAATTGGTACCATTCACACCATTCTTCATGACCATCTTAACCTTTCAAAGGTCAGTGCAAGGTGGGTGCCACGAATGCTCACAGCGCCTCAGAAAAAAGTGAGAATCGCATGCTGTAGAGAGCTTTTGGAGATGTGAAGTGAGAACGCGGACGGTGTTATGGATCGAATTGTTACTGGTGACGAAACATGGGTCCACCACTATGACCCTGAAAGCAAACAAGGGTCCATGCAGTGGCATAAAAAAGGAACAGACCCCCCGAAGAAGTTCAAAGACACTCCGTCTGCCGGGAAGCTCATGGCCACAGGTTTTTGGGACTCAAATTGAATCTTGTTCATTGAGTACAAGAAAAAAGGTGAAATTAAAAAGAAAAGAAGGGGTAAACTCGCAGCGGGTGTGTTGCTTCTTCATGACAACGCGCCTGTTCACACGGCGCGAGTTTCCAAGGCTGCTGCGCGAGATTGTGGTTTCGAAGAAATCCAACACCCACCCTATAGTCCAGACCTTGCCCCTAGTGATTATTTCCTGTTTCCGTATTTGAAAAAATGTCTTCGTAGAAAAAGATTTTCGGATGATGAAGAACCCAAGTCGGCAATAAATGGGTATTTTGCAGAGAAAGAGGAAATTTATTTTTTTGAGGGTTTAAAAAAGCTTATCTGAAGATGTAACAAATGCATTGATGTTAGGGGAGATTATATTGAAAAATAAAAACAATTTAAATTGAATTCGCATTTTCCTTCATATCGATACCGCGAATATATTGAACGCCCCTCGTAGCGAGAGTTTAAGAGTAACGATTTCAGGACAAAACTAATGACAATGGCAATCTACCGCGTAGTTTTTCTAGTGAGCCACTACCACTACAACGAAAAAGAGCATTTAACTCTGAGAAATGAGAATACGCTGAGAATACGAAAGTTGATGTGGGCGGAATCGAACCTAGGTCTTTAGCGTATGTACTTACTCCAGCCCAAAACTATTTTCCAACATTACGCCCTTTTCGATCGACAAGGTGAGCCCACTTCAACAAAGGACAACTATACTTAAGAGAAAAAAAGGAGCAATTGAAAATGCAGCACATCCTTGGCATCGCTTGAAAGTGATGTGCTTTGGAAAAAGTGCCTGGATGAGAGAGCAGATTTTCGACAAATGCCTTGCCCCGTCATTTGTCGAAAATCTGCTCTTTATCCTTCCCACTGACCATCCAACGCAGGAGCCTTTACCTCTCCGTCTTAGATTAAATCAAACTCACATCGATAATTGCTCCAAACATTCGGCCCGACTTCACAATCAGCACACAAGCTCAAGCAGCCACCTCAAAACCTAGCCCCCACCAACATCCAATCAACAGCCCTCCCTCCCCCACCCCAAACACAGACTACGTACAAGCGGAAGCAGTTCGAAAAATTTCATTACCCTCACCCATCCTGAGAAATCATGCTCCAGGACCTACTTAAACATTCCTGTCAAATTCTTGTTTAATTGTTTTGCTAAAATCCTACCTTGTACCTACACTACCACTGCCTCCACTTAAACAGACTGCCGGCAACAATGAAGGGTTACTCTGAACGACATACACACAAGAAAACAAAAAAACCGTACTTCATTCGAAAAATTGTTGAAAAGTTAATTCACTCCGGGTGAAGCCGGCAAAATAAACGAACAGGACTCAGGATGTGCTGTTGTTTTTTTTTTTTTTTCGCTTGGTCCTCCCTCCTCTTTGGCCTCATTCACTGGTTATACCAAAGTCATGTCCTCCAGGGGTTTTCGTGGTACGAAATATCCTTTACAATGTCTTTAACGTTCTCGCCCAAAAATGAACCATAATAAATCATCGACTTAAGGGACATGACTTTTCCTTACACTTTCTTAGGGCACTCTGCCAGGACAGTGAGTGGGGGAGAGAGAGAGAGACGCATCTACACACACACACACACAACCACTCACCATTGCTGGCACCTTATGAATTTTCAAAATTAATGTCCTTACTTTCGCATTAGACGAGAAGGGATGCCAACAGGAGAGGAGGAGGAAAAAAAAACTTAGCAGAAACTTTCAGCCAAGCCAAGGTGACGCGTCAGCCTAGGCCGCGAGGGCCGAACGGTGTGGGATGTCAAATGGGGATGTGTCGAAGAAGAGGTGAAAAATTAAATCCAAGGGCTCTTTAAATAATTAACAGGCGGCGCGTTGCTAAGCGCCCCGGTGACACTGAACACACTGCGGTAGTCTCGACAATGGGCGGCTGGTGGGACAGGTGAGGCCGCTTGAGCGGTTCAAGGGTGGCATATGAAAATATTACAAATTGTTGTCCTTTTCATCCTTAATGGCAGCGTTCACCGGTGGAATTCCATTTTAATCTCCTCGTGAGTGGTGGGGGGGGGGGGGGGGGCCTTCGTGGAATTTGTCGCCGAAGAGACAGATCAGAAGTCGCTCGTTGGTTTGTTTGGCTGGGCGAAACTTTTGGACAGGTTTCATTAAAAACACATCACCGTACCGCGTTGGGTGGGGTACTAAGTCTGCGCCTTTTCTCTCTAAGGGCGTTGAATTGAGTGGTTAAGTAACGAAATAGAACGAATTGGGAAATGGAAACTCTGGTTATGATGAGAGACCGAGGAGTGAAGAAAGAGACGTTTGGAATGACGAGACTAACAAGATTGTTCGAGAGGCACACTGTCGCGTTCTTGACAATCAGGAAGATGGCACCATTAATTGTCGATTTCTTTGGTTATAGGAGACCAACCGAGAGTTGTAAAGTCTGGTTGGTGGGTAGATGAGAGTGGGTCTCGTCTCGCTTGGGACCACCATGTTCTTTACTCCTTCTGTCTGTTAACGGAACTACGTAGTATTGTCGCAAAATCATCGAAAAACGCAGCGTTTCGATAAAATCCTCAGAAGAAGTTGCATTGCGAAAGTGAAAGAAACTTAACGAAGGTATTATTATGGCCACAGTGTATAATTTTTGTGTATTCGCTCTATTGACCAACCTTAAGGCAGGCAAAGAGTGACTACAGAAACTTATCGAAACTGAACGAAGCGATTGTTATGGTCGCAATGTATCATTCTTGTGTATGCATTCGACTGCGAACCCTTAAGATAGGCGCAGAGAGGACAGTGTGGAATACAGAAACTTAACGATACTGAACGATGTGGTCATTATGATCACAGTGTATTCGCTTGACTGTCCAAACTTAAGGCAGTCGCAGAGAGGACATCGTGGAGTGCCGACACTTAACGAAACTGAACGAAGTGATTGTTATGATTGTTATCAGTTTTGTGTATTTACTCGATAGTCCAACCTTAAGGCAGCCGAAGAGGGGGCGGCGTGGAGTACAGTGGCAGCTAAGCCATCGGGGGCTTAGCACGGCTGGATGTAGAGCTCTGCGTCAGCTGGGGACCCTTACTGTTCTGGCTCTGGCGTAGAAGCTCGTCATGACGACAAAAGCCAGTATTAATTGTATGGAGACATCAAAACATTGGCAGACAAGGAGGTCAGGACGGACGAAAGGAGTATTTCGGGTATCACCTTCTCCGACATTTTTTCCTGCCTTCTATTGGTCGTAGCGGGATGGTTGAGGGGTCAAAAGAAGCTCTTTTTTTGTGCACTTATCCAGAAAGCAACTAAGTCACACCAGAGAGTGAAGTTGAAAGAAGCAATTGGACTACTGCGCCCCTAAAATAAACGCCCCCAGCGTGCTCCGAGCGCCGAATGAGAGAGGACAGGAACTGCTCTGAATTGCAACCTTTAACGTGTCAAACAAACGTTGGCAAAGTTTTAAAAAAAAACCTCCATCTCCTCCTCGATGGTGTGACCTCCGACAACAGCTGCATAACCACATGCAAACGCTTCCCAAAATTCCCTTAGTCGCACTTCATACCGCACCCGGATTCGGATTCAGAACTATCACCCCCTCAGCTCCATCCAAACCCACTCAATCTTCTTAAGAATATCCAAGACTAAGTGCACACCATTTCCCATTCACAAATCCGCTGTCATACATCTCTCCCAAGAGAGAAAAAAATCCCTCCCCCCACGCGGGAATAACCTGCCTCTCCTCGTTGGAATCTAGGATCTAGGGATCTGAAATCTGAACTCTCCGCCACTCGGTATCTGCTTGACATTTAGATTTTTCAATTACTTATCAATGCTCTTAACCAAAATATTCGCTCTATCTTCTTGCCGTCAAGTACATTTCGCTTCACATGCTGACGACCTTTTCAACCCGCATCTTCTGTGCGAGGATCGAACAAACACACACATGCACGCACATACGGCAAATCTGAACAGGAACTCTTGAGAGACAAAGTCGTCCATCTTACCCAGCAGCAGATTCCTTTTATTTAGCTAAGAAAAATAAATCCTTTAAGGAATCGCATCGCTACGAATGTGCTGGTTGTCCGGGATGGCGGAAGGGGGCAGGGAGGGTGCCAGAGGAAAAAGAAAGGATTTATGTAAATTTCTCATTCGCTCCGTTAGTATCATCCCGGACTTGTGCAGTTTGAATTGAATTAACATCAATAAAATATCCTTTCGGGTATTGTTGGCAATAAATTTTTCAACGCGAACGGAAGCGTTTGCTTTTCGCGCTCACATTGCAACGGATAAGGATTCATTCGTCTTGCTTCATCCATCCACCCTAACAACAGCCTTTTAGCGTCCATTTCATATACAGATGGGTGTGGAAAGGACGGGATGAGAGGAAGTGGGAGGTGAGGCGATGTGTGTATCAATTGTGTCGTCTTCTTATTACTCAAACGATTCCTTGAACGTTCTTTGTGTGTGATTTAAGGTTGTGCTTCGTTGGCTGGAGCTTTGTTTCGTTTACTTCCACTGGAATCCTTTTAAAAGCCAATAAAGCAGATATACGACCAGTCCGGCTAACATCCCACGACAGTCCAAGATGGATACTTGATTGTTGCGAGCGAATGTAAACAGTGAGGTCGATTGGAATGGGAAGGGACAATGGGTTTTTGAGGAATCTAGTGACAATGAGTGCAGACAATTGCCCGAGCATTCGGATGAGCAAACTTTGGTCAGAGGAGTGGTCAGAAAATAGATGCCTCTGATGAGAGGCCGAGGAACTTCAACAAAAATGGAGAGACCTCATTTGAAAATCAAATGAAAACGACTTGAAAATCCTCTTCTTTAAAGTCTCAGAGATTGATTAAGCATAGGGTCTTGGAAGTCGCTAACAAATTCAGACCTAAAGAGCTTAAGGAGTCTCAGCAACGGACCAACACTAGACCCCAGAAAGTCCTGTATGTTTCACGGAATGATCAAATGTGGACTCTGAAGTCGGGGCTGGAGTCTTTTGGACATAACACAACGATTTCCGTACCTTTGGACTCGAGTCCTATCCTGTTTCAAGCCGAAATCCACACCATTGTGATCTGCGCCAAACACGATGTCCTCCCATAATCTTCTCAGACAGTCAGGCAGATCCAAAGGCACTATCGTCCAACCTAAGGGACTCCAAAATGGTCAAATGTTCCTTCGACGCACTACAACCCCTTTGCAGACACAACAGATTTGAAACTCGGTTGCTTCTCTGGACACAGAGGGATTGAAGGCAACAAATTCGCAGATTAGCTGCTTCTAAATCAGCGTTCATAGCTCCCGAACCGAACAGCAATGTCAACTGGACAGCAGCTACGACGCTGATTAAGAAATGGGGAAGCAAACTTTGTCTAGACCAATGGACCGACGGTGATGGAGGAAAAAAGGAGTCTGTCACAATTGGACCAGGAAATTCTGAAACTACTCAACTTTACGCTAAGAGTCCACAAAAGAAATTTGATGACATAGTCATAAAATCCCAAAAAGTTGGACCAACGTCAGGCTTTACAAAAAAAGGCCAAATTTCCATAACATCGTGTTGTCCTAAATTGACATGTGTTTTCTAAATTAGGGCGCTGTCTCAAAGTCCAGAGACTAACCCAAAACGTGGAGCCTTATAAAATGGTTTTAAAAGGAGGTACAATTTCTTTAAAATCGTGGCAGTTCTAAAGACAGTTCTAAAACAGTTCAGTCAGATCGATAGGACAATGCGACAAATGTCGGTTAAATGTGCGAACTTACAAAGCAGTTTCGAAAAGGGCCGCGGCAGTTCTAAAATGTTCTAAAAGGAGTCAAAATTTTACTCAGACCGATAAGACAATGCGCCAAATGTCAGTTAAATGTGCGAACTTACAAAGCAGTTTCGAAAAGTTCTAAAATCAGTTCTAAAGTAGTTTAAAACGAGTCCAAATTTCATGCGGACCGAGAAGGCAGTTCGAAATTTCAGTGGAATGTGTGGACTTAGAAGGCAGCTACGAAAAGGGCCCAAATTTCAATAAGATCACATTGCCATGAATTGGAAGACGGCATACAAAAAAGGCACATTTTAGCACGTAGTTAATGTAACTCTGAGCTAAAGATTCCGTCCGTTTTGTAACCTTGAACGACTACAAGCCAAACATTTCTTCAAAGACGAACGTCCCCCAAATTGCATTTTCCACCTAATCACGAGTTTATTTATTTAGGACTTTTCTTCTTTCCGAGCATGCCACAAAAGACAACAATAATGGGTCTTCCTTCCAAAGCCACATCCCTTCCCATAGACTTCCCCTTCCGCGTGCCTCGTCACCACTGTGTCCTGTTTGTGAATTCTCCGATCAATCATGGCCAATCCTTCCCCCCCCCATCACAAAGCTAACACCCGAGCATGCGGGACAAGACACAGAAACCCAAAGAGAAACAAAAAAAAGAAGAAACGCAAAAAAGGAACCCAAGCAAAATCCTGTGATTCCCCAGAACGCCCCACAAAACGCACATATCTCACCGAGTCAGGCCTAAACGGCGTAAAGGACCACCGGCCGGTGAATAAAAACAGAAAATCCCTTACTTCCCCACTCGCACTGTGGGAGTCGCACAACTTTTTCACAGCTTCCCCTGACCATGAGGCTGTGTGTTGTGCCCGCCGCTCAATCCCAGCCCACCCCAAGGGGATGGCAAACCGAACGACGACTAAGATGTTTACATTGGTGTTCGTTTTGTTACACGCATTTCACTCCACGATGGATTGGCGATAATAAATTTCCTTTGTTACCATGTCTCTTTGCTCGACGATGATCCTTTCCCTGTAGATGCGCTCGCCTTGGATACTTGAATTGGATGATGGACTGCGGGGGGCGTTGGCGTGCGATGGTGGAAGAGAATGGCGGCAGGAAATGCAAAGAAAACAAAAAAGCATCAATCTTTCATCGTTTTCAATATTTCTAAACAAATATTTAATATTGTGTATCTGCACTTTTGCCCATCATCTCTCATTCCCCGCCCCTCGCTGTATCAGTGTCTGCTTAACTTTCTTTCTCTCGGTGAAATGAAGTGAACAAGAGAATTGATAAAGTGCGCTTCTTAAGCGAGATTCCAAGATGATGGCGAGATGGGGGTTGGGGGTTGTTTCATAAGAATAGGGATGGGGGATGGGGGATGGGGGATGGCTTCTGCAAATGTAAAGTGAACGGACCGGGACCGGGTCTATTTGTGTTCTGAGAAGAAGAAAAAAATATGAATAACATGGATCATTGGGCTTGAACTGCTCACAGAGAGTTAGTCTTGAAGGGAAACTAATGGATTGCGAGGGAGTTATTGAAAGCACAAGACAATCAGCAGATGGAACAGGAAACGAAGAACAAATTTACTACGATGAAGCTCTAAAGAAAATCATGAGTTGGTGGAGCGCGAGGGTGAGAGTGGAGAAGTTGAAGGAGATTTGTGATTTTAAGGGCAATCATGGAAGTTCGTGGAAATTCGTGAGATGGACATGCTAAGCGGATGCTTCGCTGTTGTTCATGATGTTGATGCAAAGGAGAGGCGGCACCTCATCGTTCGTCGTCTTATCAAGTCCTGGAAAAGGAATACCAGAGGACGCACGACTTTGTCAAGCACAAGATGAGACACAAGCTTGATGAGACCATAACCTTTGACCGGCTGAAATGGACTACATGTCCCTCTGTGCTTGTCGCATTTATGAACGCCAGCGCAACGTTGTGTACTCAAAAAAGAGTAAACAACTCGTTCCATTTGATGGACCCCACTGGCACTGTGGACTCGTGTCCTTATTAAACATCCAATCAAAGAACCTCAAAAGCCATCACGTCATCCGAGATGACATTCGAATTGCCACAAACATACGGACATGCATCACACTCTCTGAGATTAAGGTCTACTTAGACCACCACATCCTCGCTCCGGTTCGCTCCGAATCCGATCCGCGATGTATTCCGGGGAACTTATCCAGATAATCTGCTTCGTGGAACTGTTCTCCTCAAGACTCATAAATAAACGCCAGCACTGACACACGCCCCCTCTCCACCCAGTGCCATTCGTCCAGAGTCCAAAAACCAGAGCGCACTGAAGCGTCTGACACACACAGAGCAACAACACAAACCGGATCGCATCCCAGTATCACTCGCACTTGCAATTTAATTACAAATATTCACCCCGAAGGCGTGGCGGCATGGCGGCGTGGGAGTGGAAGTGCGCTCCGGAAAATCCAAATGACTGACCATTTTTTGTGCGCCATCCCCGGGGAAATAAGAGAAATCTGTGTAATATATCAGCGGCGCTTATCAGGGAGAGAGAGAGAGAGATGAGCACAAACGAACGGGGCCACATCGGGTGGATACGCTTAATGGGGCCAACACCACACAGCACACTGCCTGCACTCTGTCGTCGTGGCCCCCAATCTGCCGCCCCACTTCGCCCAGCAGAGATGTTTTCATTTTGATGAACTATTACCCTTTTTCTGAGGCGAGCCGAGGGGATGGGAGTGAATTAAATAGAACGACTCCATTGCTCGTCCCGGTTTTGTGACTTTTGTAATATGTCCGGTGTCAAGTAATGTATATCAAATAAATTATGGACCCAAGGACGATTTATGTGCGGCGCTCGCTAGAGTGTCCTTTTCCATTTGAAATTCATTATTTTTTCCTTCGAGTGCGAAGGGTCATCGTTTTGTCATGTGTGTGTGTGTGTGTGTGCGATTTGTGTGGCGGTCCTGCAGGAAGTTTATTTAAATGGAACTCTGTCCTTGTCTGGGTCCACTTAGAAGGGGTTTTTGATTAGCTCCGAAATGAATTGCAGTCTCACTTTGGGTTTATAATGAGCACTAGTCGGGTGTGCTTTGCTTTCCCCTCGTCCTTGTGGGCAAACTTCGGGTTTAATTGAGGACTCTCGGCAGACGCTGTCAGCAAATCATTCGTCACACCTCAGATTTATGAATTTTAAGAGCATTCCTTGTCAGTCCCTCGGACTGTCATGGAATGGTGATTAAAGAAAGCGTTTGTAGATCAGACAAGGACTCCGAAGGAATCAATTGCTGAACAAAAAGTCTAAGGCCAAGGACTCCGTCCTGATGTCACTTGTCAAAGAGACACATTTGTTAAACCTATTGGAAGAGTGAACCGCGATTGTCACGCAATGGACAGAAGAAAGCCTAACAGCAAGGACTCCTTTCGGAAGTCACTAGCCACGCAAGAAAGCCTAACGCCAAGGACTCCTTTCGGAAGTCCCCAGCCACAAGAAAGCCTACAAAACAGAGAAACATTTGCCAAACCTGTCGAAAAAGTGGAACAATCTGCAGATCTTTCCTGTCCAGTCGTAGATGTCCTCAGTACCTGTGAAAACAACACCCCCCCAAGCCCACCAACAAATTCAGAGGCGAAAGGACCCCCAGAAGCGCCCTAATATCGCCAATCCACCTGCTGAACTGTAGAGGTAAGCAGGAGATTGCGATTCCTGAAAAAGAGAAGGAAATACATTCTGAGGAACTAGATCACCCAAACGACTTGATAACACTCGGACCCCCTAGCCATAGCGAACCCACCCTCCGTTGACCATCTAGAGCGACTTCCCGAAGACCTCGGCTTGGTGTCGATAATGGAAGCTCACTTACCGGAGGATGGCTTGATGCAATGATGGCTTGATGTGATGTCATCCAGACAGAAGACCTACCTGCTTCGCTCTTGTCCCACGATGGATAACACTTCACTTCACTCGCGCACTCCAGATACACTCCCGATTGCCCACGAGTCGTTGCGAGACGGAAACACAATTGCACTTCACTTCACTTTCACGTTAGAGGCGATTAAGGGACTCGTGGGATTCACTCGCGAGGGGCTTCTAGACGAGACCGAGGTGGGTACTAGATCGACTCACTCGCGAGGGGCTCCCGGCCGAGACCGAGGTGGACACAAGAATGATGCCGACGCGAGGGGCTTCTGGACGAGACCGAGGTGGACACTAGACCGATTCACTAGCGAGGGGCTTGTGGTCGAGACCGAGGTGGACACTAGATCGATTCACTCGCGAGAGGCTTCTGGACGAGACCGAGGTCAACATAAGAATGATTCCGTCGCGAGGCGCTTCTGGACGAGACCGAGGTGGACACAAGACCGATTCACACGCGAGGGGCGTCTGGACGAGACGGAGGTGGACACTAGAACGATTCACTCGCGAGGGGCTTCTGGACGAGACCGAGGTCAACATAAGAATGATTCCGTCGCGAGGCGCTTCTGGACGAGACCGAGGTGGACACAAGACCGATTCACTCGAAAGGGGCCTCTGGACGAGACCGAGGTGGACACTTGATCGATGCACTCGTGAGGGGCTTCTGGACGAGACCGAGGTGGACACAAGACCGATTCACTCGCGAGGCGCTTCTGGACGAGACCGTGGTCAACATAAGAATGACTCCGTCGCGAGGCGCTTCTGGACCGAGATGGCCACCAGATCGATTCACTCGCGAGGGGCTTCTGGACGAGACCGAGGTGGGCACAAGACCGATTCACTCGCGAGAGGCTTCTGGACGAGAACGAGGTCAACATAAGAATGATTCCGTCGCGAGGCGCTTCTGGACGAGACCGAGGTGGACACAAGACCGATTCAATCGCGAGGGGCTTCTGGACGAGACCGAGGTGGACACTAGATCGATTCACTCGCGAGGGGCTTCTGGATCGATTCACTCGCGAGGGGCTTCAGGACGAGACCGTGGTCAACATAAGAATGACTCCGTCGCGAGGCGCTTCTGGACCGAGATGGCCACCAGATCGATTCACTCGCGAGGGGCTTCTGGACGAGACCGAGGTGGACACTTGATCGATGCACTCGCGAGGGGCTTCTGGACGAGATCGAGGTGGACACCAGATCGATTCACTCGCGAGGCGCTTCTGGACGAGACCGTGGTCAACATAAGAATGACTCCGTCGCGAGGCGCTTCTGGACCGAGATGGCCGCCAGATCGATTCACTCGCGAGGGGCTTCTGGACGAGACCGAGGTGGACACTAGATCGATTCACTCGCGATTGGCTTGTGGTCGAGACCGAGGTGGACACAAGACTGATTCACTCGCGAGGGGCTTCTGGACGAGACCGAGGTGGACATTAGACCGATTCACTCGCGAGGGCTCCTGGAGGAGGTGGCCACTAGATCGATTCACTCGCGAGGGGCTCCCGGCCGAGATCGAGTTGGCCACCAGATCGATTCACTCGCGAGGGACTTTTGGACAAGTCCAAGACGAACAGTAGACTGTTTTACACGCGAGGGGGAGAACGATGCGTATGATTTTCACTCGCAATATAAATCAAGACGAAACTCGCTATTTTCACATCATTTCTTGTTCAAAATACGTCTTTTCTTCTTTTCACACTGAAATCTATGAATTTTTGCTCAAAATCAGGCCAAAACTTGAATAAATCGTCCGCTTACCAATTTCCACACACTCGCTTCCACAAAATGTCTTCCAAGTCAAATTCGTTGCAGCAAATTGTTGTTGCTCTCGGCCATTTCAGATCAAGAAGTTCATCTCGCCCAAAAGCACACAAATCCATCGGAAAACACTGAAATTTCATGAAATCGTTTGAGTTGAGCACTTTAACTTTATTTTGAACATATTTTTGAATCGGAAAATCACCTGGAAATGCAATTTTTCTTTTTTTGAAAATTTTCACCGATCAAACGAGGCTTCACTGCACTGACAAATCTGCTGAAACTTCCGCTGACACAGTGCGGATATGCGAAATAAGCGCTGTGCTGGAGAGAGAGAGATGTGATCGTAGGAATTTTTTGGCGTGAAAAACGTACTAGATTTCTGGCGAATAGTTTATTAGATATTTTTTTAAAGTTCATTGCAGTGGAGAATGGTTGTTTGAGGGAATGTTAAACGTTTTTAGAATTTCGTAAAACCAGCGTCGTTGGTATTTTGAAATTCGTATTTTTATGTTCCCATTGTGTTAAGCTCCAGAGATGACTTGGGTGATAATTTCAGAAACACTCTAGAATCGAGTTACTCAAGTGAGTCGTTTAAATATGTCTCTGTGGCTCAGTGGAGCAAAGAATTTAAGAAGACTGTTGTTTCCAATGGACACTGAACTCCATTCCTTCTATAGAAATGCAGTTACTTCCCAGAATCCTAACATTTGTTGCCATCATCCGCAAATGCTTCCAAACCAGCTCGACATATGAGCAACTTTGCCTTCAAATATCTCTTTAACGGTAGTCTTAGAAAGAAATATGAATATGACTGATTTTGCAGGGAATTCAATTCTCCTTACGAGCAACTCAATGAATTTTCAGACGTACATGCATTTCAACCCGATATTGGATCAAACATAACATTAAATTTCCGTCTTTTATGCGTTAGCTCCTGTATCATTATCCTTGAAACTGCAGGTCCTTTGTAAAAATCCTTTTATGCCATTTTCTAGCTCAACATATGCCCTCTGACTGTTTCCAGTTTCATTCAAATCCATTGAGTGGTTTCGAAGATCCATACGTTTCGCCAAATCACTAAAATCAGCAAAAATCGATTTTCAATTTCGCAAAAAACTCGACCTAAAAGCGAACTAATTTCTCTCGGAATTTCGATTTCTGAGAAATGTTGTCTGGTTTGGTCTCTGTTTGGACTTTTAAAGCTTGTAACTCGAAAACGGGGAGTCTTACAGTGAAATTCATAAGGATCAAAATTGTGGGGGATCAAACGTTCTCGATGATGAATCTATAGCTGGATCGATTTACCGTTATATGGTCATAGTTTCAGGCGATAAACTGGTGCTGTGTGAGGAAATACAAGCATACCTGCGTTTAATTTGTGATAACATTCTGAACTAAGGCAGATTTCAAAAATATGATTATCCTTGAATGTGTGTCGATTTATGGAGTCGAAGTTGGCCGAGTTTCATTTAAGTTTGTCAAGTAGTTTTTGAGATATGATATTCTGTGAGTATGATGGGAGTGATTCCCTTAGAGGTTTCTTTTTCAAATTACCCTTATTCTTGGACCAGGTGATGTTTGGAACTGAATGCTTCTTCATTGGAGAGAGTAGAGATGTACATTGATTGTAGAGTCAAGATTGTTCTCAGTCGAAGTCGAACTTGTGTTAAGATTGGTCATTCAGGGGAGGGTACAAAAATTCCCTTATCCTCGATTGTTTAGCGTTTCATTTGTCGATCTCTTCGATTATTTACATTTAAATGTTGTCAGATACTTTGTGATACAATGCATCCTTTGCATGAACCCATCCAATCACCCACTTGCAGGCTAAGTGGTATTCTTCAGAGAAAAACGAATTCCATTAGTCGCAGATGTCTAATGGACTGTGGATACTACCTTGACAGCAGACTTCTCTGTTAATCCGACTTAGTGGACTGCTTCTACAGGGAATTACTAAGTATCAGCTTTTCTTTAAATGCTCAATTATTGGTAGATTAGTGACTTACTTCAAAGAAGTCTGAGTCAGTGAGGCTAGATGCTTGAACACCGACGTGTCTTGCCAAATAGTTATCTGTCTCACGTCGAGAAAGAACGTCTAACAACTCCCTGGACTTGTCTCTTCACACTTCTTCTCTGTACTAGGCCACATTTTGCGACAGATCTGGACCTCAAGCAACAAACCTCTCCAGCTATCGATATCTCTGACAAGCTGTCTCCAGTAGCCCACAGCAAACCTCTTTTGCTTCGACAAAGAACGTCAAACAAATCTCTAGACGTGACTCTTCATTCTTCTTCTTTGTACGACGCTACAGTTCGCGGCAGACCTGGACCCCAAGCAACAAACCTCTACAGCTCGCGCTATCTCTGACAACCTGTCTCCAGTTGCCCACTGCTGGCCTTTTGCTTCGACAAAGAATGTCTAGTAAATCTCTGAACGTGTCTCTTCACTCTTCTTCTTTGTGTAACGCTACACTTGGCGGCGGATCTGGACCTCAAGCATCAAGAGTCTTCAGATAGCTGTCTCCAGTTGACCATTCTTTAATTCGTTGTGCTCTCGCGCTCTCGTAAAGCAGGCGTACTTTTTTTGCTTTATCCAACGGTCTCTGGGTCGAAGACTTTGTCTATCTTTAAAACGACTTCATCATCATCATCATCTTCCGACCAGGAGTTGCGGGGATAATGCACGCACGCCATCCCCATCCCACTCGATCCTCCGCCATCGACTCAAACTCATCAGAAGCTATGCTCAAGCGCAACCAGGGGAATTTTTGGACTTGGTTCAACCACCTAGTCCTGGGTCTGCAAGCGGTCCCCTACCTGATGGAATCGCATTCAAGGCACTCATCGAAAGTCGTGATAATGAGGGCATTCGTGCCACGTGACCAATCCATCGAAGTACAGCCCTTCCCCCTCGAAGAAGCAGCTGCTCCACATAAAGCTCCTCGCGTACTGCCGTGTTTCTAAAATCCGAGTATCAAATCTTGAGACAGTTCTCAGCATCAACACTCTTTGAGATGAGCTGGTCCAAGAGCTGGTCCATTTACTACCAGGCAACAATCTACAATTCATGGTCTTCCGGAGAAAAGCAGGCACTTCTGTGATGAGGCCCACAGGGAGGAGCCTACATCATCAGGAGCCTACATAATCAGGAGCCTACTTCATCAGCTCTCACATCACCAACACCGAATAGCTGCCACCTGATCCGAGCAAAGGCAGGACAGTGGCAGTGGAAGTGCTCTACAGTGTCGTCGTCTTGTCCACAGGGGTTTCATCGCTTAGGCCAAGCAGTACGCCAGTAGGTCGTCTGCAGTCTTTCCTGTCAAGAGATGACAAGAATGCCGCGTATTTCTTACAGACGCTAGAGAGCATGCGCTTGGCTTACCTACATCCTGGAGAGTCATGCCGTCGCCGGTTGTGCTCTCGTGAAGCGCCAACCATGGATGGAAGGCCTAACCAAGGACGCAGCGGGTAGTCCCAACGCAGGTTCGGGTCGTAAGAGGACCAGCTCTGATCGTTGTCTAGCAAGTTCTTCGGCGGTCTCATGCTCGGGACCAAGACAGGTCTTAGCGAATCAAGACTTGCACTCCTGAACTATCCTGGAAGTGGTTAAAGGACTGAGAAAGGCCTTCAGCACAGCTTGGCTGTCGCTACAGACCGAATCCGCCGCCACTTCGACCTATTCATTAGGAGCGCATAGGTTTCCACTAGGAAGGTAGGTAGGCTGCCAGCGAAAACGCCAGCCCATAGTCAGACTACTACCACTGAACGATAACTGCAGTGGTAGTGCCGTTGTTTGATCCCAATGGCAAAGGGTGACTGGACCAGATTTGAAATCCGGATAAAGCGTATTAACTTTGCTTTCACTGGGATTCGAACCGGGAATCCCTCTAACCAAGGCCATGTTGGCGAAGGCGCCAGCGCCAGGCCCTCTTCGCGATGCTTTTAGGATTCAGCGTTCTTTTGATGAATTGGACTTAGCCCTCAGCGTTCCCAATATGAGTCCCAAACCGAAACGTGGTATGAAGAGCCACCCCTCTCGAAGCGGACATCCAGACATTTTTGTCACGATGGAACATTTCTGCAAGCCACACTAGTGGGATGACAAGCAGATGTTGCATCTCACTTAGGTCCTAGTGGACCCCTGATAATGTCCTCTGACAGAATATGGTTGAGAACGTTTGATAACCCTTGTTGACCACCGAACTCTCCAAGAACACCTCATCTTAAGCGACTGCGACTGCGTTTTCTTTACACCCTCAATGCTTAGCCATTTTCAGCCCTTCTTCAGCGAGTTGGACCACATTTGTTGTTTGTCCAAATCGGCATTGCTCTAGAATAAACCTGAGTCTCCTCTTCCTTCTTCAAAAATAAAGAACCCTCATCGCTGACGCCCATTAACATCGGTTGTGACAACACGCAGCTCTCCAACTTCATGCCCGAAACCCATCTTGCGGCTGTTCCTTGTCAACAAAGACCTCCTGCTCAGCAGCACCACATTTCCTCAACTTCAAATCGTTCTCCAATCAAATCCATCCTTCTGTCTCAGCTCTGGGTTATCTTCATCACAACCCCCCATCCGCCTCGCATTCCCACATCCACCCACATGCACACAGTATCCCGCATTCAATTGTCGACACACTTCAAGTTTACACACAAGTGTACCTGAAGTATGATTACATAATTTCCAAAGCACCTCCCCCCCCCCCTGACACTCACTCTCACACCCCATCCACATGCTCTAAGTGGAAACATTGTGACACACTTAACCTAAGCATTCTCGAGTCTCATCGAACAGCACCCGCATATCTATCCACAGCACTTGAAACGTGCTTAAGTGACAAAACTAAAACACTAACTCAAGCCGTACCAGTGTGTGGTGTACACACTCGCACTCGAGGATCCGCACACACATCTCCATTGTCATTCAAAACTCCTTGCAGCACCAGCACTTCACCAGAATCCCATGAATTTTGCACTAAATTGTGTATCAAGCACCCCCGCTCCCGAGACAGCCACCATCAAGCTAGGATATTACAAGGATTAACGTACACAGCCAACATAAAATAAACGAAGCAATCGCATTAGTTAGCTTCTTCCTCTTTTTTTTCTCTCTCATTTTTTTTTTTTTTGAGTTTGTTTTCGGTTGGTTGTGCACAAAAAAGAAGAGAAAACCTTCCACTTCAATCAATTGTGCTGAGTTATCACGATAAGGACTAATAAAAACGCAAGGCAATCGCACAGGAAACGGTTATCCTTTTCCGGGTGAAGGATTTCCAATGAAATTTGCCTCGAAAACGGAAAACACTAAACATTTTAATGACCCTAATGAAAATGTGTTTATGATCCCCTGAGTATCCACAGTCGCAGTCGAAGACGAAGTCTTGCCTTGACCCGGCCGTCTTCGTCGTTCGGTTATTATGGCGCGCGGGGCGGCCGAATGGATCGGGCAAATGGAGAGAAGAAAAAAAAACAAGAGCGTAGCCCCTCCTGTCGAATGGGCGCACAAACATTTTAGGTGATTGGATGAGATGTCTTATTTTCGTGTTAACACTGGAAAAAGGATATTAGTCGGTATTTTCTGACTGGGGCCCGGTGGATGCGAAAGTTATGGCCACGAAAAGTGGTGCGGGTGCTGCAGGGTGCTTCGATGGATGATCTGAAGATGATAAGTTAATTTTTTCGAATTCAATGGTTTTGAAGTGTCTGCAATTTCGTCTGAAGAGGGGAGACTGCTCGTAATTTGTATTGTAAAAAAAAAAAACATACCTCCCCTGGGAGTTGTTGTCGTCGCGGATACCGACTGCCATCATCTGCAGTCACAATGACCAAATGGAGTCCACTTTGATTGACAATATCTCGCGAATGGTGGCCCTGAGGATAAAAATGCTCACGACCGATCTTTTAGATAATTCAATTTCCTTCACGAATCAATCAAGACATAACCGAATGCACCGTTATTTCATCCCATTTTTGAAACAAATATATCATTCAATTTTCCCTCTTTTCCACCAAGTTCCTGTTTCATTATCCTGTAAACTACGCATCCTTGAAAAAGTCCTTGCACCACACTCTTCTAGCCCAACATATGCTCTTTCATAGTTTCAAGTTTCCTTCAAATCCCCCGAGCGGTTCTGAAGATACAGAAGTTTTCCCAAACCACTAAAATCGTCAAAAACCGATTTTCAATTCCGCGAAAAACCCGACCTAAAAGCAAATGAATTTCTCTCAGAATTTGGATTTCTGAGAAATGTTGGCTGTTTTGCCGTCGGTTTGGACGTTAGAAGCGTATAACTCGAAAACGGTGAGTTTAACGGTACAATTTATACGTTAGAATTTGTGGGGAATTTCATGTTCTTGAAGATGAGTGGAAAGTTGGATCGATTTACAGTTATTTAGTGTTGATTTCGAAGGATAATCACTAGTGGTGTGAGTTGTAGTGAAGTGCGAATAAGTTTTGGTATGATTTTGTAAAGTAAACCGGCTGTTAGAGCTTTAAGCTTTTGTTGGAGTTTTTATCGATGCAAGGGCTCTGTGTCGGCCAGGTTTCAATCAAATTCGTTAAGGGGTTTTTGAGATATCGTGTCCTGCGTGCGTGATGGGAGTAATTCAGTTAGAGGTTTCTTTTTCAAGTGGATGTTATTTTTGAATCAATTGCTTCCTGGTACTCAATTTTTCGTCTCTGAAAAGAGTATGGAATGCCATTAGATATAGAAGTTTGTTTTGTTCTGAACCTTTTTTCGAAATTGACTGGCCAATGGACATTTTTGGTGGTCAATAAATGGTTAAGATGAGGGTAGGTTGCAAACATTTGTTTCTCCACGATTGTTGACGAAAGTATTCACTCTTCGATTGCAAAGATTTATTGAAAATCGTTGAGGAGTTTATGAGATAATGTCTTCTGTAGATGCAACAGGAGGACGCCATTCGTTGACTTCATCTTGAAATGCTTGCAACTGTCTTCCATTAGCCGGAGTGTTGTTTATTCTGAGAGGCTGTGGACAGTAGCTTCACATCTAGTCTGTTCCTCTTAGTAGACTGTTCCTGGTTGTTTTACTGATAGTCCCCATGAGTGCCTTTTCATAGGGGCAAATGGAGACACATTCCATAGACACCCACTCTCTTCTGCTTCAACAACCTCCCAAGCGACTGCAAGTTTGACTTCTCGAAGCGTTAGCCATGGAAAAAGTCTTAGGTTGGGAGCTCTGTGGAGTGGGCCACGTTATAAGCCTGCCATCGATTTGGTAAAACGAGGCCTCTTTCGTCGATCTCTCCCGCACAAGGGATTGAACACACAACCCTTCTTCAAATAACGCTCCTCGTTCATTCAGAGATCCAGTTCACCTCCATTTAGCCCTTCTCAACCACAACTCATCTCCAATCGCGAACTCGTGCGCATTAAATGCCTCCAGTCACTCTCGCGCGGCACCATATTTCGAAAGAAATCACACGTACATTCCAATTGTGTAACACGTACCACCAGCCACACTCAATTAACCCACCCCCCTCCACCATCGACGGTAAGTCAAATTTAAATTGAATCCGCCGCCTCCCCTCCCTCTCCAAATTGGTACCGATAATTCCCAGCAAAGCATAAATCCCGACGTCTTCGGAGGGAAGCCCTCCTAAAAGCACAAACTTTTCACCGGAATCCTGTAAATAAACCGGGGCCTGAACGATGCCTCCCCCTCCTCCATGGCAGTGCGTGTCATTGCTCCCAATGCCACTCCACCACCACCTCCTTCAAAAAAAAACCATTTCCATAAAACTCCAGTTTGCATAAATGTATACAATTTATATATATTTTTTTTTTACAAGGAAACCACCACCCTTACAACCCCTTCGGGACGGTTCCATAAATGTTTTGTGACATATTCGTACGCGTGCACGCACGTACAGACGACTATCTGAGGTCTCGCGCCCACCCACGCCCCCCAGCATCCGATTGAAGTGTAATCTGTAACCACCATCAGAAGCGTCTACCAAAGTCCTACACACACACACGTCTAGGCACATGGAAGACAAGAGGAATCGAACGAAGCATGGTGTACACTTGAGAAATCCATGTTGTTCATCACATCCTTACGACTTCATTCGATTCTCCTCCCGGAGTGTGTGTCGTGTTTTGTGTCTGGGCGAGAGCGTGAGCCTACACAACGAGCCGAGCGAATATAAATAACTCATTCGAATATATGTATAATGCGGTTGGCAGCTGGGGGTCGGATGCCATCCCCCCATCGCCCCATCGCCTCATCTTTCTAAAAAGAGGAAATCCTTGCGAAACCTGGAGAAAACCTTTTCGCTTGCCTGAGTGTGTGCGCTCCGGCAGTGGGTCTCGCCGTGTCGGCATGGTGTACGTGAGGATTTTTTTTAAATTTGTTGTCCCTTCTTCCGTTTTTTTTTTTTTTTTTTTTTTTACATCCCCCCCTCCCCCCCCCCCCCTGTGCGGGTGGGAACACAATGTTTACGGATAGATTGGTAAACGAACCGTGGAATGCCAAAGAAAAGGGGTGTTAGTGTAATTCACAGGAAATATGATGATTACATCCGCAAGTGCAATCTGTAGCCTCACGGATGGAATGGAGGGAATTCGCAAAGCCAAAAAGGAACCAGGAGGTGGGCGGCGGTGGGTGGGAGATATACGGCTCTCGTGTTGCGGTTTTGGTTGATGCGCCCACGCCGGCAGTTATGGTGGTGAAAGGTCGTCTTTTGAATTGAAGGGCGACACAGATATTTCCTCCTTTGGTGGGAACTTTATGTGGGATGTATGCGAGTGTCATCCGAGAGTGGCTTGGATCTTGTTCGAATAAAATTAACTCGAAGATGATCTTGAACGATGGCGAATGTGTGGCATCAAGTGAAGTCTTGGCTGAAACACGCTTCAGTTGAAGGGCGAACGGTGACTGCTTTTGTGTCTTCGAGCAGATGACAGGCTCTGCGGCGTGTTGATATTACAACTGCTCAACAGCAGGGTGATTAAGCAAATGAGGGCACTAAAGGTGCCGCGCTGTGGCTCTAAAACAACTGAACTACTGCCACTGCTAGGAGGAGAGGGATGCTGTGAGCTGCCATTGCCAAAGATTCCTCCATTCAAAAGACCGCTCTCCTCCACCACGCTTCAGATGGACTAAGAAGTGTAGGCTCAGCTTAGTAGAGCAGGAATACCACGAATTGACCACCCAACCATTACCTGCTCGGCGAGCTAACTAACAACGCAAAATACTTAGAATTAGTCCTCGACTTAGCTGAAAGCCGCAATAAATGGAAAGAATTGGTAAATGGATGCCCTTATGGCTCTCTTAAGCAAACATGTCGGGCCCATTGTGCCCAAAAAGGCCATGGTGTTACCGAGGATGGATGGTTGGACCAAACCCAAAAACTCACCTGCTTACGATTAGGTCTAGCTCCTGGTGAGTTAGATTCGACGGTGGTCTGGAGATCTCACGTTCGTGGTTTAGCCAAGTGGCACACTTTGAACGATTCTCTCATTTGCGCTCGGCATGATGTTACACCGATTTTACAATATACTCGCGACCTCGATTTGGATGGTGCCTGACTAGCCGTGGAGAAAGAATTTCCCGTACGATCAACCACCTTTTGAATCCCGACAATAAAAGGGTAGTCCGCTTTTTCTAAAGGGTGGTTAAATTTGAAGGGCCGATGTTGAATGTGAACCACACCTAAACGTCAAGTTTTTTTCTGCATTTCATTTGACATTTCTCAATTTCAGACTCACTCAATTTGAACAATGGAAAGATACACAATCGAGAAACGCGTTGAAGTTATTCAAGCTTATTATGAAAATGGGCGTTCAAATCAAATTGCATATCGTGCACTTCGAAAGAAAATCATCTTCAGTGATGAGGCAAATTTTTACCTCAGTGGATTCGTCAATAAGCAGAATTGCCGCATTTGGGCGAATGATAATCCAAGAGTGATTGTCGAAAAACCAATGCACCCACAAAGAGATTTATGGGCTATCGGCATCATCGGGCCGTATTTTTTCCCAAAATGAGGCCGGTCAGGCAGTTACTGGGAATGGTGTTCGCTATCGTGGAATGATAAGGAACTTTTAATGGCCCAAATTGGAAGCTATGAATGTGGACGATATGTGGTTTCAACAGGACGGTGCCACTTGCCACACAGCTAACGAAATAATGGCCCTTTTGCGCGACAAATTCAATGGCCGTGTTATCTCACGTGGTGGCGATGTCAATTGGCCGCCAAGAGCATGTGATTTGACACCGTTGGATTTTTTTTCCTTTGGGGTTATTTGCAAGAAAAGGTGTACGTCGATAAACCAGCAACAATTCAAAAGCGTTGAGATGAGATAATTCGGCACATTAACGGCATAGAACCTCAATTATGCTTCAGCGTCATCGAAAAATTGGACCATCGGATGGAGGTGTGCCGCCGAGGTCGCGGCCGCCATTTGGCGGATATTTTGTTCCATACATAATTGAACCATACCGATATTATCATAATAAAAAGAAATGACAATAATTTCCTAAATAAATTGTGCTTTATTCAAAATCAACATCGGCCCTTAAAATTTAACCACCCTTTATGTTCAAAAAACGGTATTTTTCCTCTTCGACGCACCAAGCATTATCCACGAAGACAGATTGCGACTGACGTGGATGGGTCTATCTGTCCTCTGCATCGGCTGTTTTTTTTCTTTTGGAGAGTTGGGTCTCCACACGCGACGCCATGCCACGCCATCCAATTCAAGGTCATGGAACCATAACTGGAGGGACTTCGAACAAACCGAGCAAATGGAGAGGAAGGACAGTCACAGGATTCGAACCTTAGCCCCCACGATCCGAGCTAGCGCTGAAACCATCAACCACCGAAGATCACTACTAGCAAATCAGCTAAAAACCATTGAGGTAACTATACGCTATACCCCAGACATACATGGCCACACGTTCTAATCTGAAACTAGGCGAAGACTTTTATACGCTTTGGGCCTAATAATGATCCTAAGTTCGACTTTGATGACACACTTGATAGACAAAGTGTGTCAGCCACCAGTCGTCGCAGTGATTCCCATCCATCCAATACCTCTTCGGTTCATAAAAGCTTAAATTCATACCAAATACCATTGATTTCATACGACACCCAGTGGAATACTTGATAAGGACTTCGAGCCGCTAATCCCAGTCAACAAAATGGAAGAGTTTGCGAGTAGTGAAGTCATCTTCAAAGGACCAGGCTGCCCAAAATACCACTGTGGCATGTGCCATCGCAGTTGAAGAAGTACTGTCTTGAATTAGGTCGAATATAGTAGCCACTCGTGATATAAGAGCTTTTTTCAGGCGAGCATCATGTCATCAAGTCATCCAAGTTAGTACCAAACTGTCGCTCATCTCTAGAGGAGGTGGCTTTGTTCACTATGCACAACACTCGCTCATGTTGGATACTAGCCCATAGAGACAGTGAAGCTGATGAGCATGCCCGCCAATGTTTCCACTCGAGCTTGTACATTATTTCTAAAGTATGCATACACTTCACTACATGTTACAGATGTGTAGCAAGCGCTAGATCCCATCAACCTTTATCTCTTCACAAATTCAAGACTTATTGCGGCAGCGTCTGTAATCACTGCTCACTGCCTTTTTTGTAGGGTATCCCAATAAGTCCTGATAGCAGCTGCCTTGCTGATCAAGAAATCAAAAACGTCCAACATCTTACGTGTATCCGCCTGACTCTAGCAATTCCCAGACCACGGCACCTTGGAGCCGTCTTCTTCCATGATCTCAGTGACTTTTGTAGGTAGGTAGATAGGGTGACTGCATGACTGACTTAGAAGTCATGCTCACTTAGACCATCCGCTTCAATGGACTGACGAATTTGGGCGTTATAACCGATGTCGTTGTAAGCGATTTGGTTATGTCCTTCTTACTAGAGCCTGCCGCTTTCTCCCTCATTCATTAATATCAGAGGTTCAACAAGCCAGATGTGTCGGCCCCTATTCCTCCCCGTCAATAAAAACAATACTATCCATTCACCGTCAACGACCATGGGGTCTCCCTTTTATTGAAACATCTCCACAACATGCACCATCCGCTAAGTCTCATCCATCCACTCCACATCTGCTGCACCTCGCTCATTGCCCCACACTCTGCAACAGCCTCCATCAGTCAATTACGCGAAGAGTCTGCGAAAAAATCGTGCAGTAAAGAAATAAATAATCTCCGTCAACGTCAAGATGCTGCATCCCAAAAAGAATCCCACCAATCCGCCAATGTAAACTGCCAAACAAGGAGAAAAGTATGAAAGGATAGAAGATACATTGTCAATCAATATAAAAGTTATGAAATACAATACCCAAGACATCGGCAAATGAAAACAGAACATCTCGTCGCAACTGCATCTTGGGGTAATCAATAATGCCCCACTGCAAGTTCGCCCCCAGGAACCACACCCTGGATCGCTGAAAAACAACAAAAAAAAAACAGACACAGACGCACACATAAATACAGCATCGAATCAAATCAATTCACTTGAACATTTAATTCCGAGATCGTCTATCTATCCCATCCCCCCTTCCTCCTCCCAGTGTGCCAGTGCATCACCCAAAAATCATCTCATATCGACGGAGCATCTCGGCATTATATTGAATTTTATGCCAGCACATAAAAACTATCGCAATTGTTTGGAGGGATTAAAAGCGGAAGAGTGCAGCCAAGGGGGATGCGTCATGGAGCCCTGTCCTTCGCGCACAAGACTGCTACAATTGACGGGGTTTTTTTTTCTTGTCTCCCTTCTGCTCTATTCTTTCCCAAAAAAAAAAATATCATCATCAAATGTTGCTGAGATCCTTAAACTTTTCAAACAGCGTTGCGTTCTCTGTTTCAGCTCTCGTCGATTGTGTTCATTGTTCTTTCACTCATACACACTGCGGGGAGGAGGTGGTGTTCCTCCCGGAAGGAGTAATATTGCTGATGTGCCAGATCTTACTCAGTTGCTGCCGAGGGGAGGGGGACAGTGCTTTCATCGAAACATTGTCCTTTGCCGGCATTGTGTCGAAGTGTGACAGCAGTTGAATGCTGTCAGTGCTATCATTTATATGAAATGCCGTTACGGAGAGTCCTTACGCGGCAATCGTGTGCAACGATAAAGAAAATCATAAGACGATGTTTCATCGTGGGGGGGGGGGGGGGGGAGGGCGGCGGCGGATTTTCGCTCGATGGTCAGATGTCTATCAGGCACGATTGATTTCACTTCGATGTGGACTCGTTGAACTTTTGTAAAGTGGACTTTGTCTCGTTTTGGCTTTTGGAGTGTGAGGGCGACATTGGGCGGTCTTATCTTGGGTGGAAGTGCCTCTGACTCATCCGTTGAAGACATTATCAGTTGTTTCTGGCCATTATCGGAGACAGTCTGCACATCCTTAGACTGTTTCTGAGCACCTCCGATTGGCGGAGACTCGATCGGACTGCCCTTGACTCCCTATGACTGCCTCAGACTGCCTCTGACTACCTTTAAGTCCATAGGACTGCCTCAGACACCCTATGACTGCCTCAGAGTGCCTCTGACTACCTTAGACTCCATAGGACTGCCTCAGACTGCCTCTGACTACCTTAGACTCCAAGACTGCCTCAGACTACCTCTGACTACCTTAGACTCCATATGACTGCCTCAGACTGCCTCTGACTACCTTGGACTCCACATGACTGCCTCAGGGTACCTCTGACTACCTTAGACTCCATAGGACTGCCTCAGACTGCCTCTGACTACCTTCGACACCCTATGACTGCCTCAGATTGCCTCTGACTACCTTCGACTCCCTATGACTGCCTCAGAGTGCCTCTGACAACCTTAGACTCCCTATAACTGCCTCGGAGGGTCTCAGACTGCCTGTAACTGCCGCAGATTGCCTCAGAGTACCTTTAAGTGGCTCAGACTGTCTTCAACTGGCCCGAGCTGCCTTGGGCTGCCTCTCCTGAATCCTGAACTTGTTGCCTTTTTTAACACTTCTCTAGGACCAACTGTCAAATAATCGATTTATGCATTCTCCATGCAGTCCAGCGCCGATGACACATGTCACTTTTGCGTCAAACGTCACATTCCGTTTACACTTACCATATTTTCAAGTTCGACATGTCAACCAATTCCTCCATGAAGTCATCGCAAGTCCGAGTTCTGTTCTAACCCTGCCTCCTCATTTGACAGCTGTCAAACGTCTGCCATTTATGCCCTCAAATCCGAAATTCCCCCATCGCTCATTTCGATTTTCTCACAAAATCTCATCTAAATAGGTTATCCTCAAGATCCCATCACACTTTTCTACGAAGAGACTTTTGTGGCCCCCCCCCCTGTATCCCCACATGGGGAGGGGGGCACAACCCATCACAAGCAGTTAAAAAAAGGGATACGTTCACACTTACATAGGACTGCACAAAAAAGTTAGAATCATCACAATTCGCCAGGCACTTGCAGTCGATACCCAAGGTGTCAGATTTTAGAGAGATTATCTCTTCTGTGTGTCAGCGTTGTCATCGTCGTCGTCGTCGTTGCCAAATGGATGCGAGGGAGAGAGAGACACACACAGACGGAGAGACACCAGAATGAGATGAATAAGCGAATGAAGTAGCAGCAGTTGTCAACGTCCTCGCCGTCGTCGTCGTCGTCAACGTCATCATCATCATCGTCATCGTGGCCATTATGACGAGAGATATGTTATTTCGTTCCGCATAGCCATTCCCGGAAACGAACCATCACCCAGATGATGAAAGGTACCCATGGAAGCGTGTGAAGGAAAAAAGAAACAAAAAGAAAAAAAGAGGAGAAAAACGAGGTACAGGATATTTTTATATATTACACACTCGAGATGATGAAATTAGGAGGAGCGGAGCAACAGCAGCAGAAACCGAAGCCGAAGCGGCGCGACGCGGCTAACAGTGGAACCGGCGAAACGTCGTCGGGAAACAGGTGCGCACACACACACACACACCTGTGGGGGGTGATCTGTGATGTGGCCCCGTGCTGTTAAGTGGTGGATGGTGTAGGAGCGCTTTGAGCAGGTGAACAAGCTGAAATCTGTGCGATTATTATGAATCTGATATTTATGGATGCAATTGAAGCTAGCTGCCAGCCAGCCCAAGCCCCCCTCCCACCCCCCCTCCCCGCCCCTCACAAGGCTATCATCCCCATTGGAGGTAGGTGATTCGAAAAATGGCATCATTCAGGAAGGAAGGAAGCATACTCCGGATGATGATGCTCGCTCGGCGCGCATTGCTACACTCCAGCTTTCACATATGGAATGACTACGAACGGTGGATTGTGTCGATGGGTTCGGTGGACTGCGAGGTGAACGGCGCGACCGTGGATATGATGCAGAGGTGGCTTAAGGGGCAATCTGATGGAATCATAGCTCTTGACATGGGTAACAGAGCAGCAAATACATGAAAACTGCGCTGCAGTTTTGGATAGATGCCATGTGCAGCAGGTGTGTGATACCTATTCGCCTGTCCGCCATTGAAATAGATACGGATATGCACATCCACTCACCAGCACACACACACACACACACACACACACACCCTGGATGAGACGAAATAATATTTTTCATTTCGCACCATATGGCGAAAAGGATCACCTTCGAGAATGCCAAAGTGGTGGAATACCTCGGGGGATGGAGGGAGGTTCGGGGCCTTCGTTGGATAGCAGCCACCGTTGGCATGGAACTCAATGATAAATGCGTTTTGTGCTTGGCTTGCGTTGCCTCGCCTTGGCTTGGTTGCTTGCCTTGGTATACCGACGAGAAAACACTGCAATCGAAGATGAGTGCAAGGTGTTGAGTGCAGTGTGTTGTGCAATTAAGGCCACAATCGGCCGGATGAATCGAGCGAGTGTAGGGCAGCTCCACTTAGCTGCGGCTGCCGATTGTGTGTGTGTGTGTGTGTGTGTGTGTGTGTGTGTGGATTGGTGCTGGTTGTGTGATGCGAATGAGTTGAGTTGGCCTGCCACACCCATTTGTTGCTTCTTAATTGCCTTTTGCCCCTGCAGTGGGGGGGTTAAAGCACAGGTTAACTGAGGTAAGGTCGTCGCGATTTTAAGGCATTGTGTGGAGGGTGGTTGGAGGGGAAGTTTTCTGCCGCAGGATGTCTGCCAAATCGCATTTGATTGATGCTTTCTGATAGCATCACGTTTCGGCGACTCTGCGGCTGATTCTTTTGGCCAGGCTTTCTGTCACGACCTTGGGGGAGTCTGTCGTTATTTCCTTCTTCCAATAGTTCGCCATCGTCCTTTACTTCACAGACGTTTGAAAATCAGGCTTAACTTCGGTGACTTTGAAGACTTGTTCTTGTTTGCTTCGCTTTAAGAATGTTGCAATGAACTTCTTTTAACATTGAGTTCCCCAGATTTCTACCAACTACTCTTGCTAATAGCCTATGTGTTCTACCTGCCGATATTCATATACAGAACACAGCAGCGTAGAGCACGATTTTTGTGCCTATTAAGGGCACAATGGACCCAACATCTTGGCCTAAGTGAACCACGGCCACAAAGTTGTAAGGGCCCCCAATTAACTACCTACCTAAGGCGCGATCAGATTCAGAGTGTCTAGGAGCACAAGGCGTTATAGTCACTTGGCATCGAGAGATCTGGTACCAAATCCAACAGACAACATCGCCATCACATTGTAAGTCTTCAAAAACTGCATCGATGCTGGGAGGAGTGCAGCAAGGTGATGGCAAAGAAAAGCCAGCGTATGAACTTCGTCTCAGAATTGAGCTGATGCACTCGTTGTAGCTCCTCGTCAAAGGTCCTAGATTGCAGTTAGGCATAAGCCCTAGGCAGAGCGTCATCACGGAAATGTCTTCACCGCCCTCTAGACTAGTCAGGGAACACCGCAAAGAGCTAGTTGATCAAACGCGGAAGTCCAAGTTCACCATCATATTTGTTGCAGGACATAGGAGATGCCCGGCAATGCGAAGGCTGACGAATCGGCAACCGAAATAACGGCCATTAGTATGTGGCGGGCAATCGGACGAGGAGATTCTTGGTCGCTTCGAGAGGAAAGTCCTTCGTATTGTCTTTGGTCTCGTATGTACTGATAGTGTTAAGAGGAAGGAGAATGAACGACACTCTGTACGACGAAGTCGATCTGGTCAAACGAGTTCGAGTCTTTCGTCTCAGGTGGGTGGCCATGTAGAGCGAATGGACACCAAAGATCTGGGGCGGAAAGTCTTCGACTCCAACCTTGAGGGACAACGCGGTAAAGCAAGACCACACCTTCAGTGGCGTATGCAGCTAGAAAGGGACCTCAATCTGCTGAAGGTGCGTAGACCCTACTCGATGGAGACGCATGTTGCCTGAGCCTCAGGTCCACCCCAGACTGGAGCTCCAGCCAAAGAAGAAGTATGTGGCAGGCGATCAAGCCTAATGAGAAGACACCGTCGCAACTGTATTGACACACCAGAAGAAAGAACTTTGGCACACTTCGTCTATGCCTGTCGAGCATTAGCTTGCGCTGGACAACGGGTGGTGGGCAAATCCTTCCTCGTTTATCTCCGAGAGGACCGTCATGGAACAAGTTGACTGCCTAAACTCGACTCAAGCTAACAAATTGACACATATTCCTAATCAGGTTTTTTTTAAAAAGAACACGTACATGTGCATCAAATACTCCTTGTCGTGATAGGCTACTCAATGCCTACGGGAGCCTAGTCAGCCTTACTTTACAAGACAGATTTAAGGGTCCCAAAAACTCCCAGCTTTTGGTGCACGAACATTCATGCGATTACTTCCCCCCAGATGTACAGATGAGCAATAGGTCAGTGGATGGACGCACGTGTCAGAGCACGTCTCACTTAGGTCCTAGTGGACCCATTGTGATGAGCAGATGCAAATGAACAACAACTTTTCTCTGGTTTCAGATAATCTTCTTATCGGTCTCGTCTTTCTGGCTAGAGTCATCACAAGGCTTTAAGCATTCATATGCTATCGACGGAGGGCAGGCCAAGGTTGTTGGTAGGTCCCAGACTGACAGGAGTTGTGTTACGATGCCTCCTAGTGCTCAGGCCAGGTAAAGATGACGAACAAGCCAAACAAGCAAGTCTTGAGAAGTCCACACTAGTCAACCAGAACTTGGTGGAGCAGAGTTGGTCTTAGGAGCTGCAAGAAAGTCTCTAGAGATGCTGGTCCTGTTTACTTTCATCCAACACATATATGCTTTGACAGATATGTTCTACAATGGATCGTACCAGATCTGCGTGGATCTGCCTAAGTCACTGCAACTTTACCTACCGTTGATCTCCAAGCACAAGTCAGTGACTCTAGAGAGGTGATGCCGTGAATGTGTGTTGATGTGTCCTGGAGCGAATCATGAACCTCCAGTCACACCCTGGTAGACTCCTCTCCTCGTGAGGAAACATAAACCAAGCGCAACACGCGTGGCTGCTGCAGAACCTCGGCTCAAATGGTTCCTTACGAGGTTTGGTCTAAGATTCGAGGCTGTTGCAGTGGACGATTCTGTCTTGTTGACTGTCACAGACCACACACAGGTCCTGTTCACTGTCCCAAATCAGATAAAGGACAACTTGGGCTGATCCAAGTGAAACATTATGAACATCTACTAACCAGCCTGCTGAACTGCCCAAAGAAACAACTGACAAAAGCAGTCAACTTTGCCTCCAAATATCTCAAAAACGGTGACCTTAAGAAAAAAATCCCACAGGACCAATTTTCTAGACTGATCAATTTTCTTTCCAATTCAATTAAGACATACTCCAAAGTACAGCTATTTGAGCCTGTTTGAGGATGTAACAGAACACTCGATTTCCACTTTTTCAGACCAAATTCCTGTGTGATTATCTTGGAAACCGGATGTCCTTCGAAAAATCCTGCTGCCACATTTTCTAGATGAACATATGCTCTTTGACGATTTCAAGTTTCAATCAAATCCTTCAAGCGGTTTAGAAAATATCGATGTTTTCCCGAACCACCAAAATCGTCAAAAAGCGATTTTCGATTCCGCAAAAAACTCGACCTGAAAGCGAATCTATTTCTCACAGAATTTGGTTTTCCGAGAAATTCTATCCGTTTTGTCGGCGCTTTTGACTTTAGAAGCTTATAACTCGAAAACGGTGAGTTTAACGGTAAAATTCATAGGGCTCGAATTTGTGGGGAATCTCATTGTCTTGATGATGAGCTAAGAGTTGGACAGATTTACCGTTATTTGGTGTACATTTGGAAGAATAATCATGAACAGGTGGGGAAATTCAGACAAAATGATGGAAGCTTTGAAAAACTTTGTTGTTCTTGAATGTGTGGAGATTCAGAGACTCGGAGTTGGTTTGCCAAGCTTCACTTTTAGTCGTCAGGTGGTTTTTGGTGATGGGGAGTCCTGAGCGGGTGGTAGGAGGGCTTCAATTGGGGTGACTAGTGATTAGTGGGACGTTGCTCGTTGAATGAGTGGATTTTTACCATTAACAGCAGAGTTCTGCTTCTCTGATCTTCTATTGCACACCCCACTGTTCACCCTTTACCCACATCCACACTCAAATCACCCACCTCGAATCAAATGTAAAGAAAAAAATAAAAATAAAACGATGTTATATCCAGAATTTGATTATAATTTCCATTCCATCGTGACACACAACAAATTGTCTCATCAACAATCGTCCTTAATTTATCCACGATCCGTGAGTGAAAGGAGCACAAGAAGAAAAAAAATGAATTCCTTCCATCGTGGTCAGAAGAGTGCCGCGCCAGGACGCCATCATCATCTCCTCGGTGTGCGGGCAACAAAAACGAAGATTATTTTCACAAGATGATTATATCCCCGTCGTTCTATGTGCGTGCTTGGGTGTGGCTGTGTGTGTGCTATAAATGAAAAAAAGGACACACCAACAATAACAACAACAACAAGAAAAAAATAAGGAAACGAAGCACATTAAGACGACTCAAAGAATGAAGGATAAAACGCTCGCCAAAGAGGATACTTACTTTTTATTTGCGCCAAACATGAAAGACCATTGAAATCACAAACAGGCAAGGTCCTACCGCCTTTCACTATTGGCCATAACAGGATTTGTTTTATTATTTCAACGTTTTCGTCCGGTTTTCCAGGAGTTGCATGAGCCATGGCATTTCAAATGGACAAGAGAGAGAGAGAAGGACATTATTACTTGGCTTGTGAAAATTGGATTACATCGGTGTATGTAGGTGCTTAGCGTGCTTCCCGAGATCATTCGAGAGGCGAGCGTGGAGGAGTGCAGCGAAACACACCATGTAATGGGTCAACAAAAACTAACAGCATCGTCTTCGTCGGCGGAGGACGATGGAATTACATGCAATTGCATGCGAGGTTGTGGCATGTAAGGGACTCCTTGTTCGAGGTGGACACGAACGTGAACATGAACGAGCAGCGATTGTGATTTTCTGATGGTCATGAGTGTTATTTCGACGAAAATGGGAGATTCTGGGAATCGACGACGAGATGAGATGGAGATTAGAGACGTTGAAGATGTTTTCTTATCTTCAAGGAGTCAGGGAGGACGACGATGGATACAAGAACGTGTCCAATTATCGCTTGTAATGGAATTAAATCCTTAAAGACCTCTTCGCATCCTCCACTCACCACCAACGCCGTGCATCCGGGAAGCGCGCGCATATGATTTATTGGCGAAAGGATGAGCTCAATATCCGTTCGCTGCATCCTTCGCGCCCCCAGAGCTTCCCACATTCCGGCATCGTAATAAATTTTAAAGACTCCCCGTCGGAGACTATGTGTGTGCATTCTTCCATCCGGCAACGGAGACAGAAAGAATATTTTGAGTCGATCCTCATTAAGGACCCTTCTGCCTCAAGGAGACTCCTTCACGGATTGTTACACGCATGCAATAAAATGAATCAACTCTACTGGCCATTCATGTCCTTTTTTTTTTTGAAAACGAAACCTCGCATCCTTGATTACGGCAAAAAAAATTAATTAACTATTTTAAATTCCATCCTGCCACTGGGGAGGTGGACGTTTGGAGTGGAGCATCCTCCTTGCATTCTCCCCACTTTTTTTTTAACCCGCAGCGACAGGGCGCTTTCAATTACAGCAGATGTGCGTCCGAGTGCCGGCGCGGCGATGGTATGATGGGCATCTGATCTGGGCGCGTGCTATGACCAAACGCGTGTCTGAGGTCCTTAACGCATTGCGGGGGCCAGAATACAGTGAGTGCCGTGTAATTGGCGAAATCCGCTTTTGGTCGGAATACTGGAATATGAGATGGTTTTTTTTTTTTGTGATTCCACTGTAATTCTCATTTCATGCGGAGCCCACTTGAGGGTCAATTTATTGTCGAGCGCGCAGCTCGCCGGGAAATAATTGAAAAGTTCACCGACGAGTGAGAAACTACTTCGGAATATTAATTTCACCATTGGTGAGGGGATGGGGGATGGTGGAGGGGGAGGCGTTGTAGCCTTTGTGTAGCGGCCACTATGGTTACATTCGAGTGAATGCCCCTCTTATGGTGTGTAATGAAGAGGTTAATGTTGTTGTGCGGTGGATGTGAATACAGATGAGTTGTAAGCGGCGTGCAAGCGATGCAAGGCGAGCGGGAAGAGTGGAAGAGCAAAAATTAAGAGCCCTAGGTAATCCCTTGGCGTGGAAGGATTTCGCTTGAGAGACCACTTGCAAAAGGTTGTGTTTTTTTTTTTTTTTTTTGCCCGCATTTTAACTGAACTCTTTAATAAGCAGCGAGGCGTCTTTAAAGCTTTTTGTATGAAAACAATGGGTTTAATCTAGCGGGAGGATAAATGTGGTGGGATGTTAAGCTCCCACTGCCTAAGTGAATGGTTTGGGACTGGGAGCTGGCTTCTACGGATCAGGGCCAGGCTTGGTTTAGTTTCGTTCAAGTTCAAGGGCTTCTAGAAGTGGAGAGGTGTTAATGCAGAAATGATGTCAGAAAGTTGAAGGCATAAACTTCGGACAGAAGCCTGTCAGAACGAAGAGGAACAGCTAGGCAGAATGTTCCACTCCACTCCATGGACGATGGTAGAAGAGAATTCCGTCCCTCTGACCTAGATGCAGTCAAGATAGCGATATCGAGACTAAAGTCGAACAGAGCAGCTGGTGCAAACGGACTGCCTGCAGAACTCTTTAAAGCAGCTGGAGATGAGATGGTAAGGTACATGCACTAACTCATCTGTAAGATATGCTCGGAGGAGCCTCAGTATCCACAAAAAAGGAGACCTCTTCAATGGCGCCAACTACAGAGGGATTAGTCTCCAAAGCATCGCTTATAAGATCTTCTCTACTGTTTTGTGTGAGCGCCTGAAACCATTCGTCAAACGACGTAATAGGTCCTTATCAGTGCGGTTGATGATGGCCGGGCAAGTCCACAATCTCGGCAGATGCTGGAAAAAAACCCAAGACATGCAGATCGACACCCACCACCCATTAGTCCATTTCAAGGCCGCATATGACAACGTGCATAGAGCCAATCTGTCGGAACGGAGGCGGCGAAAATGGGTTTAGCAGTGAATGAGGGCAAAACGATGTACGAGTACATGCTGTCATGTTGTCAGGGACGCACAACATCGACGAATCGGCCAGAACGTCACGTCGTAGCCAGCTTTAACTTCGACTTAGTTAAGGACTTCGTCCACAAGGTCAGCCGACGCCAGCTAAAACGTGTCGAAGGACAGTTGAGGAAGAACTTCTACCTGAGTAGTACTTTTTTTCCCCATGTGGATACAACCCATGTGGCGAAGGCAACGACACCGCGACCAGCATAGATCTATTGTATCGGTGGGTTGGAGTTAAATCGGAGGACGTACTACTTCCCTCATGAGAGAGAGTAAGTCTTTTGTGGTGGAGTGTTTTAAAACCACTGAAGTGAGTATCTCGTGACACCTGATGAGAGAACAATAGCACGCACAACACGAGTGATCGCTGACAAGCTAGGCCCTAGCCCACTAAGGGCTGTAGCGCCACCAATGCTATTATTATTATTAAGTGAATATCTCCCCATGGAAGATACGTTTCCTTAACCCTATTAATGCCGGACATTCAAGGTAGAGCCCACGCACCCTGTCTTGACACAAGTTTAATTTGTTAAGGCAATAGTTCAGGCCACAATGGCCGGTAGGAAAGCTGGTTAGCAATCTCATGTTTTCTTTTAAGCCTGATTAATGGTTTGGATTGTGTCCACTGGTTCTGGGCGAAGTTTGTTTTCCCATTCGTTAATCAGAGTTGCGGCTGCCGTCCAATTGACATTACTGTACGGTCCATCTGCGAATTCGTTGCCTGCGATCCCCCTGTGACCCTTCACTTTGTTGTATCTGGCTGCAAGGCGATTTTAGAGTGTCATAGCAACATTTATCCGTTTTGGGGTCCACTAGGTTCGACGAGAGAATCTTTAGTGCTGCTTGACTGTCGGAAAATATCAGTATATTAGTGCCCTTAATGCCTTTGTGGAGGTTTTGTCTGGCGCAGATCTCGACGGCGTGGATTTCGGCTTGGAACACTGCAGGATTCAAACCCATTGGTATGGAGATCCTTGTGTTGGGTCCAAAGACTGCCCTGCCACCACTCCAGATTCCATCTTTGATCCGTCTGTGTACTAAATCAGACTTCTAGGGTCTTGTGCTGGTACACCATTAGACCAGCTTGCGCAGTCCATGGTTTCAACTTCGAAAAGTCCACCGAAACAGTGTTGCCTGAACATAATATTCGGCATTGTTCAATACATGTCTATATTGGGAATTGAGTTGAGTATGCTGTGGTGACCTGTTAATTTAACGTCGAGGTTCGACGATTATCGGTTTAAATACGTGCTTTGATATTTTCTAGTAATAATATAACATAATTCTGTGCTTGAGCACATCTACACGAAGCTACCTTTCCAATGGTGTAAGTGTCATGCCATTCGGTTGAGTAAAACGGTGTATAAGCGTATCACAAAAATCGGCAGCTCGTACTTATAAAAGGATTTTTAATAGGGACTTGACAACTTTGAATTTAATTTGTGAACGCACTCTTTTAATGATCATTAAACTGTCACTGTCAATTTACTCAGTAAACTCAACATTGTCATCATGGTAAAGTACACGAACGAGCAACGTCTACAAATTATACAAATTTTCTGCCGAAATTCTGAGTCGTTCTGAGTCGGCAACTTTAAGAGCACTTTCAGTGACGAAGCTCATTTTTGGCTCAATGGCTTCGTCAATATTTTGGGAAAAATGCGTTATTGGTCGGCTGAAAATCCACATGTGCTTCATGAATCACCACTTCATCCACAAAAAAATAACTATTTGGTGCGGTTTGCATGCCGGCAGCGTTAGTGGGCCATATTTTTTCGGCGATGATAACGATCTCCACGTTACTGTGAATGGACAGCATTATCGCGCCATGATTAAGTAAGAATGGTGAGCGTTTCATCTCATCTCAAGAAATGGGCCAGTCCACCATTTAACGCCGCTTGACTATTTTCTGTGGGGCTACGTTAAGTCATTGGTTTATGCCAACAAGCCGAAGATGTTGGAGGAGCTCAAAGCCAACATTGAACGCGAATAGCGACCGTTTTGGCCGAAATGTGTGGCCGAGTCGTTGAAAATAGGGTCCAACGACCGCTGCGAACGTGCGCATTGTGGCCGTATGAACGAAGTCAAGTTCTATTCATAAGTGCTTTGATTGTACTTCAAGCCGATAAAATTTCAAAACATGGTTTGCGTTTTATTTAAAAAAAAGTTGTCCGGTCCTTATTGGAAAATCCTTTGTATAGATACTTAAGCTACACATTGATGGCATATCTAGCAGCTATCTTCCTAACGAAGATTGGTAAGAGTGTCAGCCCAACTATAGCTTCTAGAGCTATCGTGGGCCAGTTGCGCATGGGAGCTGTTATTCCAAGACAGGCAATACGTCGTAGTTTCTGCTACTATTTGGGTGTTTTGGGCCACCAAACTATGGCTGCGTATGTGATTATGGATCTCGCCATCATTGTGTACAACCTATGAATAATTTTGGGAGAGAGACGTGCTAAGTCTTGCCGTCTACTGGCCCACAGTGCTCTGGTAGCACGCTCTATGGCGGACTTGATATGCGAGTGCCAGTTGTTCGTCTTTCTCCAGGATTCCTCCAAGATATTTGACCGCGCTGCAATACATTAGTGTGGTGTAGTGTGATTTTTATTGGTCCAAGGTTGACACAAAAGAGGACTCCTTGAGAAGGGGCACTAGAACGGTCTTTCAGGGATTGATAGATAAACCTTCTGTGCTACACCATTCCACGACTTGTGTTAGTGCGCAGAATACACGGAACAACATCTCAAGAGAAGCTCCAAATAGAGTCAGGTTTAGAAGCATCGTGGAGGCCAGAAGAAGACTGCTTCCCAAACCCACTGTCCACCTCACCACTTCCACTCGATACTCATCCCCACCTCGTCGACCCTCAATCCGACACAATAACATTTTCATTCAGTCACCCCACAGAAAAGTCGCGAGCAAATTCCAATGCCTCCTCATTTGCAAGGACCCACCATAAATGCGAGTAAGCGTCGCCATTAAAATGTGTGATAATTTTTAAATTTATCCGCCGCCAAATAAAATTGATTCGAAATGTTAATGGAAATAGCATTTTTGGCATTTTCACCCCACCCACCCACTCCCCCCCCAACTCGTTTATTTTGAGATATTGTATTTTGTGCCGTGGCCATGCATTTGCTTCGATGGCTCGCATTATTTGCGGCAATGGCGGCGGCGGTGGCATCGGCGGCATCAGTGGCGGCGTTTATATAATTAATTGATCACACAAAGGAATTTTAATTAAATTTTAAACAATGTAATTTATTTGGTCAACTGATTTGAATTGGCTTCAATTGTGTGTTGTTTCTTTTATCGTTTTTGCCCCAAAAGCCACACGGAATGCATGCCTGTAGTGGCAAGAGTTGTGCTCAGTCAATGTTTAAAGGACATCCTCCCTCTCTGCCCCCTCTCCTCGCGCTTCCTTACCTTTGTTCCGATAAAAGTGCGGAACACACTTGCACACCCTCAAAGCTAGCTTCATGCGGCATTCGGTCAGGCACAGGCCGTAGCTGTAGATCGGCACGGTCATCATCTCGTCGGCTTCATGCGGAAAGCGGCACTTCCTCTGGTTGATTTTGAAGCTATTGCAAAAGTCAAACATTAACATAAACACCGTTAAACGGAAACAACCCAACCCAGCCGAACTTACTCCTTCGCTCGAGGCGTTGTAAAAGTTTCCAAAGCAATCAGCTCCACAGTTGTATAGTCACTCTCGGGGAATGTGTATCGCTGCTTGGAGATATTCGGAATGTCGCCGGCACTGTGAAAGTACACATCGTATCCTGTCGATAAGTTGATAATCTGTGCATAGATCTCCCCATCCAATGGATGCACTGTCACCCGCTCGCCATGGTCGACCAGATCCCAATCACTGGCCAGCCAATATCTGTGCGATGTTGAACATCAAAATTCAGGCTCACTTCAATTCAAAAAAATACTCACTCGTAGGAGCTGTATTGGCCGACAAGTGTGTTCACGGAATAACAGATGCCCAGCTCGGTAATCGTCTGGTACATGTTCATCTTGACAGTTGTTCCGCTGCTCAGCTCCGGTTCAAAGTTCCACTTCAGCTCGAACAGTATATCCAGATACTTGGCGCTTGGTATGCTAAAAGTTTTATTCATCGGCAAACTTTCGATATTATCATACGACAGGCTGGCGAGCTTGTCGATAAAAACACGGAAATCCTCTTTGTCCTCGTCGGTTGGAAAGTTTTGCTTATGAATTCTGCATTAGGACACCAGAAGGGAGTGTGAAATAAAGGATGTACAGACCACATCACAGGGCACACACACAGGGCACGACCAGGGCAGGCGTTTTTGAATTAAGTTATGATGTGACAAAAGAGGCGTGCCAAGTGGAAAGGATTTCTTCGGAAAGTTATGAAGAACATGCCGTAGGATGGCAAGGTGTAGGCGTGCAAATGCAAAAAGCGGTCCACAGCACAGGGGAGGCCTAGTTCAGGATTTGCATAAGAATGAGACATCGATGGCCGACGGCTGCGAAGAGGGGCATGGTGGCTCACTTGGAATGCAAGTTGGGCTTCCTTCTGCAGAAGGACACAATTTACTTTTTATGCCATGGCAAGGGAATGAAGGAGGTCTACTAGTCGTTATCCATTCTAACCGCCTTCGGGCGATAATTGTGGTCAGGTCTTTGCTCTCAACACTGTCGCAGGACTTTGAAAGGAATGAAGTTGTCTGCGAGATGACGAGGAGGGGGTGGGGGGGGGATACTTTCATCCAGAGTGTATGCCCCGAAGGCAGTTCTGCAAGTGAACTGGATGGAGTACTCATCATTTTGTCTTAAATCAGATTAAGGTGCAGGAACATGGTCAGAAACATCACTTCTGTTTTTGTGCCATCAATTCTTTTCATTCTCTCCCTCGAGCCTCTATCGAGCCCCAGCATGCAAATTTCATTCAGTCCAGCATCGGAAAATTCATTTAATTTATCGTAAGATGAATCGAAGCGTCCATCTGTGGCACAGGATATGTGGTGTGGATCGAATTAAAGAGGACTCTGCACTCGGAAGCACTCAAACGTTCGACTTTGCCAAAGCTCTCTGCCACGCCTTGAAACATGCTGTTGGCATTCACTCAACTCCATTGCAGAATCCTCCCCGAACTTGAAGCCACCAAATCTCTTGAAAGAGCCCAGAGCCATGTTGTCCCTCCTCATCACTTGCAGAATCCTCCTCGAACATGGAGCCACGAATTCTCTTGCAGAAACCTCTTGAACGAACCCAGCGCCACGTTGTACCTCCTCATCACTTGCAGCATCCTTTACGAACTTGGAGCCACGATGCCTCCTGCAGAAACCTCTGGAAGATCCGATGTTCTTTGCAGATTCCTCTAAAAAATCCCGAATTACGAGTCGCTTGCAGAATATCCCTCGACCCAGAGTCCTCCTCGCACCCAGAGCCATGAAGTCTCCTTCTCAAACCTGCTCCTGGCATTCACTCGCCTCCATTGTCACGACGTCCCTTGCCATCACTCGCAGCCTCCTCCGGCAGGACCCTTTCGAAATGACTTCATTTATTGAAATAATTAAAAATTTGGCACGACATCAACCAGCCTCAGTCCGGTCAACTTCAACTGCCACTGACCACAAGTTAGGCTCAGTCTCTCACACACACCCCATCCCATACATGTACTCACAGTAAAAATTCCTCGACCTTATTCTCGTCGACTCGCTTATGAGGGCAGACAGTGAGACTGGGGAAGCTCGTATTCCACAGCAGCTTATTGCGATCCATTGAGATAACCATCGGTGATGTTTGAAAGCGTTCCCATGTCCTGTGGCTAAGCGATACGACTCCGAAAAACGCAATGCAGATGAATACCAGCCATAAAACCCTGTGTGTGTTTGGAGAAGAACCAACAAAAAAAAAGAAGAAAATTACAAACTCACACTCACTTGGCTTCGGAGATGCACCACCAGGAGATTCCTCCTATCTCGCACACACACACACTCACTCACAGGGTGGCAGTCATTCGCACACACAATCTTAAATGGTTCCCCTTTCCCAACTGTTGTGGAGAAAGGGAAGGAAAAAAAAAAACCAGTGAAACAGTTGAAAACTTTATGAGCCATTATGGCGGCAACCTAAATTTACTCTTGGACCAATTTTATTGTCACATAGAACGGAAGCCAAGGGGCGAGGCGAGAGAGTGGACTCCACGCGCGAAGACAATCGCTTAAAGGTGGCACACATCGGGCTTAGCAAGCACGCCTTTATGTTGTGTTCGTCGCCGCAACGTCCTGCCAGAGGGATTCGCGCACCACATCGATCCCGGATGTGGCACAATGTTCCCCCTTTCTTTCATCGGATAAGGACGAGGCGAAAAGTGCCAAATTGTGTAGAGGGATGTACGTGTGCGTGTGGTTCTGTTTTTAGGATCTGTGTCCTATCCATGGTTCGTTGTCCGGATCATTGGCCACATCTTCATGGTTATTGTCATCATCATCATCATTCGCCGTAGTTGCTGGGTCCATCCACACGCTGACAAACCGACGGCCTCCCTACGTCCCATCCTTTCAGCCAGGCCCATTATGATGTGTAATTCGTTTTAACTGCAATTTAAGTCAAGTCAACGAATTGGGTTTATTGGATATTCCCCATTCGTTGGTGGGCCGCGTTGTAGTTCTTTTGCCCATTCACCCGACGATGACTGCGGCAACGATGGGAAGGAGAGCCAGAGAGAGAGTCCTCAATGAATGTGTCCTGCTCCAGGATGGGGTTATTATTGGCAATGAATTGTAACAATCAGTTGTAATTGATACGCCGGCAGACCGAGATGACGGTCGTAATCAATTTGGTTAATTAAATTGCCCGATGAGGGGTAGTTTTGTCCATCGACTTAATGGACGGATAGATGAACTGAAGCTTGATTGTTATTGAGATCATGGATCAAGTGGTTTTTTTTGGGGAAATTGATGGGAAGAGTGGGAAGATTTGTCGATCGTGATTCAGGATTATTCATGTGTTTCCCCCCCCCCCACCCCACTTCCCTTTCCCCCCTCACCCCAACAACTGGATGCCCATAAATCACTGGTAAAGTCAAAGCGAAGATGTTGCTTTAATTGGCCCTCCCACCCTCGGGTGGCGAACGATTGGTTGCATTACATTCATATCGCCAGCTCCTCATGGACTTGGGATAACTGAAATCAAATTGTGTGTCCCGGACCATCCTGGACCATCCCTCGACGCACCCGGTTCACGGTATCACGTATCTTTCTTTCAATTATATGTGCGTCGAGCGAATTTCCCCGGCAGCACGTAATTATTGACCCGATTCCGCCTGGAGTCGGACACCAGCTCTCTCACACACACGCGCAGTCCAGTAGTCCTTTGGGTTGACCACTGTGTGCGTACATCCTTACTTACAGCACAGGACGCCAGAGGATTCAAACGAAAGCCAAAAACGGTATGCCGGACATTTTGTGTGATTAAGCTCCTCTCGGTGGATAATTTAATTCGGTTATCCTGATGGATGTTTGCATGTGTGTCCTCCCCAGCAACATACACGCACGGATCACACTCCACGACGATGCTGGCACAATCGAAAAGAAATTTCAATTCAAGAGACATGCCATAAATTACATTCGGACCCTCTTTTTGGCCAAAAAAAAAACACACACACACATTTTTCTCTCTTAAAGCCCAAGTCAGAGACTGCTTCCGTTCGTCCTTCGCAAAGGGGGATGGATATTCATTGGTCGTCGACGAACAACGAGGACAACCGAAGGATATGTAATCCTAGGGAATTAGTGAAGTGCCCACGTGATGAAGGCTGTGTTAATTGAATTGTCGTTGGTTCGCGTGCGCCTCTTGCCCGAAAGAGTCTTGTTGCTGACATTAATCAAGTCGTCGTCTTGCTGACTTCGGTTGCTGCTGGCCACGGGAGGGGGAGGGAGTGTCCTTTTTTTCTACTTGACTTATAATTAATAACAGTAATTAATGATGTTTTGCAAGTGAGAATTAAATAAGTGAGTTTCGGGTCAGATTAAAGGACCTTGTGCTTGTTCTGCTTCGAATGAGGATGTGATGGCAGATGTCCTGCCTGCGTGGGAGGGTGTGTGGACAAGAGAAGAGATTTTTGCACTGCATTAGACGTGAGCGAGAAGTGCTTTAAGCTGATTTAATTCGTCGACGTCGACGGGAGTTCACACTTGTCGAAGTTGACAGTGGAGATTGGTAATGAAAGGGGAGACATCTCCCCTAAATGGGGGGACGACTATTAAGATTTGGATTCCTTTTAGACATTCAGCACGTCCCAAGACGATTAATCAGGCGTGTTCATCACAATTGTCTGACATCTCGTAAATAGACAGTCCTAAGCTACACACAAACAATGTCAAGGCTTTGTCCTTGTGATCCTAAAATTTTTCCAAGAATATTACCCCCCCCCACCCACCCAACTCCACCACCAGACCGATATTCCATATAAAATTTCCATCCATTAAAACAAAACCTTAAAACCATAAAACCACAAAACCCCTTACCACCGATCTAGTACATTTTTACAATAAAAAATTGCGCGCCGAGAATTCTCTCCCACGACTTGTCATAATGTCAGCCATCAATTGCTCAGCCGTCAGCGGATGTCCGCACTGTGTCAGCGGAAGTTTCAGCAGATCTGTCAGTGCAGTGAAACCTCGTTTGATCGGTGAAAATTTTCAAAAAAAGAAAAATTGCATTTCCAGGTGATTTTCCGACTCAAAAATATGTTCAAAATAAAGTTAAAGTGCTCAACTCAAACGATTTCATGAAATTTCAGTGTTTTCCGATGGATTTGTGTGCTTTTGGGCGAGATGAACTTCTTGATCTGAAATGGCCGAGAGCAACAACAATTTGCTGCAACGAATTTGACTTGGAAGACATTTTGTGGAAGCGAGTGTGTGGAAATTGGTAAGCGGACGATTTATTCAAGTTTTGGCCTGATTTTGAGCAAAAATTCATAGATTTCAGTGTGAATAGAAGAAAAGACGTATTTTGAACAAGAAATTATGCGAAAATGGTGAAAATCGTCTTGAATATCATTCGAACTTCTCCCCCTTGAGTATAAAACAGTCTACAGTTCGATTTGGTCTCGTTCAGAAGCCCCTCTTAAGTGAATCGTTGTCGTGTCCACCTCGTTCTCGTCCTGAAGCCCTCGCGAGTGAATCGATCCAGAAGCCCCTCACGAGTGAATCATTCTTGTGTACACCTCGTCCAGAAGCCCCTCGCGAGTGAATCGGTCTTGTGTCCACCTCGGTCTCGTCCAGAAGCCCCTCGCTAGTGAATCGATCTAGTGTCCACCTCGGTCTCGTCCAGAAGCGCCTCACGACGGAATCATTCTTATGTTGACCTCGGTCTCGTCCAGAAGCCCCTCGCGAGTGAATCGGTCTTGTGTCCACCTCGGTCTCGACCACAAGCCCCTCCCTAGTGAATCGATCTAGTGTCCACCTCGGTCTCGACCACAAGCCCCTCGCTAGTGAATCGATCTAGTGTCCACCTCAGTCTCGTCCAGAAGCGCCTCGCGACGGAATCATTCTTATGTTGACCTCGGTCTCGTCCAGAAGCCCCTTTCGAGTGAATCGGTCTTGTGTCCACCTCGGTCTCGTCCAGAAGCGCCTCGCGACGGAATCATTCTTATGTTGACCACGGTCTCGTCCAGAAGCGCCTCGCGAGTGAATCGGTCTTGTGTCCACCTCGGTCTCGTCCAGAAGCGCCTCGCGCCGGAATCATTCTTATGTTGACCTCGGTCTCGTCCAGAAGCCCCTTTCGAGTGAATCGGTCTTGTGTCCACCTCGGTCTCGTCCAGAAGCGCCTCGCGACGGAATCGTTCTTATGTTGACCTCGGTCTCGTCCAGAAGCCCTTCGCGAGTGAATCATTCTTGTGTACACCTCGTCCAGAAGCCCCTCGCGAGTGAATCGGTCTTTGTGTCCACCTCGGTCTCGACCACAAGCCCCTCGCAAGTAAATCGATCTAGTGTCCACCTCGGTCTCGTCCAGAAGCCGCTCGCGTCGGAATCATTCTTGTGTCCACCTCGGTCTCGGCCGGGAGCCCCTCGCGAGTGAATCGGTCTAGTGGCCACCTCCGTCTCGTCCAGAAGCTCCTCGCGATTGAATCGATCTGGTGGCCACCTCGGTTTCGTTCAGAAGCCAATCGCGAGTGAATCCCACGAGTCCCTTAATCGCCTCTAACGTGAAAGTGAAGTGAAGTGCAATTGTGTTTCCGTCTCGCAACGACTCGTGGGCAATCGGGAGTGTATCTGGAGTGCGCGAGTGAAGTGAAGTGTTATCCATCGTGGGACAAGAGCGAAGCAGGTAGGTCTTCTGTCTGGTTGACATCACATCAAGCCATCATTGCATCAAGCCATCCTCCGGTAAGTGAGCTTCCATTATCGACAGCAAGCCGTGGTCTTCGGGAAGTTGCTCTAGATGGTCAACGGAGGGTGGGTTCGCGATGGCTAGGGGGTCCGAGTGTTAGCAAGTCGTTTGGGTGATCTAGTTCCTCAGAATGTATTTCCTTCTCTTTTTCAGGAACCGCAATCTCCTGCTTACCTCTACGGTTCAGCAGGTGAATTGGCGATATTAGGGCGCTTCTGGGGGTCCTTTCGTCTCTGAATTTTGTGGTGGGCTTGGGGGGGTGTTTTTTTCACAGGTGCTGAGGACATCTACGACTGGACAGGAAAGATCTGCAGATTGTTCCACTTTTTCGACAGGTTTGGCAAATGTTTCTCTGTTTTGTAGGCTTTCTTGTGGCTGGGGACTTCCGAAGGGAGTCCTTGGCGTTAGGCTTTCTTGCGTGGCTAGTGACTTCCGAAAGGAGTCCTTGCTGTTAGGCTTTCTTCTGTCCATTGCGTGACTATCGTGTGCACTTTGAATAACTCTTGGGAACTCTGAAAAGGTCTTGAAGAAGATGACAAGTTATTGATTTAGCGAGTCAAGTGGGATTAGTCTTAAATGAACCCAAGCTACATTAAAAGCTTGCGTTAATTTGAGAGTGACCCCACTCGAAGGGGTCTTAGCTTCTCGTTCACCAGGTTTCAAGTACTTCTCTTATCGAAAAAGTATTTTATTAAACATCGATTCTGTGCAACATCCTCTTAGGGAGTCCTTATAAAGTTACGGACTCTAACAACCAGCAGTCTTCCAGGCCCTTGACCCCCAGGGGTCCGCCGATCACAGGCTTAGAATGGCTGTTCTAGGCTGTTGAATGAAAGACTGCCTAGCGTGCTCTTCCTGGATGCTGAAGGAACGGGGCCGTGTTTGCTGAGGTAATGCCGAAGGGATTGTCTTCTGGTCCACCAAAATAGATAGCAGTGAACTGCCAAGCGTAGGGCTTTGTGGCGAAGACTCTTGAGCTCGGGCCTTCATCCGTCTAAGATCCGTCCGGGTACTATTCCAAGGGAAACGTTGTCCCAATCTCCCCTGTTGGCGATTACAGTCCTGTGATTCGGTTTGAAGCCATCGAAGTGGGTTATGTAATCTATTTGCTTGGAAATCTGAAGTAATTCTTTTCCGCGGTTGTGGTCTCTTAACCTTTCAGCTATATTCGGGACTGTAAGCTTCCTCTAGACGTCCAAGGGAATCAAATAAATTTCCAGAGGGAGTCTGATACCGACGTTGTGGGTCTGAATGCTCTCGTCCACATGCATATCTCTAAATTCTTTTTTACTAGCTACCTACAGCAAATTACAGATACAGTCTTACCATGACAATAATGGGCAAAAGTGAATCGCCGAGAGGTGAGAATCGTTCTTGTGCTAAACTCGGTCTCGTCCACCTCGTGAGAAAAAAAGCCGATCACAGTCGGTGTATTCATGGCTTACCAAGAATAAAGTCGAACCATCGATGCCCGTGAGCCTGATGATTCACCACAGATCATGTTCAACTACACCCCAACTTCAACACAAACATCCTCTGACAACCGCCGTCTCCGACAGACGCTCCCTTTGAGAAATCACTGGCTTACTAGCCGACAATCATTTCTCCTTTTTTTTTTTTGTAATGTTCCCCTTGAATGGCAGCCTTTTGTTTGCATTTTTCTCCACTCATTTCCATTTTTCACAGCCAATTCCATGCAATGATTGCGACTCATCTGATATCGAATTAAATCCTTTAATCAGAACGCGAATTCTATTCAATTTAATTACGCGAGCAACTGAAAAATGCCACAGACGCAGCAGCAAGCAGCACCTTTTCAAGTCAGCATGCAGTGCTCTCCACAATTTTCATTTTTTTTTCTCCCCCCTCCCCCCATCGTTTCATGATAAATCAATCTTGATATCACCCATGCCCATGCCATCGCATCGCGGCGCATCACATCACCACCACCACCACCACCACGGAAGAGTGGCGGAGAGAAGCACTTCAAATCACACCGTTCGTCCTGTTTATTGAATTCGGGGTGCAATTCCCATCCGCAAATCGCATTCGAATGTTAATTTAATTAAAGCGAGAATAAAAACGAAACGAAGAGCACAACGCACCCTTTTCCATTCCATCCAGCATCACGAATGAGAAACGCCAGGCATACAAAAGCCAGCAGCAGCAGCATTCTGGCAATCATCACAGCGCGCTATTGGCACTCAGACACCATCCGCAGGCAGGATACCACGGCAGAATGGAAAATCGAACAAACTGCAGCTAACCTAATTTTTTTGCAACAAAAAAAAAAAAAAACGGACCCCCTCTTTTTTGTTCGTCCTTCTCGGTGGAGGGGGGTTGTGTTGGGTGAAACTTTTGCTTTAATCTGCACACACACGGACACGCTCTCCTCCCGAGAGCAAACCCGATAGAAATGTGTCCTGATCAAATGGTGTCCTTAAATTCAAATTGTCGTCGAACATTCGAGTGAATGGGTTTTGAGTTTTGTCATTGAGGCCCGGTGGGTGGGGAGGGGGGGGGGGAATAGATGCTTTTATTAGCAATGAATACATTGGATACGTTCCAAAATTGTTTGAAATCCACTCCTCCACGGTGTTCGTGTCCGGGAGCGGAAACTAGCGAATAATGCAATATCCTGTTGTGACATGGCGCATAGGGCGGTTTGCAGCGGCTATTCGACGGGATGTATCGATATGTTTTTGTGTGGCACATATGCCGGACAGAAAGGCCGGCATACCGGATCAAGAGGAGCCCAGGTGACGCGGGCAGTTAAGTGAATCAGGGGCGCGAGGTGTGTGGATTGGACAGGATTTGGAGTATAAGGGGTGTTTCTTTCTGATTTGTTTTAACGAGGTTTTTACTGACTTGGCTAGGGCTTGTTAGTACCCGAACTTAGATGCCACCTCACCACGAGTTAAACGACTCGTCTTGCTGCCCGTACTTTTCCCAGAAAATCGTTAAGGCTTCTGCCAAAAAATCCGTAATCATGAGCACACCCTCCACCGCATTGCCTTGACCTCAATGACACTCAAATCGACTCGAAACCACGGCTCTTTGAACTTGACCTCCCTCAGTAATGTCAAACTGCAAATTCCCCAAACAATTTCGAACCGATTACCAAAAACAAATACCAAACCATTCACCAACGCCGCACCGCGCCGCGCGGCGCCATCATCGTCGTTCCAATTAGCCGCGTCTACCCAATTCCAATTCGAGCAATCGATTTGGCCATTCGATGGAACAGCTCACACGAAATTTTATCGCCAATTGGTTTCAAGTTAATTCAGTCCTCGTTGGTGTCCCCCGGGCGGGCGTCATGGCCCAGATAAAATTATTTACCTCCAATCCGGCCAACGAAGAAGCGACGATTCCCTCGAAGGCAGGACAATAAAATATAATGGCTCGCTCATATCGAAGGGAATGTGGTCGCAACCTTCGACCCATTTTCTCATTCTCCTCGTCGGTTTCTCTCACTCTCCCATTCTTGGTTATCGACAAATATCTGACCTATAATCTTAAGTACACCGCAAGGAATTTTTCTCTCCTGCAGGCAATTGTTTGCCGTTCATTCGCTGGCACCACTTACAGAGCGTGTGTTCGGATGGTCTCTGGCCGCCGCCAACTTGGGTTGGTTTTTTGGGCGTCGGGATGTGAGTGGCAGAGACCAAGACCGAAGCCACAGCTCAATGAGCGCCATCAGTCGGTACACAATGTAACCGCAAGCGAATTGAAATATGTATGGCGACTGATGGAGATTGGTTATGATGGATTATCGTGTACCCTATGGGGAGCCCTTGGCCAGAGAGACTCATCAAATGGTTGAGTGGACCTTAAACCAATTTGATTGTCGGCTGGCGGGCTGTAATCACATTGAGGCTTGTTTTAGTTGGACGACATGTTTGGAATACGTATTTGGGAGTGATGGGAGGTTTTGAGGGATGTCCAGTCAGATGGCCATATTGAGTTTTTCTTGAAAGGTGGTGCCGTCTATGTGGAAGTTGGTATGAACTAAAAAGTGGGTATGGGATCCCAGATTCGAACCACGGACTATAAGTCCAAGTTTGACGGATGTCCAAGTCGAAGTCTGAATCGACGCATGTACACACCAAGCCACGTTGACCACTGAATACCCTTAAATTGCTTTTTTTTGCACCCATTTCGTTCGAGTTTCTTTGCTTTCTTCTCTCTAGTCATCTTCATATAGTCATTTTTAAGTCGCACAGTGTTTTGATATCACTTAGACTAGCTGTAGGCCAGCTTTAGATCAGCTTTAGACCAGCGTTATACCAGCCTTAGGCCAGCTTTAAGCCAGCTTTTTACCAGCTTTAGACTAGCCTTAGGTCAGCTTTAGGTCAGCCTTAGACCAGCCTTAGACCAGCTTTAGGCATTTCTTCTAAAGCCTTTAAGTCTTGTCCAATCCACCTTGAAGTAAGGATGTACCTCGAGGCTCCATATCGGCATTTTGAATTCATTAAGATAGGCTTAAGCTTCGTATTGTTTTGATGCCAATTTTGAGCCTTTGTTGTTCATGCTTCGAGCTTCCCTTTTTAGGCTTAAGTTAGGTTAGGTTTAGGCAGGGTTGAACATCACTCCAACTCGGAGGCCTTAGGGCCGATTGTGAATCCCTTCACTTGTGTGGTACACATTCTGTCAACCTATCCTGTCGCGTGATGGCTTAAACCACCCGTGCTCTTTACGAATCTAAAGAGATCCGATGTGTCTGCATTCGCTAAGTCCGTAATGAGTCTCTGTAAAGAATTTCTGGCCCAGCGAAGCCAGTGGTACAGCAGATGTTGGATCATCTCGGTCTCTTAATCATCGCCGCAACTCCGGCAGAGATCGGTGGATTCCGCGTTTCATTTCCGGAGCAGTATCCCTTGATCACTCCGATGAGCACACATATCGACTTACGGTCTAATACCAGAAGCTTCTTTGTGTTGCCTTTGCTCTGCCCACGTTGATCTTATCATGTGATAGTCATTTCTTGCGAGCCAAGACGAGTTGGCTTCTTTTTGTATTATGTCGCCTATAGTCCGGTATAATGCACGGATCGGTGGTAGCAGTGGAGTGTCCGCTTCGCTAATTTCCACTTCAGACCCCTGTTTGGCCAGTTCGTCCGCTCTCTCGTTACCTGTTATTGAGCTCTGGCCCGAGACCCAGCAGAGTTTTGTGCTTGTGGTGGCTGATGGACCTTAGTGAGTCGTTGCAGTTCATAGCAGCCTTTGATCTCATTGTACTGAACCCGATTGACTTCAGTGTAGCTTGTACTGCTTTCTCTACTGCCAGAATATTTGCTTGGAAGACAGAGGAAGGAGATGAAGTATCAGGTCAGGCGTGCTCCTTATAGATCCTTCCCTTTTTAGGGTTCCTAAGCTCCTTTTTCTGCAAACAGTCCCTCAGATGCAGCTGTTCCTTACGAAGGTGGCTGTATTTTTGATTCACTTGAGCCTGTCTTAAGCCTCTTCTGACGCAGTCTCTGTGTTATTTTGTCTATACCGTCTTTAAAACTACCGTCTTGCTAAGACTCTGTTCGTGACACCACTTTATTTAGACTGCACACATTGTCACTCTGTCTCACATAAGAACCCAAAGCTCCTCTTGTACGTCCTCTTACGGTGGGTGCCTATATTTTGGCATCGTTTGAGCCAGTTTATGAATCGTCTTCAATTCACTTTAAAGGCAAAAACGTTCGAAGGGAGTTGAAGTTCCCCTTGCTTGCGTTTCAAATTCACTGACTCACTAGATATCGCTGGAGTCATTAACGATATGGCAGTGGTGGCAAATCGCGATCAAGTCTGTCTCAAGACTCTGCTTCAAATGTTGAGATTTTGCTACTTCCCAACTTGTTGCAACATCTTGTTATCCAACCAACTTGGTTTTAAACTCCACAAGCGACGCTAATCTCCTTCTGTGTCTTGCGAACGTGCCTGCAGTGTGAATTAAGTCGATTGTGAGTCTCTGTTGCTACCTTTGTGCTCTCTTTTACTCAATTTTGAGCTTTTGTTAATAAAGTCGACTTCGACGTTGCTTGGGATCCCATCAACTTTTCTCACCAAACTCGTCTTAAATTCGCTAAAACCTATCTTAAGCCTGCGTTGCAACATCCGCATGACTTTAAAGCGAATTTTAAGACTCCATTATTCAAGGCCACGTCAAAGACTCTACAATCTTCTCTGCAACTCTTTAAGCTCCCTTTGTAGATTACATAGCAGACCTGCATCCGTTTCTCCATCTTCTTATTTTTCTTCTTTGACTGGCGCTACAGTCCGAGGTGGACCTGGACCTCAGCCAACAAGCCTCTCCATCTAGCACAGTCTTCTGCTAGTTGTTTCTAGCTACGCACCTATAGCTGATTGAGGACCCTTTCCAGCTGCGTACGCCTCCTGAGGAGTGATCTTCAATTACAGCTCCGTGCCTTGGGGTGTTGTCGCTCGAGGTTGGATTCGAAGACTTTCCAGGCGGCCACATTGGTGTTTATTCGCTCTACATGACCTAACCATCTGAGACGAGAGATTTGAACTCGTTTGACCAGATCGACGTCGCCTCCTCCAAACACCATCAGTACATACGAGGTCAAAGATAATAGGAATGACTTTTCTCTCGAATCGACCAAGAATATCCTCGTCCGCTTTGATTAGTGTCCAAGCTTCCGTGCCATATAGCAGGACTGGGCCTAACAAGGCCTTATCTAGTTCGTCGAGAGAGGGCTTTATTCCTCAATTGCCTTCCAAGCCCAAAGACACAGCGACTGGAGGCGGTGATTCCTTGTTTTAGCCCTGCGGTGGTGTCATTGCTTGCGTTAACATCGGAGACTAGGTAGACAAAGTCGTTCGCTACTTCGAAGCCGTCTAAAGTGACGCAAGACCCATCGTAGCCGCTTCCTTATCGATGCTCACAAATGCCCCACTAACAGCCCGTTCCGATGATGTCAATGTCATCGTCGAGGAGTGGCATAGATTTATTGAAGATCGTGTGCCTCTCGTGTTGACGTTTGAGTTACGGACGTTCTTCTCGAGAATGATGTGAATGAAATCGTTGTCTAACTCCTTTTTGGACATCAATCTTTACCGACCTCGATGGAGCAACGGGCCTTCTCCGTCGCCACTCTGCAAAGGCGGACGAGTTTAGTAGGGATGTCAAAACTAGACAATGTCCTTTATAGTTCGTCTCTATAAATACTGTCATACGTGGCCTTAAAGTCGATAAATAGAAGCATTTGCTCTTCTCTAAGTCAGCTTTTGCAATCCCAACCCACTCCCATCGATTTATCATCACAACGCCAACATACCCTATCGACAATTGAAGCCCTTAACAGAGTGAAACATCCCACACACACATCAATCTGAAGACAATCTCATTCCTTCGTCGCTCCCATAACCGCTTTATTGACGCAAAGGCTCCACCCATCACGGCCGCGTCCAAGTGTCCACCAACAATGGCCCATCAACACACCCCTCCAACGCAAATTAATTGAGATCACAGTCAAATTAGTGAATTCGCCAAATGACGACAACCAGACAATGGCCAAAATGGCCAACATCGTAAAAGGCACAAACGTTCCCTTAATCTCGTCAAAAGGACAATGCCATCGCAGTCGATTGTCAATCGGCCGGCCGGGAGACAGCAGCCCACAAAAGGCAGTGTTCTGAAGTGCCACTGGAGTGAGAGCCGATGGATGGGGAGTCGGTTATCTGGACATGAGCTGTGAAGAATTACCTCCTACGATCTGTAAGTACTCCAGCACTGTCCAGCACTCCAGTCGTTCAGAGTTATGAGCAGAGATTATGATTGAGTTGATTGGAATGACCCGGAGATCAATATCGGGCAAAAGCCATTTGCCTTTGACGACCGCAGAAAGGGATGATGAGTGAGAGTGCTAGTGGACCGGATCTCTGTGGGAATGACTAATCCGATGCAATATCTGCAAGTGATGTCGCATCATGAATTCTTTTCCGTCTCGGAATCGATTTCGTGAATCGATGTACGGGGGGGGATTGTATGCAGGTCACGTGTGATGTCAACCGGAAGAAAGTAATTCATTCGATGTGTATGGATGCCAGTGGTCAGTTGGGGGGAAAGTGAAATAAACAAAACATCATCTAGGGCAGTCGGCTTGCGGTTGTTGGTCTTTGCTCTCCATCGATGGGGGAGCTGACAAAAGGGGGTTAAGTCGATTGACCACAAGTCGCATGGCATGAAGGGAGTCTAGATGGAGTCCGAGCATATGTCGGGGTATCTGAGGCTTTGGACAGACTTCAGACGCAGTCTTAGTTCTTGTGTTGTGTTGTAGGAGTCCCTGATGTGATGATCCAGGGCTTTATAGTCGCATCTCCGTGGAAAGTAGGCCCCAGACATTTACTCTTGTTGTAAGCTCGACTTGGGATCAAGCTAAGCTTTGGTGCTGCTTCAGCATCCGAGACTTAAACGCAATTCTTCTGACATTGTGTCGTTCACCAGAAGAATCCTACTGCATCCTTCTAAATGTTGGCTTTCTGCAGTGGACCCCTTGTTGTAAGCTTGACTTGGGATGAAGCCACGCTTTGGGACATCTTCGGCTTCCGTGTGTCTATCGCAGTATCAGCTTTTTAGTCGAATGGGTCTGGATCCCTTTTGAGAGGCAATAGCAAGCTTATGACATGTGGCAATTGTAAGAGTTAAGCTGAAGTCTAGTTTATTGTAGCTTATCCATTTCCCGTCTATAGGACCAAGCTAAGCTTCCCACCTTTGTTAGCATCCGGGATTCAGACGGAATTTGTCTGAAATTTCGTGTTTCCCAGACGAATCCTATTAGATCCTTCTGAATGTCGTCCTTGCGCAGTGGACCCCTTGTTGAAAGCTCGTCTTTGGGATCATGCCGCGCTTTGGGTCTCCTAGTGAAATCCTTCTGAAGGTTGATCTCTCCCAGAGGACCCTTTGTTGCAAGCTCGGCTTAGGACGAAGTAAAGTGGGACTTCTTAAACTTCCGGGCTTTGATCACCTTTTTTTGACAAATAGGCCTTCACTCGTGAGAGGGCAATAGCACGGCATCGTTACGTGTGGCTCCTGTATACGCTGCATAGGCTTAAGTCTACTTTGGATGCCTTCGTTGAGTTTCGTTAAGTCGATCTACAAGCAAAAACAGTGTCAAAACTGGATCAACTTGTCTAGCAACAAGCTTTGATGTCAACTTAAATGCTTCCAATGTCACACAACCACCGTTCAGCCATGCGCCCCCTCTGTTTGGCCGAGTCCCTGATTCATTTCCCGAATGTCCCTGACCAAGTTGACGCAATGTCTGTCCCGTGTGCAATTCCATCGACTTCAAAGCACGTGCAGAAAAATAAACACGCATACTCACACACAAACCCACCGCCCACCCTCCATAAAATCCAGTGAGAACTCCTTAACACAACACAAGCACGATCTGATTATGAACATCAGCGTTTATGAACACCTTCTTGTGTCGCAAACACCATTAAAGTGTACGAAAACAAACATCACCTAGATTCTGGAAAATCATAAAATTTCAGGATGAGCACAAACCCACACACACAGTCCCACACATCCTCCCCCAACCCCTATGAACACAGAGAGAAGGACGAAGCGCCCACCCACCGACAACGCGTGCTCTAACGAGATGCACTATTGCACTATGGCCCGTTTGGATGATGGTTGAAGGAGAGCCTTACGCAATCCTCTGTGTAGAGTGATGTCCTGTTTGTTCACCACCCACTCACACACATCCACATCCAGCTTTGTTTGCAGTGATTATCTAAGAACGATGCACACAAATCGGTGGTTGTACGCCAGCGTTTCGTGCCGCACTTGCGATGCATTCCATGCGACGACAACGCGACGGCAGCACCAGCAGATGGTGGCTGCTTGGAGACAAACATACACACACAGAGTCCCCTTGGGCGTCTCAGAAAAATGCAAAAAGCATGCTGAGATGGGAGGAATGGACGAGGAACAAGGATTTCATTATTATCCTGGGAACTGAGGACAAATGAGTGTGTAACTCGGAGTTTTTTGGGGGAAGCGAACGAGATGTGTCCATGAGGGAGACTGGCTTACAAATGAAATGAACTGCAAAAGTGGGTTAAAGTTGTTGAAAGACTTGATTTGATGGCAAGTGTCTTAGAGGGAATTGTGGGGAGGGGACAACGGAGATGTGAGTGCATTCAAAATGCGTTTGGAGTGACCGAGGATGATGGGCGTGTGAGTTGAAGATGTGATGGAATACGACGGGTTTCCGAATACTTGAGCAACTCCTTGAAGTTTGAAGACATTTAGAGGATGGCTCCGAGAAGACATAGCACTCGAGACTTTGTTTATAGGCACTTACAACGTCAGAAGTGAGGACTCGAACATTCGGGTCTCTACGGCTCTCTACGCCCGTTTTTTGCAACAAATGGAGTGGTTTTCGGTTGCTTCAACATAGCCTTTGGCAGCCTACCCCTCCTCATGGACTCCGGCCAGGGAATACAGCTGCGAGTGGTTAGACTGCATCCTTATCCTAACTAGGGCTGGGACACTCGCAGCTGTCGAACAGATTATATTTCTCCTTCGCCTCTGCAACTTCCACAAAGGTCACTGAAACGGATGCTACGACGCAAAGAATGAATGCCAAAAAGGACAGTGCTCTGAATGGACTCTCACAAGCCTTGCGACGAGGTCTGATCCTGTTACTCAGCGCCGGCCTTTAGGGCGCTGCAGTCTGAGGTGGACCTGGGTCTCACTCAACATGCCTCTCCAGCCACCACGATTTCTCGCCCGTATCGCACAACAAGCCGGCTAAGGTCCCCCTCGACTTGTGTGCGCCACCTTGTGCGTGGACATCCTCTGTTGCGTTGTCCCACAGTCGAAGATTCCTAGATTTCATAGAGCCCTCGCCGTTGATCTAATGCTTGACTCCGTAGGACAGCTAGCAAGAGACACCAACGCCAAAGGGGACGCCCGCTTTTCTAGTGTCGCCCACAAGAAGCATGGGACTTCAACCACGGTGGTAAAAACTAATGACAGCTAGTATAAGGCAACGCGATCGTCATATTAAAGGCGTAAGATCGCACTAGATGAACGACGTTGGTAAAGGGTACATGTGTACCCTTGGCTGGAGCCGCACCCAAAGAAGTCAGAGTCATGGACACGCCCTTGTCAGTCACAGAAGTCTCCTGTATACAGGTGAAAGGTCTCAAAACAGCATCGCCATCGTCACTTTCTGCCAACGCCCCTTCTACTCCAGCACATTGCCCCATCAATGTGTCAACAATGCCCCAACTCGTCTCCCCTACCAGCTAGAGCTCATTAAACCTCCCCCCCACTCTCAAATTAACCCTCCGTCATAATCAGCCACGTCGACCCGACTGACTTAAATTGTCATTACCAAAACTGAACCCTAACCTCCACCCCAGCAGCAGCAGCAGCAGGGAACTTCAAAGATAGACTTTTCCACAAGCTGCACATTTTTCTCCTCAGTCATGGCGCCCCACCACGCCTTTCAGCTTTTTTTTTTTGTGCACAATTTTGCGGTCCCTTTTGCAATTTGCCACACACACCACATTCCCAGGACTCATTTGACAGGACTCACTTGAAATTATACACATCAACCCTCATAAGTTGTGTTCAGTGTAGGACGCATCCCCCCCCCCAACTGGTATCTGTGGCAATTACATAAATACACACGCCATTTACTGTGACAATGACACCCAACAAAATAGTCGTCCTCGAGAGTATCGGCCCACTTGGCTACAGTTTCAGCCTCCTGCCAAACGGAACACCATACAATAATAATTTCAGTTGACTCCGGCGACAACGATGACGCTGACGCCGACGACGATACAGACACCATAGCCGAGTAGCGAGTAAAATAAGTTTGCCCGAGGCCACTATTTCACAGTGGCACCCCAAACCCTGAGCAGCACACAATGTAATTCATCCTTTGCCGCCACACCCAGGAGGACGGCGACGGCGACGACGACAACGACAACGGATGTGAAAAAGGCCCACTCTCGGAGTTGGTTGCCCTCTTAAAGTGTCAAAATGTTTTAAGGGATTTCCTAACCCAAACTACGGTTAAATGGCCCATGGACCTGCCACCAGACTGACGTCCTCTCTGGCTCCCTGGGTGGCGCGTATAAAAAATGAATCGCATAGCACATCCCTTTTTTTTCTGCATTCGGGTTATGCTAGCCTCGATGAAGCGACGCGCTAAGGACAAAAGTTTATTCATTTCACTCAGCGTTTGCCAGCCCCGCCATCGCCGGTTCCTTTCCCACTGGCCAACGGTCCCAGCGTTTACACATAAATTCATCTTCGTCCGTGCCGCCCAACAGGCTGCATCGTGATTTTGAAGCGGTTTCCTTGCTGGTCCGGCCATCGCATGCACTCTGTTGGAAGACGTGATTTCATCCCTTTCAGCTGTGTGCGACCCCGTTTTGCTTTTAGAAAAATGCAAATTTGCTCAGCTCTCTTCTTGGCACTGGTTATTTTTTTTGGTCGGTCCTCTGTTTGGTTTTGACGAAATAATTGCACACATCCCGTGCTCGAGATGGGCATAACTTCCTCTTGTCTCGCGTTGCGTTGTGTGTGTGTGTGGGCATGGACGATACTTGGGTTTTTCGGGGGCATTGGCCGATGTCTAGCATCCGCGGCAGTCACTTGAAAGCCGAGGGATGCGGGATTACAACAGGAGCGTGTGGAGTTCGCTGACTCTGCCTTTTCCACGAGATTTCTCCCGATTCAGAGATTCACTTCAGTTGAAGCAGAACACTTGTCCGTCAAATTATACACTAATCCCCTTTTCTGATCGAATTGGCTGACTAAACGCAACGAATTCGGCGTCATTTCTGTTCCCCAACCACCCCTTCGTCGCTCATAAACTGCCGTCAACATCGATACTCCTACACTGCACTTAATAGGTCATTAAAGCCACCAGAAGCGGTAACGTCGAGGCCGGCAAAATATTGTGACGCGCAATAAAAACGAGAAAACCTCGATGCCATCGCCGCCTGGAATGAGGACATTAATGTTGACATTTACAACGCGACAAGGATTCATGGAAATTGAACTCGTTCAACAGCAGCAGCAGCAGATAACTCTAATCGTGTATCTATACGATTTTATTTGTTTGTTTTTGCGTTTTTTTTTCCACTCTTTTCTCCATCGCACTCGACCTTTCATCGAGAAGAATGCAGCAATAAAAGGAGCGGCGACAGATACCGAGTGCTGCGGTTTGAATGGGCCGGCGGAGATCACAAACGTCCCACTCTTGTGATGACTTATTCATTTGTCATGTCATCTGTTTGGCTTTCGATATCGCAAAGTGTTACGGGCTACATTGGCGTATTTTTTGGGTCAAGGACTAGTGACGGTTGCATGACGACTCTGTGGTGACCATTTCGAGGAAGGTTTAAGTGCTAAATGTTGACCGACTAACGGCGACAGTACACATTTTGGCCTCTCGCATGTTCGGCGATGGTTTGAAGTGGATGTGGGCTTAGTTTCTGTGTGACATAGTTCTCTCATGTGTAACTGTGTGCTTGAGGACGGGAAAGTCGCTGCTTAGTTGGATGAATGAGTGTCGATTTGATGTCGATCACTGATTATCGTAATCTTCGACTTTGTAGCTCATTGTCGCTAAAGACTGAGCTTGTGGCTTATTTCCGGATTTCTTAACTTTGTCGCTCTTAGAAGACTTCTTCGTAGCTTCAAGCCTCTACTACAACTAGCCTAGGTGCCAGACATGTTCATCGTTGCTGTAGCTTCTAGCTTCTACTGATACTACACTAGGTTCGTTGCTACTGAAACATATTCCACTTGACCTCATTTTTGGCCTTGGGACCACTTCCTTTCTGGTGGACATTCGGGACCGTTTAATGAATGATTTTGCAGCTCATTGTCTACACACCTTTGCAACTTTATAGCTTCTCGGCATGAACTTGTTCAGTTCGACGACGTTTCGTGGCCTTTTTGGCTTTTTTGGCCTATTTCTAGAGCTTACCAGCATGACTTCGTCTCCATCGATCTTATTCCCTTTTTGGCTTTTTTGGCCTATTTTTAGAGCCCCTTACCAGCATGCCTTAGTCACCATCGAGCTTATGGCCTTTTTGGCTTTTTTGGCCTTTTTTTAGAGCTCCTTACCAGCATGCCTTCGTCGCCATCGAGCTTATGGCCTTTTTGGCCTATTTTTAGAGCCCCTTACCAGCATGCCTTAGTCACCATCGAACTTATGGCCTTTTTGGCTTTTTTGGCCTTTTTTTAGAGCTCCTTAGCAGCACGTCTTCGTCGCCATCGAGCTTATGGAACCGATGCCCTTGTCGATACCTTCATCATTCAGTTCTCATCACAATGGGTCTATGAAGAACTAAGTGAGACATGCTTCAGCGCGTCTTCCCCTCCAACCTGCAGTCCCATGTCGTCTCATGGCCTTGTCGAACACTTCTCCTTCTTGTCTTTAATTCTTAATTCCACACATTGATCTCTGTGCGCTAGTCTTCGAATTGATGCCTCTTGCCTCAAGACTCTTGCCTCAAGCCTCATTCGAGACGGAGAAAAATACCGTCAATCGCGTGTAAACCCCCGTGGGTACGAGCTCTAATGTTTGTTGTGTGGGACACCTACTTTTGCGACATGATCTCCAGTCTCCCGTTTGTCGAAGGCGATCTTTTTAATTTGGATCGGTTGTACTCATGAGTCAGGTCATATTTTTCTTGATGGAGCACAGTTTTTATATTTAGCCCATCTGAGGTTAGCCATTTCAAGGAAGTGTGTAGAGAAAGACATTAGCCTTTACTTGGACTATTTGGATGTGCACCTCCTCTGCAAGCGAGCACTGAATGACAGGTCCATGCCTAGCCAGTTCATCGGCCTTCCGGGGATGTCACTGTGACCTGGAACCCAGACAAGGGAACATTCGAGCTGGCCTTCTTATGACGCTAGCTCGTTCCGGCATTCCTCTACAAGTTTAGAGCATGTATTGAAGGAGGCAATAGAGTTGATGGCTGTTTGGCTATCAATACAAATGCCAACCTTCTGGATATTTGTGTGTACTTTGACTTGACGACATTCTTCCCGGAGTGCAAATAGTTTCTCTTGGAAGATACGGGAATTGGTCGGTAGGTAGATAGGTAGGAAGTGGCATTCATGCACTTAGATTAGAGTAGGCCGCGTGAGTGTTCAGATAGGTAGAAGGAGATGAAGGGGGGGTTTATGACATCCAGTTGGTTTTCTTAGCAAATTTGGCTAGCGCTTTAACTGGTATGGTTGCTGAGGTTGTTTAGACTGTCCAAACAGTGGGACTGTTGCAAAGGAGGTGGTGACTGCTTTCCTCTTCTTCTTCATCTAGGCAGCTTCTACAGAAGTCGTTGGAAAATAGACCTTAGTCGGTTTGCGAGGCAGTGTCCGGTGATTATACCCACAGCAGTGTTAATTTTGGATCTCTTTAGGGAAATAAGATCACTTGATCTTTTAGGATCAAAATTGTGTCAGATTTGTTTTGAAATTCGACAGGTACTACCTGTCGACCTTCAGGCACTGACTTTCGTTGCGTAGAGATAATTGAGGGGTACCTATGCTACAAGAGATGCTATCAACTGGCAGTCTAGTGGCGTGTTTTCAGAGTTCATCAGCTTTGCAGTGGCCGGTGGCCTGGCACCCAGCAGAGGCGAATATAGAACTGCTCGGATATCTCGTTAAGAGATGCGCGGCAGTCGATTACTAGTTTAGTGATTATAGAGAACGATACCAGAGATTTGATTGCTGCTTGGCTGTCAGTGAAAATGCAGATATCACGTTACATCTCAGCCAGAACAGAGCTTCGCTAATCGCCATTACTTCCGCTTGGAAGACGCTGCAGTGATTGGGTAGATCCTCCAAGAAAACGCTGCTTCCTACTCCATCATCTGTCTTGGATCCATCTGTGCAAAAGTGAATGGCTTTACTAAAAGGAATAGTAACGCCATACCACAGGTCTCTGTCCGAAATTGTCCGACAGTCTATAGTCTTTTGAAATGTTCAGGAATTCTGAGAACACAATCGCACCAACTTCGCCGTCTAATAGCCGTCAGTGTAGATTGCCCAGTCAAACTCCTTGCACAGCCCCCAGCTACTTTGGGGACTGGAGTGTCTAAGCCGTTTGTTTAGGGACCGTTCCTATAGCCTGTGGAGGAATTTACGAGATCTGTCGGTAGGAGGTCGTGGATGGTGCGGGACCATAGGCTTTTGGGTGCTGGACAACCCAGACCCTCTGACCATCTCTGATGTCTAGGATCAGAGGTAAAAGGTGTTGCATTTCCGTCTGTTGGAGACGAACGCAGAGAGCCTATGTTGCACATGCCTTCTGGTCTCTGTACCTTCTTAGCATTTGAAAACCTTTCTAAGGGCCGGCCACCATACTAGGCATCCATATGTTAGAATCGGTCGAACTGCCGCCTTGTACATCCATAGGATCAAGTCCACTTTTTTGCTGAAAAGTCGGCACAACTCGCTGCAGTGATGAAAAGCAACCGAATGGGTCCGTGTTTCTTCACACAGCTTTTTTAGGGCTGCGCCCTTCGAAGCTTGGAGGGTGCCACTGAAGAGCTAGGTAGGTTGTGTTTGGTCCACACACTCTACGCAGTTCCCTGAAGGCACCGAGTTCAGTCCATTCTACCAAGTCAAGGGCAAGACTGAGTTGAAGAGTCCCGCAATCGGTGGCATTTCTGAAGGTTGACCCACCTCTAGCCGTGACGTTGTAAAGCTTGGCGATGATAATGTCTAATGTTCGCTTCATTTTGGCGACGTTCAATGCGTCGTCTTGATACACTGACCTTGAGCCCCTCTCTGACAGCCAACCGAACTCCGATCAATTGTTATTCTTTTTAAGGAAGACATACGCGCATCCGAGGCATAAATGCTCTTCGGAACATCGCATCACACGCAAGGGCATCACACGCAATTGAATCGCCTCCTTCAACTCATCAGTCGAAAGCAAGCCAATTTGAGCACAAAACCATGTGATCTGTGATGAGAGTCAGTGGATGTTAAGCAAGGCTTTCTGGAACTCGGACTCCCATCTACGTACGCCGTTGTCTGGCTGACACGGTTGGGTCAAAATAGGCTAGAACCTCTCTGCAAAGCCTTACCACAGACAACCTTATCCCAAGCTCAGACCCTCCAAGTCTCGCTGGCCTCTGAACAATCAGCAATCACTCCCATCGTCATCTCCTCCCTGCTGCCGCCCACAGTCCGACAGACCATGTCATCACTCCCTTATTTGATTCCGATTTCATATCATCGCCACTCACCCACTAAGCCTCTTGAATCTCCACTGATTGCATGGAGCCACTAAACTTATTCAAATTCCCAAAAATGGCCAATCAATCCGTAAATCCTTCCGCGAATCTACCGCCCGCTCGCCCGCCTGCGAAATTCTCACAGAATCCCAGAGAAATCTTCTTAATCCCCCGCCCACACGCCTCCCCCACCCACCCCATCGACAATCCCGCAAAATTTCAATCAGAAAAATCGTTTCCACTTCACAAATTGTTCGCCTCTCTTCAGCGCTTGATTACTCAAAAATCCAGCCGCCCATCTCGCCGCTCAATCCTCGTCCACCCACACAGAGGCAGCAAACAAATCTTCAAATGGACATAATCCCTTCGAAGTGGTAGCAGTCAATTTGCACACAGTCCGCTAAGTTGTCAGTCAGCTCGGCTAGCAGGGCTGGACGATTCAGTCAAATCAATCGCTGGATAATATGAATGGATCGTCCTCGAACACACGCACACCCACTCGCACTCACACTCACACAGTTATGGGGAATCTTCAAAAAACACCCCAGGACGACGTTTGTGATGACAATGATTGCGAAAAGCCTGACAGTTCACGATTCACTGGCAAACACACGAAGTGACAACCGGACACGGACTCTGGACCTGGACACAAACAGACACACACACACACACACGCATACATACCTTTCAACGAAATGAAGTCCCACTTTGGACAGATAGATAAATCCATGCAGCGATGCCTCCTGCAGGAACTCAATAATGAAGGCCTTTGCCTTGCTCTGGTAATTCCCTTTACGGCCTCCAATCGATGGTTTTGTAATCGGCGCTCTGCTACCACAGTCACTGCCGCTGCCACTGTCGGTGGCATCCGTTGGAACGCCAATCACAACTGCTGATGGCAGCTGCCGCCATACTAAAGCTCGATGTTTTAGTTGACGTTGGTACTGCTGCTGCTGCTTCTGCTTCTGCTGCTTCTGGCGCTGCTGTTGCTGGTGCTTTTCTCGTTGCTCCCCGTGACGCTGGAGAATATTATTTGGATCCCTAATTCCCGATTTACTTTGTTTGGGACGCTCCGGATGGCGATTATTTTCCATTTGGTCACCGTGTTGGTCGTCCTGGTCGTCCTGGTGCGGCTGATGTGAATGGCGCTGGTGACGATGACGCTGATAATGAGACCAACCATGGTCGAGACGAGGACTTCTAGTTCGGCTGCCCTCCTCCTCACTTGGTATCGAAAAACGATTATTTAACATATTGGCGGATGGAGGGGTTCGGTTCAGTTCGGGCACCAGTTCCAGGTTCTGCACACAAAGCGAGTCGGCGAAAAGTCAATTTCGGTTTCGATCGACACAGAGAGTGAGGGAGAGAGAGTCGTCGATGACGGTCCGCCTGAAAGATTCATTAAGCAGAGAAAACGAGGCGTGAGTGCTTAAAATTTGAATGAATGTCGCGTCGGTGGTTGGTGGACATGGAGACGGGACGCTATTATCGTCAACACAATCATAGTTGTGAAAATTGAGATTTCAGGGATTAAAGTTAAATCGTATCTATGGATATATGTATGAATTGGTTACTGCTGGGGTATACAGTGGGGAGTGAAAGTAGTGATGCACTTGATTTGGGGGGAGATCGTGGGACATGGGTGGGTTGGAGGCTGGCCTAGCTTTAAATGGGAGACACAGTAGGGCTTGAAAGTATAATTGCACTTTTATGCGAACTTCAGTGAATTGCTGCGATTTTATTTAAGATTGTTGATTGTAGGAAGTCCAACTTTACAGCGAAATATGCATTGTGGATTGAATTGGCCTTTTTTTTTCCACAGAACTGTCTGAATTTCCCTGACTAAAAACACTTTTCACACCTTTTCTTGTCTTTACTTGTTTACTACGACAACGAGCAGTAGTTTAATCTTCCAAGAGTACTTACACGAGATTGGTTGATTTTGAGCGAAAGCACTTGCTGGAACCACTGTTAAATGCGACTACGTCTTAATGCCCCAAATCGACTGGATTCGTTATTTGAAGTAGGAGCCAAAAGCTTTTTTAGCGAAAATGTGCGGAGTATGGACTGTCAGCAATAAAGATGAAGTCGATAGTGCAGATTATTTATATTTTCTTGACCACGTTTGCAACTCCTAGGTCTCACTGTATATCACTATTTCTGATATAAAAGAGAGGATACCCATAACACCTACAAACAGAGCCATATCGCATTTAGTTTGAGGTCCGAGTGTGTCTCTAGTTCATAGTAGAAATAACGTGGGACCAAGGACAGTCCGCTGCGGTACTCCCCTGCGGCAATTTTCTTACATTCGGAGTGTCTCGCAGTCTCTGAGGATAGTTTCTAAGATGTTTTTCGGATCAAGTCCACTTAGTTTGTGCCACACCATCTCAAAGGACGAAGGGACGTCAAGGACTCTTTTACTCCTTCAAGGCATTTTCATCGACTATTCCAAAAAATCGTCAATAATGATTTACTTCCTTCGGAACCCGAAATTATGGTAATTAGTTTTTAGAAATGTTTTTCATCATGTCCTCCGTCGCATCATGGTCCTCCGGCGCATCAGTTCCTCCGTCGCATCAGGTCCTCCGTCGCATAAGGTCCTCCGTCGCATCGTGGTACTCTGTCGCATCAGATCCTCCGTCGCATCAGTCCTCCGTCGCATCAGGTCCTCCGTCGCATCAGGTCCTCCGTCGCATCAAGTCCTCCGTCGCATCAGGTCCTCCGTCGCATCAGGTCCTCCGTCGCATCAAGTCCTCCGTCGCATCAAGTCCTCCGTCGCATTAGGTCCTCCGTCGCATCGTGGTACTCTGTCGCATCAGATCCTCCGTCGCATCAGGGTCCTCTGTCGCATTTGGTCCTCCGTCGCATCAGGGTCCTCTGTCGCATCTGGTCCTCCGTCGCATCAGGTCCTCCGTAGCATCAAGTCCTCCGTCGCATCTGGTCCTCCGTCGCATCAAGTCCTCCGTCGCATCAGGTCCTCCGTCGCATTAGGTCCTCCGTCGCATCGTGGTACTCTGTCGCATCAGATCCTCCGTCGCATCAGGGTCCTCTGTCGCATCGTGGTACTCTGTCGCATCAGGTCCTCTGTCGCATAATGGTCCTCTGTCCTTTGGTCGCTTCAAACTCACGCCGCCCAGTTGCATCTTGCACCTCTTCTTCTGTTCATTGACTCCATCGGAGCGCAATAATGATTCAAATTTTCAACAAAAAAAGGGTGGAACCCATTCATCTCACCGTCCAATCTAACAAGCACAACCTTAACCACCTCCGAAGCGACCCTCAGTCAACTTCAACAATCAGACTGCCCTCAAATAGTTTAAAGAAATCGCTTTATAAAATCGCACTTTCATCCACAACTGTAATCGGGGTTAGCATTTTTATAATAAACACTAGGGGTTATCACACTCAGGGGATTGACTCTGCAATTAATTCATTTGACATTCCTTTAGCGCTTCAGTGACGCGCTCGTTGCTCTGGCGAGCATCATCCCCACACGCTCTCCCATGTGAGCGTCCTCCCTGTCTGCAGTCGTTCCAGCGCTCCATATCACATTAAGGGACCATGAATGGTCTCGGATTAAAATGTTAATGAAAATCCCTTTCATAGATATATGCGCCGCTGCCTCATCGCCCCCCTCTGTCCCCCTCCCCATGGGTGCTTGGCACTGTGTGCCCTATGTGTGATTTTGGTGAATCCTTTCGCGGCTCGGTTTTGTTTCCTCCGCCCTATCGCGACTGTTTTGGTTTATTTTTTTGTTGCGTATATCATCCAGTCGGTTTTTTTTTCTTCTTTTTTTGGAATTAAATTGAAGTCGTATCGCGGCGCGTTACGCGAGGCAAATGTGAGCGGGATATGTCGAAGCCCTGGGATCAGGACCGCTTCACTTGAATGAGATTCACCGGCGATGGGGGAGGGGAAGGGGGTGGCTGATGTGGGGATCCGTTTCGCATTCACTTCAAAATTGAAAATATAATATTCATAAATAATAATCTGCACGAGGAGGGGGAGGAGGAGGAGGAGGTGAGGTAGTGGTATTTGAAAATGTACACCAAAACGGTGTCCTTGCGTGATGGGGTGCGTGGTAGGTGGGGCGGTTGTTTGCGGATACGGGAGCCGTATTGTGAGATGAAATCCAATTTTCATTTTCAATAGGTCTTCACGTCGGGGTTGGTTGGTGGTGATTTCGCTTTTTTTTCTTCTTCTCCTTCTCCTTCTCCTTCTCCATTCATCCTTTGTTTCCTGTCTAATGGCGGTGGAGTGTGTGGCGTGAGAGGGAGGGTGGATTGGAGAGAGAGATTTTCTTTTGAAACAGATTCTCCGACATCCCGTCCATGTTTGTGCACTTCCTGCGTCTCATGGTGATGATGAGAGGGATTACGATGTGGGTGGTTAATTTTCATCACATGTTAATCATAACAATAGATTAGTGGAGCTTTACTCGAGGGGGAGTTGGAGGATCGTTATCTTTTGATTATGATGATGGGGACCACGACGCGGAAGTGATGGTGTGTGTGGTGACGGGGAGGTCTAGGGAACGGTGCTCCTAATGGCATGTCAGCCAGTTTAAAGGATGGTGGGTGAGGGTCGACTGTAGAAAGGATGATGGTGTCTGGGATCACAAAAGGAAGCAGCTTAGCCGGTCTTGATGGCAAATAATTGACGCTGATGCGGCCCGAAGGCCCCAGTGTTCGGGGTCTAGGAGAATTTTCGTGTTTTAACGCACACATGGATTTTTCTTTAAAAAAAAAATGGTCGGAAAGTGACACACATTCACGAAATTTTTATGAAGTGCTTGCAAATTGAAGGAAATTGTCGCAAATATGGTGCACGGACAGAAAGTGGGCGTTGGAGAGGACTACGATTTCAGCCCAATATCTTGAAAAGATGACAATATTCCAATTGCGCACCGAATGATCCATCGAATGGCGAAACAAAATCTGCATCAAAACACAGTCACATTGCGTCCTCCAACCTCAGTCACCTCAATATTCCATCCGCAGATCCACCCAACATCACGTCATCGTGATCCTTTTACAAGCCGTCACATAATTATGGTACGACATAATTACGTTATCCGGTGGAACAAACGCATGTTTACCCGAAACTATAATCCAGTGGAAACAGAAAAAAAAAATTTAGAGTCATTTTGATTGAAGCGCGGCAGCAGACAGGATCTCGCGGACACCGTGTGTGAGTCCGACGCACGCATATGCTCAGTAATTATGGGTATTATTATCTCATTTCATTAAACCGCTTTAAACGGTGGTTTAAGCAGCTTTTCCAGCGATTAATTAAGGCTTACAGTTTTCCAATTTCACGTAACGGACACGCGTGCTTAAAACTACTCACAGATTCAGGCCAGTCTATCAGTGGACAGGGCAGTGTTTGATGGGGTGGGGGAGGGGGAGGGGTGGGGCAAGTGTGAGCAGTAAGCATTGAATGTGAAATCATTTTTTGGCGACGTCAGCGGATTTAAGGACGTGGATTGAGTGGTTGTCTGCGGCGGATTTAAGTGAGTGTACTCACTCAGCGGATGGCAAAGTGACCACATGGCTGCTTAAGTGGGGATTATAGTTGGGGAAAGAATGAGTTTTGGGCAGTAATTTGTTGAGAGAGAAAAAAAAAACTGAAGTGTGCCTGTTTTATGAGACGAATGGGGCATTTTCTGAAGAGCAATTTGGTCGTGGAAATATGAGTGGACTAAATTTATGAAAAAAACGGCCAAAAAGTCGGTTGAAGTACTGCCGTGTACATGCATAGGATCAACTTCGGTTGGAGATCCCACTTTTTACTGAAGGTTCTACTGCCTGCGTAGAGGGCTATGCACTCGCTGGTCTACGTTTCGCTTCCAGTTGAGTTTGGGATCTAAGGTAACGCCTAGGTATTTAGTGCTGGTAAATAAAGAGGATGATTTTTTAAAGGCTATAGGAAAGTTTTTCAAAAAGAAACACATAAAATTCAGAAAAATGTATGAAATCTTTATTTGAATCGATAGTACGGTCCATATAATTTAATGCTTGAAGATTATTTCATGCAAATGTTGACCCTGACTGCGCCTCAAATGGTCCATCCGCTTAGTCCAATTTTGGCATACTCTTTCCAACATTTCGGCCGGTATCTCACGAATAAATGCTTCAATATTGTCTTTCAATGCGTCAATTGAAACGGGCTTGTCTGTATAGACATGAGCTTTAACATAGCCCCACAAAAAATAGTCTAAATGCGTTAAATCGCACGATCTAGGCGGCCAATTGACCGGTCCGGAATGTGAAATAAAATTTATCACCGAACTCGCCCCTCAATAAGTCCATTGTTGCGCGTGCTGTGTGGCATGTGGCACCGTCTAGTTGAAACCACATGTCATGCAGGTCAAGCTCTTGCATTTTGGGCAAAAAAAAAGTTGGATATCATCTCATGGTAGCGCTCACCATTCACAGTAAAGTTACGATTCGCATCATCTTTGAAGAAGTACGGTCCAATGATGCCACCAGCCCATAAACCGCACCAAACTGTGACTTTTTCTGGATGCATTGCTTCTGGCTGATAATCACTCCAAAATCGACAATTCTGCTTATTTACGTACCCATTGAGCCAAAAATGACCATAAAATGGAAGAAGCGCGCTCTCTTAGCAGAGCACGCATTTTGATAATAAAATTCAATAATTTGCAAGCGTTGTTCGTTTGTAAGACGATTCATGGTTAAATTATAGACCAAACTGAAGATGTTTGACAGTGAAACAAAACACGAAACGTGCGTCAGCTGTTTAAACCAGTGTTGCCAAAAAGATAATAGCTACAAAATCACCCTGTATATAGAGAGAGAGCGGTTGATCATTCATACGGGGAAGCGGAAAGTTGGCAATTTTGTTTTTGGTAGTGAAGAATGGTGGCCGGTGGATTTGTGGCTATGTGCGTCGACTTCTACGCACTTGGACTAGGTTCAATTCCTGATACGATAAGAAACACTTTACACGGCCACGGCCCTCTTTCGAGTCACTGACAATGCTCAAAGAGATTCTCAAATTTGGCCGTTTGGAGTCGGCATAAAACAGTAGGTCCCTTCAACTCGTGATAGAATAGTAGCACGCACAACACGAGTGGTTGCTGAGAAGCTCTACGGGCTGTAGCGCCACGTTTCGTTTTACTTCAGTTGATACCTAGACAGTGTCTATTAAGGCCGAGGTGCTTACTCTCCTCACTGCGCCCTCCATGATTTAACTGATCACAGCCGGGAACTTTTCTGATATGCTTATCATCCACGTACCCTACTACTTTGACTCCTTCTCTAACCAGTCTCAAAAGCATGTTATTCATGACCACAAGCCAGAGAAGAGGGGAAATGCCACCGCCCTGTGGTGTACCTCTACTGGTGAAATTGCTTGCATATGTGACTGTTGCCGAGCGTTGCTTAAATGCACCGAGTACTAATCACAAAAAGTTGTCTATACGTAGTTCGGCTAAGGATTCAGGGACCGCAGTGCCGTGTAAACGTTATTGAAGGCCTCCTTCTACATCTAGAAAGGTAGCTAGTGTGTAGTCTTTATAAATGTAAGCTTTTCTCTTTTGTCCGCTCGACTTCATGGAGAGCCGTTTCTGTAGACCTTCCTTTAAGGTATGCGTGATGGGATTTGGACAACGATCACTCTACTTTAGAGTCTCGTATGTGGTTGTCCAGGATTAGTTCGAGAACTTTCCAGATGAAGGAGGTAAGACTAATTGGCCTGAAGTCTTTCATGCCACGTCTTCCCATCTTAAGGATGAAGACTACCCGAACTTGTCGCCACTAATCGGGGACGTGGTTGTTAACCATTAAACCCTACCCTGTGGTCGAGCGCGATGCACTAACTAAACGTTCGTGAAGGCACAGGGTATCCCAAAAAATTGTGAAGCAGACGAACTCGCTAGAAGGGGAACCAAGGTGGTACGCCTTCCGGATGGTGATATGCCATCCATGCCCATCGCAACTGCTAAACACCTACTAAAGTGTGAATTACCAACACAAATCGTAGATGGTCTACCGGCATTAAATGCCTCACTGCAAAACTGCTATGGCCCACCATAGATACAATACGCTCACGTAGCCTGATCAGGTTGAGTAGACCCAACCTCAGAACCATTATCGGCGTACTTACCTGGCATTGTGCCATTGACACTCACGCCTCCAGACTTTAATGACTTCTGTAGAAGCTGCAGGGATGAAGAAGGGGTAGAAACAATTTACAAATCTCCTCTGTAATTGCAATGCTCCCTCCCTCCACAGAAAGCGTAATTTCGATTCCTACTACTTCAACAACTTGACAAAACGAAACAACTTCACTATCAGTCGACTCCTTCGCTTTATCAAAAGCGCTAGCTTGTTCGCGGAATAGGGTCTTAGATCCGCGTGGTATCACAACGGGCCTACTCTGGCCTAAGTGTGACTGCTGCTCCAGCAGTCAGCCACTCCAACCTAACTTAACATAAAGCACAGGCGCCATTAACGATTTGGAAGTGTGCGTCCAGTGCAGTCGTAGCAATTTCTGATTTTCTAAACGCAAGGATAGGAACCTAAATTTGCATTTCTTTGACAACATCCTTCTTAATCTATTTCATCGTCTTGCAAGTACTTTGTTCCCGATGCATTACACTTATACTACGGGGTTTTTTCAAATTCTCGAAACATCCGGAATGACCGCTAAAACGGGCAGCCACTTGGTTGTTATATCATCCATCGTGTCGAAACTATGTCCCCAGTACTGGACGACGCAGTTGGTTGAGTGCCTGCCCTTGGTTAGAGAGGTCTTTATCCGCTTTATCCGGTTCAAATCTAGTCCAGTCACCATTTGGGATCAAATTAACGGCACTATCACTGAAGTTATCGATCAGTGGTGGTAGTCTGACTATAGGTATCACAAGTGTGCTGGTCATTTCGCTAACAGACCACTTACCCACCTATCGAGCTTGCAGCTGGTAGTACAATGCTCCAGTTTTGAAAATGATTCCTCCAGTCCAGTGTCAAAAACACCTCAGACAAAGAAAAAATGTCCCCAGAGTGGTCTCTGGAGCTTGGGAACAAACTAGAGGTCGGTAACAACACGGTCACACGAAGAACTCCGGTATTTTTCAAACAAATTAAGAAATAAGTAATTGATGCAAGTTTGGGCAATTTTTGATTACTTTGACACGTCCTTCATTACTCCGTCAAAAGCGGTCTTAGTGAATGAACGCTTACTCTGGCTTCGTTGATGTATCGCATGTATGTAGCGTCGAGTATCGTTCAATTCAAGGATCTAAGTTTAATTCTCTACAAATAATACCTCGCAAGTCACCAAAGTCTTAGCGTGATGCAACACTGCTCTCGGCAACCGCCAAAGGCTGTAGACATCACGACTGGACGGGTACATCACATTTTACATGATCATACATCGGTCAGGAAATCCCGTACTAGGGAGTGCTAAAACGACCGTGAGACCTAGTCCAAAAGCCCAAAATTAGCCAGGTTAGAGGTTTTTCAGTTCTACATCGCACAAGTCCGGCAGATCTTAAAAGAAGTGCTTGCACGGGCACTGTTTCATTGTCATTGCTAGGGCTGGGCATTCGCAAAGCAGATGTTGGATATATTCCATTTTGCTTCCTCATGTCTGCAGCTTCTGCGGAAGTTGTTGTGTGGTATGTTCAGTGGCAGTGCGTGGTTGCCTATGGTACAGTGCCCGGGGGGGGGTTCCTATTAGCACTTCCTTGCGGCTATTATCTGGTCTGGAACTCTTTTTACTCGGCGTCGCCAATATCCAGACTGAGCCAAGATGCTCCGGCTCTATCCAGGGATTCGTCTGTCAGTTTTCTTCTTATGAAGCTAAGCGATGTGAGTGCGTAATGGATTGCCCAAGATTCACCCAACTCAGAGCATGGCTGTCCTCTTTTTCTTTTCCGTGGATGCTAGTGTGCGCTGGTAGCCAGAACAGGATCAAGTTTTATTCCACTGACGCTCTGTCTGTATAAACTGACTAGTTTTGATGGCAACATGTGTGATGTGGTATGTCTTTTTTTTGCCAAGGGCAAGAAGTATACCAGTCAACTGTGAAGCAGACGAACTAGCAAAGGAAGTACTGAAATGGAAAACGTATCTTGCAATATTTAAAGATTAATCGAGACATCTAAGTGACTCCAGGAGTATCAGGCTGAGTCGATTCTAATCACAGCACAGTGGTCCTTGTGGTCGTTACTTTGTCTTACGTTAGCTAACCAAACGATAGTAGAAGTTTCAAATCTAGAACAGATGTTCCGTCTACACTTAAAGTGGGCACTAGTCGATACGAAATCCCGATCCATGGCTAGGGGGATGACCAGACTTCTATCAATCGATTTAGTGCCAATCTGTAGAATGACTACCCGACTCGAGGTAGAAATTGATGCTTTCTTGTCTCTGCTTTCAATGAGCATTGTGGCATCGGAAGCAATTTAAATGTATCGACAAATCGTTTCAATGAAGGCCAACCAGACAAGCTAACCTATCACATCACATTTTCAACCAATTTCCCACAACAAAGCCCTTCAGCCGGCACACAAGCACACATTTCGTAACCACGTAAAAGAAAAAGTTTCTCCTATTCACTGCTCCATTTCGATTGTATAAATCAAAAAGAAGCCTCCCACCCACTCGCATTCCAGTCGCCGGCAACTTTCTCGGTCCATAAACCAATCACGGCGTGTACATCAAACTATTTCCCGTGTTGACACCATCATCCGAGACCATTGCCGCGTGTACTCCACCAGACGAATGTAAACAAACGAAAAGAGACTGAGAGTGAGATACATCATCCTCTCATCCAGAAAGCCCGCGTTTCAAATTGAAATATCAAAACCCGAACAAAAGACTCGTTTCCCACCCTCTCCTGCAGCATCGGCAGCCGCAGCTAACAACAACAACACAATCCAAATGAATTCATGGACCAGAGCAAAAACAAAGGCATTCCAAAAGGATCAACGAAAAAGGACATTCCATACAAATGTTTTGCCAAAGCCCAAAACATAATATTCCAGCAACATCCGCCCAGTGCCCACCACCACCTAACCCCCCTTCCACAGATTTACACTTGAAATCACCAGCAAAGCAAAGACTCCGATGGATGCCGGTGGGTTGTGTTTGCGTTTTTTTTGTTTTTTTTCCTTTTTTTGTTTTTCTTTGCCTTACCGCCCCCATTCTTCCGCCCTTAGTGTGTATCCTCCAGCTCCCTAGGCTCATAAAATTCAAATAAATAGAGCACGCGGGCCAACATCATTGTTTGCCCAAACGAAATCGAGAGAGAACAAAAAAATACTTCACAGATACACGCCCGGGATGATGCTGCTGATTCTCGGGATTCGGATTCGCGGACGAAGAGCGATGGGCGGTTTCGCGGGGGGTGGGGGGGGGGGGGATTTGGGGTTTGCTCGACAACACAGTAGTGCCAGTGCCAGTGGTTTTTGTTGCGGTGGAGCGCAAAAAAGCAGAGAGTACACGACCAACACCGAATAACCGGCAGGCGGCAAGCGGCAGGACACCAAGGCAGCACGAGAGATGTCGGCGAAGCACAGTAGTACCAGCGAAAGGAGCCGAGCATCAGAACCAAACAAACGAAAAAAAACGCACAGCCACCAACACAGACAACAGCAACGGGAATCGAGCGAAGAACATCGCCTGCAGCAAGGATATGTAAAAATAACAAATTCCGAACACAAAACCGCAAAAATAAATCAAACGGAATTGAGTCGGAGTCGCCTAGTCTCCCGCTCAGACATCGCGGGCTCCTCGCGCTCGCAGTAAATACCACAAGCGCGCCGCATTGGCCTCCCCGCACCGCAGATGCGATAGTTATTCGCTCACGATTGGCGCGTTTGTGAGCGGCTTTAACCCGCTTTTCAACTTACCCCACAAAACACTGACACACAGAGGAGAACAGGAGGCTAGCGAGGACGACTAGGACCAAACGCGACGGGCAAACACACGTCAAGTGAAAAACTGCTGGAAAAATGGCTGAAGCGCGAAGCGCGTTAAACTAACAATTTCCGGCGACGTGAAAGGCGAAACTAACAACGGCTCGGATCGGATCGGCACGGTCTGGCTTTGGCCCCTACACACAGAGAGAACCATGAATTCGTATGCAAGACGTCGAGCTGTGGGTTGCCTGTCGTTTGAACTGCACCAGACAATGGGTAATTTATTTGGCGTGTATGTGTCGAATTTTGGGGGGGGGAGGGGAGGGTCGCGCTAACAGTATGATCGACAGGGGAGGATTGAGCTAGGTAACTAGGTTGTTTTCCAATTCTTTCTAAAATGTCTCGTCCACATCACTGCCACAACGAATTGCGGCTTTGAGCGTTCTTTATTGGACGCACATCTTTTCGAGCAGACGAAGCGATGTTTCAGGAATTTACTAGCCGGTCGTAGGAACGTTCTTAAAAAGCGTTTTCAAACTTCCCTGGAGTCCTCTTCGCATTGCATTTAAAACTCCCCCAAGCAAGGCTTGGAATTATCTATAGCCGAGCGCTTAACTACTCATTCTCTTCCCCGTTGAACACAGAATAACATTTGCGGCTTCCAGAGCGCTACTTCGAATTTCTACAAGCCTATCTTAGAAACGGTTTCCAAGCGCGGCTTAGAACTACTCTGGCTCTCCCTTGAAAGCAGAGCTCAATCACCGGTTGCGGCCTAGTATATAGACTGCTGCTTTAATTGCCTATAAACTTGTCTTAGAAGCCTTCCTTAAGCGAAGCTTAGAATTACCGGGAGGCTTGGAATTACCGCCAGGCAACCCAACTCTCTGCCACTTGGACAGAAGTCTGAATCATCGGTTGCGGCTTACACACTGCTGTCTCAACATTCTCCAAGCGAGGCTTAGAATTTCTGTAGCAAGTGGTGATGAGCTCATCCGCTATGTCCTACAAGTGCACGCTTCTTGCTCCTTCCCTGATGGCTTGGATGCGTCATGAATCGTAGACCTTACACCTTTTATCAGAACCATCGCAAACATTTTTTTCAATCTCGATCCATCTCTTGTCGATCGCACTGTAAAACTAGACTCAACGACTAGCACACTGTATATCTCCCGAAAATTTGTGTACCAATCAACATTTACATACGGCACAAGCAATCATTAATTAAACAAAAAGCAACAGTAACAGCGCAAGGCTATGTCGGAGTTCGTATCCTGTCTGCCATCTAAAACGCCACCCACCCATTGGCCACCCTCCCTCCCCAAATCTATGTACAACCTTCGCTGCTACCAGCCGCCGCCGCATACAACGAAAATGTAAACGTGAACGAAAATCTACCACCGATAACGCACAGATATGAAATTGGAATTTCGTTAAAGTTTCTCCTGGTCTGCGCCCGCCTCCTTTTGCTTCCTCATCAAATACGTCCCTCTCGAGCGATAGATGTGTGTGCCCCCTGCACACTCGCATGCATGTTCGAATTTTGCGAAAAGGTTGCGCTCCGCCATGAAGATAAATGCAATGTTAAACGAGGTGGCTATTAATCAAGTCTAGGTACCTAGGTTGACATCCGTGTGCATGCTCGGCGCTTGTACCGAGAGACGGGAGCAGTGCAATGAGGCGCAATGGAGATGCAGACAGGCAGATAGCGGAATACATTAGGTAGGGGGGTTGTTGGTCTTGAGAAACGGGCATCCATTCAGTTGATGTCTTCAGGCGGGCGGGCCCGGGTGTGGCTGCTCATTCAATAATTAAGGAAGCACTGATTCAAAAATGAAGCGAGAGCGTTAAAGTGTTTAATGAAAGTTAGACGGGTTGGAGCTCTTCGGAGGTGTGCTGAATTAATCTGCTCGGCACATGGGCTTGGGCGGCGGCGAATGATTTGCTAAAGTGGTGTCCTTTGGATTGAGGTGGGGTGGGGATTGAGGGTGGATCGAAGAAAGTCTCTAATGGAATTCGTAGGTAATCCAAAATGCCCGGAAGACGTCAACGATTTAACACGATTTCTCTGCCAAAGGCAAGATTTCCAAGCCCCAGCCCTGAGTGAACATGGTTCCGGCCTGAAAAGTGGAAGACCAGATAGGGGATGCCCCGATAGTCAATTCGTTGATCATTTCGTTCACTGAATGACTGAATGTCTGAATGACTGAATGACTGAATGACTGAATGACTGAATGACTGAATGACTGAATGACTGAATGACTGAATGTATGAATGACTGAATGACTGAATGACTGAATGACTGAATGACTGAATGACTGAATGACTGAATGACTGAATGACTGAATGACTGAATGACTGAATGACTGAATGACTGAATGACTGAATGACTGAATGACTGACTGAATGACTGAATATGACTGAATGACTGAATAAATGAATGACTGAATGACTGAATGACTGAATGACTGAATGACTGAATGACTGAATGACTGAATGACTGAATGACTGAATGTCTGAATGACTGAATGACTGAATGACTGAATGACTGAATGACTGAATGACTGAATGACTGAATGACTGAATAAATGAATGACTGAATGACTGAATGACTGAATGACTGAATGACTGAATGACTGAATGACTGAATGACTGAATGACTGAATGACTGAATGACTGAATGACTGAATGACTGAATGACTGAATGACTGAATGACTGAATGACTGAATGACTGAATGACTGAATGACTGAATGACTGAATGACTGAATGACTGAATGACTGAATGACTGAATGACTGAATGACTGAATGACTGACTGAATGACTGAATATGACTGAATGACTGTGAATGACTGAATGAACTGTCGCCAATCCACTGGCACTTCCGTCGTCGTCTCCTAGTGCGCCGTTGTGCAGTGGATAGGCGACTCCGCTACGAGCACTGCTTTGCCAGACTTGGAGAAACCCCTTCTTACAAGCGCCCCTTCCCAGAGCCCTCTCAAAATGTGTTATTGTTTGCTTTCCTGTTCCCCGATCATCCTCGAACCGTGTTATTGAACCCAAAATTTCCAACTGCACCTTCCACATGACTGCACAGTCAACAGTCTAGTTTGGAAAATTACTCGCACAAATGCAGTGTCTAATCGAACGTGCAAAATGAGACAAGTTACACCAGAGAACAGCAGGTGCAAGCATACGCCAGAGGATCAGAGCCCCAGTCGTGCGTTAACCTGTGTAAAGGCATTTATTCAAGTCAATGGAAACGAATTTTAGGAAATTCCAAACTTCCGAGGGCAACCCTAGGTGACACCCGATTGAACCCGAAGTGGATGCCTGCAGCATGCGACGAGGCAGTGTGTGGGTAATCTGCAAAGTCCGGGACGGTCACACAGCAGCAGCAGCAGCAGTTGTGAATAAAGCAGAGTTCACAAGACCACCCCTGGCTGGGGGAGGTAGGAAAAGATTATCAACTCGGAGCTCAATCACCTGGAGGCCGACCCCAAAATCAAGTCGTTCACATCAACCGATGCCCACAACAAAACACCAAACAATCTCCGAAACATAATAACGTCACATTAATGTATCCTTGGCCATTGTCATATCCTTGCCATAGATTCCATCGTCCGTGTGTGTCTGCTGGATATGAAAATCCATAGGCACAATGAAATATTCACACAACGCACGCAATATCTCGGTCGGCTGGCAGTCAGTCAGTTGGGCGGTTGGCTGGTCGTGTCCCCGAGTAAATTATGGGAAATATCCTTGTTCGATGCCTGCTGCTGTGATTCTTAAAATGACGAGTGTCAGGCTGAGGGATCCCCCTCTCTCTCGAGTCGGGTGTCTAATTACTAATTCATTGCAACATGCCCGATGCCATGTAATCGCAGGCGAGTGTGTGCGCCCACATCCCTTGCCAGCACACAAATAAACTTTAAGTTCGGACGCAGGCACAGTTGGGCAAATACGTTCTCTCTTGTGAAAGAAACTTCATTCCGACGAGCGATGGGGGGAGGTTGCCCCGGCCCCACATGTGCCACATCCACAGTAGGAGTGCATAAAAAGAGAAGTAAAAGTTGTCAGGGAAGTGATCATCGTCCTCATCAGGAGGACATGCCTCGGAACTACAAAGACGACGACGATGACGCCCGCATATAAGCGCACGTTTATGTCCTTTCGAAAGTCGCCCGCCTGAATGGATAATGTATAAGTGTTGCCTCTCACTGTGGCCCTGTAACTTCGGCGACTACATAAGTCATAAGGAAGAAAACACCGATTGTGTGTACACACAAAAGTTCTGCCATTGTCCGGGACATGTTTTATTGTCTTGTGTGCTGGTAGGTTCCTTTATTTCCCGTCAACTGTGCTCTGTTGTTTTGTTGTTTGGTGGTGGCAAATGGGATTAGCGCGGGACGAGAATGAATGGCGGAAAGTTTGCGGCAACGCTATGCGAGTGTGCAGAGTTGCCATATGGAATGTGTGGTGTGGGGAGCTCGAGAATACGGCCGATGAAGCTATTGTCGCAAGTTTTTTGGCAGTTTTACGGTGTTTTCCTGACGATTATCGCACCGCGCACTTGGCAGACAACATAAATCGGAAGTGAATGTCATGAGGGATGACTGGATGTGAGTCATGGGGCTGGACTGGGTTCCTCGTGTGGCTTAAATCTTGCCCGACTAGGAGGAGGGAGATAGCTAGAGGATTTCCATCAACTTGCTAAGACATGGGAATGAGAGGGATTACAGCTTAACATGGTTGGATGGTCCACATTCAATATCGTCGTTTGTCTATGCGAAAGCCTTGCGGGTGGGTTGGGCTACTGCAACGCCCAGTGCTGTGAATTCAAATAACCAACAACAGCCGTTGAAACCATGCATCAACCCTCATCAGTTGTTGAGAGACTGCAGTGAAAAGCTGATGCAACTTCTGTAACAAAACTTTGCCACTTCCATCCACATGGCAACTCATTCCGTGCCAATATATGCTAACCCTCAAAACCGCCAGTCTTCAAGCGGATGAAGGAAAAAAAAAAACAGGAACGTAGCAAAACACAAGCATCACCCAAGTTGCTCCTAGATTCTGGAAATTCCCAAAATCACCCTCCGGGAAGGAATTCCATCTTTCGGCGAAATAATAAACATTCAACCAGGTCAGGCTGGGGCGGACTTGAACCGAGAAAAACGCCACCCGTCACCACTACCACCATCTCACCGCACAAGAGACGGAATCAACTACCGGTGGTGGTGGTGGTAGTCATCATGAGTATCATCACAGCTACTTACAGCCATTCTGTCGGTCTCCTGTGCACTGTTTCGCTGGCTTCTCCTGTGAGCCTCCACATGGCTCTACACGCTGCTTAACTCTGTTCATCAGTCTCAGACTCGAACGTGCACAAAACCCGACCCACCATCACCACCACCACCACCACCAGCACCAGCAGCACCAGCAGCAGCACTATCTGCTGAAAGGAACTTCAGCTTCTGTACAGTATTTGTTGTTTTTGTTTTTATTGAATTCCTCCGAGTAAACACTTTGAGGTAACTCGTTCCGTCGACGTTCGGGCGAACTGGAGAGCCGAGTGAGCGAGCAAGTCGGTTGGCCCCTCAAGGCACCCCGGATAGGTGATAGCCCTCCGCAACACCTAGTTGTTCGACGGGGACGGGTCCTTATTGTTTCAGTGTGGTGTTTAGCAAACATCCTCTTATGTAAGCATTGAAGCGAGAAAAACTCCTCTTTCGCCAGCTTAAAGCGGGCGGGAAATATTGAAATATAAATGCATGCACTCGCCTTTATGCCACAGTGGCCGATGGGGATGGTCGATGGGAGGGGAAGGTGGATGTGGGGTGGTTGGTTTTTCTTTCATTTCGGATGGAAGTTCTGTTGAGTGCATACAAATGGCTTCCTTAGAACCGGATACACCGAGGAAATGGGAGAAAACGAAAGAAAATCATTCCCTCCGTCCTCCCAATCCGGCTGCCCGAGTGGAGTGAAGTAGAGTGTGCTGCCGCTTTTGATGAGGGTTGGACTCATCATAGAGGGACGTGTGAGAAATATTTGCAGCAAATTGCCGGCAACGTCCTAAGCTTGACCATTGTTGTTTCCTTATCATTACTGGCGAAGGCGATTAGTCTCTGTGCAAGGGGGGAGAATCTAATCTAATCAGACAGATGTGGGCCAGCCCAGTGCGGAGGGGGATTGGTGCCTGGTGGGGAGTGTACCAATTATTTCTGGCATGAAATATTGTGTGTATCCTTTGTCCTGCCAAGTTGCCATGCATTTGGCGCGCAGATTAATGATCAGCATCATCTGCAACTGCAGTGGCTGTGTGTGGAGTTTTGGCTGCCTGCAACCGGGGGACGGTGCGGCGGACTTTAAGTCAAAATCACGAGATTTATTGCATCAAGTTGGAAGGAAGGAAGAGAGGATGCTTCGTGATTTTAAAAGTTGAAGCAGTCGGTGCTTTGCTGTGAGGAGTGACTTGGAAATTGGGAGGTTTTTTGTGCTTTTTTTTCGTGCAACTGAGTATCATTTACGACACTGACTGAAACAGTGTCTGTGGAAAGGGATGCAATCGGTGACAGTGTGGCTGACGATATGGGGCGTGGTTGGAGATTGTGTGTTGAAGTGATGATGGTGTCTAGTTGGCCATATTTGGGGGCCTCGGCAGCAATTCGAAGTCAAGCATGTTCTGCGAAGCTTCAGATCCTTGGAATTACAGACGGAAGGGTGGTGAGTTTTATACCGGTTGGACCAAAACTTTAATCATCTGTAGGCAAGCCCAATATGAGGCGTGCGCTGAGTGAATTCGTTCAGACCGTCGAGTAGAGCGCTAAGTCAGCTATAACGTCCGATCTGTCTAGAACTCACCAGCCTTCCGTCTGCAATTGCAAAGATCTATGGTTTCGCAGAACTGCTGCCTTGAGCTGTTCATTTTGGTTTATTTGCTTGAAAGGAGCTAAATAAGTCGCACGCTATATGGCTGGGAGCCATGATGGACTCACCGAATGAACGACGAGCAATTCAGCGATGAGTCTGAGCTACTGGTGACATTTTATTGAGCTTCGATTGATCTATTAGTCGTGCCGCTGGATTAGGTTAGATTCAAGTGCTATACTGATTGGAACGATGCAACGAATCGAGAGTTTCCTACTCACAGGGACTCCCAAGACCAGTTGGTGCTTCCTAAGAAGCGACTTAGCCCGTCCGAGGTGTAAATGGACCTCATTCAACATGCTTCTCTAGCCAGCACGATCTTTAGTCAGCTCTCTCCAGTTTCGTACACCAAGCCTCTCGAACTTGTGGGCGCCGCCTTTTGAGTAAACGTCCTCTGTTGCGTTGCTCCACAGGCTCAGAGTCGGAGATTCTTCTGGCCTAGCCATCTTAGGCGTTGAATTCGTAGACGCCTAGCTAGACTCATGTCGCTGTACAGTCCATACAGTTCGTAGTTGAGCCTTCTTCTCCAAATCCAATCAACGCAAGCAAGACGAAAGATCCGAAGAATTTTGCTAGCTTACGCTGAAGTTATTCAAACTCGTTCAAATTCGTAGAATCTTCTTATACTCCACGAACAGAGAAGACGATGGCGTCCACCTCCTCCTTCGTCTCTGTAATTTCTACAGAAATCGGTGCGCAAGAGACCCAATGTAACGCCGTGCTTGCTGATAGGAGAGTGCCTCGTTATAGCTAGAGTCGCGGCTGTAAGCACGGGGCACTGGTCCATTTGCATCTACGCTGCTAGTCTCGGAATACAGTTCAGCCCACTCAGAAGAAAGTCTGCCTCACTTTCTCTGTGACTGGCCGGCACTAGCCAATCAAAGATACATCGCGTTCAGCAAACTCTTCCTTAGTGACCTCTCCGATATCGCCAACCAAAGTATATCGAACATAATCAAATTTCTAAACTCTACAAGCTGGATTAAGCTTACCCAGGTCTACGAGGTGTGGTATCAAAACGGCGAGCAGCTGCGGTATTTGTACGCGGTTTGAGCCAAATCGGGTAGCAACCTAAACCAATCAACCAATTAGTGTCTCGTTATGGTGTCGATGAGTGTCCAGAGTGCCGCCTAGCACAGTCTGGTTAGACAGAGTGATTGTTTGATGTTCTGTGTCGACTACAGTTGGGTCGTTTCGGACCTGTTTAGTTCCTGGAACTATGTCGATTGTGGAAGCTAGTTCCAAAAGTTCCGCATACTTCACTTAAACATGTCCCATAGTACTGACATGTTCGACGATATGTAAAGCACAAGCGCGGCCATGTCAATCGCAGTACATAAATCGGCGGACATGTATCCGTGATCTAGTTCCGGCTGCGAAAAGAAACGTTCCATGCCCGTTCCGTCGTCCGAACTGTTTAGCAGCACTCTAGTGGTGACCCACCTCGTCCTTAAGCCGATCATGATTCGATGTTCGAGCTCTCACTGAGTGACCATAGCTTAGACGTATGAACTGCTGATTTATCGATCCAAATCGTGACTGCTCGCACTCAACTAAAAATGTCTGCCCACTCTGAAAAGCCTTAATCAGCGCTACACCCACATCGAGGAAAGATGGTGTACCACAAGGCAGTAGTTTTGGGCCATTGATCGTTGTAACCCTTCACGATGTCGTTAACTTTCTCTGGGAGCTCTATTTATGCTATCGGCGGGGAATATGACTTTTTTCCGCGGACTCTAATCTATTTGTTGATTTCTTGAGAAGACTTAACGTTCTCTTTAACCATCTTCCTCTTACGCGGCCTAATTGCACCGGAGTCCATTCTCGACCTGGGAATTGAATGCGACCGTGAGCTAATCTTTGGTGCCCACTATGACCGTACTGTTGGCCACCCAGACTGTATCGTGGCAGCAGAAGAGTGGCAATTTTTCTGTAAAATCTTCTCTAGGTGGATAGTGACGGTAACTTGTTGGCTTAGGGATGTTATTCGCCATGGCAAAGTGAGAACGTGCATCGAATCCTGCGCTGAGTGTCTTTTTTTTTTTTTTATAATTTGCGCTCGCTCATTTGTTTTGTCCGGGGTCAAGCCACAGCACGGGCCGAAGGTATAGAGGGAGAAAGGGAGAGGAGGTGCCTGTGCACATTGGTCTTAAATATCTGCGGGTTGTAGTCTGTGCGAAAAATTGGGCTGGGAAGAGCATTCCAAATTCGCGTAGTACGGCTGAAGAACGAGTCTTTAAATTTAATTGTGCGTCCGAAAGTAGGCTTAAGGGTAAACTGATGAGCATTCCTGGCGAGACGAGTATTGCGGGTGAATTCATTGAGAGGAGGAATGCAGTTGGCTAGCTCACTTGAGCATCGTTTGTTGAAAAAGCGATAAAATACGGACAAAGAAGAAACGGTACGTCGATGTTCGAGCGAGTCTAATGACTTTGCGACATTGTTGTCTCCTATACTCGTAAGTTTTATCGCTCGCTTTTGGATTCTATCTAGTAGTTGCAGGGTGGTCTTTGGGGCACCAGACAAGATATGAGCGTTGTACTCAAGCTTGGGGCGGATATACGCCTTATAAATGAAAGCCAAATCGGAGGGGTGAAATATTTCTTGCATCGATTAAGGAAACCTAAATATTTCGCAGCATTTTTGGCGACCTCAAATATGTGTTGTGTTGATACACATACCAAGGATGGAAAGCTTTCCGGTTTCATCGACAAAAGCACCATTTATGGATAATGGCTGATTAACAAGGGTTCGCTTGAGTGACAGCAGACAGCATTGAGTTTCTGTTGTTGTTTCTGTAATCAGTTGTTGTTTTCCCAGTTAATTATGCTGTCCAGATCGGAATTCAATGTGCTTAACATACGCTGCCGTTCCAATTCTACGGCCGAAGGGCAGAGTCGTGAGTCTCGGAACGAATATGAAAAGCTGAGGGTGCTGTCATCAGTGAAGGAATGGATTGGATTAGAAGTAGCAGACAAGAGATCATTAATAAAAATGAGAAAGAGTGTCGGAGACAGAACAGAGCCTTGGGGTACACCAGCATTTATTTGGTGGATATCAGACTTGATACCATCGATACCATATGCACGCATTTTCGACAAAAGAGCTTGATGCCAAACTCTGTCAAATGCCTTAGAAATATCAATTGCAACGATCTTGTTTTCGCCTGCATTATGCAAAGATTTGTTCCACTTTTCGGTGAGATAAGCTATCAGATCACCAGTGGACCGGTCATTAAGAAGCTTCCGCGATTCAAGATATTTCACAAGCTGACGATTTATCAGCGTTTCCATGACCTTAGAAAGAAGGGACGTAAGTGACCGACCGTACGAGGTGGGTGACGAAGATTCGCCCTTTTCAGGGACGGGCTGGACAAATGCTGTTTTCCATCTGCTCGGAAAGAGACCTAAAGAGTAGGATAGATGAAAAAGCTTAGGCAATGGTTTTGCCAGCGCAGAAGAACACCTCTTCAGAAGTATAGGGGGAATACCATCTCGGCCAGCGGATTTGTGCACGTCGAGATCTTTAAGTACTCTTGCAACTGTACGAGTGCGAAAGTGGATTTGTCTCATGGTGAAATCAACGCTCTCAAGTACAGGTGGAGACATATTGGAATCTGGCAGTGTTGAGCTGGCTGCAAAATGCGCCGCAAGCAGATTGGCTTTGTCTAAAGAGCTGACAACTGGAATGTCATTGTAAATGAGCGTGGGAATTGAAGACGAGGCGGAATTCCTTATGTTTTTTTTACAAATGACCAAACGTTTTTGCTACCTTTTTGACATTGTAGCACTTTTTGCCTCAACTTTTGATCATAGGAGAATTTCACACGTCTGATAGTTGCATTGCAGTCATTTCTGGCCCGTTTAAACTTATTCCGGTTTTCCTCAGTAGGGTTGGCTTTGTATGCCCTGAAATTCAACTCTCTCAAGCCTCATTCAAGCCTCTTTACAGCTCAAGTCATACCATGCATTTTCTTTGGGCTTGATACTCTTCACTCTATGCGGAATGAAGGATCTCATGCCCAGCCGGAGAATGTTTGTGATCATATCAGCAGCGGCATCCACGTCACTATCGAAGAAGCATAGTGACCAGTTAAAATGCCTAAAGAAATTGTTGAGTCCGTCTAGGTTCCATTCCTGACACCAACGGCTTCATGTTTCTCTACGAAGTTCGGAGTACAACTGTCAATCTCCACTGTTTGTCGTCGGCATATGTGTCTCGTTAGAGAAAAAAATCGCGCTTAACACGAGTGTCTGCTACAGAAGCTAGACCCTGCTGGGTTCTAAATTGTGTTCCGCCAGCAAAAGGATTGACTCAACGAAACAGACCGAAAAACACTTAAATTAACGTTGCACGGCACACTTTTCGCTTGATGCCCCTAAACACCTCCACCAACAGCCTCTTTGATCTCAAAGCTTAAGTCGAGCCCTTTGCCGAAGCCAAAGTGAGCCACAGTCCAAAGGAAACACAGGAAATATCAAATGCGGGTCATTAAACGTCAAACGGTGAACCAGCGTTTGACTCTTTGACTTGACCACACTAACAGCCACTCATCTTAAGAAAATTAATTTTCAAAATGACTCCACATTCCAGACGTCATGAAGAACTCCCCCTCTCCACCCCCCCAATTCACCACCGCTTCCTTTGATCGCACGCGGCGAGGCGCTTTTTCATACTCAAAGTCCATCCTTTGATGATATTTTCTCCTGGCCACACTTCAAATGCACACACACACACATACACACCCTTTCGGAAAGTAACATTTCACCAGGAATAACGCGAGAGAAAGAGCACTATAAACCAGCCGGGCGGGGGTCAAAGGATGCCGAAGCTTATGGCCCGTTGGTGGCGGCAAAGCCCAAGCTCCGGCCGACTGTCGAGGAGCCACTGCAACTTTGCTCAACAGAAAACAAAAAGCCAACCGAATACTACCAGTTTTGTATTCATTTTTAATTTCCTTAGCGGCAGGCATTTAGAGCGTAATGATTGCAAAAGTGCGCCTTCATAAGTATATTCCCTTTGATATCGTTATCCTTTTGAGCTTTTTTTCGTCCTCCTCCTTGTTTGCACTGTGTGTGTGTTTGTGTTTGGTGTTCCTTATTCCCCCCCCCCCCCCCTCAACAAATTAAAACTTTAATTTTGAAGGAGTAGCAACAGTGGGTCCTGTGGAAGGAGAGAGAGAGAGAGAGAGCGAATGCAAAGGACTTTCCCCCATTCAGGGGGTGTGATGGGATATAGGATGACAGGAGTCGGCTTTTGTTTGAGACACACGCTCCCATCGACCACCCTGGCTGGTCGTCTTTTGCTATGACATTGCCAATGCTCGAGTGGTTCATCGTTAATGAACAAGACAAACACTCTTGCTGGAAATTCCTTGATTGTTTTGCTCCTTTACGCATGCATACCATGCTTTGTGTATGTGTGTGCTTGTGGGGGCGGTGTATAAAGGATGTACCGAGAGAGAATCGAATTCGTACACTTTCTCTGCTCGTTCTGTTGACACAATTAATATTTAATTCAATTAAACGATAATTTATTAATGGCGCCCAACATGGTGTGCACGTTCATGCAAGCAAAAGGCTGCTCTCGACTAGGGTTTAACGGGGATAAAGCTGCAGAGGATCGCGAAATTACCAAGTGTTTGCATTTCAAAGGAGACTAGTTGGGCGACGGTTGTGACAGTGGGGTGTGCAAGAAGTGGCACCAAGCCAATTGTGGACAGACAGGCGTTTTGCATTGTGCATATGCTACACTCTAGTCAAAATATTCGACTTGGCTTGAATCCTTACTGAATTCGATCGGGAACAGCAATAGAAGTCCTTTGCAATGTCCCCAAAGCAGCTCACCAGTCCCTCGATTGTCAAAAGACCTGCAAAGACTACATCAGCTCTTGGCTTCTTGACTCTGTTTTTCCCCCGATTGCCGTGGCCACGTCAAGGATATGATTTGAGTCTCTGTTGGCTCCTCAGATGGTTCAGAGAATACTCGAGCGGTGTCTGACGTCGAGGGCAATGTGAAAAGACAGCTAAGTTCCTTTTTGTGTTGATGCTGAGTTGTGGGAACCGTGTGCAAGCTACAGACAGGTTCTGTGACAAATTCCTCTGGCCTGTGTCCATTCTCGGATGTGCTGTCCGAACAGGCTGTGTCCCGATAACTCTGCCAATAATGTTCCCCTCGCCCAGCTTAACCTTTAAATCTGCAAAAAACGACCCTGTCTCGAAGAAGACCTCGACCTAGACAGGATCACATTCTATTTCCGGAGCTTTCTTTGACATTTTCTACATTTTCTGCAGCATTCATTAGAGTTGAATTCCGTTCAAAGGTCTCCTCTAAACCTGTCCCAAACTTATTCAAAGAACCGTCTGCAGTCCTTTGAATCGTCGTAACTTCCATCAGTTACCCAACTTTTCCCACACACTGTGCCACACCTGCGGAACAAAAATATTTAATAACACTGTTTCTCACCCAGCCTGTCCCCCGCCCCGAATCATACACACAGAAGGCTGCCGTCACCGGGGGGGGCTTTGTGTTCCTCTTCATTGAACACGGGCAAATCCCTAAGGTATATTCGTTTGCAGCAGTTGTAGCGACTAGCAAAGGAACGCCCAAACCTCCACCGTCGAGAGGCTCAGGCCCGTATGGCTTGAGGTCATTCTGTGTTTGTTTTGTTATTCCCGCCGCCGTCAACGGTCCTTTTTGGACTCTGCACACGGCCAGCCTCGTCCCAGCTGTGTGGGCCAGACATTTCGCCTAAAGGATTAATCTGCATAAAAAACGAATTTTCAAAATTTCCCACTCTCACCTCGGCAGCTAACCCCCAGACCGACCGGGGTACATGTGGAACACAGCCACAGCGCGCCAGAGGAACATTAACATTTTATATGATTTTAATAAAGGGAAAGATGGATACAAGCCAAAACCAGAGTCGAGCGTCGCAAAGCCCTGGTGTGAGGTGCATATGCGCGACTATCCCCTGGGGAGTCCCGCTGCTGCTGCTGCTGCTGCTGATGTGATGACAGCGGTGGCGGCAATACTAACGGAGGCGACCCTCGCGAGCATCCCTTAAATATGCATTAATTGGAATTATTATCAAAGGGATGCACGGGTAGGCGAGGAGGAGATGAGGACTTGCAATATTCAAGCCACATCCATCCCGGATCCTTCCTTCCAACTCACCATCCGGACGTATGTCGAATCATATTCATTTATAATGAGTCACACACAAACCGATGCACGTCTCTGAGAAAGGTTAAGTGCTTTTCAGGTTCACGTATCACAAGTATCCGTGCATATGCATGCAGGTGATGGCAGCGTGGGGACTTATCCCTTTTCCTTTGAGCGCTCGCAGGCTCACAGATAAAAGATCACTTTAGGTCCCACTACGGGCACGGGCTCCGAGCATAGTCAGACGCATTATCATGATTTCTTGGGAGACACGAGACACCGCCACCGACTGACGCGCGCATTCAACGTACGGATGTGTCGCTTAATTGTGAGAGGATGATTTCACGTGTCAAAGGTGCACCTGTTTCAAGCTCCCGTTTGGTGAGAGGACGGGTGCTGGTGGGGCGCTGGTGCGCAAATTTATTTCATCACATCACACCGGGTGGGGGTGTCGGGTGTGGATACCAGAGGGATCGTCTGCGCTCCTGGAACGCCGGAGCAAGTGGAAGCATTTTAATTTTGTTTAGCTGAAGGATTTGATTTAATGGGTTGTTGGCTGGATACATACGGGAACGTGACGGCGTGTAATGAATTTCGCACTTGAAAGTCTTAATTTTGCTTAGCAACGATGACGTATACACCGGCAAACATTCGCGCACACAGTCGCCCGGTCGCCTGGCGTGAAGGGGTTGAATTTTGTTTTTTCGCTCGTGCTCTTGTTTAGAGGATTTTTGTTTTTGTTGAATTTTTGTTTTTTTTTTTTTGCAATTTAATTGGAACACATGGGTGCTTCCAGATGGATTCATTAAGCGGAGCGTACATGGCAGAGCAGGGGTTGTGCCGCTTGTTGATGCGTGCACACGTTGGGTCCTTAATCGGCACACATGTCGGGTTACGCGACTCGAATCTCGATCTATGCTTCGGTGAATGGGCAATTGAGGGGGTTTTTTTTGGGAAAAAAACAGTTCAAATTGCTGCCAAAAGTCGAGGGGTGTTAAGCATGTTTATATCTTTAATGGCGTTTTAATTCCTTCTTGAAGTACAATCTTCAAACCGAAAGCCATTGTGCAACTGAACAAGTCTCGATGGCTTCAAGGAAATTCACATTTTCACAACTCTGCACCACTTCCAAATTGAATCCCATCCAATCCCTGCCCTCCCATCAAGTATCTCATCGTATCCTTGCCAACAAAATGTACAAATGAGATTTATATGAATTTCACTAGTGTATCAACTAGTCGAAACTCAAAAGTCCGGTTAGTGGCCGACTAACAAGCGTACACGCCGCGCCGTATCGTACACAACCGAACACAAAAACCACTCGAACATTCATTGAATGCGAGCAGCACTTGTAGTTTGTTGTATCTGACAAGTGAACCGAATCAAATGCCAATTTCAATGAAGCCAGTGGTCAAACAATTGACCACAAAATGGGATAGCGTTTGAGCTCGTGTAACAGGGAACTGATGTCCTGTCACTTCCGCACTCTGGTTGCACTTTTCTAATTCGTGTTGAATTAATCCTTTCACGCCAATGGGTTTGAGGTTAAAATGGGGGGAGTTTCAAAGTCACCTTGTGACATCATTTGTCATTTGATATCTAATTTTGAGCTGATGGGAGACGTGTGCGTTGTGTACAGGGTGGACAGTTTTGTTGAACAGATGGAAAATGGGGTTTTGCACAAGGATTCGCTAGTTTTGTTGAGTATTTGGACAAATGATTGCACAGTCAACAGTCAACAGTCAACAATCAACAGTCAACAGTCAACAGTCAAAAGTCAACAGTCAACAGTCAACAGTCAACAGTCAACAGTCAACAGTCAACAGTCAACAGTCAACAGTCAACAGTCAACAGTCAACAGTCAACAGTCAACAGTCAACAGTCAACAGTCAACAGTCAACAGTCAACAGTCAACAGTCAACAGTCAACAGTCAACAGTCAACAGTCAACAGTCAACAGTCAACAGTCAACAGTCAACAGTCAACAGTCAACAGTCAACAGTTAACAGTCAACAGCCTCAACAGTCTCAACAGTCTCAACAGTCTCAACAGTCTCAACAGTCTCAACAGTCTCAACAGTCTCAACAGTCTCAACAGTCTCAACAGTCTCAACAGTCTCAACAGTCTCAACAGTCTCAACAGTCAACTGACATCCCACCTGTCAACTGTCAACTGTCACATCCCAGCTGTCAACTGTCACATCCCACCTGTCAACTGTCACATCCCACCTGTCAATTGTCACATTCCACCTGTCAACTGTCACATCCCACCTGTCAACTGTCACATCCCACCTGTCAACTGTCACATCCCACCTGTCAACTGTCACATCTGACAACTCTGCTGTCAACTGTCATTTTCTGTCACGCTTTTCCCATGCACAGTCGCCTCTTTAAAACACAAAAAACTGTTTTCAAGCATAACATAATTTCGGTGGCACCCTGCTCCTGTTTGTTGACAAAATAATTTATCGCAAAACAATTACTAGCTACGTTATTCAATTACCCTCATCAGGCTCGATTATTCCGGCAGATATTTGTCGTTCCGGTGTCGGCAGAGCACAAAACATTCGCAAGTGCGGAAAAATGCAAATTTCCAACCCATCCACCCACCCACCATGGGCTCACAGATCAGAAGAGGGTGTGCAGTGCCCCTTCAAAACAACAACCCTTAGCACGGACAAACGGATTCATCACTAGTGTAATTTTCATTTGAATATTCCCACTCGAAAAAACATACGGATGACAGGCTGGTGTGTATTTATAAACAAAACAAACGTCACGCCACGCCACGCCATGCCGGGCCAACCGTCGAAATGCTAAACACTTTCGTTGCCCGCTGGATGCGTTCATGTTTAGCATAACAAATTGCCGGGTCAGGCTCCGCGAGGCACCCACCGAGCGGCGGCAATTTAAATTTTTGCTTCAATTTATCCCGCTGCCAAATTGCAGATAAATCTTGTGGATTGCAAAAATTCGACAACGACCAGCAAACTAATAAATGAAAGGATGTGGGAGCGCGGGCACAGTCCCGATAAGCGCGTAATAAATGCGCTAATGATAATGAACTAATCCGCAAGGGATTACTTTTTTTTTTTTTTGTTTCGGTCCGCCATTCATTTGCATTCGATATGAGTGTGCCCATTGTTGTGCGAACTTTTAAATGTCGAATGTAATCCCATGCAGTTGTAATTACAATGCGGTTCGGGGCGTCTAATGAGAGTGTGTGATTTGACGCTGTGCAAATGGGCGGGAATCTCTGTTTTTGGTGGCGAGTGTCGGGTGCCGGCTGCCGGGTGGTAGCCACAGTACTCTGGGATTAATTAAACTGTTATTGCATTCTTTTTTCTATTTAATTAGGAAGTATTTATCCATAATTTAAATCCAATGCATGTAAGCGCATGCTAACGAATCAGTGAGTCAATAGCAGATACAAGCTGTGGATAAACAGCATTTTGTTTGCACGGATGGAGAAATTGTTGGTGAAACTAGTTTACCCCACGAGCGCGGAAGTTTGGGCGAGTTTGGGAATTCATTTTGCTGCGATGCCTTAAATCGGTAACTTTTGTAATTATCTTCTTTTTTTTTTGTTGTTGTACTCGAAGAGGGGGATGGAATTTTGGGAGGGTTGCCATGGGTCTCTGGGTTTCCATTTTTGGATGCGAAAATTCAGAAAGTTGGCAATGCCAAGTTTTGGAACAGGAAGTAAATGGAATTGATTTAGGTTCCACGCACGCGTTGACTTCTTCTTTGATGGAGCAGAGCCTGGGCAACCAGCAAGCCTCTCCAGCTAGGGCGACTTGTTCTGGCTAGCTGCCTTTAGTTACGCGCACCAAGTTGGTTGAGGTCCTTCTCCAATTGGGGGCGCCACTTACGACGTTGCCTCCATTTATGCGCATCAAGTTGCTTGAGCTCCTTTTCCACTTGGGGGCGCCACCTGAGACGCGGGGGTTGAATGAGGATTGAAGCGAAATGAAGTTGTCCACAAGCTGTGCGGACTTCGGGATTCAGAGAGCGCCATGTGGAGCCAGCCACCTAGGCGTTGAGGCGGAGTTCAGAGAGGGCCATGTAGAGTCAGCCACCTTAGGCGTTGAGGCAGTGTTCTGAGAGAGCCAAGTAGAGCCAGCCACCCTAGACGTTCAGGCGGTGTTCAGAGAGGGCCATGAAGAGCCAGCTACCTTAGGCGGTGAGGCGGAGTTCAGAGAGGGCCATGTAGAGCCAGCCACCTTAGGCGTTGAGGCAGTGTTCTGAGAGAGCCATGTGGAGTCAGCCACCCTAGACGTTGAGGCGGTGTTCAGAGAGAGCCATGTAAAGCCAGCCACCTTAGGGGATGAGGCGGAGTTCTGAGAGGGTCATGTAGAGCCAGCCACCTTAGGCGTTGAGGCGGTGTTCAGAGAGGACCATGTGGAGCCAGACACCTCAGGCGTTGAATCCCTGCACGCCTGACAAGGTTCACGTCGCTGTGGTGGTTGATCATCCGCGTATGCTACCAACTAGACGGACTTCTGGAAGATCGTGCTTCTTGTGTTGGCGTGTGAGTTTTACACTATCTTTTCCAGAATGAACTCACATGCTCCTTTTCTTTCACATTGAAGGTCTCGGTGAGTTCGTTACCGAAGGCGAGACTTCTCCGTCGTCGTCCTGCACATTCTGACGAGTGTCAGGCAGAAATGTCAAAACTAGACATGGAGTGTGGCCTACCAGTGTCGTGGCATCCATATAAGCCGATTCCTACCGGGTTACCTTTTGAAATTCTACTTTTCAACGAGGTATCAATATAAGAAGAAACATGAGTTTTTACATGTGCATATAAACACCTCATACGCAAGCAACAAATTCCAACCAACACACAAGCCCAGTCCCATACTGCTCCACGCATACACTAAACACATCATTGCATGCCTATTCTCACATGCTCCATAGGCCACAGGCGCAGAGCCTCATTCTTGGGCGCAGAGTAACCCGAAAAATGTCGGGTTATAAAACATGTGGCTGCTTAGAACAAATTGTTTTTTTTCCCTTGTTTTTCCGTTCACTGTGGCAGAATTCCCTCTGTCTGACACACGCTTTCTTATGCAAATAAATAATCCGCTTTTCTTCGGCTTCGGCCACTCGATCCTCCGCCATCGACTCTAACTCATCAAGAGTTGGGCCCAAGCGCAACCAGGCGAGATTTTGGACTTGGTCGAACCACCTCGGCCTGAGTCTGCAAGCGGAAGTCGCGATGCTAAGGACATTGGTGCCACGTGACCAAACCATCGAAGCATAGCCCTTTCCGTACACCGCGTACTGCCATGTTTCAAAATTGAGCCAGCTTCGCCAATCCTACATGAAAGCTCAGCATTACTCCTAACATCACTCGTGAAAAAGACCCCGGAATACGTGTCCTTCTCCACTTGCTTCAATGAGAAGGATTTAAACACGGCGGCGCGCTGTCATGTGACGTTCTTATGTTCATTCTGGGGAAGATCGTGCAAAACTCACACGCCAACACAAGAGGCACGATCTTCCACAAATCCGTTTAGTTGGTAGCATACGCGCAATGGGACGTTCTGGAAATGTCCATAATCTCTGATTTGTCCACGTTAACATTCATCCCGGCATCTACACATACGGCAACAAGCCTTGTGGGGATAACTAAGTCATCTTCCAAAAAAAGACTCTCCCGATGTGAAGCATTTCTCGCCTTGGCTGGGCTGCAACATCCGGTCCATATATATTATGAAAAGTAGAGGTGACAAGACGCACCCTTGGGAAGCGCTGACTTCTTCCGGATTACCTTCTAAAATTTTCCACGCCACGCCACTGTTGCATACCTCTACGTGCCTCTAGGCACGCGATCATGTCTTCTTCTTCTCAGGCCGACGACATATTAAGGGTCTGAGCCTGAGCTGCCTTCCATCGATGACGGTTCAGGGCACGGTGCATCCAGTCACCCAGACCAAGCTGTCTTAAGTTCGCGATGACTTGGCCTTTGTATCGGTCTTCCAGTATTTTTCTCGAACCAGGAGGCACGCTGTCATTTGCGGCCTTGAAATTGACGAATAGGTGGTGTAGATGGGTAGGTGATAGGGTGCCCTCTCGGTCCTTTAAGCCGTGGTTCATTTAGACCAACTTCTTGGGTCTATTGTGGTATAGTGGGCTTCCCTGGCCTGTAGTCGCACTGAAATGCACCACAAAATGCCAGAGAAGGTCCTATACGCGACTTAACTCTCTATAAAGCGGTCGGCTTTGTTGTGGAATGACGAAAAATGTTTCCCTCCAACCGACCAAGTACTTCTACATCCGATCACGATGGTGTCCATACCGTTGCGCCTTAAAGCATGGGGTTTAAAGCTGGTTAAAGTTTTAAACTAGCAATAATCGCACCTCTGTAGGACTTCATTGGCCACGATATCGCCCCCGCGGAAAGCATGAAATGGAGTCATTAATTCCCCATCAAAGGCTTATCTGCAGCTTAAATTTTTCCTTCCAAACGGCCAACAAACCAACGCCATCAACAGAAGTCCCTCACTCACCGTACAACCAATTCAAACCTTCAACGCGTCTCCTCTCCGAACACCGCTTCAACTGACAGCACTCCCTTACCCATTCAGTCTGCCATCCACACCGCCTTCAGCCTCAGCATGAAATTGCCAGACCGCATGAGTGATTTGCCTGAAATCAAACGTCAACTGCACTTCTTGGCGAACATCAACTTTCACTCGAAGAGCATCCATCCCCTCCCTCCACAGACACCGCATCAATTTATCAAATCTCCGTACTTGCACCGACTGCGTCTGATTTGTGAAACACCATTCAGCCGTCCGGCATCAAACCTGATAAATGGCAAACAAATGCCATGACAAATGCTCTCTCTCTCTTTTCAATTACTTAACCCCATTGGAGAAGTCACCCCATTCTGTCTTCAGCCACAAACCACTGACTTTTGGTCACCAAAAGCCCAATTTGTCAGTGTTAGGGAAACCGAATGTCTCCGATGGACTCAATGCGACCATCGTCTCACTCCCACCTCCCACTAGTCAAACTTCAAACTTGATTTCCAAAATTAATAAACTGCGAAGCCATCGGCATCCGTCCATCGCCATCAGTTCCCTAATGATGATAAATGACTCGTAAAACCTTCCATAATCCCAGTGTAATCCGAAAGCCTACATCATCATCATCATCATCGTGGTAGTCGACGGCCACCCCCCAGACTTCCACTTCAGAGTGCTCCCTTCCGGTCTGCGATGTCCTGCATTTTTCATTTGTTTTAGCAGCACTGAGAGTTATCCCTTTTTGCATCTGACACGGTTTATTTATACCTCGACGGGTCAAACTGCTCCGGCTGGACAGGATACAACCGAACCCGCCGCCCCGCCGCCTCGCCACCCATCATCTTGGCGCTGGCTAGACGGGGGGGGGGAGGGGGTGAACAAAAAAAAGTGGGACGCAAGGGATAAAGTCATCCCCGAACTACTATAATACTCTCTCCCGACACCACGTAGCGTATGTTTAACAGATTTTAGTTTCGAGAATAGACCCGTTTATGGGTATTAAAATATTTACGAAAGCTAAGGACGTTTTTATGGGACTGACTGTATAAATTGGGAAACATGTACTTAGGGAATGGTTTATGGCGACGGCCGACTACAACGACCACCGACCACCGACCGACGAGTGAAAGAAAAGAGTGCGTCCTGCGCCTCTGTTTAGTGTACGTGCTAATCGCAGGATGCCAGGGGATGATGGGCTTACGGGTGTTTATTATCCTTAAACAGCAAGCGAAGGTAAACATGATTATTCTGGCCGACTGATCGGGGTCTAATGTGCATGCCTTATGTGTGTGTGTGTGGACATAATCATCTTGTGGTTGAATTTGTCAGTCAGTCAGTCCTCTTTATGACTGTTCAACCGGATTGATGCGAATACAAGGTGTGTGTGCGTGTGGGTGGACTGTGAGAAGGAGGGGGAGATTGGGCATAAAAAAGTGTCCTCAAGACGGAAAATTCTCACGTTTTAGTGGATCATAACTTAAGATAGTGACGGCATGCGAAAACGTTTTCGCCTGACGACTGGGAATGGCTGTTCATAAATCTTCGCAGATGATGCTTTGAAGGACTTGTAAATGGCGGAGAAGGAATCTGTAGGTAGGAGTTGATGAACAGGAGTAAAATGAGTATCTTATCTTAGCGCAGACAGAATGGATTTCCGAAAAATGCCGTGGAGGATGTTAAATCGAACCGTTCACATTGCCATCGTAAATTTAATCTTATGCGAAGGCAATCAAGAATTTATCTAAAAATTGACACGTCCATCATTCTGCTGTGTTAATTCATTTGATTACACTTCATTGGCACTCTACGCCATCGATGTCTTGCACAAGACCTCACAATCGACCAAGCTTTACTTAGTGTCCATGCTTCTGCGCCATACTACAGGACTGGGACTTTTAATGGCTTGTCCTATCTCGGCTTGTCTTGATATCTCGGTATTCTTCATTGATCAGGATATTCTAGGGTCATCCTTCGTTTTATCTGGCCAGTGTCCACAAATTGCTTCGCCCGCACAGTTTCTGGACACTGGCCGGTGTCAAATTGCATATATGACATATGACCGCCATGGCTGGCTCGTACGTAGTCTAATCTGGAGGTCCAATTTTAGATTACTTTTTCCAACATTTGTGGTCATATATCAGCAATAACGCGGCGAATGTTGTCCTCCAAGTGGTCAATCATTTCGGGCGTAGACTAGTGACATCACATATCCCCACAGAAAATATTCAAGCGGCGTCAAATCGGACGATCTTGGCGGCCAAAACTATGCGGTTACCAAACGTTTCCTTCAGTAAATCAATTGTGGCACGAGCTGTGTAACATGTTGCGCTGTCCTGTTGAGACAACAGCTCCTGCACATCATGGTTGTTCAATTGATGAAAGAAAAAGTTAGTAATCATGGCTCTATAGCGGCTCCTTCTTTCTAGTTGCCTGATATCTTCTCTGAGGACATGGTCCCCTACAGAATGGACCTGTCAAGAGTTCCGATGCTCCTTTCTTAGCTAGGGAGTCGGCCTTCTATCCCCATGTAACCAAGTATCCAGCAGAGTCTTACTCTGTTTCTCCTACTCAATTCTTTGAGCTTCTGTAGGCATTCCAGCACAAGCTTGGATTTGATGATGTTGGAGTCTAGTGACATGATTGCGGCTCAACTGTCCGACATTATTGCTTAATTTTTTGGTTTGATTTTTGAACGCAACTGTCTGGCATGGCATAGGCTTCTGTGTGAAAGATGCTGAGGCGTTTGACCATTTTGTCCTTGAACTGCTCCAGTTCCTTCATCAGTTCTTGATCCATCTGTATACCTTTTACCTACTGCCACAGCGACCCAACAAGGCTACCAACGACTTCTGTACACCTGTGGTTATAAAGGGTGATTTTTTAAAAGCTATAGGAAAGTTTTTCAAAAAAAAAACACATAAAATTCAGAAAAATGCATGAAATCTTTATTTGAATCGATAGTACGGTCCATATAATTTAATGTTCGAAGATTATTTCATGCAAATGTTGACCCTGACTGCGCCTCAAATGGTCCATCCGCTTAGTCCAATTTTGGCATACTCTTTCCAACATTTCGGCCGGTATCTCACGAATAAATGCTTCAATGTTGTCTTCCAATGCGTCAATTGAAGCGGGCTTCTCTGTATAGACATGAGCTTTAACATAGCCCCACAAAAAATAGTCTAAAGGCGTTAAATCGCACGATCTAGGCGGCCAATTGTCCGGTCCCGAATGTGAAATAAAATGTTCACCGAACTCGCCCCTCCATAAGTCCATTGTTGCGCGTGCTGTGTGGCATGTGGCACCTTCTTGTTGAAACCACATGTCATGCAGGTCAAGCTCTTGCATTTTGGGCAAACAAAAGTTGGATATCATCTCACGGTAGCGCTCACCATTCACAGTTACGTAACGATTCGCATCATCTTTGAAGAAGTACGATCCAATGATGCCACCAGCCCATAAACCGCACCAAACTGTGACTTTTTCTGGATGCATTGGTAGCTCTTGCAATGCTTCTGGCTGATATTCACACCAAAATCGACAATTCTGCTTATTTACGTACCCATTGAGCCAAAAATGACCATAAAATGGAAGAAGCGCGCGATGAACTTTCTTAACAGAGCACGCATTTTGATAATAAAATTCAATAATTTGCAAGCGTTGTTCGTTTGTAAGACGATTCATGTTTAAATTATAGACCAAACTGAAGATGTTTGACAGTGAAACAAAACACGAAACGTGCGTCAGCTGTTTAAACCAGTGTTGCCAAAAAGATAATAGCTAAAAAATCACCCTTTTAAGTTCCTGCGTGTGTTAATCAAACATTGAAACTCTTTGTCCTCGAATATGAGGCAAATTTCAATCTTCAAAGTGTTATCCTTCAGTTTGTCTTCCATTTGTTTCGATGGAAGCAATCAGAATGACCTTCTGTTGATGGCAGTCGGCAAGAGTATTTCAGTTCTTTTCGCTACTTCGCCTTTAAAAGCCAAAATGTTAAAAATCCTAAGCAAGAGAATGCCTTCCAAGTGCCTCCTCCAAAAACCAAACACCCTTCGTGCCCCATGAACAAAGACCACGGCTAGTCTTCGGTTACAAATCAAACATACCCCCAACCAAAGGATGCTCCCACACGGATTCAATGGAGCAGCCCCCCGTGCGAGCGGCTATGAGACGAAATGCAATATTTTCAGATCAGTCTGGACTAAACCGTGTTTGCTTATCGTTCATCCATGAACTTGATTGTGTATCCACCTGACTGTCATTTGTCAAATGACAGATCTGACATAACGACTGTTGTTGTGTTCGGCGATGATATGTATCAGTCCGTGGCGATATATTTTCCCAAGCAAAAAGGACAAACTTAGCCGTTTTTCCACCCCCCGTGGCGAGGCATTCTCTCTCTCTCTCTCTCTCTCTCTAACCGCAACGTCTGGGCAAAAACGGGCACAAATCAAATCTCACAATGTCAATATTTGTCCACATTACTTATTGAAGTCCTGATTGTATTCCTTGGTAAACAAAAACTCAATAATAAGCCAAGTATGCAATTTGTCATCGTTCTCATCTTCGTCGCCGTTTGGTTTCGTCCTTGTCGACGTCGTCGGTTTTTGTTGTCGACACTCGGTTGTCGCCAAACGTTATCCCCAAGCAAATATACGAAGAATCTCGCCGAAAAGACCACACATCGAACGGCGTCGTCGTCGCCTTCGTTTGATTCCTTGTCAACCACCGATTTCTTTTGTTCTCAGCAAATTTTCGTCCAAACACTGGCACGTGTGTGCGTGTGACCATAACTCGCTTTATTGACCTAATTTCATAAGCAATCGCCACCCTCTATTGGCAATATACTCGTACGACATTCGCAGCACCCACCCATCGTCGGGCCATCCGAACATCTCGTCATCGTCGTTCGCTTCTTGACGGTCTGGTTGTTCTGCTCGCGTTGTGTCCTTGTTTCCCCCGAATTGCGTTGTCATCACGCAAGTGAATTTTGTTATTTATTACCGAAGCGTAATGTCCTGCTCAAGCAGGCAGAATGGGAGCTTGTTTATCACCCAAAAATATCAGGACTCAGTGAGGCCCATAAACTGCTTCAGACAATTGGACGCTACCGAGGCCCCATCTGCTCGACAAGAAGATGCTTGCAACAAAGTCGTTTTTTTTTTGCACTCGTATCCTTGTTTTGCGCGAAGAACTTTTTTTTTGCTGCTCTCATCTTAAACGAGGTTAATGAGTCATTAGGTGGCTCTCGTTGGGGTGGGCATGCGGCGGCCGTGGCGGTTGAGGAAAGGATTCATTTCGTTTAAGGGAATTCCCAATCCGATTAAGATTTCACTCAAAAAAGGACGCGACACGAAGTGGGCCGTGGTGAAGTGCAAAGAATAAGAGAGAAAAAGGAGAACAAAAAATCGTCTAGGGTGGTTGGTCGGGCGTTGGGACGAAACTCCAAACGAACAACAGAATCCTTAAGAAGCGCAATTTTTCTTCATTAAGTTGGGTGAACATTAAGAAAAATGTAATTCCATCCGAGGAAGAGGCGATTAAAAATGTAATCTCACCCCAGGGAGGGGTTGCCGTTCCTGCTGCTGCCGCCGCCTCTACCGTTTGTGCTGTGCCTCTGTTTGCTCGTTGGGTGAGATATGGCTGGCAGGAGGAGAGGAGCTTCTGCAGCGTCTCAATGCTGCACTGCAATGTTGTAGAAGTTGAAGCTCTTATTTATCACGTATGGGACAATTAAGATGAGGAATGGGATTGCTGGATGGGGGCCTGAACAGGACAACTGGTGCTATATCCACACACGGAATTGCTAAAAAAAGCGAAAAGGGGGGAGCGGCAGGATTTAGAGCTTCGGCTGGGTGGAGAGACGTGATGGATGAACGGAGCAAACATTTTGATGAGCTCTTTGGTGAGATTTAAGGGGATTTTTGGTTGAACGGGGGGGCACATAAGGCTGGCAGGGTTATGAGTGCGAATGCCATTCAGAGGTGTCCCCCTAAATTTTGTGGATTTGAGCAGAAGGAACAACTCTCTGATGATCAGAAAAAAAGGTTCTTACGCAAATCATGCATCATTCTTTGACTTGAACGCCTTTTCTGTCACTTTGACTCCTGTTCTTGTGTAGTAACTAGTTTTGATAACTTCCTCGCCGTAATAGGGTGAGAAACACGGTAGTTACGCAAGGAATTCAACGTTGGGGAGCTGCCTCTTTGAACGTGAGGAGCTCAACTTGGAGCAGCTGCTTCTTCGAACGGAAAGGGCTATGCTACGATGGTTTTGGGAACGTGGCACGAATGTCCCCATCATCACGAATTCCGAGGCGTGCCTTAAATGCGGTTCCGCTGGCAGAACTCGTCCAGAACAAAAACTTGCCTGATCTGCGAAGAGATCCGCTTTTAATTTATCTTCTTTTGCCCACTCGCAATGATTTTTTCCGAATTGGGGCCGCATGTGGTTGGGGTTTTCTTAAACCGTTGGCTGCTTTCCAGAGTCAGAAGTTGGTATCCATTTTCGCTGACAAGCCTGATCGCCTTCAGAAGATTAGACAGTCGGTTGAAGCGATTTTTGCTGATGATGATGACAAAAAGTCTAGAGGACTCGTATGTGAAACAAAAGTCTGCACGATGACATTGACGACGGACGTCCTGGACTGACTCTCCAAGCGATTCTTCATATAGACACATGGGCAGATAAGCCACTTTTACACCTACAAATCAACTCAGTTGGAATTCCCTCACATAGGTGCAGCAGAGGCGACTGGAATATCAGCTCCATATGCCCAATCCACAAAAAAGGCGATCTTGCCTCTTGCAACAACTACAGAGGTATATCCCTGCTCAACGTCGCCTACAAGATCCTACAAGATAAAGCCGTTTTGAACCCCACTAATCGCCACGTACGAGTGCGGCTTCCGGCCCGGCAAATCGACTATAGACCAAATCTTCACACTAAGACAAATACTGGAGAAGACCAGTGAGTTTCAAATCGATACGCACCACCTGTTCATCGATTTCAAAGCCGCATACGACAGCATTCATCGCAAGGAGCTATTCGATGCGATGGCCGAAACCGGGCATCCCGGGAAAACTAATCCGGTTGTGTCGCAACACGCTAACACATACGCGATGCACCGTGCAGTTCGGCTCAAGGATTTCTGAGCCGTTTGAAACTTGCACTGGATTTCGGCAAGGAGATGCGCTGTCGTGTGACTTCTTCAATCTGGTACTGGAGAAGATAGTGCGGAGGGCAACTGTAAACACGGAAGGCACTATCTTCTACCAGTCGGTCCAACTGTTGGGGTACGCAGATGACATCGACATCGTCGCGGGTTCTCATCGTGCCGTAGTGGAGGCTTTTACGTCGATTGAAGAACAAGCGAAACGAACTGGTCTCAGGGTCAATGGGGACAAAACAAAATATATGCTGTAGACCAAAAAACGTTCCGTCACACACCACCTTGGACAAAATTTCACGATAGACAGCTACATTTTCGAGGTACTGAAGGAGTTTGTCTACCTCGGGGCAAACATGAACTCCACAAACGACATCACAGTGGAGATCCGTCGTAGAATCGCCCTTGGCAACCGGTGCTACTTCGGTTTGTCAAAACAACTGGGCTCAAAACTCCTGACTCGAAGGACCAAAATCATGCTCTACAAAACTCTTATTTTGATACTCCTGCTCTATAGAGCCGAAAGCTGGACTCTAAGCAAAACTGCAGAGCTGATTCTTGGTACCTTCGAAAGAAAAGTTCTACGACGGATATATATATGGTCCCGTCTGCGAGGAAGGCGAATGGAGGAGAAGACATAACCGCGAACTCTACGAGCTGTACCAGGATGTGGATGTAGTCCGGAAGGTAAAAATCCGTCGACTGCACTGGCTCGGCCACATCGAGCGCATGGACAACAATGCTCCAGCAAAGAGGGTCTTTGAATCCGAGCCTACTGGTTCGAGAAGGAGAGGAAGACCGAATCTTCGGTATAAAGACCAAGTAATCGCGGATGCAAGACAGCTTGATCTTGATGAATGGAAGCAGCGTGACCAGGACCAGAGATAAAGTAGTAAAGAGATGTCCAACTCGGGTTTGGGTCTTTACTAAAAAAAAACCCTCGCCTATATCTGATTTGCTCTAAATGCACGTATACTACTTTATTTTCACGCACACAGGCTTTAGAGCAGCCTGCAGTTGCTCTCTGATCAATCGTATTCGCAAACACTGCCTGTGAAAATTTTATAAAAAATGCTGTCACATGAAATCAAGAGGGAAGAGAGGTAGAAGTTGACTATCTCTTTACTACTTTATCTCTGCCCAGGACCGTCAACGATGGAAGGCAGCAAATGCTCAGGCTCTGACCGAAATAAAAGGCAGAACAATAAAAGGGAATAGAGGAACGAATCGCAGTTCTAGAGCACATGCAACTCGGGCTACCCCATGCACGTTTCACCTCCCTTGCCCACACGAATGGAAAGTTGCAGACGAATTTAGCGTGTGTAAAAGCGGCCTAATCTGCTCATTTTCAGCAAGTTCAGAGGAGAAATTAACTTTCAAACCAATGAAACGAGAGAGACGGCAGAAAAGGGGTACCTTTTAAGCCACTAAATTCCACTTCTGCTCACTGAACCAGAGGCTTCCCTTACATTCATCGCTTGCTCAATATTTCCTACATTCACTTCGAATTCAACAACAATCAACATTCCTTTAGATTTCAAAACATACACAAACCGTTTCCCTGACAAGCGCTGCAAAATCCCCGTCATGCGCAGCAAAACCCCACGTTCACGCGGCGAAAAAAGAGGAATCAGTTCAAACAGTTTTCCTCGTAAACCAACCCTTCCCAGCGAACAAAAATTCAATTTAAAAAACGAATATTTAATAACCACCCCCTTAACCACAGAAAAACATCGAAAAATTGCAAATCATTTAAAAGCATCAACGGAAAATTCTGCCAACCACTGCCGCACTGAATGCCTGAACGCGAACCATCTGTGAGCAAGTCACTGTCAAACGCAGCTGTCACTTTCGGCTATCACTCTGATTACACCACACGAAGTAAGATTTAATTTCTCGGTTTTTTTTGTGCAAAACCCATCTGAATTGGAGGAGGTTTCTGTAAATTCTCACTGACGGCAATCAACAAACGATTCGTTCCTTTCAGAGAATCACCCTTGGCACTGGGACTCCCTCAACCTAACCATGAATAGCCTTGGCTCGGATTGCAACGAGTTGAAAAAGCAATACGATGCTTGTTTCAACGCATGGTTCTCCGGACGGTTTCTGCGTGGTGACACCGACGATTCTATGTGCTCGCAGATGTTCAAAGTCTACCAGGAGTGCGTCAAGGTATGTCACTTTCACATTCATCTTCCAAGCAAACATCACATCAAGTGCGTGCATTTTTTTGTTCACCTCTAGAAAGCGATGGAGGAGCATAAGATTGAATTCCGCGAGATCGAAGGTGACTACACAACTGGAGACTTCAAGTCGTCATCGGACAAGACCAACAGCTGACCAGAGTTGGCCGAACAATTGTCCGAGTCAGGCCAGGCGAGGAGACGAGTCAGCAGCATTTAGTTAAGGATGTGGTCACTGTCGACCCTGAAAGTTCTACTCTTCACCAAAAGTTTTTCTTTAGCGTTACGTGCAAGAGGTTCTATTTGTTCCCACAAAAACCAAAAGCAATTAAATGTGTAAATATTTTACTTTTTATTTCGTCGTTTGAATCGTTTGAATGCAATTTTGCGCTCTCCCATGAAGCACTGCTCGCGGAAGTACTGCCGCCGCTGGGGGCACAGTTTCTCGTTGTGCGCAGCTGGTTTCCTGCACAGAAAGCAGAGATGAGCTTCGATCTTGGCGAGTGGCTTGATCGCTTGACACTTGTACTCGTTGTGGCCGACTTTTGTGCAGATCCAGCAGCGAATCTTCTTTTGGTACTCGGCGCAGTCGTGGTTGTCCCGCTGGGTGCATCGCCTGCATGCACCGCAATGGATGTAGTTCGGCTTCACACACGTCCGACACACCGGACAGTGACGGTATGTGCTGCCGTTCTTCGAAGGGCACACTCGGCATATCTCGCAGTGGATGTTCTGCTTCGCTGTCCATCGGTTGCACGGCAAGCAGTACTTGTAGCCTTCGTTTAGGGGAATGGCCACCTTCTCGAGGGGCACATTTGTGAACAGTCTGGCGGGGCTGCCCAATTTACGGCCCTTCACGCCGTTGCTGTATGCCTCGTGGTTGGTATAGTTGATCTTGTAATCGCACATGTTGAACTCGGGGGCGGTCGCCTGCACGTACGACTCGCAAAAGTACGGATACACCCAAAAGACAGCCGGGGTCTCGTGGTTCGTGTTGATTCTGCGAAATTGATTCGTGATCTGCTTGAGACTGTTCGCCACCACCTCAGTGCGACAACCGAATGGGGGATCCGTGAATATGGCCAAATTCTCCTCCACGTCCACCTTGAGGTATTCCTCGAACGCATTGCGCTGCTTCTCCACGAAGAAGTGATTGTTGCACATGTTGTACCACGCGAACTGATCGTCGTCGTAGAAGTAGAAGTATCTGTGGTCGAAGTCGAGCAGGAACGACTTGATCGTCGTCCACCTCTTTAAATACGCATGCAGCCGGGGTGTGCCCATGCAGATCACCTTTCTGGAACCAAAAACACTGTCAGTCTACACTCGATCAGGGATGTGGATAACTGATCTACACTCACCTCGTGTTGCATTGCTCCAGGCAGGATACGAAGAAATCCAGCGATTTTTGATCGAAAAAATACTGCGCCTCGCCCTTATCGTTGTCCAGTGGCTTCAGAAAACTCGTTGGATTCAGTAACATCTCCTCGGTGATGCCCTTCACCGTCTGATGGTCCGAATGAAGATCACTCTCCAGCTGAACGTAGGGAAGGTTGCAAGTGTGACAGAAATTCCGACAATCCCCTGAAACCGACTTGATCTGCAAAAGAAAACAGAGGAAGCGAGTTACACAAAACTCACGCGGATCACTGTCGAGGTTGATTACCTTGCGCCTGAGTTTCTTGTAGTCGTACGTCTCCACTGGATATCGCTTCTTCATCAAAGCTTCACTGAGTTCGGTCTGCTTAACGCGATAGCCACACGACTTGCCATCGCGGAAGGCTGAGCACGAGAAATATGCCTCGTCGGGAGCGGATGCTCTGGAAAAGAGCAACATTGGTCCGTGCGGACACTGGGGATGTGTACCATAGTCTTCTTCGCACTTCACCAGTAATTTATCGGAACTATTCATTGTGAGATTGACGAGAGTTGAGAGCTATCAAGCTTAGCTTGGACAAGATCGGATAATTTTCAAAAACAAATGCGCGCCGCGATTTGAACTGACAGCTGCTGTCATTTGACAATCATCAGCTGCCTGTGATCTGTCAGCTGTTACGGGGAATTTGGGTGTTCCCGATGAGTCTGTTCAGTGATTCGAAAGCAATTATGTGAGTGCGCGTGTTTGGTGGTAATTAACGTTGGATTTTAAATGTCGGGTGTTTGGATTTTGGGATGCGATTACGTTTCTATGCGAAAATTGCAGGTTTTTCGAGTAAAATTGTTGCCTATTAATTAGGAATGCGATCGCGTCGGTGTTAGAGGCGCTCTTGCGATTCTCTCATGCGAATAGAGCCCTTTTTTGCTTGCGACTCATTTTGCTGATGCATGACGTACCGTTGTATGGGAGAGGTGTAAATAAAACTGCACCTTTTGAATCCGTGGACCGATATTAATGAAATTTGGGGTACAAGTGATGGATGTAGCTATAGGACAAAATGAGTAATCTTAAGTTTAAACAATTAAAACAACCATTTTTTTTTTGTTTAAATACATAAAATATGCACTGAGGATGACAGACCCGTAGTCTTGAGTGGGGCGGAGAATAGTTGGTGGAAGAAGTCATTAAAATCAAAAAAAATTGGCATATCCGCCGGTGTGGATCAAATCCGGCCAGAAATGCTTAAGGTAATGGGTAAAGAGGGAGTTCTATGGCTCTCTCGTGTCATTAAAGTGGCCTGGGAACGCGGTAAGACACCTGGCATACTGAGGTGATTGTCCCACTTTCCAAGAAGGGGGACAAAAGAGATTGCTCCAACTACAGGGGCATATCTCTTTTAAGTATCCCCGGGAAAGTCTATGCTAAGGTGTTGGAAGCGCGTTCTAGACCTATGGTCGAGCCCAGGATGGGAGATGAACAGTGCGGCTTTCGTGCCTGCAGAAGTACAACCGACCAGCTTTTCCCTCTAAGAATGGTACTTGAGAAGGCTTGGGAGTATGGCAAACCCATCTACAGTTGTTTTGTAGATTTGGAAAAGGCATATGACCGCGTCCCTCGAGGTAAACTCTGAAGTGTCCTGCAGGAGTATGGGATTGATGGTTCTCTTCTGAGGGCCATTCAGTCTCTATACACAAAATGTAGCAGCTATGTTCGGGTAAACGGTGCTAAATCAACACCTTTCACCGTGGGCGTTGGACTTCGCCAAGGGCGTGTCTTGTCACCTCTCCTTTTCATTGTACATATGGACTGGATGTTGCAGCGCAGCCGAGGTGAGGAATGTTTCACATTGGGAGAGTTGAGTGTAAGTCATCTTCTTTTTGCAGATGACTTAGTTATCCTCACATCCTCCCAGACGGAACTCCAGCGCGCACTCGATAGGTTTGTGGCCGTATGCGCTGATGCTGGAATGAGGGTTAACGTGGACAAATCGGAGGTTATGGTCATTTCCAGAACGCCTGTTCAATGCACTCTGCATGTTAGTGGAGTCCCATTGAAGCAGACGGAGAAGTTTAAGTATCTCGGGGTCTTTTTCACGAGTGATGGAAGGAGTAATGCTGAGCTTTCCGGTAGAATTGGTCAAGCTGGGTCAGTTTTGACACAGCTTGGTAGTTCTGTAATCAGAAAGGCCGAGCTTGGTGTCAAAGCCAAGTTAGCGGTTTTCAACTCAGTATTTGTTCCAACTCTCACCTATGGTCATGAAATTTGGGTAATGACCGAAAGAATAAGATCGCGAGTGCAAGCTGCTGAGATGAGATTTCTTCGTGCTGTTGTGGGAATTGCTCGCCGAGATAGGGTGAGAAGCACGGAAGTGCGCTAGGAACTCAACATTGAGCAGCTGCTTCTTCGAACGGAAAGGGCTATGCTTCGATGGTTTGGTCACGTGCCACGAATGTCCCCATCATCACGACTTCCGAGGCGGGCGTTGGACCAAGTCCAAAAACTCGCCGGGTTACGCTTGGGCATAGCTCCTGATGAGTTAGAGTCGATGGCGGAGGATCGAGTGGCCTGGCGATCTCTCGTGCGTGGTTTACCCCCGCGATCCATTTAGTGGATCATGCGGGTCAGAAGATCATGATGATGATGATGAAAATAATTAATATATTACAGTCAGTGATTCAAAATTGGGGCTTAACACCAAGTTGTTGTCCGTATTTATATAAATACATTAAATTTTACAAGAATTTTTAACATAGGGTGATGGCACTAGTAGTCAGCACCTTGAACATTTTTTTTTATCTTCAATTGGTCCTTAAAAATCCAGTATTCAACTTTTGAATAGAGAGTTTAGATTATCTGATGTTGATATATTTATTTCAATTTATTTGATTTGATTGGTTTGCACATTGCTCCACTTAAACGCCTCGTTCTGGAGACTTGGGCCTAACCAGGTTATAGTTTTTGCTCCGTCGACATAGAATACCTCTAGCTTTCAGAAAAGGTGGTGATGTCCCGCCAAAGAATCTTATGGAACTACAGCCCATCGTTTGATGGGCAATACCCCTCTCAAAAGGTGGCCTTAATCAAAAGCCTGGACTAGAAAATTGGGAAGCAAACTGAAAAAAAACTATTGTTGCAGTTTGAAGGCCAAATGTCTGTCCTTTAAAACAAATATTACATTCGGTGACACAGTATTAAATTTTAAGAATTATGCAACATCAACTATGCGCGCCGCCCTCGAAAACAAGGCATGCAACCTCAGCAATTCAAGGAAAAAACTCCATCCCTCTACCGTGGCACACTTCAATCTCATTGCATCTAGTCAACTGCAACCCGTTTGTTCCGCCTTCACATCTGTTGTTGTCAAATGAAGCGACTGCATAGTGCATGCATGCGATGGCAGAATTAATCATCATCACCCTCACTTGAAAATTAAGTAAACCAGCACAGACTGCTGAATCATTGCGAACTTCCACCCTCCGTTGTGTAAGGGTTACCTTTAAGCCCCCGCCTTCCAATAAGATGGAATGAACCCCAAAAGAGTCATGCAATATGCACAAGTAATACTATTGAGTCCTGCTTGCCTTCCCCACCCCGTCCCCACCCTACAGCACAATCCAACATATCACACCAGTGTCAGAGAGGCACAGGGAGCATTCGATATACAATCCCATCTCCGAGAAACATGCTCCAGGGTATTATTCCAGCTTTTAATCACGCAAGTACTCTGCGGCCTTTGTGCCGGCAACACCAAACAATCGGCGAGGGGTCGGGGGGAGGGTCTGCTTTGCATATGGCGGATACGCTCCTTCTCTCCTGATTCCTTTTTTTTTCTTCTTCTATTTTTTCGTTTTTGTTTATGTGTGCTTGGCGTGCACGCTGTTGCATCCCGGTGCCGTCATCCCGTTTGTATCACAAAGTGAAGCTTCCTTCCTCCGTAGCCCCTGGGCCGCGGCCCGCCTCTCTGACTTATACACCCTGTGCGCGAAAAGTAATATCCTCTCCATATTTATCACGGGCAAGAACTTTCCTCCGTCAACTCCGACCGCGCCAGGAACGGAAGCACTCCCGAACAATATTTCCATTAAATTTTTCGGGACCAGAATTTCGCACATTCGCATGAGTACTCCCGGCGGGGTTGGTTGGTTGAGGGGTGTTCCAAGAGGCGTCGCCAGCAGGACGCTAGCAAATATTAAAGTGAATGGCTTTGACTATAATAATGACGAGCTGGCTGAAATGAGAATCGGAGAACCTCATATAATGAGCAGGGCACGGCAACACACACACACACTCACTGTGCATGTGTGCATTCACTGATGCTTGGCCGCTCCATTAAGGATCAGAAAGAGTGCACCCCTTCAGAGCTGGCGTGCGTATGTAGTCCACATGTGGTGGCGGTTATTTAAATTCTTTGCACAGCAGAATTATATTTCACTTTAGTTGCTTCAGCTCCCCACTCAACCCTTGTCGGTGTGCGCCACGCGAATATTGTTCGAGGGAGTGGCTGGCTGACTAAGGAATGAGTTGACATTCCTGGCGTGCACTTGTTGGTCGCGCGCATAAAGCAATTCTTATTCAAATTCAAATTCGGAAGCAACAATGAAAACACTAGAGAGTGTAAGACGAAAACATGATTTTTCGAGTGACACGAGTGGAGGGTGGATTTGAAGTGACGCAAGTGCCACAATACAGTGGCGATTGAATGTTTGACATCAGTTCGAGAGAAATGAAATGTTTAAGGTCACCTTTGCAGATACTTTTTCCCACCCTCCTTTGGCCGTAGCGGGAAGGTTTAGGTCTCAAAAGAAGCGCCGTCAAATCCTTAAAACATGCTGGACCCAATACAAGTTCCTTTTTAAAAATGCAATAAAATGAACAAAATTAATTTTTTCCTTTGTTTTATGGCTTTATTAGTAAGAACAAACATTCCCATTAGTTATGAAATACAACGTGATCGCAGCTGCGAGGCGCCCAATACACAGCGCCAAAGCGGCTGATAACACGATTTGGGAATTTGGTGCTCACAGGATCGAATGTGGCATTGGCTGTGGGGCATGGCGCACAATCCTGCAAGAACCAGAGGTCGTCCAATTCCATGTCTTCAATTTCAGTAAAAATAGGGTCGGTTAGCATGGCTTTGTAACGCCTACCGTTGACCAAAACGTTGTTCCCTGGCACATTGTCGAAGAAGGTCACAGAAGCCACATTCTCATCTGTGCGGGGACCACGAGTGTTGTCCACTAGCATACCAATCTCGCGAAATTTTGGCAAAAAATTGCGTACAGTGGGTGCTCCATTTCGTCTTCATAACTTCTTCTTTTCAAAAAAACGCACTGTTTGGGCTGGACAGCGCTCACTTTGGAAATAAGTTTTCAATATTTCGCAACGTTGTTCAAGCGTAAAGCGACTCATTTCATTCCGCGTAGGTATGAAACTGACTTTCTGTCAAGATTTCGGGCGGGAAACAACTGTCAGTGTCAAAATGACATATGACTTAAAAAAAAAACCACTAGATGGCCCATCCCATAGGCGATTTTCCAAAATGAATTTCTATTTCACGTCACCTTCTCGGACTCTTTTTCCTGCCTTCCAACTTTGACGTAGCGGCGTGGGTGAAGGCGTCGAGGTGGCGGTTTTCAAACTGAAGGACACCAGCTGTCAAATTTCAAAGGTGTGCTTGTCTCTATCTCTTCTCCTCCTTCTCCTCCTTCTCCTCCTTCTCCTCCTTCTCCTCTTTCATCTCCTTCAGCTCCTTCACCTCCTTTACCTCCTTTACCTCCTTTACCTCCTTCTCCTCACTCCTACTCCTACTCCTACTCCTACTCCTACTCCTACTCCTACTCCTACTCCTACTCCTACTCCTACTCCTACTCCTACTCCTACTCCTACTCCTACTCCTACTCCTACTCCTACTCCTACTCCTACTCCTACTCCTACTCCTACTCCTACTCCTACTCCTACTCCTACTCCTACTCCTACTCCTACTCCTACTCCTACTCCTACTCCTACTCCTACTCCTACTCCTACTCCTACTCCTACTCCTACTGTCTGCGATCATATATTATGCGTCCCTCATTCGGTCTTGAGCTATTTCCTCTCACGACCGTCACCAGCGTCTGTTCGAATGGATCCATCCACCGTTTGACTCGAGAAAAGATTCCCTCTCAGAGTGTGTTGCAACTTCTGAGCACCAGTGTCCACCACAGTCGCCACTGTTGAATGCCTGCCCATCGACATGGGACTGTTTCAAACAAAAAAAAAGAAAGAAGAAAAAGGGTAAAGCGTACACACCGCAGTCTTTCAAAAGCCCTCCAAGTACAAATATGAATATCTTCTTTAATGGGACGCACAGAAATGTGTGTTAACTGTCAGCCCATCGTTGCCTGATGGAAGGGGCAGTGGGCTATGGTACGATGTGTGGTTTTCGCTACACTACCAGAAAGGGTGGCTGGAATTTAATTAAATTCACAAAAAAGCACCGCACACTCGAATGATTTCATTTCAATGAACAAAAGTGTGCATATACGCTGAAGTAAACCACGAACAAAGAGAGACGTGCGCGCGAGGCACGATGCAGAAAAAAAAAGCCTGGTGAAGGGCACGAACTTGTTTGTAGCACACTCGGGTCTTTTGAAAGCGTGCATGATGTCAAGTGTTTCGCCGGCAAATGGAATGGTGACTCAGAGAAATTTAAAATCATTCGCTTTTTTTCCCCCATTTCTCAGTCAAATTATTCGAAGTTGTTAATTATTTCTTGTGCAGCCTTGAGCACTGGACTACGACCAGAAAGTTTTGTTTACGGTCGAACTTGCCAGGCCAGGCCATGAATACGAAACGAGGTGGCTTGTAATTATCACACGTCATCCTTAGCGATGGTGCCCAGTCGAGCGGAAGAGAAGTCTGAAAAGATTGCTCGGTTGAGGAGATTTCTTTTAGAAATCAGACGCCCTCGTTGTCGACAAAGGGGGACCTCCGATACACATTGACATCCAATCCCGTGCTACAACTTGACACTTGTTCAAACCTCAGACCGGTCTTGTCCAACAGAAGTGCCCATTTCAGATGTCGGCGTCCAGTCCTCCCAACTGATGGCTGGCTCCTCTTGCCATTTAACCCACACGCCCCTGTGGCTATTCCATCCGAACTGACCAACTCGGCCCGACGACTCGGAAGGCTGTGCCATCAAGACCATAGCTCTCATCATCCGTATGCCGGCAGCTCATTTCGAGAATTTCAAAAGCCAAAGGTTGGCAATCAAATTAAATTAAACTGTACAAATAGCCATCTACATGCAGCAACAAATATTTATCCTTTCCCCCAAAAAGGATTCGTAGACATGACAAGCGCCCTCCACCCCCCTCAGCAGCCGACCCTATTCACAGCAAGTCAAGTATTTTTGTTGACTGCTAACCCTCCGTAGACAAATATCCTGCAAATGACACACATGAGCACATCATTAATGTGTTACTCATCCAACTCGTAGGTCGTACAAGTCCTGTTGCCTGGAAGCAACCCCTCCACCCCCCCCCCTCCTAGCCCAATTCGCTCCCCCATTTAGACTCGCCCCAAAAGTGCAATCAGTAGAAAAAACATCGAGAAAATTTAATTAAAAACTTTTCGGGCCAACTAACCGACCACCTTCACATACGGGGAACAGCAGCATGCACGGCACAATCGAAGACTCTGCAAATATACACGCACACGCACGCAGGAGACAGGTTTTTGTGGACCACTACAGCCACCACAGGCCGACCAGCATCCTCGATGTTGAGATTCTCTCTCAGACAACAACTGTTGAGGTGTTTAATCTACAAATTGGACAAAGTTCAAGCAAATATTTGGCCATAATTTCCCTGGTCCGCCTCCACCGACGACCCCATTCGATGATGGCCGGAGTGATGCTCTGGAACGCTGTTTAAGAATGTTGTTAGCACTTCACACAGTTACCCTTGTTGCATGCATAGTCCTCGTCAAGTGATTGACTTTCGTAGTGAGGTAAAATCTCCTCCACTACTTGTGCCTCGTTATGTCCTTCATCTTGCCCCCAGCCGGGGAATGAGGGGGCGGGGGGAAGCCACAACGTCCCACAACCACCATAAAATAACTAACTTCTCAAAGTTGATGAAATAATTCCGACCAACTTGGGAATCGTTTGATTTGTGTGTGTTGTGAGCGTAAGAGGGGGAGTAAGCAAGTTCCTTCAAAGCATCACAACATGTTCTTTCTGCACTCGATGTCTTGAAATTGTCAATTGTCGTCCCTTCGCGGTTGCCTAGTGGCCTCAAAGACACTGCCGATGTTCTCGGAAAACTGGAATGAAATTTGAAAAGAAATTCACTCGCACATCTGGTCAGTGTACGTCCATCTGCGAAGGATTGTTGTTTATGCGGTTGATCCCTGGAGCACACTTGTGGTACAATCCCATCCATTCGGTTGCCATGAAGTTCCCTCGAACGCACCATCAATTCGTGCTTTTTTTTCCAGCAACAAGCGAGAGGGAGAGCGGTCAATGAAGTGCAAAAGTTAATGCAGAAAAGTTCGTCGGTCGGTCTCGTTTAATTACCCTCCAATGGATTGGAGTTTTCTTGTTTTTTTTTTTCTTGCAAGTTTCGATATCCTTCTGTCGGTCCTGCGGGTGCGGAGGATACCCCTTTGCGATTGAGATGATGGATACTTTTAATTGAAATGTGATCGTTGCAGGGGGCATCAGCCGGAAGTCGGAACGTGGTCGGAGGACAATAGAAGTTCATTTTTTTTTCAAAGTAATTACTCGATAAAAGTCAATCGAGTGGTCGAGGGTGAGGCATTGAAGCTGTAATCGATGTTGATTTGCTTCACTGTGCATTTAAACTTGAAGCTGGACTTGACACTGAGAGCGGTTAGGTTAGGTGAACTGATTTGCTGGATCTCTGACCGGGTGTTGTTTCTAGTGTAAATTTTGTGTTCGATTTCGATGAATCAATATAGAAGATATATCCGCCTCAAGCTTGAGAGCAACGCTCAAATCTGGTCTGGTGCCCCCAAGTCTAAAATGTCTTCTTTTTTTACGATGGTTGGCGTTGGCATACAGACCAATGGTTTACAACATCGCGTTGTGTAGTCCCTACATGCCTCTGAAAACCTTCAGATAATGTCTTCTAACACAACCATAATTCCTTCCATCGTAATCCTTTCTAGGAAAACAATTACAATTCACAGCAGATTTATTAGCGGATTTTCGTTCTTAAGATTCAATCTCTGACAGCCCGAAGCACGCGCCCAATTCCCCATGAATCGGCATGCATATGACCATAATTCACTCACAGCCCGCCCCAGAGTGCAACCAGAGTCGCTCCCCAAAAGGTCGTACCCACTTCATGCCCGACCTCGGCGTTGTTTCGTCGTCTCCTTCTCCCATTAAGACTCATTTTTCTACTTCCGCGCTCACACAGAAGCAACCTCCTTTTGGAATTTATAACCAAGTTTCATGTAAAAATATCGATAACCCATGATCCCCCATAAAAGTAACCAAGGCGAATCGCATCCACCACCGCAACCCTCCTTCGCTGACCGCTCCGCCCACCACTCGCCCCGACCAACATGATAAATGTAAACCAATTTCTGGATCATGTTATTGTTATGGCCAGTCGAAGAGCGGGCAACCGGCGACCAGCAACCAACGAGCAAAGGACGAACGAACGAAGAACCGGAACCCGGTACAGATTTCTGCGGTTCAATTATTTCATTCGGTCGCTTCCGCATCGCTGGACAGTGTTCAAAAACTTCTTGCTTAACCCCTCGCAATGGGAAATTGCACTTTTGCCGGGGGGAGGGGGGAGGGATTACTTACAACCCCCCTCCCCCCAACCAGCAACCCCTAACCAGCCGTCGCCGTAATGTCATAATGGGGGGAATTGAAAAAAAAGGGAAACCATATGTAGCCGTAATGTCCTTGCCGTAGCAAGCCAGCAGCAGCCAGGATGGATACTTAAATTATCTCTCATTGTGACTGCAATATACATATATTATCCTCAATCAAGCATTTTGTCATAACAGGGTATTTACCGTAATGGGGTGGAGGGAGCCGAACGCCATGCCACACCAAACCGTGCGACACCATGTCATGGCTCGCCTTTGTGCGTGGCGTGGCACGACTGAAGAAACACGAAATAAAGGGTAAATCCACCTGTTCTCTGTGCTCAAACCCTATATATGACTCGATGATGGTCCGGGGCCACTCTGGGGACGGAGTAAAGACCTATTCTTTTTTTTCTGGTTTTTTTTTTCTTCTTTAGCTGTTCTCTCTGGGGGCACACCCATGCGGGGGATGGAACGGGTGGGGGGGGGGGGGGTGTCTCATCCACGAGGGGATCTAATTCACACATAAAAAAGTCATCATTCTTCATTGTTGACACCTCCTCTGTTGTTGTTGTTGATGGGGTTTCAGGAATCCGCTTTCATTCCATTTTTTTTTGGCTGGGGAGTGGAAAAAAAGGGCTTTGCAAAGGGATTCTTCTCTTTTTCTTGAGTTCGCCTTGTTATCCGGCTTTGTTCCATTGTATCAAAGGAGATAAGCAGCTAGTCGGCGTGGACGGGGGATGCCGCATAAAAGAATGCGAATCTTTTATTTGACCCTAATTTATGATTTACTCCTATTATCGCGGCCACTTACAACGGAGGCGATGACGAATGAAAATGAGTTTTATTCTACGGTTTTTCGGTGTCTTTATCAGGTGTTCCTTTGAAGGGACACAGACAATGATGATGGAGCTGGAGTTTGTTTATGCGAATATTTATGTGATTTCGACAGATTGAAATGGTTTTATTTAAACGCGAAAAAACCTTTCGTTGTTTAGAAGATTTATTGCGATAAGGCCTTTTTTTTCTTTCTTTGACTCGAGAAGGGCGAAGGAGATGCTGACAGAAACGTTGGTTGGCTGACTTAGGTAGGTAGGTAGGTAGGAAGTGGCATAACTGCACTTAGGGCAGAGTAGACCCATTGTACCGCCACGTGGGTGCCCAGATTGGGCGAAGGAGATGAAGGGGGCTTATGATAGCAAATTTGGCTAGCGCTTTGACTAGTGTATTGCTGAGGTCGCTTAAACTGTCAGAGATGTAGGAGCCTATGGTGGCTTTTCTGATTGAGGCAAGAGCAGAACAGTTGAAAAGGAGGTGGTGGATGTTCTCCTCCTCCTCCTCGTCTAGGCAGCTTCTACAGACTTTGTTGGTCGTCTGGCGTCAATGCCTAGGAGGCAGTGTCAGTGGATTATTGAGATGTAGCTTGAAGGTAGCAACAGGGGTACCTATGTTACAACAGATGCGTTTTGTTTTCCAGTTTTCCGGTATGTCTCTATAGACTGGCACCAAGCACAAGCGAATATTGAACTGTTTGGATATCTCGTTACGAAATGCCCGGCAGTTGATTACTAGTTCAGAGTTTATAGAGAACGATGTCAGGTATTTGATTGCTGCTTGGCTGTCAGTGAACAAGCAGATATCGCGGGCGGATATCACGTTCGATCTTAGCCAAGACAGGGCTTCGCTAATCGCCATTACTTCCGCTTGGAAGATGCTGCAGTGATTGGTTAGACGAACTGATTTGTCCGAGAAAACGCCGCTTCCTACTCCATCATCGGTCTTGGGTCCATCTGTGTAAAAGTGAATGGCTTTACCAAAGGGGGATAGTACCACCATGCCACAGGTCTCTTTCCGGAATCAGGGTTCCGAAGTTGTTTTCTGGGAAGTGTCGTGATGAGGTGTAGTCTAAGTGAAAATTGAAGTAAGGTTTTGTTCATGTAGAATTTTGGCATCTCCAAAGGTGAGATCGCACCATTGAGACCATGCCTTTAGACAAACTGCGCAGTTGGTTACTATTTGCCAAAGATACCAAATATATCAAGGGGGATAAGGTTCAGAAGAGTTGCCAGTGCATCGGTGGGAGTAGTTCTAAGTGCTCCACTGAAGAACTTTCCTCTCGAAGCAACCAAGAGCAGCTTCATCCGCTTTTGACAAAGTCCATGCCTCCGCGCCATACACCAGGACAGGGACGATTAAGGTCTTGTAAAGCGTTACCTTGATTTTCTAGAAAGAGGGCTTTGTTTACCAATTGCTCTCTTAGCCCAAAGAAGCAGCGATTGGCAAGAGTAATTCTTCGTTTGATTTCAGCGCTGGTGTCATTGTCTGAATTGTTAGCAGTGCCTTTGACTACCTCAAAGTTATATCTGTCTGCTGTGACGTTCTGACCGAGACGTCGGCTTCGGGTGTCCTTTCTCGTTGACAGCATATACTTGGTCTTACCCTCGTTTACCGCTAAACCCATCTTCGCGGTCTCCGTTGCAATACCCACAAAAGCGCCATTGACATCACGCTGCGTTCTTCCGATAATGTCAATATCGTCGGCATATGCGAGTAGTTGGACGGACTTCTGAATCCTTTTTTGACATCAAAGGTCTCGGTTAGGTCTTTACCGACCTTGATGGAGCAGCGTGCATTCTCCATCGTCATCCTACACAAACGGACGAGTTTGGCAGGAATGCCAAAACTAGACATTGCTCTGTATAGCTCGTCTCTATAGATGCTGGTGGTGGCGATTGGTTGCTTCTGGGTTTTCTCCAAAATCTGCCGCAGTGTGAATATTTGGTCGATGGTGGATTTTCCTGGCCTAAGGCCACACTGGTATGGACCGACCAGGTTGTTGACGAATGGCTTTATGCGTTCACACAGTACGGCAGATACGACTTTGTATGCGATACTTAGGAGACTGATGCCTCTGTAGTTGGCGCAGTTCAAAGGGTCTCATTTTTTATGGATCGGGCAAACAATGCTGAGGTTCCATTCATCGGGCATGTTTCCCTTCGACCATATTTTACAGATGAGTTGGTGCATGCTCCTTGCCAAATCATCGCCTGCGGCTTTAAAAAGCTCGGCGGTTGGATTTCAGTTTAGATATGGCAATCCTCACTTCATATGGGTCGGGTGGACGGAATTGTTGATCTTCATAGTCCCCTTCATTGGGGTTGAATGGTTCGTTCTGCCTGACAGCGGGATTTGGTTCTTCGTCGCCGTTATACAGTCTGCAGAAATGGTTTCTCCATATCCTCAGCATCGACTGTGACTCTACTACGATGTTCCCTTGATCATCCTTACAGGCTTCGGTTCGTACTTTATAAGCTTGACTGGTTAACTTTACTCTTTGGTAAAACTTCCTTACCTCATTCCTGCAGTAATATCCCTCTATTCTGCCGATCGCGCGCTTCTCCTGCTCCTTCTTTTTTCTCCTGAGAAGTCGGTGTTCGTCTCTCGTCTTCTGCTCGTAGAGCTCCCGAGCAGCTCTTGTCCTTCTTTGCAGTGCCGCTTTGTATGCTTCTTGTTTGGCTGCATTCACTTGTCGTTGTCAAACCAGCGGGTTTCGTTGTGGTGCGGATTGAAACTCAGCACATCAGAGGCGATTGCCGCTACTTCTGCTTGAAAGATACTGTGCTCATCTCTTATTGTCAGGAATTTTTCGAAGAGGCCACAAAGGACTTCCGCGCCTGCTCCCGAGCTCGTCTTTGAGTCGTCAGTGTATAAAGCGATCCCCTCTACTCCTATTACCAATTGTTCCTGCCATTGTATCCGGTTCGGGAAGCGCTGATTGAAGCTCTTCTCCGGGGCCAGGCTTGGTGGTAGATAGTCTGTCTGTCCTACATTTTGTGCTGCTGTGCCAACTTGTTAATATGGCAGCGTGACCGTATGGTTTTTGCATCCAAAAACCAGCTTCCTCCAGCATCAGGGCCGATGAGACTGCATATCATATTCCAGACGACGAATTCTATGTCTGTCCCACGGGAGACGACAAGAGACGTAGTCCGCTGCTTCTCAGACGTTTGCAGACTCCAATCTCAACAAAGAACTGAAGACGTCCTTCCCGTCATCTGGTCCAAAAAAGAATACAAAACTGGCATTCCATTTAAACGGATAATCCCATCCCATCGCACATTCACCGCCAAACTGCCTTATCAGGCAAGTAGCTTACAACTGATTACAGTGCTCCACGGTGCTCCCTCAGAGATTTATTCCTCCTTGAAAACTGAACACAAAATCACACACACACACACACGAGTAGTAGAAATTCCAATTCTCAGCATATCTGGCAGGAATTTGAAAAATAGCCAACAATGATGCATGCATTCCGCTTCCGGATCAGTGAACCAGTCCTCCATGGAGAAGGGCTCCAAATCATTTCGGGACATTTAATGTTCCAGGCAGTCGTTGAGCCTACAAACATCGCGATTTATGTCCGCTCCTATCGGCAAACAATTCAATCCCAAGTCCCGCGAATCTCTGCTTCTCATCCTGCTCCTCCTCACCCAGCCAGCCACCCGACTCTGCTGCTGTTGGCTGTCATCGTGTGGGTATCAAAACTTCTGAAATATGTGCTTCTCCTTTCGGATTGTAACTGTCGATGACACGATACCAAGAGGATGCTCTGCATAACCAACTTTCCGGCTGAATGTGTGTGTCGGGGCGATGGGGCGGAGGGCGCGCTGCTGGGAATCCCATGCGATAAGGACTTAATCGAGTGTGAATCACTTGGCTCGGACGAATATGTGTGTGCGTGGCGAGGAGGTTTTTTTTCTTCTTCTTCTTTCGCCGCTAAGCCGATAAGGCAAGTCAAACATTAGATAAATACTCACACAGCGAGGCGCTCTCAATCCACTCAAGGCATTTTTCAATCTATGTATGGCCGTGCCGTCGTGGCCACGTCGTGGTCACAAAATGGCTGCGATTCCGCTCAAGCACCACTCGTAAAATGAAGATATTTCAAAGGATACATCCCCCTGTAGGCCGATTCCATTAATGATGGTCTCTCGTCCTGGCATCTGTATCGCTTTCAAGTGCTCGATTAGTTTGGTTTTTATCTCTTGGATACTTGAGTGGTATAAGTGGGATTTGGCCGTGGGTGGGAGGTGGTGGCGGGTTGGGGAAGGATCTTGACTAGGTCGGCGATGGACAAACAAGTGCTGGTCGGGATTAAATGAAAGCGAAGAGTTTTTCGGTGGGGGGGGGGGGGGGGGCGTTGTGTTTTGGCCCTTTTTTCGTTCGGTCTCCATTTCCTTCGGTCTGTTTGTGCTTTCAGAGCACAGTTGCTGGCGTCCTTTGATGTATTAGAGACGAATCGTCTTACCTGGCCCCCAAATGGTTCGCTTTCGGTATTTTATCTAGCCCAAGTGACCACTTTGGATTTAACGCTGAAATGAGGGATAGAGACAATCGAGCTGTGCTTAATGCTTCTTTGGAACAAATCGCTTTAATGAGAGTCTACTAGGGGGAGGTCCGCAATTGCATGGTGGGTGGCGGTGGTCAGCGAGTGGGAATGGAAGCGTCTGCCTTTGAACAAAGGTCGAATGAGGAACGAGCTACTGAAGCGGAGAGAGTCTTAGTCGATGTTTGTAATTAAAAGAAGCCGGGAATTGAGAGAGAGATAGAGAGAGGGGGGAGGTTTTAGTGCGGTGTAACCGGAAGGATATTGTGTTCAAAGGAGCTTCTTAAAATAGTGAAATATAATCAAAACCTCACTCAGCGAGAGGCTTTGCCTTTCAGAGGCGAGCATTCGAATTTTGGGAAGCGGAAGTTTTGATTGTGGGCGATTTCATTGCGGGCAGAGGTGGAAATCCATTAGGAAACTCCGCAGTAAGCTCTGTTTCTTTGACAGTCACGGTGGTCGGTTTGGAAATGAGTTCATAATGATTGTGTAGCTGCAGCTAGTGGAGTCCTTGAAGTCATGTCGAATTGCAGAGGATGTGCAGAGGAATGTTATACGCTTTGGAACGACAAATGGCACCGCAGCGACGACAGCTTGCCACCGTCGCGCCGAGATCATCGAGACGCCGAGACGCCGAGACACCGATACACCGAGACACCGAGACACCGAGACACCGAGACACCGAGACACCGAGACACCGAGACACCGAGACACCGAGACGCCGAGACACCGAGACACCGAGACACCGAGACACCGAGACACCGAGACACCGAGACACCAAGACACCGAGACACCGAGACACCGAGACACCGAGACGCCGAGACACCGAGACACCGAGACACCGAGACACCTAGAGACCGAGACATCGAGACACCGAGACACCGAGACACCGAGACACCGGGACACCGAGACACCGAGACACCGAGACACCGAGACACCGAGACACAGAGACACAGAGACACCGAGACACCGAGACACCGAGACACCGAGACACCGAGACACCGAGACACCGAGACACCGAGACACAGAGACACCGAGACACCGAGACACCGAGACACCGAGACACCGAGACGCCGAGACATCGATACACCGAGACACCGAGACACCGAGACACCGAGACACCGAGACACCGAGACACCGAGACACCGAGACACAGAGACACAGAGACACCAACACACCAACACACCGAGACACCGAGACACCGAGGACACCGAGGACACCGAGGACACCGAGAGACGGTTGCTAAACGGTTGCTAAGGTTAAGGTTGATAACAAAGTAAGTTGCTAGGGCACAATGTATCAGCTCCTAAATGGCTGTGCCTCATGATCGAATCCGCAAGCAAATTCCCACGTTTTCCCTCTAATTTCGCCTTTAATCTCTTACTTCTGCTCTTAAAGAGTAACTGCCTCTCTCGCGAATCAAAACATCGTCGCGCCAAACACCCTTTTCACCACCTCCCCACATCATCCACCAACTCATCATCAAATGGCAACTCTGATCCGCAAAAACTTCCGACAAACAGTTTCGTTGTTAAAAAGTTTGCCAAAATTCAAGATGAGTCCTCTCCGCTTTATGACCCATTTCCTCTCTATCCCAGCCATCACTGTTCCCGACATGAAGCCCATTCAAATGTGAGATCTCTCGAAAAGTTGCCAGCCAAAAGAGGACAGTTTCAGTGACGCCCCCGCACATTAACCGCAATTATCATGCACAGGCACACAGTCACACCGTCACACACCACCTGACACCGGCTGCCCACACTCCGGTGATTCATGTCGAATGTGCGAAAAATGTTGCACCCGGAGTCCTCGGCAGAGATTCACAAGAATCTGCATGTCGCCCAGCTCTGAGCGGCAATAATCATAAAAGCACTGCCATACCGACATGTCGGCTCATAAAAAAAAAACCGCTGAAGATCTCCACCAGACCACTCCATCGTAGAGTGCTCTCGCAAAACTTTTGGCAGATAGTTCCACACTCGAAGTCATGCGAATATTAAGGTCATCATTGCACCATGGTCTCATCCGCTGCCGCACTCCACGCCGACAATGGGGTGCTTCTCTTTATGTCATGTCGGCGACAGACAGAGAAGCGAATCCTACTGGAAATCCGGTAAAACTAATGGAGTCTTCCAGAGGACCGCAGCGCCGCCACCGTCGCGTCGCACTGAGATCACCGAGACAGCGAGACACCGAGAGACGGCTTGTGCTGCGTCGAGAAGGGGTGTCATCCTTGTTTTTTTTTTTTAAATATATCCTATTTTGCTTACACACACAGCTAGCCACGGGGATTGGGTGGCATGGTGAAGCATTAGAATCCTTGATCACCCGAGAGTGATGGGGCCGAAAAGTTTTTCATACACTCCCGGGCGAGTGTTTTCCATCGGACCGCGGTCCTACGGAACGTTTTTCGTTTCCCAACCGCTGAGGGGGCCGGGCGAGACTAAGGATGTGGTCACATATCTATTATTAAAAAGTTTGCGTAGATTTTATTCACGATGAACTTTCACTTTTGCCGGGTGTATCCTTGCCGCAGTTCAAGCGCACAACTACGGATGGCACACGAATGGCAAAGGGATTTTCCAAGGACCGACAGACGGACGGACGGAATAAGGCAACTATTTGTGGTTTCTATTCTATGCCCAGCGGGCGTGGAAGAATCGCAGAGAATTTCTGTATTTTTGCAGATAAAATAGTTTGAAGGGTCAGATGAGAACATTTTGTTGTTCAGATAAAAAAATTGTATTTTACAGGAGCGTTTGGCTGCTGCCGAGTAAAAGGGAGAGCGAGCGTGCGAGCGTGCAAGTGGAGCTATGAGTCGGAGACAGTTGAAGAGGGTTGCGGTCTGTGTTTTGCGGAAAGATTTTGAATTTCACTGTTGTGCCCCGAAGCGAGTGCGGCAATGTTTGCAAAAGTCTGCGACATAAGCAAGACATGAGGATACGGATCTGAGAGGAGGAGGGGCAATTTAAAATTCTAAGTCGATGTTTGCAAATGGAACAGACCACCATTAGTTGGGGATTAAAAATTTAAAGCGTTCCCGAGTACGGTTGAATAGATGGTCGAGGTTTTCGGGTATTGAATTCATTATTTGCCGGCCTTGACGGTGCGGTGTTTATTTGGGAATGAAAAATTAAGAGGAAGATTGTCCAACAAGTTTAAACTGGTTAAACTCGGAGGACGAACGACGATCTACAGTAACGGAGCTTGTCGCACAATTTGTTCAAATAAACGAAGGCCATATCTCAAAGTTTGTTTTGCACACAGAGACACTTCGTGGCAGTTGGAAGATGAGCCCTGAAAAGGCAAAGAATCCTTACCTTGTGGATCCTTGTGGATCCCGGCCCAACTAGGCGTACCTATGACCTGTGTTTTTTTGGTGGTTTGCGCCAATGGATGTGGAATCTTCTTCAAGATACTGGCAACCCGTGCTACCAGCATGAACTATTCACGGGATATTATTCTCCTTTGTCCTCGCGCCTACGTCCTAAACCACACCTCTGTACACTTCAACCACTCTCCCCGCTGAACTGCCGGTAGGTATTACTTCGCGGGGCTGGTTAGCAATTATGCTCTATTCTATAAGGCCGCCTCTTCGTAGTGCAATCTGCACGTTAGCTATGAAGGAGCAGACCTCTGTCCAGTCGCTCTCAGATCTCGTCATGTAGCGTACGAGTTCCTCCGGGGTTGGCAAGTTCGCTCTGTCTTCGGCGAAGCGTGTACATGCGTGAACACTGCATGCTCCGCGTCTTCATTCATGTCTGGACATTCGGGGCACATAGGTGAGTTATCGTGTCCAAACCTGTGGAGCTACATATTTCCGATAGCCACCATGCCCCGACAGGAACTGTGTAAGATGGAAATTACAGTTAACTATTTTTCTTTGCGTCCATGATTCAATCGTGGGAATGAGCCTATGGGTCCCCCTGACCTTTGCGGAGCCATCCCAACTGGTTTGCCACAGCGTCATCGATGCCGATCTTTCCTCCGTCTTTACTCTTCTTGCCTCTTGACGATTCAGGGACCGCCGAAGGTACACCCTCTGGCTCTCGTTTGCGAGTATGTCAATGGGGATCATTCCGGCTAGAACACATGCTGCATCGTCAGAGATGGTTCGGAAGCCGCTTATAGCTCTGATTGCGCAGAGACTGTACTGCGCCGACAAATTCCTCTTGCACTCAGTAATTGCCAGTGCACCAGCCCATATCGGGGCGGCGTACAGGAGGACTGGACAACGGGATCCTACGAGCGTATCCAGGGCCGCCGATATTTGGGAGCATTCGGGAGAGTGCCGCTTGCATCGTCGATGCCTTCTTGCTTGCGTACTGAATGTGAGGTTTGAAGCGAAGTCTATTGTCGATCATGACACCGAGATACTTCAATGATTCCTTTGATTTAATTGTCTGATTTCCGATCAGGAAGTTTGCGTACTCCACCTTCTTGCGGCTGGTTATTTAGACAGCCTCAGACTTGTGGGCAGCTAGTTCCAGACCGGCAGACTGCAAACAGTCCTTTATTTTCTCAATCGACTCGTCAGTAGCAGACTCCACCTCGTGGACGTGCTTGGCAACTGTAACCACTGCGATGTCCATCTGGTAGTGACATACAGAATATTCCATAGGAGGGGTCCAAGGACCGATCCTTGCGGGACTCCTGCGGAAACGTTGTAGTACTTAGCGCCCTCATCAGAGTGTTACCTTAGATCCCTGCTCCTGAGGTATTCAGAGACTATCCTCCGCAGGTAGTACGGTGTTTCCATTCTGGCCAGGGCTCTCCTAATAGATGACCAGTTCGCCGAGTTGAATGCGTTGTTGACATCAAGCGTCACCACTGCGCAATATATCTTCGTCCCCCATCTCCATCTTTCTCCCTGTATTGCTTCAGCTGCTGTATCTACTACCGCCTTTATGGCATCGACGGTAGAAAGCGATTTTCTGAAGCCGTATTGGTGTTCTGACAGGGCTCAGTTTTGTTCAGCTACTGCACGTAGCCTACCGTGTATGATGCGCTCTAGAATCTTTCCTAGCGTGTCGAGCAGGCATTTTGGGCGATATGATGATGGTTCTCCAGGTGGCTTAGTTCCCTTTGGGAGCAGCACCAGGTGTTGCAGTTTCCATGGTGTCGGGAACACCCCCGACTTCACTGCTGCCTTAACTGCCCTATTCGGGATGCCATCCGGCCCAGGTGTTTTGCTATCACCGATCTTCTTGCTTGCTTCGAACAGCTCCGTTGGTATGTATGGTTGTCTCCCTCATGATGAGAACGCTAGTAGATGGTCTGTGGGGGAATAGGTGCTCTACTATGCTCCTCAGCATTCTTGGACAGGTTAGTTGTGGGGACGTGCTGCCTTTGTATGACCTGTGTACACCTGTGGTTATGTGTTTCGATGTGTATTATCGAAATCCAAAGACTGGAGTGGATCCGACGACATCGAGTTTTTCACCTAAAAAAATGTACTATACACTGTAAGGATTTTGGAGCCTTTTCATGGCCCATCTTCCAACTGCCACAGCGGCCCAACTAGGCGTACCTACGACCTGTGCACACCTGTGGTTATGTGTTTAGATGTGTATTATCGAAATCCAAAGACTGGAGTCGATCCGACGACATCGAATTTTTCACCTAAAAAAATGTACAGTAAGGATTTTGGAGCCCTTTCATGGCCCATCTTCCAACTGCCACAGCGGCCCAACTAGGCGTACCTACGACCTGTGCACACCTGTGGTTATGTGTTTAGATGTGTATTATCGAAATCCAAAGACTGGAGTGGATCCGACGACATCGAATTTTTCACCTAAAAAAATGTACAGTGTATTGTAAGGATTTTGGAGCCTTTTCATGGCCCATCTTCCAACTGCCACAGCGGCCCAACTAGGCGTACCTACGACCTGTGCACAGCTGTGGTTATGTGTTTAGATGTGTACTATCGAAATCCAAAGACTGGAGTGGATCCGACGACATCGAATTTTTCACCTAAAAAAATGTACAGTGTATAGTAAGGATTTTGGAGCCTTTTCATGGCCCATCTTCCAACTGCCACAGCGGCCCAACTAGGCGTACCTACGACCTGTGCACACCTGTGGTTATGTGTTTAGATGTGTATTATCGAAATCCAAAGACTGGAGTGGATCCGACGACATCGAATTTTTCTCCTAAAAAAATGTACAGTGTATAGTAAGGATTTTGGAGCCTTTTCATGGCCCATCTTCCAACTGCCACTGCGGCACAACTAGGCGTACCTACGACCTGTGCACACCTGTGGTTATGTGTTTAGATGTGTATTATCGAAATCCAAAGACTGGAGTGGATCCGACGACATCGAATTTTTCACCTAAAAAAATGTACAGTGTATATTAAAGATTTTGGAGCCTTTTCGTGGCTCATCTTTCAACTGCTACAGCGGCCCAACTAGGCATACCTTCAACTTCTGTACACCCTTGGGTATGTTCTCTAATGTCTATTAATGCACTTGGAAGCGTTTCTCGACTCCACGCCTACTTTATCATGGAATATTTCATCATGAAATATTATCACAGATGAGCCTTGAGAAGGCTGCCAAGTCAATTTGTTACTTATCCCGCCCAGTTAACTTCCGGTCGAAGCTTCAATCCGTAATTGAGTTATATTCCCTCCACATTCCTTCAGCGTTGCATCCTTTTCAAGTAATTAAAGGGGCACCATCTAACAGAGGCAAAGGAGCTGTAAGCAGCTTCCAATCATCCCCAACGTCGCCCTCATTTCCATTGTAATTAACTTTGTAATCGTAAAAGTTTAGCCTCTCTCCGTCAAGGGTGAGGGGGGGAAGGGGTGAATACTCTCCGACTAGTCTCCACTCATCAAGACGATGAACAAAAGGAGATGAAAGCCGGAAAATAAGTTATCCGCTCCATCCACCCCTATCGTCGTCGCCCACGAGGATAAATATTAAGCTCTTCAATAATTTTCGGAAATTAACAAATGGGATTCCAACCCTCCTGGCGGTAGTAGTGGTGCCCTGCTCTGTTGATGGCGAACGGAGGATACGTGAAATTATGTGTTTGCTCGTGTCCCTTTTTGCCTCTTTCCCCGAAGCAAGCACTCTAACCACGGATTGTGGCTATATCATGTGTGTGTCGCCACCGAGCTTCGCTTCGACTTCTTCTTCTTCTTCTTCTGCCACGTCTTTGAATCGCTATCGTTCTCCATCTCTCCTCGGCACTCAATCCACGCTCCGTTTGCGAGAAATTTTCGCAAAGGGATTTGGGGATTTATGACTGTTACAAGAATCGGCGACCATGTCGTCAGCGGATGAGGACCGTTTTGTTGGGGAGATGAACTTTTCCAATTATCTGTGTAAATAAAATTTAATGAATAGACGGTATATCATGTCATTTTTAATAATACATTTGAAATTGGCAATAAGTCATTTGAGGACGCGACTCGGCGCGGCAGTTCGTGGGCGATTGTGGCTGTATGGCGGTGCGGTGCGTGCTCCACTCGGTGGGCGGAAGGAATGAAGGCAAATGTTTAATTTGCCGTTCAATTGGGTGATGTCAGCCAGAAATTTTCTCTTTACATGGACTCGAGTGTATATAGATTGTCTTTCTACGGCTGGTTGAGGCAATGGTCGTGCGGGTGGATGCCGAAATCACGTGGTTTCGGATTACATCAGGATGCAGTGATGTTCGCATGGGAGTGGGTTGACTGCAAGGAGGCGATGTGGCGATGTTGTGCGGTTTCTCTGGAGAATTGAAAGGGAAAGGAGAATGGGAAGAGGTCTGAGAAAGTCACTCCTGGAGTGCAAGGTGGGTGTAACATTAACTCTAGATGCTAGCTTATTTTTTTGAAGCGTCCTTTTCGCTGTGAGGATACAGGAATGAAGCTTACTCGTGCTTAATCAAATTAAAGGGAGCACACATTGATCGAAAGAAAGCAGCAAATTTGAATAACGACTCGTCACTAACCTACTTCCTTTGTCCTTTTGCACTTGACTTGTCACTAACCTACTTTCCTTGTCCTTTTTTATCACTTGTGTGCTCCACTTCTGCGTGCGTCCTTTGTTGTGTACATCCCACAGGCTCGGAGTCGAAGATTTTTCGGGTTGTTCGTGAGCCTTCAACTCGACGAATAAGTGATGGGCGCAGATCTGTGCTTCTTGAGTCTTTTTTAGAAGCTGCCGCTGGTCTGTGTTGTGGACTTCCATGACCTGACACCACACTGATGTCTATCCGACTTCAAACGAGCACACAACGGGGACTTATCTCTAGAAAGTTGATGCCGAAAAGGGGCCGCCTTTCTTGTGGATCGTATCAGATCACCCCCAGGTGCTGTCAAGACTTCCCTAAGCAGCCCATCTGCTCTGTCAGACATCAGTCTCGATAAATCCTGACCGTGTTTAGGTCAATGGAAGCTATTTTGCCCTATTGTCGTCCAGATTGAGTGAATCATTCTCCATGACAGTGGTTTTGTTCCGAGACTTGTCGTCTATTGTCGTCCAGATTCAGCGAAGCGTGCTGCCTGACAGTGGTATTTGGCCCGAGGCTCTAGCACTAGTTGTCCCTTTTACCCATTGGGCGTTTGTTTCACATCGTAGCTCTCAGACGTAGTACCCGTCCATCTCACCAATCGTGTGTTTTTCATCCTCTTCCTTTTTTTTCTCCTAAGAAACCGTGGCTCATCCCTTTGGTCTGCTTTTTCATCCTCTTCCTTTTTTCTCCTAAGAATCCGTGCCTCTTCCCAGTTGTCTGGTTGTAGAGCTCACGAAACAGCTCCCATAATTCGTTGCAGCATCTTCTTATAAACATCCAGCTTGCTTACGTGCCTGTCTGCACTCATTGTCAAACCAACAGCTCTTCCTCGGTTGTGGTATTTGATGCCTCCAATCTTCAGTTGTTTGTTCAGGTGACGGAGCAACTTCCAGAGAAAGGGTTCCCATTATTCCATCTCCACCCCAACAATCTAAATCACTCTCATAGTCGATGGCCTTCATTTTGAACAACAAGAAAACTCAAACCCTTCGCCGGCCCATCTTTCGATTCCCACAAAGTGTCATTGTCTCCGAGTCGATTCTTCCAACTCGACCACATCGGAGCCATTGAATCAAATCCACTCAAAAAAAGGACCAGACCCCTTCGCCCCCTTCAAACAGGTGCGCCAGTTAACTCCTTAAGAAGCGACTTTTTGTGTGTTGTTCCTTCGTTCAAATAACAATCGCACCCCATTGCCGAGCACCATCGCCATTCGCCACCATTCAGCAGCCGCCCAGCTGAACTGCCTATTGTTGCAATTTTAATTAAGCGCGGTAAATTACAATTAAAAAGTTTTATTCCTTGAACATCCTTACGAGGAGGACAGAGTGAGGGTGTGTGAGAGAGGGAGAGCTGATGGCAAGGGAACCACCGCACTCAGAGGAGTAGCATCAAAGTTTTACAATTACACCCCGAGGTGTTTTCGGTGAATTTTAAACTTACCTCTTTAATCGAACGCTGCTAAGAGACGAGACGAAGGACAAGCACCGAAGAAGGACACACACACACACACACACACCATGCACAAGAACTCTCCTCTCATTCTATCTCTCTGGGGATATAATTTCAAAGAAATTGAATAATTTACTCCGCTCCTCAAGGATAATTATTATCCAACAAAAAAAAAAAAATTATTCACGAGGTTAACGAGACGGTAGTGGGTAGTTTCATACTGTTATTAATAATCTAGTACTTTTAAATGAATTTTTTTCTCATTTTCCCTGACGGCAGTCGACGCTACGTGGCATGGGATGCCGGTATCTGTCGTCCATCGCCTGGTTAATGCTCCTTCCGCCTCTTCGGAATTCTTGAAGGGAAAACGTTCGCAATTTGCAGCTGAATTAGTTATGTTAATTGTTTTCAGCGGCTATTTCGAGTGGTCGACAGTTTGTTGGTGTCTCCTGCTGGGCATTGAATTGACATTGTTATCCTTTGGCCGGGTGTGGTTAAAAGAGGAGGGTGACCGGGATGGTCACGGGGGACGGGGGGAATTTTTGTCATTTTATTGGGTTTGAAAAATACCTGCAATTGGAGGTGGTGGATTGTTTTTGAGGGTCAGTGGTTCTTGCATAAAATACAGACCAGAGAAATGTATGATGATGCAGGCTTGGCTGTCGCAGGAGTTGCTTGAGATATTCTTCGTTGATTGTGACTTTTTTCCATTGACTTCCTTACAACTGTAGCCTGGTCTAGCCATTGAGTTGGAAAACCGAGGTCCTAGCCTCGAGTTCGACTCAGAGGTTCTGATGGCTTAGAAGTTTACTCGTACACTTTTCATGGGACATGGACGTGGACTGAGACGCAAGTGTTTAAGAAGACGTCCCAATAATGAAAGCCCTTCAGACATTCAGCAGCATCTTCCGACCCGCATGATCCACTAAAGGGGTCGCGAGAGTAAATCGCGCACTAAAGGTCTCCAGGCCACTCGATCTTCCTCCATCGACATCAACTCATCAGGAGTCGTGCCCAGACGCTACCAGGCTAGTTTTTTGACCATCCACCGCGTCCTGGCTCTGCCAATCGGTCGCCTTCCTGATGGAATCGCATTTAAGGCATGCCTCGGAAGTCGTGATGTTGCGGACATTCGTCCCATGTGACAAAACCATCGAAACATAGCCCTTTCCGTCCGAAATTTACAAGCACAATTACAGCTGTTCATAAGCTTCGTCATAAGGTACTGGGTGTCCAAGGGAAGCCAATCCTTTCAACCTAGTCTTATGTGAGTAGAGGCATACCTCCACTACCGTCTAGAGACATACTTTCTTCACCTGACTCCATGCAATTTATGGAATACTGATGAACTAAATTGCTAGATATCAGTACTTACTTACTCCTCAAGCCGGCGAGAGTCTGAGCCTGAAACTGCCTTCCATCTCTGACGGTCCTGGGCACATTTGTTTCCAGTCATCGAGACCAAGCTGTCTTGCATCCGCCATAACTTAGTCTTTATCCCGGAGGTTCGATCTTCCCCTCCTTCTCGAACCAGGAGGCATGGATTCGAAGACTCTCATTGCTGGAGCGTTGTAGTCCATGCGCTCAATCAAATTGTTGCATTCCTTGACTACATCCACTTCCTGCTACAGCTCCTAGGGTTCCCAGTTCTGTCTTCTTCTCCATTCCCCTTCCTCGCAGATGGGACCATACATATGTCCGACATAGAATTTTTCTCCCAAAAGCACGAAGAATCAGCTCTAGTGTTGTGCTTAGCGTCCAGCTTTTGGCTCCAGATACATAGCAGGATAGGGTCAAGAAAGCCTCTTCTGCCCTTTTTAGCTGGGGACTACAACCACGCACATCACGCTCCCTGGCTTTTCATCTCAGTTTGGTGGACAGCACTAAACAAAGCTATCACCTGCAAGGCACTCAATCGATTAAAGAGACTGGCCTGCATGTGCATGAGATGCACTCCATCGGATGTTGGCAAACAATTAGCAGCCAGCACAGCCTTGAGACTCAAAACACTCCGACAGTGGTCCGAACTCAACATCGGCCATTCAACCATTCTTAAAGAATTCAGCTTCCTTCCTAGTGACACTGACCGCCCTCTACCCCAGGCCATCTTCGAGAGGAAATTCTCTATCAGTATTCCCTCCAGATCGGATTGGAGACGTTGGATGATCCTCTGCGTATTTTCAGACAGACGGATCGAATTTCTCGCCGGGATAGGGTGAGAAACACGGCAGTGCGCTAGGAACTCAACATTGAGCAGCTGCTTCTTCGAACGGAAAGGGCTATGCTTCGGTGGTTTGGTCACGTGTCACGAATGTCCCCATCATCACAACTTCCGAGGCGGGCGTTGAATGCGATTCCATCAGGTAGGCGACCGCTTGGCAGACCCAGGACGAGGTGGTTGGACCAAGTCGAAAAACTCACCGGGTTACGCTTGGGCATAGCTCCTGATGAGTTAGAGTCGATGGCGGAGGATCGAGTGGCCTGGAGATCTCTCGTGCGTGGTTTACCCCCGCGACCCATTTAGTGGATCATGCGGGTCAGAAGATGATGATGATGATGATGACCATCGCGATTAAAGAGACAAAATTCATTGCTCAAAAAGGGATATCACCATCTGTTCGGACAGTCAGGCAACAATCAAATCCCTGGACAATGTATCTTAAAGAGATGGCTGAGCATTTCAACATACACCTCATGTGGGTGCCGGGACATTGTGACATACCAGGCAACTGGAAAGCCGATGAACTCGCCAGGTGTGGTACAACCTCTCCCCTATCAATAGCAGCCTACCATCTTCTAGGATTCACACAATTGAAATAACCAATCGCAAGTGGCTAGAAGGCACCGCCTGCATTAAAACAAAAGAAAGTTGGCCATCACTTAATCTAAAACGGTCACTTAGTCTACTTAGACTCAGCAGGCCCTCATTAAGGACTCTCATAGGAGTCATAACCGGGCACTGTGCAATTTTGGTACTCTTGCTCGCAGGATGGGTGTCCCTTATAATGATTTCCGCAGAAGATGCATGGATGAAGAGGAGGTTGAAACCACAGATCGCCTACTCTGCTCGTGCAGCGCTCTGGCTGATCGTAGGTTCCTACATTTAGGGGCCTACTATTTCAATAATCTCAATGAGCTAAACAGCGTCAGCATAGGCCAGCTAAATCGCTTCACTGCAAGCACCAACTGATTCCAATGTTAGAAGAAGTCTATCCGCGTGGTATCACAATGGTCCTACTTTGGCCTAAGTGTGACTGCCTTCAGCAGTGAGCCACTACAACCTAACCTAACCTAACCTAACCCACGAGGGGCGTTCAATATATTCTCGGTATCGGGGTGAAGCTGTAGCTGTATATATAAATTGACTTATTTATCAAGTAATACTATTATTTTAGTGCATTCATGTAAAATTTCATATAAATGTGATTATTAATTCGCGTTTTATCCCAGTTAAACAGAATCATAATGGCAACTGAGACGATGATGGTGAAAATTGCGCATCGCGCTGTAATTAAATTTCTCACTAAGCAAGGAAAAAGTCAAAAAAACTATTCATGAAGAGCTGTTTACCAGGGTTCCGCACCTTCATTATCAACTGTGCAAAAGTGGTCAAGTGAGTTCAAGGGAGGCAGAGAGAGCATTGAAGACGATCCTGCTCCGGCGCCCCGGCTACTGCTTGTACGGGAGAAAGCATCAAAGAAGTCGAAAAACCTGTACATAGCAGGACTGGCAAAATAAGAATTCTATAGAGCATGATTTTGGTCCTTCGAGTCAAGAGTTTAGAGCCAAGATGTTTCGACAAACCGAAGTAGCAGCGGTTGCCAAAGATGTCGTTCGTGGAATTCTCGTTTCCCCGCCGAGGTAGACAAACTCCTTGCTCGGCGGGGAAGGCTTCAAAATTGGAGCTTGCGATCGTGATGTTTTTTGTCCCAGGTGGTGTGTGACGGACCGTTTCTTGGTCGACAGCATATATTTCGTTTTGTCCTCATTGACCTTAAGACCAGCTCGTTTCGACTGTTCTTCAATCGCCGTGAAAGCTTCTACTACGGCGCGTCGGGAACGTCGGTGTTATCTTTGAACCGATTTGTAGAATACAGTGCCCTGGTCCCCTCCGTGCCTTCCTCCATCTTCCTCAGCGCATCTTCTTGCTGGAATAAGTACGTTAAAAAGAATACGAGACAAAGCTATGTTTGAAAGCTGAATGCCAAAGTTATACCGTGTGACACCCGCAGGGCATTCGTTTCTTGTTCTTCTGCGATAAAAAATCTACCAACAAAAATACTCGACAATTTATACTCACATCTTCTTTCTCGACATTGCACTCAATATGAGTTTAATTTGCTCGTTGCCCCACGGAATGGTTGTGGTATTAGCTTATGCTTGACATCTTCTTCGTAGTGTACTCGCGGATAATCAATTTCTCAAACCATTTGTTGATGAGGCCACCAGGAAATTGAAAATTTGTCGAAATTGGGTCAAGGGTTATCTAGTTTAAATGAGATTAGCTTTAGAATTAGTTTAAACAAGTTAGAGGGAACTGTTCTCATTGAAGATTGAACATTGAGCACATTGACATCAGAAATCAACTGTTATCGCACAGCTGGTTGACCCCTTCACCACTGACTTAGTTAGAGGAAAGTTTTGATAGAAAGAATGGTGTTATCGATGAAAATGCTTTTGACTTAGATTCACGTAGCTATGGCCTGCCATAGCTCAACATGAGCAGAGGAGGTGACTTGTGGTTTCCACCTCTTCGTCATCCATGCAGCTTCTGCAGAACCCATCGATCCGTCTGTGCAGATACGCTGGGGATCATCCATCCATCCAGCGTCTGATTGTCAGACATCCAGTCCAATCTGAAAGGAATGCTGGAGTGGAGAATTTCTTCTCGAAGATGGCCTGGGGTAGAAGACGGGCAGTGTCATTAGGAAGGAAGCTGAATTCCTTAAGAATGGTTGAGTGGCCGATGTTGAGTTCGGACCACAGTCGGAGTGGTTTTTCTTTGACCTTCCAACTGCTACAGCGGCCCAACTAGGCGTACCTACGACCTTTGCACACCTGTGGTTATGTGTTTAGATGTGTATTATCGAAATCCAAAGACTGGAGTGGATCCGACGACATCGAATTTTTCCCCTAAAAAAATGTACAGTGTATAGTAAGGATTTTGGAGCCTTTTCATGGCCCATCTTCCAACTGCCACAGCGGCCCAACTAGGCGTACCTACGACCTGTGCACACCTGTGGTTATGTGTTTAGATATGTATTATCGAAATCCAATGACTGGAGTGGATCCGACGACATCGAATTTTTCACCTAAAAAAATGTACAGTGTATAGTAAGGATTTTGGAGCCTTTTCATGGCCCATCTTCCAACTGCCACAGCGGCCCAACTAGGCGTACCTACGACCTGTGCACACCTGTGGTTATGTGTTGAGATGTGTATTATCGAAATCCAAAGACTGGAGTGGATCCGACGACATCGAATTTTTCACCTAAAAAAATGTACAGTGTATAGTAAGGATTTTGGAGCCTTTTCATGGCCCATCTTCCAACTGCCACAGCGGCCCAACTAGGCGTACCTACGACCTGTGCACACCTGTGGTTATGTGCTTAGATGTGTATTATCGAAATCCAAAGACTGGAGTGGATCCGACGACATCGAATTTTTCACCTAAAAAAATGTACAGTGTATAGTAAGGATTTTGGAGCCTTTTCATGGCCCATCTTCCAACTGCCACAGCGGCCCAACTAGGCGTACCTACGACCTGTGCACACCTGTGGTTATGTGTTGAGATGTGTATTATCGAAATCCAAAGACTGGAGTGGATCCGACGACATCGAATTTTTCACCTAAAAAAATGTACAGTGTATAGTAAGGATTTTGGAGCCTTTTCATGGCCCATCTTCCAACTGCCACAGCGGCCCAACTAGGCGTACCTACGACCTGTGCACACCTGTGGTTATGTGCTTAGATGTGTATTATCGAAATCCAAAGACTGGAGTGGATCCGACGACATCGAATTTTTCACCTAAAAAAATGTACAGTGTATAGTAAGGATTTTGGAGCCTTTTCATGGCCCATCTTCCAACTGCCACAGCGGCCCAACTAGGCGTACCTACGACCTGTGCACACCTGTGGTTATGTGCTTAGATGTGTATTATCGAAATCCAAAGACTGGAGTGGATCCGACGACATCGAATTTTTCACCTTAAAAAAATGTACAGTGTATATTAAGGATTTTGGAGCCTTTTCATGGCCCATCTTCCAACTGCCACAGCGGCCCAACTAGGCGTACCTCCGACCTGTGCACACCTGTGGTTATGTGCTTAGATGTGTATTATCGAAATCCAAAGACTGAAGTGGATCCGACGACATCGAATTTTTCACCTAAAAAAATGTACAGTGTATAGTAAGGATTTTGGAGCCTTTTCATGGCCCATCTTCCAACTGCCACAGCGGCCCAACTAGGCGTACCTACGACCTGTGCACACCTGTGGTTATGTGTTTAGATGTGTATTATCGAAATCCAAAGACTGGAGTGGATCCGACGACATCGAATTTTTCACCTAAAAAAATGTACAGTGTATAGTAAGGATTTTGGAGCCTTTTCATGGCCCATCTTCCAACTGCCACAGCGGCCCAACTAGGCGTACCTACGACCTGTGCACACCTGTGGTTATGTGTTTAGATGTGTATTATCGAAATCCAAAGACTGGAGTGGATCCGATGACATCGAATTTTTCACCTAAAAAAATGTACAGTGTATAGTAAGGATTTTGGAGCCTTTTCATGGCCCATCTTCCAACTGCCACAGCGGCCCAACTAGGCGTACCTACGACCTGTGCACACCTGTGGTTATGTGTTTAGATGTGTATTATCGAAATCCAAAGACTGGAGTGGATCCGACGACATCGAATTTTTCACCTAAAAAAATGTACAGTGTATAGTAAGGATTTTGGAGCCTTTTCATGGCCCATCTTCCAACTGCCACAGCGGCCCAACTAGGCGTACCTACGGCCTGTGCACACCTGTGGTTATGTGTTTAGATGTGTATTATCGAAATCCAAAGACTGGAGTGGATCCGACGACATCGAAAAAAATGTACAGTGTATAGTAAGGATTTTGGAGCCTTTTCATGGCCCATCTTCCAACTGCCACAGCGGCCCAACTAGTCGTACCTACGACCTGTGCACACCTGTGGTTATGTGTTTAGATGTGTATTATCGAAATCCAAAGACTGGAGTGGATCCGACGACATCGAATTTTTCACCTAAAAAAATGTACAGTGTATAGTAAGGATTTTGGAGCCTTTTCATGGCCCATCTTCCAACTGCCACAGCGGCCCAACTAGGCGTACCTACGACCTGTGCACACCTGTGGTTATGTGCTTAGATGTGTATTATCGAAATCCAAAGACTGGAGTGGATCCGACGACATCGAATTTTTCACCTAAAAAAATGTACAGTGTATAGTAAGGATTTTGGAGCCTTTTCATGGCCCATCTTCCAACTGCCACAGCGGCCCAACTAGGCGTACCTACGACCTGTGCACACCTGTGGTTATGTGTTTAGATGTGTATTATCGAAATCCAAAGACTGGAGTGGATCCGACGACATTGAATTTTTCACCTAAAAAAATGTACAGTGTATAGTAAGGATTTTGGAGCCTTTTCATAGCCCATCTTCTAACTGCCACAGCGGCCCAACTAGGCGTACCTACGACCTGTGCACACCTGTGGTTATGTGTTTAGATGTGTATTATCGAAATCCAAAGACTGGAGTGGATCCGACGACATCGAATTTTTCACCTAAAAAAATGTACAGTGTATAGTAAGGATTTTGGAGCCTTTTCATGGCCCATCTTCCAACTGCCACAGCGGCCCAACTAGTCGTACCTACGACCTGTGCACACCTGTGGTTATGTGTTTAGATGTGTATTATCGAAATCCAAAGACTGGAGTCGATCCGACGACATCGAATTTTTCACCTAAAAAAATGTACACTGTATAGTAAGGATTTTGGAGCCTTTTCATGGCCCATCTTCCAACTGCCACAGCGGCCCAACTAGGCGTACCTACGACCTGTGCACACCTGTGGTTATGTGCTTAGATGTGTATTATCGAAATCCAAAGACTGGAGTGGATCCGACGACATCGAATTTTTCACCTAAAAAAATGTACAGTGTGTAGTAAGGATTTTGGAGCCTTTTCATAGCCCATCTTCTAACTGCCACAGCGGCCCAACTAGGCGTACCTACGACCTGTGCACACCTGTGGTTATGTGTTTAGATGTTTATTATCGAAATCCAAAGACTGGAGTGGATCCGACGACATCGAAAAAAATGTACAGTGTATAGTAAGGATTTTGGAGCCTTTTCATGGCCCATCTGCCAACTGCCACAGCGGCCCAACTAGGCGTACCTACGACCTGTGCACACCTGTGGTTATGTGTTTAGATGTGTATTATCGAAATCCAAAGACTGGAGTGGATCCGACGACATCGAATTTTTCACCTAAAAAAATGTACAGTGTATAGTAAGGATTTTGGAGCCTTTTCATGGCCCATCTTCCAACTGCCACAGCGGCCCAACTAGGCGTATAGTAAGGATTTTGGAGCCTTTTCATGGCCCATCTTCCAACTACCACAGCGGCCCAACTAGGCGTACCTACGACCTGTGCACACCTGTGGTTATGTGCTTAGATGTGTATTATCGAAATCCAAAGACTGGAGTGGATCCGACGACATCGAATTTTTGACCTAAAAAAATGTACAGTGTATAGTAAGGATTTTGGAGCCTTTTCATAGCCCATCTTCTAACTGCCACAGCGGCCCAACTAGGCGTACCTACGACCTGTGCACACCTGTGGTTATGTGTTTAGATGTTTATTATCGAAATCCAAAGACTGGAGTGGATCCGACGACATCGAAAAAAATGTACAGTGTATAGTAAGGATTTTGGAGCCTTTTCATGGCCCATCTTCCAACTGCCACAGCGGCCCAACTAGGCGTACCTACGACCTGTGCACACCTGTGGTTATGTGTTTAGATGTGTATTATCGAAATACAAAGACTGGAGTGGATCCGACGACATCGAATTTTTCACCTAAAAAAATGTACAGTGTATAGTAAGGATTTTGGAGCCTTTTCATGGCCCATCTTCCAATTGCCACAGCGGCCCAACTAGGCGTACCTACGACCTGTGCACACCTGTGGTTATGTGCTTAGATGTGTATTATCGAAATCCAAAGACTGGAGTGGATCCGACGACATCGAATTTTTCACCTTAAAAAAATGTACAGTGTATAGTAAGGATTTTGGAGCCTTTTCATGGCCCATCTTCCAACTGCCACAGCGGCCCAACTAGGCGTACCTACGACCTGTGCACACCTGTGGTTATGTGTTTAGATGTGTATTATCGAAATCCAAAGACTGGAGTCGATCCGACGACATCGAATTTTTCACCTAAAAAAATGTACAGTGTATAGTAAGGATTTTGGAGCCTTTTCATGGCCCATCTTCCAATTGCCACAGCGGCCCAACTAGGCGTACCTACGACCTGTGCACACCTGTGGTTATGTGTTTAGATGTGTATTATCGAAATCCAAAGACTGGAGTGGATCCGACGACATCGAATTTTTCACCTAAAAAAATGTACAGTGTATAGTAAGGATTTTGGAGCCTTTTCATGGCCCATCTTCCAACTGCCACAGCGGCCCAACTAGGCGTACCTACGACCTGTGCACACCTGTGGTTATGTGCTTAGATGTGTATTATCGAAATCCAAAGACTGGAGTGGATCCGACGACATCGAATTTTTCACCTAAAAAAATGTACAGTGTATAGTAAGGATTTTGGAGCCTTTTCATGGCCCATCTTCCAACTGCCACAGCGACCCAACTAGGCGTACCTACGACCTGTGCACACCTGTGGTTATGTGTTTAGATGTGTATTATCGAAATCCAAAGACTGGAGTGGATCCGACGACATCGAATTTTTCACCTAAAAAAATGTACAGTGTATAGTAAGGATTTTGGAGCCTTTTCATGGCCCATCTTCCAACTGCCACAGCGGCCCAACTAGGCGTACCTACGACCTGTGCACACCTGTGGTTATGTGTTTAGATGTGTATTATCGAAATCCAAAGACTGGAGTGAATCCGACGACATCGAATTTTTCACCTAAAAAGATGTACAGTGTATAGTAAGGATTTTGGAGCCTTTTCATGGCCCATCTTCCAACTGCCACAGCGACCCAACTAGGCGTACCTACGACCTGTGCACACCTGTGGTTATGTGTTTAGATGTGTATTATCGAAATCCAAAGACTGGAGTGGATCCGACGACATCGAATTTTTCACCTAAAAAGATGTACAGTGTATAGTAAGGATTTTGGAGCCTTTTCATGGCCCATCTTCCAACTGCCACAGCGACCCAACTAGGCGTACCTACGACCTGTGCACACCTGTGGTTATGTGTTTAGATGTGTATTATCGAAATCCAAAGACTGGAGTGGATCCGACGACATCGAATTTTTCACCTAAAAAAATGTACAGTGTATAGTAAGGATTTTGGAGCCTTTTCATGGCCCATCTTCCAACTGCCACAGCGGCCCAACTAGGCGTACCTACGACCTGTGCACACCTGTGGTTATGTGTTTAGATGTGTATTATCGAAATCCAAAGACTGGAGTGGATCCGACGACATCGAATTTTTCACCTAAAAAGATGTACAGTGTATAGTAAGGATTTTGGAGCCTTTTCATGGCCCATCTTCCAACTGCTACAGCGGCCCAACTAGGCTTACCTACGACCTGTGCACACCTGTGGTTATGTGTTTAGATGTGTATTATCGAAATCCAAAGACTGGAGTGGATCCGACGACATCGAATTTTTCACCTAAAAAAATGTACAGTGTATAGTAAGGATTTTGGAGCCTTTTCATGGCCCATCTTCCAACTGCCACAGCGGCCCAACTAGGCGTACCTACGACCTGTGCACACCTGTGGTTATGTGTTTAGATGTGTATTATCGAAATCCAAAGACTGGAGTGGATCCGACGACATCGAATTTTTCACCTAACAAAATGTACAGTGTATAGTAAGGATTTTGGAGCCTTTTCATGGCCCATCTTCCAACTGCCACAGCGGCGCAACTAGGCGTACCTACGACCTGTGCACACCTGTGGTTATGTGTTTAGATGTGTATTATCGAAATCCAAAGACTGGAGTGGATCCGACGACATCGAATTTTTCACCTAAAAAAATGTACAGTGTATAGTAAGGATTTTGGAGCCTTTTCATGGCCCATCTTCCAACTGCCACAGCGGCCCAACTAGGCGTACCTACGACCTGTGCACACCTGTGGTTATGTGTTTAGATGTGTATTATCGAAATCCAAAGACTGGAGTCGATCCGACGACATCGAATTTTTCACCTAAAAAAATGTACAGTGTATAGTAAGGATTTTGGAGCCTTTTCATGGCCCATCTTCCAACTGCCACAGCGGCCCAACTAGGCGTACCTACGACCTGTGCACACCTGTGGTTATGTGTTTAGATGTGTATTATCGAAATCCAAAGACTGGAGTCGATCCGACGACATCGAATTTTTCACCTAAAAAAATGTACAGTGTATAGTAAGGATTTTGGAGCCTTTTCATGGCCCATCTTCCAACTGCCACAGCGGCCCAACTAGGCGTACCTACGACCTGTGCACACCTGTGGTTATGTGTTTAGATGTGTATTATCGAAATCCAAAGACTGGAGTTGATCCGACGACATCGAAATTTTCACCTAAAAAAATGTACAGTGTATAGTAAGGATTTTGGAGCCTTTTCATGGCCCATCTTCCAACTGCCACAGCGGCCCAACTAGGCGTATCTACGACCTGTGCACACCTGTGGTTATGTGTTTAGATGTGTATTATCGAAATCCAAAGACTGGAGTGGATCCGACGACATCGAATTTTTCACCTAAAAAAATGTACAGTGTATGTAAGGATTTTGGAGCCTTTTCATGGCCCATCTTCCAACTGCCACAGCGGCCCAACTAGGCGTACATACGACCTGTGCACACCTGTGGTTATGTGCTTAGATGTGTATTATCGAAATCCAAAGACTGGAGTGGATCCGACGACATCGAATTTTTCACCTAAAAAAATGTACAGTGAGGATTTTGGAGCCTTTTCATGGCCCATCTTCCAACTGCCACAGCGGCCCAACTAGGCGTACCTACGACCTGTGCACGCCTGTGGTTATGTGTTTAGATGTGTATTATCGAAATCCAAAGACTGGAGTCGATCCGACGACATCGAATTTTTCACCTAAAAAAATGTACAGTGTATAGTAAGGATTTTGGAGCCTTTTCATGGCCCATCTTCCAACTGCCACAGCGGCCCAACTAGGCGTACCTACGACCTGTGCACACCTGTGGTTATGTGTTTAGATGTGTATTATCGAAATCCAAAGACTGGAGTTGATCCGACGACATCGAAATTTTCACCTAAAAAAATGTAAAGTAAGGATTTTGGAGCCTTTTCATGGCCCATCTTCCAACTGCCACAGCGGCTCAACTAGGCGTACCTACGACCTGTGCACACCTGTGGTTATGTGTTTAGATGTGTATTATCGAAATCCAAAGACTGGAGTGGATCCGACGACATCGAATTTTTTACCTAAAAAAATGTACAGTGTATAGTAAGGATTTTGGAGCCTTTTCATGGCCCATCTTCCAACTGCCACAGCGGCCCAACTAGGCGTACCTATGACCTGTGCACACCAGTGGTTATGTGTTTAGATGTGTATTATCGAAATCCAAAGACTGGAGTGGATCCGAAGACATCGAATTTTTCACCTAAAAAAATGCACAGTGTATAGTAAGGATTTTGGAGCCTTTTCATGGCCCATCTTCCAACTGCCACAGCGGCCCAACTAGGCGTACCTACGACCTGTGCACACCTGTGGTTATGTGTTTAGATGTGTATTATCGAAATCCAAAGACTGGAGTAGATCCGACGACATCGAAATTTTCACCTAAAAAAATGTACAGTGTATAGTAAGGATTTTGGAGCCTTTTCATGGCCCATCTTCCAACTGCCACAGCGGCCCCACTAGACGTACCTACGACCTGTGCACACCTGTGGTTATGTGTTTAGATGTGTATTATCGAAATCCAAAGACTGGAGTGGATCCGACGACATCGAATTTTTCACCTAAAAAAATGTACAGTGTATAGTAAGGATTTTGGAGCCTTTTCATGGCCCATCTTCCAACTCCCACAGCGGCCCAACTAGGCGTACCTACGACCTGTGCACACCTGTGGTTATGTGCTTAGATGTGTATTATCGAAATCCAAAGACTATAGTGGATCCGACGACATCGAATTTTTCACCTAAAAAAATGTACAGTGTATAGTCAGGATGTTGGAGCCTTTTCATAGCCCATCTTCTAACTGCCACAGCGGCCCAACTAGGCGTACCTACGACTTGTGCACACCTGTGGTTATGTGTTTAGATGTGTATTATCGAAATCCAAAGACTGGAGTGGATCCGACGACATCGAATTTTTCAACAAAAAAAATGTACAGTGTATAGTAAGGATTTTGGAGCCTTTTCATGGCCCATCTTCCAACTGCCACAGCGGCCCAACTAGGCGTACCTACGACCTGTGCACACCTGTGGTTATGTGTTTAGATGTGTATTATCGAAATCCAAAGACTGGAGTGGATCCGACGACATCGAATTTTTTACCTAAAAAAATGTACAGTGTATAGTAAGGATTTTGGAGCCTTTTCATGGCCCATCTTCCAACTGCCACAGCGGCCCAACTAGGCGTACCTATGACCTGTGCACACCAGTGGTTATGTGTTTAGATGTGTATTATCGAAATCCAAAGACTGGAGTGGATCCGAAGACATCGAATTTTTCACCTAAAAAAATGCACAGTGTATAGTAAGGATTTTGGAGCCTTTTCATGGCCCATCTTCCAACTGCCACAGCGGCCCAACTAGGCGTACCTACGACCTGTGCACACCTGTGGTTATGTGTTTAGATGTGTATTATCGAAATCCAAAGACTGGAGTAGATCCGACGACATCGAAATTTTCACCTAAAAAAATGTACAGTGTATAGTAAGGATTTTGGAGCCTTTTCATGGCCCATCTTCCAACTGCCACAGCGGCCCCACTAGACGTACCTACGACCTGTGCACACCTGTGGTTATGTGTTTAGATGTGTATTATCGAAATCCAAAGACTGGAGTGGATCCGACGACATCGAATTTTTCACCTAAAAAAATGTACAGTGTATAGTAAGGATTTTGGAGCCTTTTCATGGCCCATCTTCCAACTGCCACAGCGGCCCAACTAGGCGTACCTACGACCTGTGCACACCTGTGGTTATGTGTTTAGATGTGTATTATCGAAATCCAAAGACTGGAGTGGATCTGACGACATCGAATTTTTCACCTAAAAAAATGTACAGTGTATAGTAAGGATTTTGGAGCCTTTTCATGGCCCATCTTCCAACTGCCACAGCGGCCCAACTAGGCGTACCTACGACCTGTGCACACCTGTGGTTATGTGTTTAGATGTGTATTATCGAAATCCAAAGACTGGAGTGGATCCGACGACATCGAATTTTTCACCTAAAAAAATGTACAGTGTATAGTAAGGATTTTGGAGCCTTTTCATGGCCCATCTTCCAACTGCCACAGCGGCCCAACTAGGCGTACCTACGACCTGTGCACACCTGTGGTTATGTGTTTAGATGTGTATTATCGAAATCCAAAGACTGGAGTGGATCCGACGACATCGAATTTTTCACCTAAAAAAATGTACAGTGTATAGTAAGGATTTTGGAGCCTTTTCATGGCCCATCTTCCAACTGCCACAGCGGCCCAACTAGGCGTACCTACGACCTGTGCACACCTGTGGTTATGTGTTTAGATGTGTATTATCGAAATCCAAAGACTGGAGTGGATCCGACGACATCGAATTTTTCACCTAAAAAAATGTACAGTGTATAGTAAGGATTTTGGAGCCTTTTCATGGCCCATCTTCCAACTGCCACAGCGGCCCAACTAGGCGTACCTACGACCTGTGCACACCTGTGGTTATGTGTTTAGATGTGTATTATCGAAATCCAAAGACTGGAGTGGATCCGACGACATCGAATTTTTCACCTAAAAAAATGTACAGTGTATAGTCAGGATTTTTGAGCCTTTTCATGGCCCATCTTCCAACTGCCACAGCGGCCCAACTAGGCGTACCTACGACCTGTGCACACCTGTGGTTATGTGTTTAGATGTGTATTATCGAAATCCAAAGACTGGAGTGGATCCGACGACATCGAATTTTTCACCTAAAAAAATGTACAGTGTATAGTAAGGATTTTGGAGCCTTTTCATGGCCCATCTTCCAACTGCCACAGCGGCCCAACTAGGCGTACCTACGACCTGTGCACACCTGTGGTTATGTGTTTAGATGTGTATTATCGAAATCCAAAGACTGGAGTGGATCCGACGACATCGAATTTTTCACCTAAAAAAATGTACAGTGTATAGTAAGGATTTTGGAGCCTTTTCATGGCCCATCTTCCAACTGCCACAGCGGCCCAACTAGGCGTACCTACGACCTGTGCACACCTGTGGTTATGTGTTTAGATGTGTATTATCGAAATCCAAAGACTGGAGTGGATCCGACGACATCGAATTTTTCACCTAAAAAAATGTACAGTGTATAGTAAGGATTTTGGAGCCTTTTCATGGCCCATCTTCCAACTGCCACAGCGGCCCAACTAGGCGTACCTACGACCTGTGCACACCTGTGGTTATGTGTTTAGATGTGTATTATCGAAATCCAAAGACTGGAGTGGATCCGACGACATCGAATTTTTCACCTAAAAAAATGTACAGTGTATAGTAAGGATTTTGGAGCCTTTTCATGGCCCATCTTCCAACTGCCACAGCGGCCCAACTAGGCGTACCTACGACCTGTGCACACCTGTGGTTATGTGTTTAGATGTGTATTATCGAAATCCAAAGACTGGAGTGGATCCGACGACATCGAATTTTTCACCTAAAAAAATGTACAGTGCATAGTAAGGATTTTGGCGCCTTTTCATGGCCCATCTTCCAACTACCACAGCGGCCCAACTAGGCGTACCTACGACCTGTGCACACCTGTGGTTATGTGTTTAGATGTGTATTATCGAAATCCAAAGACTGGAGTGGATCCGACGACATCGAATTTTTCACCTAAAAAAATGTACAGTGTATAGTAAGGATTTTGGAGCCTTTTCATGGCCCATCTTCCAACTGCCACAGCGGCCCAACTAGGCGTACCTACGACCTGTGCACACCTGTGGTTATGTGTTTAGATGTGTATTATCGAAATCCAAAGACTTTAGTCGATCCGACGACATCGAATTTTTCACCTAAAAAAATGTACAGTGTATAGTAAGGATTTTGGAGCCTTTTCATGGCCCATCTTCCAACTGCCACAGCGGCCCCACTAGGCGTACCTACGACCTGTGCACACCTGTGGTTATGTGTTTAGATGTGTATTATCGAAATCCAAAGACTGGAGTGAATCCGACGACATCGAATTTTTCACCTAAAAAAATGTACAGTGTATAGTAAGGATTTTGGAGCCTTTTCACGGCCCATCTTCCAACTACCACAGCGGCCCAACTAGGCGTACCTACGACCTGTGCACACCTGTGGTTATGTGTTTAGATGTGTATTATCGAAATCCAAAGACTGGAGTGGATCCGACGACATCGAATTTTTCACCTAAAAAAATGTACAGTGTATAGTAAGGATTTTGGAGCCTTTTCATGGCCCATCTTCCAACTGCCACAGCGGCCCAACTAGGCGTACCTACGACCTGTGCACACCTGTGGTTATGTGTTTAGATGTGTATTATCGAAATCCAAAGACTGGAGTCGATCCGACGACATCGAATTTTTCACCTAAAAAAATGTACAGTGTATAGTAAGGATTTTGGAGCCTTTTCATGGCCCATCTTCCAACTGCCACAGCGGCCCAACTAGGCGAACCTACGACCTGTGCACACCTGTGGTTATGTGTTTAGATGTGTATTATCGAAATCCAAAGACTGGAGTGGATCCGACGACATCGAATTTTTCACCTAAAAAAATGTACAGTGTATAGTAAGGATTTTGGAGTCTTTTCAACTGCCACAGCGGCCCAACTAGGCGTACCTACGACCTGTGCACACCTGTGGTTATGTGTTTAGATGTGTGTTATCGAAATCCAAAGACTGGAGTGGATCCGACGACATCGAATTTTTCACCTAAAAAAATGTACAGTGTATAGTAAGGATTTTGGAGCCTTTTCATGGCCCATCTTCCAACTGCCACAGCGGCCCAACTAGGCGTACCTACGACCTGTGCACACCTGTGGTTATGTGTTTAGATGTGTATTATCGAAATCCAAAGACTGGAGTGGATCCGACGACATCGAATTTTTCACCTAAAAAAATGTACAGTGTATAGTAAGGATTTTGGAGTCTTTTCAACTGCCACAGCGGCCCAACTAGGCGTACCTACGACCTGTGCACACCTGTGGTTATGTGTTTAGATGTGTGTTATCGAAATCCAAAGACTGGAGTGGATCCGACGACATCGAATTTTTCACCTAAAAAAATGTACAGTGTATAGTAAGGATTTTGGAGCCTTTTCATGGCCCATCTTCCAACTGCCACAGCGGCCCAACTAGGCGTACCTACGACCTGTGCACACCTGTGGTTATGTGTTTAGGTGTGTATTATCGAAATCCAAAGACTGGAGTGGATCCGACGACATCGAATTTTTCACCTAAAAAAATGTACAGTGTATAGTAAGGATTTTGGAGCCTTTTCACGGCCCATCTTCCAACTACCACAGCGGCCCAACTAGGCGTACCTACGACCTGTGCACACCTGTGGTTATGTGTTTAGATGTGTATTATCGAAATCCAAAGACTGGAGTGGATCCGACGACATCGAATTTTTCACCTAAAAAAATGTACAGTGTATAGTAAGGATTTTGGAGCCTTTTCATGGCCCATCTTCCAACTGCCACAGCGGCCCAACTAGGCGTACCTACGACCTGTGCACACCTGTGGTTATGTGTTTAGATGTGTATTATCGAAATCCAAAGACTGGAGTGGATCCGACGACATCGAATTTTTCACCTAAAAAAATGTACAGTGTATAGTAAGGATTTTGGAGCCTTTTCATGGCCCATCTTCCAACTGCCACAGCGGCCCAACTAGGCGTACCTACGACCTGTGCACACCTGTGGTTATGTGTTTAGATGTGTATTATCGAAATCCAAAGACTGGAGTCGATCCGACGACATCGAATTTTCACCTAAAAAAATGTACAGTGTATAGTAAGGATTTTGGAGCCTTTTCACGGCCCATCTTCCAACTGCCACAGCGGCCCAACTAGGCTTACCTGTGGTTATGTGTTTAGATGTGTATTATCGAAATCCAAAGACTGGAGTGGATCCGACGACATCGAATTTTTCACCTAAAAAAATGTACAGTGTATAGTAAGGATTTTGGAGTCTTTTCATGGCCCATCTTCCAACTGCCACAGCGGCCCAACTAGGCGTACCTACGACCTGTGCACACCTGTGGTTATGTGTTTAGATGTGTATTATCGAAATCCAAAGACTGGAGTGGATCCGACGACATCGAATTTTTCACCTAAAAAAATGTACAGTGTATAGTAAGGATTTTGGAGCCTTTTCATGGCCCATCTTCTAACTGCCACAGCGGCCCAACTAGGCGTACCTACGACCTGTGCACACCTGTGGTTATGTGTTTAGATGTGTATTATCGAAATCCAAAGACTGGAGTGGATCCGACGACATCGAATTTTTCACCTAAAAAAATGTACAGTGTATAGTAAGGATTTTGGAGCCTTTTCATGGCCCATCTTCCAACTGCCACAGCGGCCCAACTAGGCGTACCTACGACCTGTGCACACCTGTGGTTATGTGTTTAGATGTGTATTATCGAAATCCAAAGACTGGAGTGGATCCGACGATATCGAATTTTTCACCTAAAATAATGTACAGTGTATAGTAAGGATTTTGGAGCCTTTTCATGGCCCATCTTCCAACTGCCACAGCGGCCCAACTAGGCGTACCTACGACCTGTGCACACCTGTGGTTATGTGTTTAGATGTGTATTATCGAAATCCAAAGACTGGAGTGGATCCGACGACATCGAATTTTTCACCTAAAAAAATGTACAGTGTATAGTAAGGATTTTGGAGCCTTTTCATGGCCCATCTTCCAACTGCCACAGCGGCCCAACTAGGCGTACCTACGACCTGTGCACACCTGTGGTTATGTGTTTAGATGTGTGTTATAGAAATCCAAAGACTGGAGTGGATCCGACGACATCGAATTTTTCACCTAAAAAAATGTACAGTGTATTATCGAAGTAAGGATTTTGGAGCCTTTTCATGGCCCATCTTCCAACTGCCACAGCGGCCCAACTAGGCGTACCTACGACCTGTGCACACCTGTGGTTATGTGTTTAGATGTGTATTATCGAAATCCAAAGACTGGAGTGGATCCGACGACATCGAATTTTTCACCTAAAAAAAGGTACAGTGTATAGTAAGGATTTTGGAGCCTTTTCATGGCCCATCTTCCAACTGCCACAGCGGCCCAACTAGGCGTACCTACGACCTGTGCACACCTGTGGTTATGTGTTTAGATGTGTATTATCGAAATCCAAAGACTGGAGTGGATCCGACGACATCGAATTTTTCACCTAAAAAAATGTACAGTGTATAGTAAGGATTTTGGAGCCTTTTCATGACCCATCTTCCAACTGCCACAGCGGCCCAACTAGGCGTACCTACGACCTGTGCACACCTGTGGTTATGTGTTTAGATGTGTGTTATAGAAATCCAAAGACTGGAGTGGATCCGACGACATCGAATTTTTCACCTAAAAAAATGTACAGTGTATTATCGAAGTAAGGATTTTGGAGCCTTTTCATGGCCCATCTTCCAACTGCCACAGCGGCCCAACTAGGCGTACCTACGACCTGTGCACACCTGTGGTTATGTGTTTAGATGTGTATTATCGAAATCCAAAGACTGGAGTGGATCCGACGACATCGAATTTTTCACCTAAAAAAATGTACAGTGTATAGTAAGGATTTTGGAGCCTTTTCATGGCCCATCTTCCAACTGCCACAGCGGCCCAACTAGGCGTACCTACGACCTGTGCACACCTGTGGTTATGTGTTTAGATGTGTATTATCGAAATCCAAAGACTGGAGTGGATCCGACGACATCGAATTTTTCACCTAAAAAAATGTACAGTGTATAGTAAGGATTTTGGAGCCTTTTCATGGCCCATCTTCCAACTGCCACAGCGGCGCAACTAGGCGTACCTACGACCTGTGCACACCTGTGGTTATGTGTTTAGATGTGTATTATCGAAATCCAAAGACTGGAGTCGATCCGACGACATCGAATTTTTCACCTAAAAAAATGTACAGTGAGGATTTTGGAGCCTTTTCATGGCCCATCTTCCAACTGCCACAGCGGCCCAACTAGGCGTACCTACGACCTGTGCACACCTGTGGTTATGTGTTTAGATGTGTATTATCGAAATCCAAAGACTGGAGTGGATCCGACGACATCGAATTTTTCACATAAAAAAATGTACAGTGTATAGTAAGGATTTTGGAGCCTTTTCATGGCCCATCTTCCAACTGCCACAGCGGCCCAACTAGGCGTACCTACGACCTGTGCACACCTGTGGTTATGTGTTTAGATGTGTATTATCGAAATCCAAAGACTGGAGTGGATCCGACGACATCGAATTTTTCACCTAAAAAAATGTACAGTGTATAGTAAGGATTTTGGAGCCTTTTCATGGCCCATCTTCCAACTGCCACAGCGGCCCAACTAGGCGTACCTACGACCTGTGCACACCTGTGGTTATGTGTTTAGATGTGTGTTATAGAAATCCAAAGACTGGAGTGGATCCGACGACATCGAATTTTTCACCTAAAAAAATGTACAGTGTATTATCGAAGTAAGGATTTTGGAGCCTTTTCATGGCCCATCTTCCAACTGCCACAGCGGCCCAACTAGGCGTACCTACGACCTGTGCACACCTGTGGTTATGTGTTTAGATGTGTATTATCGAAATCCAAAGACTGGAGTGGATCCGACGACATCGAATTTTTCACCTAAAAAAATGTACAGTGTATAGTAAGGATTTTGGATCCTTTTCATGGCCCATCTTCCAACTGCCACAGCGGCCCAACTAGGCGTACCTACGACCTGTGCACACCTGTGGTTATGTGTTTAGATGTGTATTATCGAAAATAAGTCGATCCGACGACATCGAATTTTTCACCTAAAAAAATTTACAGTGTATAGTAAGGATTTTGGAGCCTTTTCATGGCCCATCTTCCAACTGCCACAGCGGCCCAACTAGGCGTACCTACGACCTGTGCACACCTGTGGTTATGTGTTTAGATGTGTATTATCGAAATCCAAAGACTGGAGTGGATCCGACGACATCGAATTTTTCACCTAAAAAAATTTACAGTGTATAGTAAGGATTTTGGAGCCTTTTCATGGCCCATCTTCCAACTGCCACAGCGGCCCAACTAGGCGTACCTACGACCTGTGCACACCTGTGGTTATGTGTTTAGATGTGTATTATCGAAATCCAAAGACTGGAGTGGATCCGACGACATCGAATTTTTCACCTAAAAAAATGTACAGTGTATAGTAAGGATTTTGGAGCCTTTTCATGGCCCATCTTCCAACTGCCACAGCGGCCCAACTAGGCGTACCTACGACCTGTGCACACCTGTGGTTATGTGTTTAGATGTGTGTTATAGAAATCCAAAGACTGGAGTTGATCCGACGACATCGAATTTTTCACATAAAAAAATGTACAGTGTATAGTAAGGATTTTGGAGCCTTTTCATGGCCCATCTTCCAACTGCCACAGCGGCCCAACTAGGCGTACCTACGACCTGTGCACACCTGTGGTTATGTGTTTAGATGTGTATTATCGAAATCCAAAGACTGGAGTGGATCCGACGACATCGAATTTTTCACCTAAAAAAATGTACAGTGTATAGTAAGGATTTTGGAGCCTTTTCATGGCCCATCTTCCAACTGCCACAGCGGCCCAACTAGGCGTACCTACGACCTGTGCACACCTGTGGTTATGTGTTTAGATGTGTGTTATAGAAATCCAAAGACTGGAGTTGATCCGACGACATCGAATTTTTCACATAAAAAAATGTACAGTGTATAGTAAGGATTTTGGAGCCTTTTCATGGCCCATCTTCCAACTGCCACAGCGGCCCAACTAGGCGTACCTACGACCTGTGCACACCTGTGGTTATGTGTTTAGATGTGTATTATCGAAATCCAAAGACTGGAGTGGATCCGACGACATCGAATTTTTCACCTAAAAAAATGTACAGTGTATAGTAAGGATTTTGGAGCCTTTTCATGGCCCATCTTCCAACTGCCACAGCGGCCCAACTAGGCGTACCTACGACCTGTGCACACCTGTGGTTATGTGTTTAGATGTGTGTTATAGAAATCCAAAGACTGGAGTTGATCCGACGACATCGAATTTTTCACATAAAAAAATGTACAGTGTATAGTAAGGATTTTGGAGCCTTTTCATGGCCCATCTTCCAACTGCCACAGCGGCCCAACTAGGCGTACCTACGACCTGTGCACACCTGTGGTTATGTGTTTAGATGTGTATTATCGAAATCCAAAGACTGGAGTGGATCCGACGACATCGAATTTTTCACCTAAAAAAATGTACAGTGTATAGTAAGGATTTTGGAGCCTTTTCATGGCCCATCTTCCAACTGCCACAGCGGCCCAACTAGGCGTACCTACGACCTGTGCACACCTGTGGTTATGTGTTTAGATGTGTATTATCGAAATCCAAAGACTGGAGTGGATCCGACGACATCGAATTTTTCACCTAAAAAAATGTACAGTGTATAGTAAGGATTTTGGAGCCTTTTCATGGCCCATCTTCCAACTGCCACAGCAGCGCAACTAGGCGTACCTACGACCTGTGCACACCTGTGGTTATGTGTTTAGATGTGTATTATCGAAATCCAACGACTGGAGTGGATCCGACGACATCGAATTTTTCACCTAAAGAAATGTACAGTGTATAGTAAGGATTTTGGAGCCTTTTCATGGCCCATTTTCCAACTGCCACAGCGGCCCAACTAGGCGTACCTACGACCTGTGCACACTTGTGGTTATGTGTTTAGATGTGTGTTATAGAAATCCAAAGACTGGAGTGGATCCGACGACATCGAATTTTTCACCTAAAAAAATGTACAGTGTATAGTAAGGATTTTGGAGCCTTTTCATGGCCCATCTTCCAACTGCCACAGCGGCCCAACTAGGCGTACCTACGACCTGTGCACACCTGTGGTTATGTGTTTAGATGTGTATTATCGAAATCCAAAGACTGGAGTCGATCCGACGACATCGAATTTTTCACCTAAAAAAATGTACAGTGTATAGTAAGGATTTTGGAGCCTTTTCATGGCCCATCTTCCAACTGCCACAGCGGCCCAACTAGGCGTACCTACGACCTGTGCACACTTGTGGTTATGTGTTTAGATGTGTGTTATAGAAATCCAAAGACTGGAGTGGATCCGACGACATCGAATTTTTCACCTAAAAAAATGTACAGTGTATAGTAAGGATTTTGGAGCCTTTTCATGGCCCATCTTCCAACTGCCACAGCGGCCCAACTAGGCGTACCTACGACCTGTGCACACCTGTGGTTATGTGTTTAGATGTGTATTATCGAAATCCAAAGACTGGAGTCGATCCGACGACATCGAATTTTTCACCTAAAAAAATGTACAGTGTATAGTAAGGATTTTGGAGCTTTTTCATGGCCCATCTTCCAACTGCCACAGCGGCCCAACTAGGCGTACCTACGACCTGTGCACACTTGTGGTTATGTGTTTAGATGTGTGTTATAGAAATCCAAAGACTGGAGTGGATCCGACGACATCGAATTTTTCACCTAAAAAAATGTACAGTGTATAGTAAGGATTTTGGAGCCTTTTCATGGCCCATCTTCCAACTGCCACAGCGGCCCAACTAGGCGTACCTACGACCTGTGCACACCTGTGGTTATGTGTTTAGATGTGTATTATCGAAATCCAAAGACTGGAGTGGATCCGACGACATCGAATTTTTCACCTAAAAAAATGTACAGTGTATAGATTTTGGAGCCTTTTCATGGCCCATCTTCCAACTGCCACAGCGGCCCAACTAGGCGTACCTACGACCTGTGCACACCTGTGGTTATGTGTTTAGATGTGTATTATCGAAATCCAAAGACTGGAGTGGATCCGACGACATCGAATTTTTCACCTAAAAAAATGTACAGTGTATAGTAAGGATTTTGGAGTCTTTTCAACTGCCACAGCGGCCCAACTAGGCGTACCTACGACCTGTGCACACCTGTGGTTATGTGTTTAGATGTGTATTATCGAAATCCAAAGACTGGAGTGGATCCGACGACATCGAATTTTTCACCTAAAAAAATGTACAGTGTATAGTAAGGATTTTGGAGCTTTTTCATGGCCCATCTTCCAACTGCCACAGCGGCCCAACTAGGCGTACCTACGACCTGTGCACACCTGTGGTTATGTGTTTAGATGTGTATTATCGAAATCCAAAGACTGGAGTGGATCCGACGACATCGAATTTTTCACCTAAAAAAATGTACAGTGTATAGTAAGGATTTTGGAGCCTTTTCATGGCCCATCTTCCAACTGCCACAGCGGCCCAACTAGGCGTACCTACGACCTGTGCACACCTGTGGTTATGTGTTTAGATGTGTATTATCGAAATCCAAAGACTGGAGTGGATCCGACGACATCGAATTTTTCACCTAAAAAAATGTACAGTGTATAGTAAGGATTTTGGAGCCTTTTCATGGCCCATCTTCCAACTGCCACAGCGGCCCAACTAGGCGTACCTACGACCTGTGCACACCTGTGGTTATGTGTTTAGATGTGTATTATCGAAATCCAAAGACTGGAGTGGATCCGACGACATCGAATTTTTCACCTAAAAAAATGTACAGTGTATAGTAAGGATTTTGGAGCCTTTTCATGGCCCATCTTTTAACTGCCACAGCGGCCCAACTAGGCGTACCTACGACATGTGCACACCTGTGGTTATGTGTTTAGATGTGTATTATCGAAATCCAAAGACTGGAGTCGATCCGACGACATCGAATTTTTCACCTAAAAAAATGTACAGTGTATAGTAAGGATTTTGGAGCCTTTTCATGGCCCATCTTCCAACTGCCACAGCGGCCCAACTAGGCGTACCTACGACCTGTGCACACCTGTGGTTATGTGTTTAGATGTGTATTATCGAAATCCAAAGACTGGAGTGGATCCGACGACATCGAATTTTTCACCTAAAAAAATGTACAGTGTATAGTAAGGATTTTGGAGCCTTTTCATGGCCCATCTTCCAACTGCCACAGCGGCCCAACTAGGCGTACCTACGACCTGTGCACACCTGTGGTTATGTGTTTAGATGTGTATTATCGAAATCCAAAGACTGGAGTGGATCCGACGACATCGAATTTTTCACCTAAAAAAATGTACAGTGTATAGTAAGGATTTTGGAGCCTTTTCATGGCCCATCTTCCAACTGCCACAGCGGCCCAACTAGGCGTACCTACGACCTGTGCACACCTGTGGTTATGTGTTTAGATGTGTATTATCGAAATCCAAAGACTGGAGTGGATCCGACGACATCGAATTTTTCACCTAAAAAAATGTACAGTGTATAGTAAGGATTTTGGAGCCTTTTCATGGCCCATCTTTTAACTGCCACAGCGGCCCAACTAGGCGTACCTACTACATGTGCACACCTGTGGTTATGTGTTTAGATGTGTATTATCGAAATCCAAAGACTGGAGTCGATCCGACGACATCGAATTTTTCACCTAAAAAAATGTACAGTGTATAGTAAGGATTTTGGAGCCTTTTCATGGCCCATCTTCCAACTGCCACAGCGGCCCAACTAGGCGTACCTACGACCTGTGCACACCTGTGGTTATGTGTTTAGATGTGTATTATCGAAATCCAAAGACTGGAGTGGATCCGACGACATCGAATTTTTCACCTAAAAAAATGTACAGTGTATAGTAAGGATTTTGGAGCCTTTTCAGGGCCCATCTTCCAACTGCCACAGCGGCCCAACTAGGCGTACCTACGACCTGTGCACACCTGTGGTTATGTGTTTAGATGTGTATTATCGAAAGCCAAAGACTGGAGTCGATCCGACGACATCGAATTTTTCACCTAAAAAAATGTACAGTGTATAGTAAGGATTTTGGAGCCTTTTCATGGCCCATCTTCCAACTGCCACAGCGGCCCAACTAGGCGTACCTACGACCTGTGCACACCTGTGGTTATGTGTTTAGATGTGTATTATCGAAATCCAACGACTGGAGTGGATCCGACGACATCGAATTTTTCACCTAAAAAAATGTACAGTGTATAGTAAGGATTTTGGAGCCTTTTCATGGCCCATCTTCCAACTGCCACAGCGGCCCAACTAGGCGTACCTACGACCTGTGCACACCTGTGGTTATGTGTTTAGATGTGTATTATCGAAATCCAAAGACTGGAGTGGATCCGACGACATCGAATTTTTCACCTAAAAAAATGTACAGTGTATAGTAAGGATTTTGGAGCCTTTTCATGGCCCATCTTCCAACTGCCACAGCGGCCCAACTAGGCGTACCTACGACCTGTGCACACCTGTGGTTATGTGTTTAGATGTGTATTATCGAAAGCCAAATACTGGAGTCGATCCGACGACATCGAATTTTTCACCTAAAAAAATGTACAGTGTATAGTAAGGATTTTGGAGCCTTTTCATGGCCCATCTTCCAACTGCCACAGCGGCCCAACTAGGCGTACCTACGACCTGTGCACACCTGTGGTTATGTGTTTAGATGTGTATTATCGAAATCCAAAGACTGGAGTCGATCCGACGACATCGAATTTTTCACCTAAAAAAATGTACAGTGTATAGTAAGGATTTTGGAGCCTTTTCATGGCCCATCTTCCAACTGCCACAGCGGCCCAACTAGGCGTACCTACGACCTGTGCACACCTGTGGTTATGTGTTTAGATGTGTATTATCGAAATCCAAAGATTGGAGTCGATCCGACGACATCGAATTTTTCACCTAAAAAAATGTACAGTGTATAGTAAGGATTTTGGAGCCTTTTCATGGCCCATCTTCCAACTGCCACAGCGGCCCAACTAGGCGTACCTACGACCTGTGCACACCTGTGGTTATGTGTTTAGATGTGTATTATCGAAATCCAAAGACTGGAGTGGATCCGACGACATCGAATTTTTCACCTAAAAAAATGTACAGTGTATAGTAAGGATTTTGGAGCCTTTTCATGGCCCATCTTCCAACTGCCACAGCGGCCCAACTAGGCGTACCTACGACCTGTGCACACCTGTGGTTATGTGTTTAGATGTGTATTATCGAAATACAAAGACTGGAGTCGATCCGACGACATCGAATTTTTCACCTAAAAAAATGTACAGTGTATAGTAAGGATTTTGGAGCCTTTTCATGGCCCATCTTCCAACTGCCACATCTTCCCAACTAGGCGTACCTACGACCTGTGCACACCTGTGGTTATGTGTTTAGATGTGTATTATCGAAATCCAAAGACTGGAGTGGATCCGACGACATCGAATTTTTCACCTAAAAAAATGTACAGTGTATAGTAAGGATTTTGGAGCCTTTTCATGGCCCATCTTCCAACTGCCACAGCGGCGCAACTAGGCGTACCTACGACCTGTGCACACCTGTGGTTATGTGTTTAGATGTGTATTATCGAAATCCAAAGACTGGAGTCGATCCGACGACATCGAATTTTTCACCTAAAAAAATGTACAGTGAGGATTTTGGAGCCTTTTCATGGCCCATCTTCCAACTGCCACAGCGGCCCAACTAGGCGTATCTACGACCTGTGCACACCTGTGGTTATGTGTTTAGATGTGTGTTATAGAAATCCAAAGACTGGAGTGGATCCGACGACATCGAATTTTTCACATAAAAAAATGTACAGTGTATAGTAAGGATTTTGGAGCCTTTTCATGGCCCATCTTCCAACTGCCACAGCGGCCCAACTAGGCGTACCTACGACCTGTGCACACCTGTGGTTATGTGTTTAGATGTGTATTATCGAAATCCAAAGACTGGAGTGGATCCGACGACATCGAATTTTTCACCTAAAAAAATGTACAGTGTATAGTAAGGATTTTGGAGCCTTTTCATGGCCCATCTTCCAACTGCCACAGCGGCCCAACTAGGCGTACCTACGACCTGTGCACACCTGTGGTTATGTGTTTAGATGTGTATTATCGAAATCCAAAGACTGGAGTGGATCCGACGACATCGAATTTTTCACCTAAAAAAATGTACAGTGTATAGTAAGGATTTTGGAGCCTTTTCATGGCCCATCTTCCAACTGCCACAGCGGCCCAACTAGGCGTACCTACGACCTGTGCACACCTGTGGTTATGTGTTTAGATGTGTATTATCGAAATCCAAAGACTGGAGTGGATCCGACGACATCGAATTTTTCACCTAAAAAAATGTACAGTGTATAGTAAGGATTTTGGAGCCTTTTCATGGCCCATCTTCCAACTGCCACAGCGGCCCAACTAGGCGTACCTACGACCTGTGCACACCTGTGGTTATGTGTTTAGATGTGTATTATCGAAATCCAAAGACTGGAGTGGATCCGACGACATCGAATTTTTCACCTAAAAAAATGTACAGTGTATAGTAAGGATTTTGGAGCCTTTTCATGGCCCATCTTCCAACTGCCACAGCGGCCCAACTAGGCGTACCTACGACCTGTGCACACCTGTGGTTATGTGTTTAGATGTGTATTATCGAAATCCAAAGACTGGAGTGGATCCGACGACATCGAATTTTTCACCTAAAAAAATGTACAGTGTATAGTAAGGATTTTGGAGCCTTTTCATGGCCCATCTTCCAACTGCCACAGCGGCCCAACTAGGCGTACCTACGACCTGTGCACACCTGTGGTTATGTGTTTAGATGTGTATTATCGAAATCGAAAGACTGGAGTGGATCCGACGACATCGAATTTTTCACCTAAAAAATGTACAGTGTATAGTAAGGATTTTGGAGCCTTTTCATGGCCCATCTTCCAACTGCCACAGCGGCCCAACTAGGCATACCTACGACCTGTGCACACCTGTGGTTATGTGTTTAGATGTGTATTATCGAAATCCAAAGACTGGAGTGGATCCGACGACATCGAATTTTTCACCTAAAAAAATGTACAGTGTATAGTAAGGATTTTGGAGCCTTTTCATGGCCCATCTTCCAACTGCCACAGCGGCCCAACTAGGCGTACCTACGACCTGTGCACACCTGTGGTTATGTGTTTAGATGTGTATTATCGAAATCCAAAGACTGGAGTCGATCCGACGACATCGAATTTTTCACCTAAAAAAATGTACAGTGTATAGTAAGGATTTTGGAGCCTTTTCATGGCACATCTTCCAACTGCCACAGCGGCCCAACTAGGCGTACCTACGACCTGTGCACACCTGTGGTTATGTGTTTAGATGTGTATTATCGAAATCCAAAGACTGGAGTGGATCCGACGACATCGAATTTTTCACCTAAAAAAATGTACAGTGTATAGTAAGGATTTTGGAGCCTTTTCATGGCCCATCTTCCAACTGCCACAGCGGCCCAACTAGGCGTACCTACGACCTGTGCACACCTGTGGTTATGTGTTTAGATGTGTATTATCGAAATCCAAAGACTGGAGTGGATCCGACGACATCGAATTTTTCACCTAAAAAAATGTACAGTGTATAGTAAGGATTTTGGAGCCTTTTCATGGCCCATCTTCCAACTGCCACAGCGGCCCAACTAGGCGTACCTACGACCTGTGCACACCTGTGGTTATGTGTTTAGATGTGTATTATCGAAATCCAAAGACTGGAGTGGATCCGACGACATCGAATTTTTCACCTAAAAAAATGTACAGTGTATAGTAAGGATTTTGGAGCCTTTTCATGGCCCATCTTCCAACTGCCACAGCGGCCCAACTAGGCGTACCTACGACCTGTGCACACCTGTGGTTATGTGTTTAGATGTGTATTATCGAAATCCAAAGACTGGAGTGGATCCGACGACATCGAATTTTTCACCTAAAAAAATGTACAGTGTATAGTAAGGATTTTGGAGCCTTTTCATGGCCCATCTTCCAACTGCCACAGCGGCCCAACTAGGCGTACCTACGACCTGTGCACACCTGTGGTTATGTGTTTAGATGTGTATTATCGAAATCCAAAGACTGGAGTGGATCCGACGACATCGAATTTTTCACCTAAAAAAATGTACAGTGTATAGTAAGGATTTTGGAGCCTTTTCATGGCCCATCTTCCAACTGCCACAGCGGCCCAACTAGGCGTACCTACGACCTGTGCACACCTGTGGTTATGTGTTTAGCTGTGTATTATCGAAATCCAAAGACTGGAGTGGATCCGACGACATCGAATTTTTCACCTAAAAAAATGTACAGTGTATAGTAAGGATTTTGGAGCCTTTTCATGGCCCATCTTCCAACTGCCACAGCGGCCCAACTAGGCGTACCTACGACCTGTGCACACCTGTGGTTATGTGTTTAGATGTGTATTATCGAAATCCAAAGACTGGAGTGGATCCGACGACATCGAATTTTTCACCTAAAAAAATGTACAGTGTATAGTAAGGATTTTGGAGCCTTTTCATGGCCCATCTTCCAACTGCCACAGCGGCCCAACTAGGCGTACCTACGACCTGTGCACACCTGTGGTTATGTGTTTAGATGTGTATTATCGAAATCCAAAGACTGGAGTCGATCCGACGACATCGAATTTTTCACCTAAAAAAATGTACAGTGTATAGTAAGGATTTTGGAGCCTTTTCATGGCCCATCTTCCAACTGCCACAGCGGCCCAACTAGGCGTACCTACGACCTGTGCACACCTGTGGTTATGTGTTTAGATGTGTATTATCGAAATCCAAAGACTGGAGTGGATCCGACGACATCGAATTTTTCACCTAAAAAAATGTACAGTGTATAGTAAGGATTTTGGAGCCTTTTCATGGCCCATCTTCCAACTGCCACAGCGGCCCAACTAGGCGTACCTACGACATGTGCACACCTGTGGTTATGTGTTTAGATGTGTATTATCGAAATCCAAAGACTGGAGTGGATCCGACGACATCTAATTTTTCACCTAAAAAAATGTACAGTGTATAGTAAGGATTTTGGAGCCTTTTCATGGCCCATCTTCCAACTGCCACTGCGGCACAACTAGGCGTACCTACGACCTGTGCACACCTGTGGTTATGTGTTTAGATGTGTATTATCGAAATCCAAAGACTGGAGTGGATCCGACGACATCGAATTTTTCACCTAAAAAAATGTACAGTGTATAGTAAGGATTTTGGAGCCTTTTCATGGCCCATCTTCCAACTGCCACAGCGGCCCAACTAGGCGTACCTACGACCTGTGCACACCTGTGGTTATGTGTTTAGATGTGTATTATCGAAATCCAAAGACTGGAGTGGATCCGACGACATCGAATTTTTCACCTAAAAAAATGTACAGTGTATAGTAAGGATTTTGGAGCCTTTTCATGGCCCATCTTCCAACTGCCACTGCGGCACAACTAGGCGTACCTACGACCTGTGCACACCTGTGGTTATGTGTTTAGATGTGTATTATCGAAATCCAAAGACTGGAGTGGATCCGACGACATCGAATTTTTCACCTAAAAAAATGTACAGTGTATAGTAAGGATTTTGGAGCCTTTTCATGGCCCATCTTCCAACTGCCACAGCGGCCCAACTAGGCGTACCTACGACCTGTGCACACCTGTGGTTATGTGTTTAGATGTGTATTATCGAAATCCAAAGACTGGAGTGGATCCGACGACATCGAATTTTTCACCTAAAAAAATGTACAGTGTATAGTAAGGATTTTGGAGCCTTTTCATGGCCCATCTTCCAACTGCCACTGCGGCACAACTAGGCGTACCTACGACCTGTGCACACCTGTGGTTATGTGTTTAGATGTGTATTATCGAAATCCAAAGACTGGAGTGGATCCGACGACATCGAATTTTTCACCTAAAAAAATGTACAGTGTATAGTAAGGATTTTGGAGCCTTTTCATGGCCCATCTTCCAACTGCCACAGCGGCCCAACTAGGCGTACCTACGACCTGTGCACACCTGTGGTTATGTGTTTAGATGTGTATTATCGAAATCCAAAGACTGGAGTGGATCCGACGACATCGAATTTTTCACCTAAAAAAATGTACAGTGTATAGTAAGGATTTTGGAGCCTTTTCATGGCCCATCTTCCAACTGCCACAGCGGCCCAACTAGGCGTACCTACGACCTGTGCACACCTGTGGTTATGTGTTTAGATGTGTATTATCGAAATCCAAAGACTGGAGTGGATCCGACGACATCGAATTTTTCACCTAAAAAAATGTACAGTGTATAGTAAGGATTTTGGAGCCTTTTCATGGCCCATCTTCCAACTGCCACAGCGGCCCAACTAGGCGTACCTACGACCTGTGCACACCTGTGGTTATGTGTTTAGATGTGTATTATCGAAATCGAAAGACTGGAGTGGATCCGACGACATCGAATTTTTCACCTAAAAAATGTACAGTGTATAGTAAGGATTTTGGAGCCTTTTCATGGCCCATCTTCCAACTGCCACAGCGGCCCAACTAGGCATACCTACGACCTGTGCACACCTGTGGTTATGTGTTTAGATGTGTATTATCGAAATCCAAAGACTGGAGTGGATCCGACGACATCGAATTTTTCACCTAAAAAAATGTACAGTGTATAGTAAGGATTTTGGAGCCTTTTCATGGCCCATCTTCCAACTGCCACAGCGGCTCAACTAGGCGTACCTACGACCTGTGCACACCTGTGGTTATGTGTTTAGATGTGTATTATCGAAATACAAAGACTGGAGTCGATCCGACGACATCGAATTTTTCACCTAAAAAAATGTACAGTGTATAGTAAGGATTTTGGAGCCTTTTCATGGCCCATCTTCCAACTGCCACAGCGGCCCAACTAGGCGTACCTACGACCTGTGCACACCTGTGGTTATGTGTTTAGATGTGTATTATCGAAATCCAAAGACTGGAGTCGATCCGACGACATCGAATTTTTCACCTAAAAAAATGTACAGTGTATAGTAAGGATTTTGGAGCCTTTTCATGGCACATCTTCCAACTGCCACAGCGGCCCAACTAGGCGTACCTACGACCTGTGCACACCTGTGGTTATGTGTTTAGATGTGTATTATCGAAATCCAAAGACTGGAGTGGATCCGACGACATCGAATTTTTCACCTAAAAAAATGTACAGTGTATAGTAAGGATTTTGGAGCCTTTTCATGGCCCATCTTCCAACTGCCACAGCGGCCCAACTAGGCGTACCTACGACCTGTGCACACCTGTGGTTATGTGTTTAGATGTGTATTATCGAAATCCAAAGACTGGAGTGGATCCGACGACATCGAATTTTTCACCTAAAAAAATGTACAGTGTATAGTAAGGATTTTGGAGCCTTTTCATGGCCCATCTTCCAACTGCCACAGCGGCCCAACTAGGCGTACCTACGACCTGTGCACACCTGTGGTTATGTGTTTAGATGTGTATTATCGAAATCCAAAGACTGGAGTCGATCCGACGACATCGAATTTTTCACCTAAAAAAATGTACAGTGTATAGTAAGGATTTTGGAGCCTTTTCATGGCCCATCTTCCAACTGCCACAGCGGCCCAACTAGGCGTACCTACGACCTGTGCACACCTGTGGTTATGTGTTTAGATGTGTATTATCGAAATCCAAAGACTGGAGTGGATCCGACGACATCGAATTTTTCACCTAAAAAAATGTACAGTGTATAGTAAGGATTTTGGAGCCTTTTCATGGCCCATCTTCCAACTGCCACAGCGGCCCAACTAGGCGTACCTACGACATGTGCACACCTGTGGTTATGTGTTTAGATGTGTATTATCGAAATCCAAAGACTGGAGTGGATCCGACGACATCTAATTTTTCACCTAAAAAAATGTACAGTGTATAGTAAGGATTTTGGAGCCTTTTCATGGCCCATCTTCCAACTGCCACAGCGGCCCAACTAGGCGTACCTACGACCTGTGCACACCTGTGGTTATGTGTTTAGATGTGTATTATCGAAATCCAAAGACTGGAGTGGATCCGACGACATCGAATTTTTCACCTAAAAAAATGTACAGTGTATAGTAAGGATTTTGGAGCCTTTTCATGGCCCATCTTCCAACTGCCACAGCGGCCCAACTAGGCGTACCTACGACCTGTGCACACCTGTGGTTATGTGTTTAGATGTGTATTATCGAAATCCAAAGACTGGAGTGGATCCGACGACATCGAATTTTTCACCTAAAAAAATGTACAGTGTATAGTAAGGATTTTGGAGCCTTTTCATGGCCCATCTTCCAACTGCCACAGCGGCCCAACTAGGCGTACCTACGACCTGTGCACACCTGTGCTTATGTGTTTAGATGTGTATTATCGAAATCCAAAGACTGGAGTGGATCCGACGACATCGAATTTTTCACCTAAAAAAATGTACAGTGTATAGTAAGGATTTTGGAGCCTTTTCATGGCCCATCTTCCAACTGCCACAGCGGCCCAACTAGGCGTACCTACGACATGTGCACACCTGTGGTTATGTGTTTAGATGTGTATTATCGAAATCCAAAGACTGGAGTGGATCCGACGACATCGAATTTTTCACCTAAAAAAATGTACAGTGTATAGTAAGGATTTTGGAGCCTTTTCATGGCCCATCTCCAACTGCCACAGCGGCCCAACTAGGCGTACCTACGACCTGTGCACACCTGTGGTTATGTGTTTAGATGTGTATTATCGAAATCCAAAGACTGGAGTGGATCCGACGACATCGAATTTTTCACCTAAAAATATGTACAGTGTATAGTAAGGATTTTGGAGCCTTTTCATGGCCCATCTTCCAACTGCCACAGCGGCCCAACTAGGCGTACCTACGACCTGTGCACACCTGTGGTTATGTGTTTAGATGTGTATTATCGAAATCCAAAGACTGGAGTCGATCCGACGACATCGAATTTTTCACCTAAAAAAATGTACAGTGTATAGTAAGGATTTTGGAGCCTTTTCATGGCCCATCTTCCAACTGCCACAGCGGCCCAACTAGGCGTACCTACGACCTGTGCACACCTGTGGTTATGTGTTTAGATGTGTATTATCGAAATCCAAAGACTGGAGTCGATCCGACGACATCGAATTTTTCACCTAAAAAAATGTACAGTGTATAGTAAGGATTTTGGAGCCTTTTCATGGCCCATCTTTTAACTGCCACAGCGGCCCAACTAGGCGTACCTACGACATGTGCACACCTGTGGTTATGTGTTTAGATGTGTATTATCGAAATCCAAAGACTGGAGTCGATCCGACGACATCGAATTTTTCACCTAAAAAAATATACAGTGTATAGTAAGGATTTTGGAGCCTTTTCATGGCCCATCTTCCAACTGCCACAGCGGCCCAACTAGGCGTACCTACGACCTGTGCACACCTGTGGTTATGTGTTTAGATGTGTATTATCGAAATCCAAAGACTGGAGTGGATCCGACGACATCGAATTTTTCCCCTAAAAAAATGTACAGTGTATAGTAAGGATTTTGGAGCCTTTTCATGGCCCATCTTCCAACTGCCACAGCGGCCCAACTAGGCGTACCTACGACCTGTGCACACCTGTGCTTATGTGTTTAGATGTGTATTATCGAAATCCAAAGACTGGAGTGGATCCGACGACATCGAATTTTTCACCTAAAAAAATGTACAGTGTATAGTAAGGATTTTGGAGCCTTTTCATGGCCCATCTTCCAACTGCCACAGCGGCCCAACTAGGCGTACCTACGACCTGTGCACACCTGTGGTTATGTGTTTAGATGTGTATTATCGAAATCCAAAGACTGGAGTGGATCCGACGACATCGAATTTTTCACCTAAAAAAATGTACAGTGTATAGTAAGGATTTTGGAGCCTTTTCATGGCCCATCTTCCAACTGCCACAGCGGCCCAACTAGGCGTACCTACGACCTGTGCACACCTGTGGTTATGTGTTTAGATGTGTATTATCGAAATCCAAAGACTGGAGTCGATCCGACGACATCGAATTTTTCACCTAAAAAAATGTACAGTGTATAGTAAGGATTTTGGAGCCTTTTCATGGCCCATCTTCCAACTGCCACAGCGGCCCAACTAGGCGTACCTACGACCTGTGCACACCTGTGGTTATGTGTTTAGATGTGTATTATCGAAATCCAAAGACTGGAGTCGATCCGACGACATCGAATTTTTCACCTAAAAAAATGTACAGTGTATAGTAAGGATTTTGGAGCCTTTTCATGGCCCATCTTTTAACTGCCACAGCGGCCCAACTAGGCGTACCTACGACATGTGCACACCTGTGGTTATGTGTTTAGATGTGTATTATCGAAATCCAAAGACTGGAGTCGATCCGACGACATCGAATTTTTCACCTAAAAAAATGTACAGTGTATAGTAAGGATTTTGGAGCCTTTTCATGGCCCATCTTCCAACTGCCACAGCGGCCCAACTAGGCGTACCTACGACCTGTGCACACCTGTGGTTATGTGTTTAGATGTGTATTATCGAAATCCAAAGACTGGAGTGAATCCGACGACATCGAATTTTTCACCTAAAAAAATGTACAGTGTATAGTAAGGATTTTGGAGCCTTTTCATAGCCCATCTTCCAACTGCCACAGCGGCCCAACTAGGCGTACCTACGATCTGTGCACACCTGTGGTTATGTGTTTAGATGTGTATTATCGAAATCCAAAGACTGGAGTGGATCCGACGACATCGAATTTTTCACCTAAAAAAATGTACAGTGTATAGTAAGGATTTTGGAGCCTTTTCATGGCCCATCTTTTAACTGCCACAGCGGCCCAATTAGGCGTACCTACGACATGTGCACACCTGTGGTTATGTGTTTAGATGTGTATTATCGAAATCCAAAGACTGGAGTGGATCCGACGACATCGAATTTTTCACCTAAAAAAATGTACAGTGTATAGTAAGGATTTTGGAGCCTTTTCATGGCCCATCTTCCAACTGCCACAGCGGCCCAACTAGGCGTACCTACGACCTGTGCACACCTGTGGTTATGTGTTTAGATGTGTATTATCGAAATCCAAAGACTGGAGTGGATCCGACGACATCGAATTTTTCACCTAAAAAAATGTACAGTGTATAGTAAGGATTTTGGAGCCTTTTCATGGCCCATCTTCCAACTGCCACAGCGGCCCAACTAGGCGTACCTACGACCTGTGCACACCTGTGGTTATGTGTTTAGATGTGTATTATCGAAATCCAAAGACTGGAGTGGATCCGACGACATCGAATTTTTCACCTAAAAAAATGTACAGTGTATAGTAAGGATTTTGGAGTCTTTTCAACTGCCACAGCGGCCCAACTAGGCGTACCTACGACCTGTGCACACCTGTGGTTATGTGTTTAGATGTGTATTATCGAAATCCAAAGACTGGAGTGGATCCGACGACATCGAATTTTTCACCTAAAAAAATGTACAGTGTATAGTAAGGATTTTGGAGCCTTTTCATGGCCCATCTTCCAACTGCCACAGCGGCCCAACTAGGCGTACCTACGACCTGTGCACACCTGTGGTTATGTGTTTAGATGTGTATTATCGAAATCCAAAGACTGGAGTGGATCCGACGACATCGAATTTTTCACCTAAAAAAATGTACAGTTATAGTAAGGATTTTGGAGCCTTTTCATGGCCCATCTTCCAACTGCCACAGCGGCCCAACTAGGCGTACCTACGACCTGTGCACACCTGTGGTTATGTGTTTAGATGTGTATTATCGAAATCCAAAGACTGGAGTGGATCCGACGACATCGAATTTTTCACCTAAAAAAATGTACAGTGTATAGTAAGGATTTTGGAGCCTTTTCATGGCCCATCTTCCAACTGCCACAGCGGCCCAACTAGGCGTACCTACGACCTGTGCACACCTGTGGTTATGTGTTTAGATGTGTATTATCGAAATCCAAAGACTGGAGTGGATCCGACGACATCGAATTTTTCACCTAAAAAAATGTACAGTGTATAGTAAGGATTTTGGAGTCTTTTCAACTGCCACAGCGGCGCAACTAGGCGTACCTACGACCTGTGCACACCTGTGGTTATGTGTTTAGATGTGTATTATCGAAATCCAAAGACTGGAGTGGATCCGACGACATCGAATTTTTCACCTAAAAAAATGTACAGTGTATAGTAAGGATTTTGGAGCCTTTTCATGGCCCATCTTCCAACTACCACAGCGGCCCAACTAGGCGTACCTACGACCTGTGCACACCTGTGGTTATGTGTTTAGATGTGTATTATCGAAATCCAAAGACTGGAGTCGATCCGACGACATCGAATTTTTCACCTAAAAAAATGTACAGTGTATAGTAAGGATTTTGGAGCCTTTTCATGGCCCATCTTCCAACTGCCACAGCGGCCCAACTAGGCGTACCTACGACCTGTGCACACCTGTGGTTATGTGTTTAGATGTGTATTATCGAAATCCAAAGACTGGAGTCGATCCGACGACATCGAATTTTTCACCTAAAAAAATGTACAGTGTATAGTAAGGATTTTGGAGCCTTTTCATGGCCCATCTTCCAACTGCCACAGCGGCCCAACTAGGCGTACCTACAACCTGTGCACACCTGTGGTTATGTGTTTAGATGTGTATTATCGAAATCCAAAGACTGGAGTGGATCCGACGACATCGAATTTTTCACCTAAAAAAATGTACAGTGTATAGTAAGGATTTTGGAGCCTTTTCATGGCCCATCTTCCAACTGCCACAGCGGCCCAACTAGGCGTACCTACGACCTGTGCACACCTGTGGTTATGTGTTTAGATGTGTATTATCGAAATCCAAAGACTGGAGTGGATCCGACGACATCGAATTTTTCACCTAAAAAAATGTACAGTGTATAGTAAGGATTTTGGAGCCTTTTCATGGCCCATCTTCCAACTGGCACAGCGGCCCAACTAGGCGTACCTACGACGTGTGCGCACCTGTGGTTATGTGTTAAGATGTGTATTATCGAAATCCAAAGACTGGAGTGGATCCGACGACATCGAATTTTTCACCTAAAAAAATGTACAGTGTATAGTAAGGATTTTGGAGCCTTTTCGTGGCCCATCTTCCAACTGGCACAGCGGCCCAACTAGGCGTACCTACGACCTGTGCACACCTGTGGTTATGTGTTTAGATGTGTATTATCGAAATCCAAAGACTGGAGTGGATCCGACGACATCGAATTTTTCACCTAAAAAAATGTACAGTGTATAGTAAGGATTTTGGGAGCCTTTTCATGGCCCATCTTCCAACTGCCACAGCGGCCCAACTAGGCGTACCTACGACCTCTGCACACCTGTGGTTATGTGTTTAGATGTGTATTATCGAAATCCAAAGACTGGAGTCGATCCGACGACATCGAATTTTTCACCTAAAAAAATGTACAGTGTATAGTAAGGATTTTGGAGCCTTTTCATGGCCCATCTTCCAACTGCCACAGCTGCCCAACTAGGCGTACCTACGACCTGTGCACACCTGTGGTTATGTGTTTAGATGTGTATTATCGAAATCCAAAGACTGGAGTGGATCCGACGACATCGAATTTTTCACGTAAAAAATGTACAGTGTATAGTAAAGATTTTGGAGCCTTTTCATGGCACATCTTCCAACTGCCACAGCGGCCCAACTAGGCGTACCTACGACCTGTGCACACCTGTGGTTATGTGTTTAGATGTGTATTATCGAAATCCAAAGACTGGAGTGGATCCGACGACATCGAATTTTTCACCTAAAAAAATGTACAGTGTATAGTAAGGATTTTGGAGCCTTTTCATGGCCCATCTTCCAACTGCCACAGCGGCCCAACTAGGCGTACCTACGACCTGTGCACACCTGTGGTTATGTGTTTAGATGTGTATTATCGAAATCCAAAGACTGGAGTGGATCCGACGACATCGAATTTTTCACCTAAAAAAATGTACAGTGTATAGTAAGGATTTTGGAGCCTTTTCATGGCCCATCTTCCAACTGCCACAGCGGCCCAACTAGGCGTACCTACGACCTGTGCACACCTGTGGTTATGTGTTTAGATGTGTATTATCGAAATCCAAAGACTGGAGTGGATCCGACGACATCGAATTTTTCACCTAAAAAAATGTACAGTGTATAGTAAGGATTTTGGAGCCTTTTCATGGCCCATCTTCCAACTGCCACAGCGGCCCAACTAGGCGTACCTACGACCTGTGCACACCTGTGGTTATGTGTTTAGATGTGTATTATCGAAATCCAAAGACTGGAGTGGATCCGACGACATCGAATTTTGCACCTAAAAATATATTGTAAGGATTTTGGAGCCTTTTCATGGCCCATCTTTTAACTGCCACAGCGGCCCAACTAGGCGTACCTACGACCTGTGCACACCTGTGGTTATGTGTTTAGATGTGTATTATCGAAATCCAAAGACTGGAGTCGATCCGACGACATCGAATTTTTTACCTAAAAAAAATGTACAGTGTATAGTAAGGATTTTGGAGCCTTTTCATGGCCCATCTTCCAACTGCCACAGCGGCCCAACTAGGCGTACCTACGACCTGTGCACACCTGTGGTTATGTGTTTAGATGTGTATTATCGAAATCCAAAGACTGGAGTGGATCCGACGACATCGAATTTTTCACCTAAAAAAATGTACAGTGTATAGTAAGGATTTTGGAGCCTTTTCAAGGCCCATCTTCCAACTGCCACAGCGGCGCAACTAGGCGTACCTACGACCTGTGCACACCTGTGGTTATGTGTTTATATGTGTATTATCGAAATCCAAGGACTGGAGTGGATCCGACGACATCGAATCTTTCACCTAAAAAAATGTACAGTGTATAGTAAGGATTTTGGAGCCTTTTCATGGCCCATCTTCCAACTGCCACAGCGGCCCAACTAGGCGTACCTACGACCTGTGCACACCTGTGGTTATGTGTTTAGATGTGTATTATCGAAATCCAAAGACTGGAGTGGATCCGACGACATCGAATTTTTCACCTAAAAAAATGTACAGTGTATAGTAAGGATTTTGGAGCCTTTTCATGGCCCATCTTCCAACTGCCACAGCGGCCCAACTAGGCGTACCTACGACCTGTGCACACCTGTGGTTATGTGTTTAGATGTGTATTATCGAAATCCAAAGACTGGAGTGGATCCGACGACATCGAATTTTTCACCTAAAAAAATGTACAGTGTATAGTAAGGATTTTGGAGCCTTTTCATGGCCCATCTTCCAACTGCCACAGCGGCCCAACTAGGCGTACCTACGACCTGTGCACACCTGTGGTTATGTGTTTAGATGTGTATTATCGAAATCCAAAGACTGGAGTCGATCCGACGACATCGAATTTTTCACCTAAAAAAATGTACAGTGTATAGTAAGGATTTTGGAGCCTTTTCATGGCTCATCTTCCAACTGGCACAGCGGCCCCACTAGGCGTACCTACGACCTGTGCACACCTGTGGTTATGTGTTTAGATGTGTATTATCGAAATCCAAAGACTGGAGTGGATCCGACGACATCGAATTTTTCACCTAAAAAAATGTACAGTGTATAGTAAGGATTTTGGAGCCTTTTCATGGCCCATCTTCCAACTGCCACAGCGGCCCAACTAGGCGTACCTACGACCTGTGCACACCTGTGGTTATGTGTTTAGATGTGTATTATCGAAATCCAAAGACTGGAGTGGATCCGACGACATCGAATTTTTCACCTAAAAAAATGTACAGTGTATAGTAAGGATTTTGGAGCCTTTTCATGGCCCATCTTCCAACTGCCACAGCGGCCCAACTAGGCGTACCTACGACCTGTGCACATCTGTGGTTATGTGTTTAGATGTGTATTATCGAAATCCAAAGACTTTAGTGGATCCGACGACATCGAATTTTTCACCTAAAAAAATGTACAGTGTATAGTAAGGATTTTGGAGCCTTTTCATGGCCCATCTTCCAACTGCCACAGCGGCCCAACTAGGCGTACCTACGACCTGTGCACACCTGTGGTTATATGTTTAGATGTGTATTATCGAAATCCAAAGACTGGAGTGGATCCGACGACATCGAATTTTTCACCTAAAAAAATGTACAGTGTATAGTAAGGATTTTGGAGCCTTTTCATGGCCCATCTTCCAACTGCCACAGCGGCCCAACTAGGCGTACCTACGACCTGTGCACACCTGTGGTTATATGTTTAGATGTGTATTATCGAAATCCAAAGACTGGAGTGGATCCGACGACATCGAATTTTTCACCTAAAAAAATGTACAGTGTATAGTAAGGATTTTGGAGCCTTTTCATGGCCCATCTTCCAACTGCCACAGCGGCCCAACTAGGCGTACCTACGACCTGTGCATACCTGTGGTTATGTGTTTAGATGTGTATTATCGAAATCCAAAGACTGGAGTGGATCCGACGACATCGAATTTTTCACCTAAAAAAATGTACAGTGTATAGTAAGGATTTTGGAGCCTTTTCATGGCCCATCTTCCAACTGCCACAGCGGCCCAACTAGGCGTACCTACGACCTGTGCACACCTGTGGTTAAGTGTTTAGATGTGTATTATCGAAATCCAAAGACTGGAGTGGATCCGACGACATCGAATTTTTCACCTAAAAAAATGTACAGTGTATAGTAAGGATTTTGGAGCCTTTTCATGGCCCATCTTCCAACTGCCACAGCGGAGCAACTAGGCGTACCTACGACCTGTGCACACCTGTGGTTATGTGTTTAGATGTGTATTATCGAAATTCAAAGACTGGAGTGGATCCGACGACATCGAATTTTTCACCTAAAAAAATGTACAGTGTATAGTAAGGATTTTGGAGCCTTTTCATGGCCCATCTTCCAACTGCCACAGCGGCCCAACTAGGCGTACCTACGACCTGTGCATACCTGTGGTTATGTGTTTAGATGTGTATTATCGAAATCCAAAGACTGGAGTGGATCCGACGACATCGAATTTTTCACCTAAAAAAATGTACAGTGTATAGTAAGGATTTTGGAGCCTTTTCATGGCCCATCTTCCAACTGCCACAGCGGCCCAACTAGGCGTACCTACGACCTGTGTACACCTGTGGTTATGTGTTTAGATGTGTATTATCGAAATCCAAAGACTGGAGTGGATCCGACGACATCGAATTTTTCACCTAAAAAAATGTACAGTGTATAGTAAGGATTTTGGAGCCTTTTCATGGCCCATCTTCCAACTGCCACAGCGGCCCAACTAGGCGTACCTACGACCTGTGCACACCTGTGGTTATGTGTTTAGATGTGTATTATCGAAATCCAAAGACTGGAGTGGATCCGACGACATCGAATTTTTCACCTAAAAAAATGTACAGTGTATAGTAAGGATTTTGGAGCCTTTTCATGGCCCATCTTCCAACTGCCACAGCGGCCCAACTAGGCGTACCTACGACCTGTGCACACCTGTGGTTATGTGTTTAGATGTGTATTATCGAAATCCACAGACTGGAGTGGATCCGACGACATCGAATTTTTCACCTAAAAAAATGTACAGTGTTTTCATGGCCCATCTTCCAACTGCCACAGCGGCCCAACTAGGCGCACCTACGACCTGTGCACACCTGTGGTTATGTGTTTAGATGTGTATTATCGAAATCCAAAGACTGGAGTCGATCCGACGACATCGAATTTTTCACCTAAAAAAATGTACAGTGTATAGTAAGGATTTTGGAGCCTTTTCATGGCCCATCTTCCAACTGCCACAGCGGCAAAACTAGGCGTACCTACGACCTGTGTACACCTGTGGTTATGTGTTTAGATGTGTATTATCGAAATCCAAAGACTGGAGTGGATCCGACGACATCGAATTTTTCACCTAAAAAAATGTACAGTGTATAGTAAGGATTTTGGAGCCTTTTCATGGCCCATCTTCCACGACATGTGCACACCTGTGGTTATGTGTTTAGATGTGTATTATCGAAATCCAAAGACTGGAGTGGATCCGACGACATCGAATTTTTCACCTAAAAAAATGTACAGTGTATAGTAAGGATTTTGGAGCCTTTTCATGACCCATCTTCCAACTGCCACAGCGGCCCAACTAGGCGTACCTACGACCTGTGCACACCTGTGGTTATGTGTTTAGATGTGTGTTATAGAAATCCAAAGACTGGAGTGGATCCGACGACATCGAATTTTTCACCTAAAAAAATGTACAGTGTATAGTAAGGATTTTGGAGCCTTTTCATGGCCCATCTTCCAACTGCCACAGCGGCCCAACTAGGCGTACCTACGACCTGTGCACACCTGTGGTTATGTGTTTAGATGTGTATTATCGAAATCCAAAGACTGGAGTGGATCCGACGACATCGAATTTTTCACCTAAAAAAATGTACAGTGTATAGTAAGGATTTTGGAGCCTTTTCATGGCCCATCTTCCAACTGGCACAGCGGCCCAACTAGGCGTACCTACGACCTGTGCACACCTGTGGTTATGTGTTTAGATGTGTATTATTGAAATCCAAAGACTGGAGTGGATCCGACGACATCGAATTTTTCACCTAAAAAAATGTACAGTGTATAGTAAGGATTTTGGAGCCTTGTCATGGCCCATCTTCCAACTGCCACAGCGGCCCAACTAGGCGTACCTACGACCTGTGCACACCTGTGGTTATGTGTTTAGATGTGTATTATCGAAATCCAAAGACTGGAGTGGATCCGACGACATCGAATTTTTCACCTAAAAAAATGTACAGTGTATAGTAAGGATTTTGGAGCCTTTTCATGGCCCATCTTCCAACTGGCACAGCGGCCCAACTAGGCGTACCTACGACCTGTGCACACCTGTGGTTATGTGTTTAGATGTGTATTATCGAAATCCAAAGACTGGAGTCGATCCGACGACATCGAATTTTTCACCTAAAAAAATGTACAGTGTATAGTAAGGATTTTGGAGCCTTTTCATGGCCCATCTTCCAACTGCCACAGCGGCCCAACTAGGCGTACCTACGACCTGTGCACACCTGTGGTTATGTGTTTAGATGTGTGTTATAGAAATCCAAAGACTGGAGTGGATCCGACGACATCGAAATTTTCACCTAAAAAAATGTACAGTGTATAGTAAGGATTTTGGAGCCTTTTCATGGCCCATCTTCCAACTGCCACAGCGGCGCAACTAGGCGTACCTACGACATGTGCACACCTGTGGTTATGTGTTTAGATGTGTATTATCGAAATCCAAAGACTGGAGTGGATCCGACGACATCGAATTTTTCACCTAAAAAAATGTACAGTGTATAGTAAGGATTTTGGAGCCTTTTCATGGCCCATCTTCCAACTGCCACAGCGGCCCAACTAGGAGTACCTACGACCTGTGCACACCTGTGGTTATGTGTTTAGATGTGTGTTATAGAAATCCAAAGACTGGAGTGGATCCGACGACATCGAATTTTTCACCTAAAAAAATGTACAGTGTATAGTAAGGATTTTGGAGCCTTTTCATGGCCCATCTTCCAACTGCCACAGCGGCCCAACTAGGCGTACCTACGACATGTGCACACCTGTGGTTATGTGTTTAGATGTGTGTTATAGAAATCCAAAGACTGGAGTGGATCCGACGACATCGAATTTTTCACCTAAAAAAATGTACAGTGTATAGTAAGGATTTTGGAGCCTTTTCATGGCCCATCTTCCAACTGCCACAGCGGCGCAACTAGGCGTACCTACGACCTGTGCACACCTGTGGTTATGTGTTTAGATGTGTATTATCGAAATCCAAAGACTGGAGTGGATCCGACGACATCGAATTTTTCACCTAAAAAAATGTACAGTGTATAGTAAGGATTTTGGAGCCTTTTCATGGCCCATCTTCCAACTGCCACAGCGGCCCAACTAGGCGTACCTACGACCTGTGCACACCTGTGATTATGTGTTTAGATGTGTATTATCGAAATCCAAGGACTGGAGTGGATCCGACGACATCGAATTTTTCACCAAAAAAAATGTACAGTGTATAGTAAGGATCTTGGAGCCTTTTCATGGCCCATCTACCAACTGCCACAGCGGCCCAACTAGGCGTACCTACGACCTGTGCACACCTGTGGTTATGTGTTTAGATGTGTATTATCGAAATCCAAAGACTGGAGTGGATCCGACGACATCGAATTTTTCACCTAAAAAAATGTACAGTGTATAGTAAGGATTTTGGAGCCTTTTCATGGCCCATCTTCCAACTGCCACTGCGGCACAACTAGGCGTACCTACGACCTGTGCACACCTGTGGTTATCTGTTTAGATGTGTATTATCGAAATCCAAAGACTGGAGTGGATCCGACGACATCGAATTTTTCACCTAAAAAAATGTACAGTGTATAGTAAGGATTTTGGAGCCTTTTCATGGCCCATCTTCCAACTGCCACAGCGGCCCAACTAGGCGTACCTACGACCTGTGCACACCTGTGGTTATGTGTTTAGATGTGTATTATCGAAATCCAAAGACTGGAGTGGATCCGACGACATCGAATTTTTCACCTAAAAAAATTACCTACGACCTGTGCACACCTGTGGTTATGTGTTTAGATGTGTATTATCGAAATCCAAAGACTGGAGTGGATCCGACGACATCGAATTTTTCACCTAAAAAAATGTACAGTGTATAGTAAGGATTTTGGAGCCTTTTCATGGCCCATCTTCCAACTGCCACAGCGGCCCAACTAGGCGTACCTACGACCTGTGCACACCTGTGGTTATGTGTTTAGATGTGTATTATCGAAATCCAAAGACTGGAGTGGATCCGACGACATCGAATTTTTCACCTAAAAAAATGTACAGTGTATAGTAAGGATTTTGGAGCCTTTTCATGGCCCATCTTCCAACTGCCACAGCGGCCCAACTAGGCGTACCTACGACCTGTGCACACCTGTGGTTATGTGTTTAGATGTGTATTATCGAAATCCAAAGACTGGAGTGGATCCGACGACATCGAATTTTTCACCTAAAAAAATGTACAGTGTATAGTAAGGATTTTGGAGCCTTTTCATGGCCCATCTTCCAACTGCCACAGCGGCCCAATTAGGCGTACCTACGACCTGTGCACACCTGTGGTTATGTGTTTAGATGTGTATTATCGAAATCCAAAGACTGGAGTGGATCCGACGACATCGAATTTTTCACCTAAAAAAATGTACAGTGTATAGTAAGGATTTTGGAGCCTTTTCATGGCCCATCTTCCAACTGGCACAGCGGCCCAACTAGGCGTACCTACGACCTGTGCACACCTGTGGTTATGTGTTTAGATGTGTATTATCGAAATCCAAAGACTGGAGTGGATCCGACGACATCGAATTTTTCACCTAAAAAAATGTACAGTGTATAGTAAGGATTTTGGAGCCTTTTCATGGCCCATCTTCCAACTGCCACAGCGGCCCAACTAGGCGTACCTACGACCTGTGCACACCTGTGGTTATGTGTTTAGATGTGTATTATCGAAATCCAAAGACTGGAGTGGATCCGACGACATCGAATTTTTCACCTAAAAAAATGTACAGTGTATAGTAAGGATTTTGGAGCCTTTTCATGGCCCATCTTCCAACTGCCACAGCGGCCCAACTAGGCGTACCTACGACCTGTGCACACCTGTGGTTATGTGTTTAGATGTGTATTATCGAAATCCAAAGACTGGAGTGGATCCGACGACATCGAATTTTTCACCTAAAAAAATGTACAGTGTATAGTAAGGATTTTGGAGCCTTTTCATGGCCCATCTTCCAACTGCCACAGCGGCCCAACTAGGCGTACCTACGACCTGTGCACACCTGTGGTTATATGTTTAGATGTGTATTATCAAAATCCAAAGACTGGAGTGGATCCGACGACATCGAATTTTTCACCTAAAAAAATGTACAGTGTATAGTAAGGATTTTGGAGCCTTTTCATGGCCCATCTTCCAACTGGCACAGCGGCGCAACTAGGCGTACCTACGACCTGTGCACACCTGTGGTTATGTGTTTAGATGTGTATTATCGAAATCCAAAGACTGGAGTGGATCCGACGACATCGAATTTTTCACCTAAAAAAATGTACAGTGTATAGTAAGGATTTTGGAGCCTTTTCATGGCCCATCTTCCAACTGGCACAGCGGCCCAACTAGGCGTACCTACGACCTGTGCACACCTGTGGTTATGTGTTTAGATGTGTATTATCGAAATCCAAAGACTGGAGTGGATCCGACGACATCGAATTTTTCACCTAAAAAAATGTACAGTGTATAGTCAGGATTTTGGAGCCTTTTCATGGCCCATCTTCCAACTGCCACAGCGGCCCAACTAGGCGTACCTACGACCTGTGCACACCTGTGGTTATGTGTTTAGATGTGTATTATCGAAATCCAAAGACTGGAGTGGATCCGACGACATCGAATTTTTCACCTAAAAAAATGTACAGTGTATAGTAAGGATTTTGGAGCCTTTTCATGGCCCATCTTCCAACTGCCACAGCGGCCCAACTAGGCGTACCTACGACCTGTGCACACCTGTGGTTATGTGTTTAGATGTGTATTATCGAAATCCACAGACTGGAGTGGATCCGACGACATCGAATTTTTCACCTAAAAAAATGTACAGTGTTTTCATGGCCCATCTTCCAACTGCCACAGCGGCCCAACTAGGCGCACCTACGACCTGTGCACACCTGTGGTTATGTGTTTAGATGTGTATTATCGAAATCCAAAGACTGGAGTCGATCCGACGACATCGAATTTTTCACCTAAAAAAATGTACAGTGTATAGTAAGGATTTTGGAGCCTTTTCATGGCCCATCTTCCAACTGCCACAGCGGCCCAACTAGGCGTACCTACGACCTGTGTACACCTGTGGTTATGTGTTTAGATGTGTATTATCGAAATCCAAAGACTGGAGTGGATCCGACGACATCGAATTTTTCACCTAAAAAAATGTACAGTGTATAGTAAGGATTTTGGAGCCTTTTCATGGCCCATCTTCCACGACATGTGCACACCTGTGGTTATGTGTTTAGATGTGTATTATCGAAATCCAAAGACTGGAGTGGATCCGACGACATCGAATTTTTCACCTAAAAAAATGTACAGTGTATAGTAAGGATTTTGGAGCCTTTTCATGACCCATCTTCCAACTGCCACAGCGGCCCAACTAGGCGTACCTACGACCTGTGCACACCTGTGGTTATGTGTTTAGATGTGTGTTATAGAAATCCAAAGACTGGAGTGGATCCGACGACATCGAATTTTTCACCTAAAAAAATGTACAGTGTATAGTAAGGATTTTGGAGCCTTTTCATGGCCCATCTTCCAACTGCCACAGCGGCCCAACTAGGCGTACCTACGACCTGTGCACACCTGTGGTTATGTGTTTAGATGTGTATTATCGAAATCCAAAGACTGGAGTGGATCCGACGACATCGAATTTTTCACCTAAAAAAATGTACAGTGTATAGTAAGGATTTTGGAGCCTTTTCATGGCCCATCTTCCAACTGGCACAGCGGCCCAACTAGGCGTACCTACGACCTGTGCACACCTGTGGTTATGTGTTTAGATGTGTATTATTGAAATCCAAAGACTGGAGTGGATCCGACGACATCGAATTTTTCACCTAAAAAAATGTACAGTGTATAGTAAGGATTTTGGAGCCTTGTCATGGCCCATCTTCCAACTGCCACAGCGGCCCAACTAGGCGTACCTACGACCTGTGCACACCTGTGGTTATGTGTTTAGATGTGTATTATCGAAATCCAAAGACTGGAGTGGATCCGACGACATCGAATTTTTCACCTAAAAAAATGTACAGTGTATAGTAAGGATTTTGGAGCCTTTTCATGGCCCATCTTCCAACTGGCACAGCGGCCCAACTAGGCGTACCTACGACCTGTGCACACCTGTGGTTATGTGTTTAGATGTGTATTATCGAAATCCAAAGACTGGAGTCGATCCGACGACATCGAATTTTTCACCTAAAAAAATGTACAGTGTATAGTAAGGATTTTGGAGCCTTTTCATGGCCCATCTTCCAACTGCCACAGCGGCCCAACTAGGCGTACCTACGACCTGTGCACACCTGTGGTTATGTGTTTAGATGTGTGTTATAGAAATCCAAAGACTGGAGTGGATCCGACGACATCGAATTTTTCACCTAAAAAAATGTACAGTGTATAGTAAGGATTTTGGAGCCTTTTCATGGCCCATCTTCCAACTGCCACAGCGGCCCAATTAGGCGTACCTACGACCTGTGCACACCTGTGGTTATGTGTTTAGATGTGTATTATCGAAATCCAAAGACTGGAGTGGATCCGACGACATCGAATTTTTCACCTAAAAAAATGTACAGTGTATAGTAAGGATTTTGGAGCCTTTTCATGGCCCATCTTCCAACTGGCACAGCGGCCCAACTAGGCGTAAATACGACCTGTGCACACCTGTGGTTATGTGTTTAGATGTGTATTATCGAAATCCAAAGACTGGAGTGGATCCGACGACATCGAATTTTTCACCTAAAAAAATGTACAGTGTATAGTAAGGATTTTGGAGCCTTTTCATGGCCCATCTTCCAACTGCCACAGCGGCCCAACTAGGCGTACCTACGACCTGTGCACACCTGTGGTTATGTGTTTAGATGTGTATTATCGAAATCCAAAGACTGGAGTGGATCCGACGACATCGAATTTTTCACCTAAAAAAATGTACAGTGTATAGTAAGGATTTTGGAGCCTTTTCATGGCCCATCTTCCAACTGCCACAGCGGCCCAACTAGGCGTACCTACGACCTGTGCACACCTGTGGTTATGTGTTTAGATGTGTATTATCGAAATCCAAAGACTGGAGTGGATCCGACGACATCGAATTTTTCACCTAAAAAAATGTACAGTGTATAGTAAGGATTTTGGAGCCTTTTCATGGCCCATCTTCCAACTGCCACAGCGGCCCAACTAGGCGTACCTACGACCTGTGCACACCTGTGGTTATGTGTTTAGATGTGTATTATCAAAATCCAAAGACTGGAGTGGATCCGACGACATCGAATTTTTCACCTAAAAAAATGTACAGTGTATAGTAAGGATTTTGGAGCCTTTTCATGGCCCATCTTCCAACTGGCACAGCGGCGCAACTAGGCGTACCTACGACCTGTGCACACCTGTGGTTATGTGTTTAGATGTGTATTATCGAAATCCAAAGACTGGAGTGGATCCGACGACATCGAATTTTTCACCTAAAAAAATGTACAGTGTATAGTAAGGATTTTGGAGCCTTTTCATGGCCCATCTTCCAACTGGCACAGCGGCCCAACTAGGCGTACCTACGACCTGTGCACACCTGTGGTTATGTGTTTAGATGTGTATTATCGAAATCCAAAGACTGGAGTGGATCCGACGACATCGAATTTTTCACCTAAAAAAATGTACAGTGTATAGTCAGGATTTTGGAGCCTTTTCATGGCCCATCTTCCAACTGCCACAGCGGCCCAACTAGGCGTACCTACGACCTGTGCACACCTGTGGTTATGTGTTTAGATGTGTATTATCGAAATCCAAAGACTGGAGTGGATCCGACGACATCGAATTTTTCACCTAAAAAAATGTACAGTGTATAGTAAGGATTTTGGAGCCTTTTCATGGCCCATCTTCCAACTGCCACAGCGGCCCAACTAGGCGTACCTACGACCTGTGCACACCTGTGGTTATGTGTTTAGATGTGTATTATCGAAATCCACAGACTGGAGTGGATCCGACGACATCGAATTTTTCACCTAAAAAAATGTACAGTGTTTTCATGGCCCATCTTCCAACTGCCACAGCGGCCCAACTAAGCGCACCTACGACCTGTGCACACCTGTGGTTATGTGTTTAGATGTGTATTATCGAAATCCAAAGACTGGAGTCGATCCGACGACATCGAATTTTTCACCTAAAAAAATGTACAGTGTATAGTAAGGATTTTGGAGCCTTTTCATGGCCCATCTTCCAACTGCCACAGCGGCCCAACTAGGCGTACCTACGACCTGTGTACACCTGTGGTTATGTGTTTAGATGTGTATTATCGAAATCCAAAGACTGGAGTGGATCCGACGACATCGAATTTTTCACCTAAAAAAATGTACAGTGTATAGTAAGGATTTTGGAGCCTTTTCATGGCCCATCTTCCACGACATGTGCACACCTGTGGTTATGTGTTTAGATGTGTATTATCGAAATCCAAAGACTGGAGTGGATCCGACGACATCGAATTTTTCACCTAAAAAAATGTACAGTGTATAGTAAGGATTTTGGAGCCTTTTCATGACCCATCTTCCAACTGCCACAGCGGCCCAACTAGGCGTACCTACGACCTGTGCACACCTGTGGTTATGTGTTTAGATGTGTGTTATAGAAATCCAAAGACTGGAGTGGATCCGACGACATCGAATTTTTCACCTAAAAAAATGTACAGTGTATAGTAAGGATTTTGGAGCCTTTTCATGGCCCATCTTCCAACTGCCACAGCGGCCCAACTAGGCGTACCTACGACCTGTGCACACCTGTGGTTATGTGTTTAGATGTGTATTATCGAAATCCAAAGACTGGAGTGGATCCGACGACATCGAATTTTTCACCTAAAAAAATGTACAGTGTATAGTAAGGATTTTGGAGCCTTTTCATGGCCCATCTTCCAACTGGCACAGCGGCCCAACTAGGCGTACCTACGACCTGTGCACACCTGTGGTTATGTGTTTAGATGTGTATTATTGAAATCCAAAGACTGGAGTGGATCCGACGACATCGAATTTTTCACCTAAAAAAATGTACAGTGTATAGTAAGGATTTTGGAGCCTTGTCATGGCCCATCTTCCAACTGCCACAGCGGCCCAACTAGGCGTACCTACGACCTGTGCACACCTGTGGTTATGTGTTTAGATGTGTATTATCGAAATCCAAAGACTGGAGTGGATCCGACGACATCGAATTTTTCACCTAAAAAAATGTACAGTGTATAGTAAGGATTTTGGAGCCTTTTCATGGCCCATCTTCCAACTGGCACAGCGGCCCAACTAGGCGTACCTACGACCTGTGCACACCTGTGGTTATGTGTTTAGATGTGTATTATCGAAATCCAAAGACTGGAGTCGATCCGACGACATCGAATTTTTCACCTAAAAAAATGTACAGTGTATAGTAAGGATTTTGGAGCCTTTTCATGGCCCATCTTCCAACTGCCACAGCGGCCCAACTAGGCGTACCTACGACCTGTGCACACCTGTGGTTATGTGTTTAGATGTGTGTTATAGAAATCCAAAGACTGGAGTGGATCCGACGACATCGAAATTTTCACCTAAAAAAATGTACAGTGTATAGTAAGGATTTTGGAGCCTTTTCATGGCCCATCTTCCAACTGCCACAGCGGCGCAACTAGGCGTACCTACGACATGTGCACACCTGTGGTTATGTGTTTAGATGTGTATTATCGAAATCCAAAGACTGGAGTGGATCCGACGACATCGAATTTTTCACCTAAAAAAATGTACAGTGTATAGTAAGGATTTTGGAGCCTTTTCATGGCCCATCTTCCAACTGCCACAGCGGCCCAACTAGGAGTACCTACGACCTGTGCACACCTGTGGTTATGTGTTTAGATGTGTGTTATAGAAATCCAAAGACTGGAGTGGATCCGACGACATCGAATTTTTCACCTAAAAAAATGTACAGTGTATAGTAAGGATTTTGGAGCCTTTTCATGGCCCATCTTCCAACTGCCACAGCGGCCCAACTAGGCGTACCTACGACATGTGCACACCTGTGGTTATGTGTTTAGATGTGTGTTATAGAAATCCAAAGACTGGAGTGGATCCGACGACATCGAATTTTTCACCTAAAAAAATGTACAGTGTATAGTAAGGATTTTGGAGCCTTTTCATGGCCCATCTTCCAACTGCCACAGCGGCGCAACTAGGCGTACCTACGACCTGTGCACACCTGTGGTTATGTGTTTAGATGTGTATTATCGAAATCCAAAGACTGGAGTGGATCCGACGACATCGAATTTTTCACCTAAAAAAATGTACAGTGTATAGTAAGGATTTTGGAGCCTTTTCATGGCCCATCTTCCAACTGCCACAGCGGCCCAACTAGGCGTACCTACGACCTGTGCACACCTGTGATTATGTGTTTAGATGTGTATTATCGAAATCCAAGGACTGGAGTGGATCCGACGACATCGAATTTTTCACCAAAAAAAATGTACAGTGTATAGTAAGGATCTTGGAGCCTTTTCATGGCCCATCTACCAACTGCCACAGCGGCCCAACTAGGCGTACCTACGACCTGTGCACACCTGTGGTTATGTGTTTAGATGTGTATTATCGAAATCCAAAGACTGGAGTGGATCCGACGACATCGAATTTTTCACCTAAAAAAATGTACAGTGTATAGTAAGGATTTTGGAGCCTTTTCATGGCCCATCTTCCAACTGCCACTGCGGCACAACTAGGCGTACCTACGACCTGTGCACACCTGTGGTTATCTGTTTAGATGTGTATTATCGAAATCCAAAGACTGGAGTGGATCCGACGACATCGAATTTTTCACCTAAAAAAATGTACAGTGTATAGTAAGGATTTTGGAGCCTTTTCATGGCCCATCTTCCAAATGCCACAGCGGCCCAACTAGGCGTACCTACGACCTGTGCACACCTGTGGTTATGTGTTTAGATGTGTATTATCGAAATCCAAAGACTGGAGTGGATCCGACGACATCGAATTTTTCACCTAAAAAAATTACCTACGACCTGTGCACACCTGTGGTTATGTGTTTAGATGTGTATTATCGAAATCCAAAGACTGGAGTGGATCCGACGACATCGAATTTTTCACCTAAAAAAATGTACAGTGTATAGTAAGGATTTTGGAGCCTTTTCATGGCCCATCTTCCAACTGCCACAGCGGCCCAACTAGGCGTACCTACGACCTGTGCACACCTGTGGTTATGTGTTTAGATGTGTATTATCGAAATCCAAAGACTGGAGTGGATCCGACGACATCGAATTTTTCACCTAAAAAAATGTACAGTGTATAGTAAGGATTTTGGAGCCTTTTCATGGCCCATCTTCCAACTGCCACAGCGGCCCAACTAGGCGTACCTACGACCTGTGCACACCTGTGGTTATGTGTTTAGATGTGTATTATCGAAATCCAAAGACTGGAGTGGATCCGACGACATCGAATTTTTCACCTAAAAAAATGTACAGTGTATAGTAAGGATTTTGGAGCCTTTTCATGGCCCATCTTCCAACTGCCACAGCGGCCCAATTAGGCGTACCTACGACCTGTGCACACCTGTGGTTATGTGTTTAGATGTGTATTATCGAAATCCAAAGACTGGAGTGGATCCGACGACATCGAATTTTTCACCTAAAAAAATGTACAGTGTATAGTAAGGATTTTGGAGCCTTTTCATGGCCCATCTTCCAACTGGCACAGCGGCCCAACTAGGCGTACCTACGACCTGTGCACACCTGTGGTTATGTGTTTAGATGTGTATTATCGAAATCCAAAGACTGGAGTGGATCCGACGACATCGAATTTTTCACCTAAAAAAATGTACAGTGTATAGTAAGGATTTTGGAGCCTTTTCATGGCCCATCTTCCAACTGCCACAGCGGCCCAACTAGGCGTACCTACGACCTGTGCACACCTGTGGTTATGTGTTTAGATGTGTATTATCGAAATCCAAAGACTGGAGTGGATCCGACGACATCGAATTTTTCACCTAAAAAAATGTACAGTGTATAGTAAGGATTTTGGAGCCTTTTCATGGCCCATCTTCCAACTGCCACAGCGGCCCAACTAGGCGTACCTACGACCTGTGCACACCTGTGGTTATGTGTTTAGATGTGTATTATCGAAATCCAAAGACTGGAGTGGATCCGACGACATCGAATTTTTCACCTAAAAAAATGTACAGTGTATAGTAAGGATTTTGGAGCCTTTTCATGGCCCATCTTCCAACTGCCACAGCGGCCCAACTAGGCGTACCTACGACCTGTGCACACCTGTGGTTATGTGTTTAGATGTGTATTATCAAAATCCAAAGACTGGAGTGGATCCGACGACATCGAATTTTTCACCTAAAAAAATGTACAGTGTATAGTAAGGATTTTGGAGCCTTTTCATGGCCCATCTTCCAACTGGCACAGCGGCGCAACTAGGCGTACCTACGACCTGTGCACACCTGTGGTTATGTGTTTAGATGTGTATTATCGAAATCCAAAGACTGGAGTGGATCCGACGACATCGAATTTTTCACCTAAAAAAATGTACAGTGTATAGTAAGGATTTTGGAGCCTTTTCATGGCCCATCTTCCAACTGGCACAGCGGCCCAACTAGGCGTACCTACGACCTGTGCACACCTGTGGTTATGTGTTTAGATGTGTATTATCGAAATCCAAAGACTGGAGTGGATCCGACGACATCGAATTTTTCACCTAAAAAAATGTACAGTGTATAGTCAGGATTTTGGAGCCTTTTCATGGCCCATCTTCCAACTGCCACAGCGGCCCAACTAGGCGTACCTACGACCTGTGCACACCTGTGGTTATGTGTTTAGATGTGTATTATCGAAATCCAAAGACTGGAGTGGATCCGACGACATCGAATTTTTCACCTAAAAAAATGTACAGTGTATAGTAAGGATTTTGGAGCCTTTTCATGGCCCATCTTCCAACTGCCACAGCGGCCCAACTAGGCGTACCTACGACCTGTGCACACCTGTGGTTATGTGTTTAGATGTGTATTATCGAAATCCAAAGACTGGAGTGGATCCGACGACATCGAATTTTTCACCTAAAAAAATGTACAGTGTATAGTAAGGATTTTGGAGCCTTTTCATGGCCCATCTTCCAACTGCCACAGCGGCCCAACTAGGCGTACCTACGACCTGTGCACACCTGTGGTTATGTGTCTAGATGTGTATTATCGAAATCCAAAGACTGGAGTGGATCCGACGACATCGAATTTTTCACCTAAAAAAATGTACAGTGTATAGTAAGGATTTTGGAGCCTTTTCATGGCCCATCTTCCAACTGGCACAGCGGCCCAACTAGGCGTACCTACGACCTGTGCACACCTGTGGTTATGTGTTTAGATGTGTATTATCGAAATCCAAAGACTGGAGTGCATCCGACGACATCGAATTTTTCACCTAAAAAATGTACAGTGTATAGTAAGGATTTTGGAGCCTTTTCATGGCCCATCTTCCAACTGCCACAGCGGCCCAACTAGGCGTACCTACGACCTGTGCACACCTGTGGTTATGTGTTTAGATGTGTATTATCGAAATCCAAAGACTGGAGTGGATCCGACGACATCGAATTTTTCACCTAAAAAAATGTACAGTGTATAGTAAGGATTTTGGAGCCTTTTCATGGCCCATCTTCCAACTGCCACAGCGGCCCAACTAGGCGTACCTACGACCTGTGCACACCTGTGGTTATGTGTTTAGATGTGTATTATCGAAATCCAAAGACTGGAGTGGATCCGACGACATCGAATTTTTCACCTAAAAAAATGTACAGTGTATAGTAAGGATTTTGGAGCCTTTTCATGGCCCATCTTCCAACTGCCACAGCGGCCCAACTAGGCGTACCTACGACCTGTGCACACCTGTGGTTATGTGTTTAGATGTGTATTATCGAAATCCAAAGACTGGAGTGGATCCGACGACATCGAATTTTTCACCTAAAAAAATGTACAGTGTATAGTAAGGATTTTGGAGCCTTTTCATGGCCCATCTTCCAACTGCCACAGCGGCCCAACTAGGCGTACCTACGACCTGTGCACACCTGTGGTTATGTGTTTAGATGTGTATTATCGAAATCCAAAGACTGGAGTGGATCCGACGACATCGAATTTTTCACCTAATAAAATGTACAGTGTATAGTAAGGATTTTGGAGCCTTTTCATGGCCCATCTTCCAACTGGCACAGCGGCCCAACTAGGCGTACCTACGACCTGTGCACACCTGTGGTTATGTGTTTAGATGTGTATTATCGAAGTCCAAAGACTGGAGTGCATCCGACGACATCGAATTTTTCACCTAAAAAAATGTACAGTGTATAGTAAGGATTTTGGAGCCTTTTCATGGCCCATCTTCCAACTGCCACAGCGGCCCAACTAGGCGTACCTACGACCTGTGCACACCTGTGGTTATGTGTTTAGATGTGTATTATCGAAATCCAAAGACTGGAGTGGATCCGACGACATCGAATTTTTCACCAAAAAAAATGTACAGTGTATAGTAAGGATTTTGGAGCCTTTTCATGGCCCATCTTCCAACTGGCACAGCGGCCCAACTAGGCGTACCTACGACCTGTGCACACCTGTGGTTATGTGTTTAGATGTGTATTATCGAAATCCAAAGACTGGAGTGGATCCGACGACATCGAATTTTTCACCTAAAAAAATGTACAGTGTATAGTAAGGATTTTGGAGCCTTTTCATGGCCCATCTTCCAACTGCCACAGCGGCCCAACTAGGCGTACCTACGACCTGTGCACACCTGTGGTTATGTGTTTAGATGTGTATTATCGAAATCCAAAGACTGGAGTGGATCCGACGACATCGAATTTTTCACCTAAAAAAATGTACAGTGTATAGTAAGGATTTTGGAGCCTTTTCATGGCCCATCTTCCAACTGGCACAGCGGCCCAACTAGGCGTACCTACGACCTGTGCACACCTGTGGTTATGTGTTTAGATGTGTATTATCGAAATCCAAAGACTGGAGTGGATCCGACGACATCGAATTTTTCACCTAAAAAAATGTACAGTGTATAGTAAGGATTTTGGAGCCTTTTCATGGCCCATCTTCCAACTGCCACAGCGGCCCAACTAGGCGTACCTACGACCTGTGCACACCTGTGGTTATGTGTTTAGATGTGTATTATCGAAATCCAAAGACTGGAGTGGATCCGACGACATCGAATTTTTCACCTAAAAAAATGTACAGTGTATAGTAAGGATTTTGGAGCCTTTTCATGGCCCATCTTCCAACTGCCACAGCGGCCCAACTAGGCGTACCTACGACCTGTGCACACCTGTGGTTATGTGTTTAGATGTGTATTATCGAAATCCAAAGACTGGAGTGGATCCGACGACATCGAATTTTTCACCTAAAAAAATGTACAGTGTATAGTAAGGATTTTGGAGCCTTTTCATGGCCCATCTTCCAACTGCCACAGCGGCCCAACTAGGCGTACCTACGACCTGTGCACACCTGTGGTTATGTGTTTAGATGTGTATTATCGAAATCCAAAGACTGGAGTGGATCCGACGACATCGAATTTTTCACCTAAAAAAATGTACAGTGTATAGTAAGGATTTTGGAGCCTTTTCATGGCCCATCTTCCAACTGCCACAGCGGCCCAACTAGGCGTACCTACGACCTGTGCACACCTGTGGTTATGTGTTTAGATGTGTATTATCGAAATCCAAAGACTGGAGTGGATCCGACGACATCGAATTTTTCACCTAAAAAAATGTACAGTGTATAGTAAGGATTTTGGAGCCTTTTCATGGCCCATCTTCCAACTGCCACAGCGGCCCAACTAGGCGTACCTACGACCTGTGCACACCTGTGGTTATGTGTTTAGATGTGTATTATCGAAATCCAAAGACTGGAGTGGATCCGACGACATCGAATTTTTCACCTAAAAAAATGTACAGTGTATAGTAAGGATTTTGGAGCCTTTTCATGGCCCATCTTCCAACTGGCACAGCGGCCCAACTAGGCGTACCTACGACCTGTGCACACCTGTGGTTATGTGTTTAGATGTGTATTATCGAAATCCAAAGACTGGAGTGGATCCGACGACATCGAATTTTTCACCTAAAAAAATGTACAGTGTATAGTAAGGATTTTGGAGCCTTTTCATGGCCCATCTTCCAACTGCCACAGCGGCCCAACTAGGCGTACCTACGACCTGTGCACACCTGTGGTTATGTGTTTAGATGTGTATTATCGAAATCCAAAGACTGGAGTGGATCCGACGACATCGAATTTTTCACCTAAAAAAATGTACAGTGTATAGTAAGGATTTTGGAGCCTTTTCATGGCCCATCTTCCAACTGCCACAGCGGCCCAACTAGGCGTACCTACGACCTGTGCACACCTGTGGTTATGTGTTTAGATGTGTATTATCGAAATCCAAAGACTGGAGTGCATCCGACGACATCGAATTTTTCACCTAAAAAAATGTACAGTGTATAGTAAGGATTTTGGAGCCTTTTCATGGCCCATCTTCCAACTGCCACAGCGGCCCAACTAAGCGTACCTACGACCTGTGCACACCTGTGGTTATGTGTTTAGATGTGTATTATCGAAATCCAAAGACTGGAGTGGATCCGACGACATCGAATTTTTCACCTAAAAAAATGTACAGTGTATAGTAAGGATTTTGGAGCCTTTTCATGGCCCATCTTCCAACTGCCACAGCGGCCCAACTAGGCGTACCTACGACCTGTGCACACCTGTGGTTATGTGTTTAGATGTGTATTATCGAAATCCAAAGACTGGAGTGGATCCGACGACATCGAATTTTTCACCTAAAAAAATGTACAGTGTATAGTAAGGATTTTGGAGCCTTTTCATGGCCCATCTTCCAACTGCCACAGCGGCCCAACTAGGCGTACCTACGACCTGTGCACACCTGTGGTTATGTGTTTAGATGTGTATTATCGAAATCCAAAGACTGGAGTGGATCCGACGACATCGAATTTTTCACCTATAAAAATGTACAGTGTATAGTAAGGATTTTGGAGCCTTTTCATGGCCCATCTTCCAACTGCCACAGCGGCCCAACTAGGCGTACCTACGACCTGTGCACACCTGTGGTTATGTGTTTAGATGTGTATTATCGAAATCCAAAGACTGGAGTGGAACCGACGACATCGAATTTTTCACCTAAAAAAATGTACAGTGTATAGTAAGGATTTTGGAGCCTTTTCGTGGCCCATCTTCCAACTGCCACAGCGGCCCAACTAGGCGTACCTACGACCTGTGCACACCTGTGGTTATGTGTTTAGATGTGTATTATCGAAATCCAAAGACTGGAGTGGATCCGACGACATCGAATTTTTCACCTAAAAAAATGTACAGTGTATAGTAAGGATTTTGGGAGCCTTTTCATGGCCCATCTTCCAACTGCCACAGCGGCCCAACTAGGCGTACCTACGACCTGTGCACACCTGTGGTTATGTGTTTAGATGTGTATTATCGAAATCCAAAGACTGGAGTGGAGCCGACGACATCGAATTTTTCACCTAAAAAAATGTACAGTAAGGATTTTGGAGACTTTTCATGGCTCATCTTCCAACGGACACAGCGAGTTGTACCAAGGACCACTTCTTTTTAAGTGGAAGCCTTCTCATCCTGTCATTCCACATTTGTTTTTCTTCACTCCTCATTAAAACTAGTTTATTTTTGACGTCAGTTTTCAATAAAACAACACAATTCACTTCCAATATCCACAATATAATTGATTTTCAATTTTTTTTCTCTTTTTTTTGTACTACATGTAAAATTGTGTATTTGTTTACGTTTTTTTTTTCTCTTCTTTCTTTACTCAAACAACACTTGATAGAACGAAAATCATTTTCGATTCGTTTGTTTTCATATTTATTTGTTATCTAGTTTATTCTTTTTTTTGTTTTATGCATTAAGAAATATACAAATGTATTTTATAATAAATTCTTTTATGTTTAAAATGTTCCTTATAAATAAATTCAATTATTCGCAAATTCACCCAGTCGGTGAATTGTGCCTTACATGCATGTACTGTCGTATCATATGTTTCAATTTTGATCGTTCAATCGATTCATTACACGAGATTACCATGCACGGGATGTGAACGAAAGTATTGGTGATGGGGAATGGAGAAATGGGAGCCTTTTTGAATTTGAAAGCGGATGCTTTATGCAACGGTGACTTTTTTTTGAGGAATTATAGAGATCATCGCATTATAGACTTGGGGTTTTGTGCGACCAAAAAGGCGTTCAATTTTTGACCAAGAAATCGTCGGACTGCAGCTGGCAAAGTATTAGAGCTTCTGGAGTTCAAGAACGAATAAGTTCAAAGAAGACCTCTAACTAGTTCACTTCAGTCTAGTTCTACAGTTCATTAAACTCAGGTCTGCATACATGTAATTCAGCAAGAATATCCGAGCTGAATGGAACTCGAATGGACATCAAATGGACATCACGGTTGGTTTTGTTTAACTACCGCAGCGCAAAGCACATCGAGCATCGTTGCGCTACCGGTGGTGTACGTGAAGGGAATTTCAAATCGAATGTATGTACATTTTCAAAAATGGGAGAAGACTCAATTTCCTGACCAGTGAACTACATTGAACTAAATGAACTAGAAGAACTAGACGAACTAAATCCAAAAACAGATTCGAACTAAACTCCAGGACTGAAATAAGATGCACCAGCCTACTGGAGCCTACGAGCCACACTTTGTCGCTCTAAATACACGTGTAATTAATCACGGATGAATCGTAATCGAAGGGAGACCCTCTAAACTGCGCCAATTGCAGAGGTAGACGTCTCCTGAATACAGCTTATAAGATCTTTTCTGTCGTCTAGTGTAAGCGAGCTATACAGCGCATTGTCTAGTTTTGGCATCAATGCAAAACTTGTCCGTCTTCGCGATGGAGACTGATGGAGAGTGACGATGGAGAATGCCCGTTGCTCCGTCAAGGTCAAGGCAAGAAAAGGATTCCAACAAGGCGACGCACTACCATGCGATGTCTTTAGCACCATTCTCGAGAAGATCATGCGTAACTCAAACGTCAACACCAGAGGCACGATTCTCCATAAATCCGTCCAACTGCTCGCCGATGCCGATGACATTGACATCGGTCGAAAGGCGTTTTTGAGCATCGAGAAGGAAGCGGCTAAGGTGGGTCTTGCAATCAATGATGGTAAAGGTCTTGGACAAAACGTCACTATAGACAGCTGAAGTTGGGAAGGACTTTGTCTACCTAGTCTCCGAAGTTAAAGCAAGCAATGACACAACCGCGGCGATAAAAAGAAGGATCAGTCTCGGCAATCGATGTGTCCTTGGGCTTGGGAGGCAATTGAGGAATAAAGACCTCTCTCGAAGAACTTGATTGTCCCAGTCTTGTTGTATGGCGCAGAAGCATGGACACTAATCAAAGCGGACGAGGAGATTCTTGGTCCCGAAAGGAGAGTTGATTCGAGTCGAGTAACGATGGTGTTTCGAGGAGAAAACTGAACGACGAAACAAACGAGTTCGTGTCTCTCGTCTCAGATGGAGCGAATGAAAACCAAAGCTCCGGCCCGGAAAGTCTTCGAATTCACCCCGAGGGGCGCAGTACAGGATGACCGCCGAATTAGGTTAGCAAGTGGATCCAGCTAAAGATCGATCTGGGTAGATACGCTTGTTGGTTCAAGCCCAGGTCCACTCCGGACTGTAGCGGCCCACCTTAAGTATTCAAGTAAGTGTCAAAGAAGTGTCAGCGAAACGACGTTTGAATACTGAACATTGCAGGAGGCGAGGAACTCATTGTATCGCGATTGAAGCCTGTGTGTACTCCACCAGAAAAGTCAATCATCAGAATTACCTCCCCAAAAGCACGAGGGGCGTTCAATATATTCTCGGTATCGGGGTGAAGCTGTGGTTGTATATATAAATTGACTTATTTATCAAGTAATACTATTATTTTAGTGCATTCATGTAAGATTTCATATAAATGTGATTATTAATTTGCGTTTTATCTCTAGTTAAACAGAATCATAATGGCAACTCCTTCCTTTCTCACTAAGCAAGGAAAAAGTCAAAAAACTATTCATGAAGAGATAGTGGATGTTTACCAGGGTTCCGCACCTTCATTATCAACTGTGCAAAAGTGGTCAAGGGAGTTCAAGAGAGGCAGAGAGCGCATTGAAGACGACCCCCACTCCGGCGCCCCGGCTACTGCTTGTACGGGAGAAAGCCTCACAGAAGTCGAAAAACTTGTTCTTGAGGATGCCCGAATAAAGGTGAAAATGATGGCAGAGATCACCAAGCTTTCAATTGGTACCATTCACACCGCTCTTCATGACCATCTTAATCTTTCAAAGGTCAGTGCAAGGTGGGTGTCACGAATGCTCACAGCGCCTCAGAAAAAAGTGAGAACCGCATGCTGTAGAGAGCTTTTGCAGATGTGTAGTGAGAACACGGACGGTTTTATGGATCGAATTGTTACTGGTGACGAAACATGGGTCCACCACTATGACCCTGAAAGCAAACAAGAGTCCATGCAGTGGCATAAAAAAGGAACAGACTCCCCGAAGAAGTTCAAAGTCACTCCGTCTGCCGGGAAGCTCATGGCCACAGTTTTTTGGCACCCAAAGGGAATCTTGCTCATTGAGTACAAACAAAAAAGGTGAAACCATCAACGCCACATCCTACGCTTCCACTTTGCATAATTTGCGGGAGGAAATTAAAAAGAAAAGACGGGGTAAACTCGCAGCGGGTGTGTTGCTTCTTCATGACAACGCTCCTGTTCACACGGCGCTAGTTTCCAAGGCTGCCCCGCGAGATTGTGGTTTCGAAGAAATCCATCACCCACACAATAGTCCAGACCTTGCCCCTAGTGATTATTTCCTGTTTCCGGATTTGAAAAAATGTCTTCGTGGAAAAAGATTTTCGGATGATGAAGAACTCAAGTCGGCAATAAATGGGTATTTGCAGAGAAAGAGGAAATTTATTTTTTTGAGGGTTTAAAAAGCTTATCTCAAGATGTAACAAATGCATTGATGTTAGGGAAGATTATATTGAGAAATAAAAACAATTTAAATTGAATTCGCATTTTCCTTCATATCGATACCGAGAATATATTGAACGCCCCTCGTACGTTGCATTCCCTTACCCACCACTCATTCCTTCATTCCTCTTCACCAACAAAAGATAAAAGAAAAAACAACGCCATTTATAAAACATAAAATCCGCTAAAGAAATATAATTACAGCATAGTAAATTCGCAAATCAATTAAACATAAAAAAAATATCTAAAAGAAAACAATGAATACTGCTTAATATAAAAATATCGTTGTCTCTTAGTTCTCCTAACAAATTCTTAACTAACAAATGGAAATTGAAACTGTACACAATTAATTTTTTTCTGGTTTGCTGTTTGGTTTGCGAAGCCTATCTGATTTGCAAACAAATTGACACGAGTTCTTCTTTGCTCAAAATATGTGTATCGATCTGATTTTGTTTTGTTTTTCTCTCTGTTTCTCATCTACTTCTTGTGTTTTTTTTCTTTCTTTTTATTTATGGTTGAAGCTGTTTTGTTTTGTTTCTTATGCGATATTCTTAGGCAAAGTGCAAATGTATGGCGGCTGGGGCGAAGTTTGTGGCCTAATTTGTGGGTAAAAGAATATATTCGTTGGTTTGTTTAACACATTGACTGTCAAACAAATGCTGTGCATGTTTTAGGAAACAGGCGAGGAACTGTTCAAACCAAGTTCAAGTAGAACAATGTTAGATGACAGGTTTTCCAACATGTATAGCGTCATTCGTCGATTTCGTATGACAGCGTGCAATAGTCTCGGATGCAACAAGCAACAAGCCTCGGATGACCGTACCCCCTTGTACCCGAAGGTAACAATATATCAAACCCTGATCATTCCTGTCCAGCTCTATGGCGCAGAAGCCTGGACAATCTCAAGTCTTTGGTCTGTTCGAGAGAAAAGGTCTGCGCTCCATCTTTGGTCCTGTTTGCGTTGATGGTTTTCGGAGGGGCTGTACAGCGACATGAGCTTTGTCATGCGTTTACGGATTCAACGCCTAAGATGGCTAGGTCATGTAGAGCCCATGGCAAACACTGCTCCAGCCCGAAGAGTCTTCGACTCCGAACCAGTGGGACAACGCAATAGAGGACGCCCACGGAACCGATGGCGCACACAAGTTGAGAAGGACCTTAACCAACTTGACGCGCGAAATTGGAGGCACCTGGCTAAAGATCGTGTCAGCTGGAGAAGCTTATTGACTGAAGCCCAGGTTCACCCCGAATTGTAGCGCCACTAGAAGAAGAAAATACCGTTTTGTTCGAAGCATCTCTCAATTTGGAATATCAGAGCATAATTTGAATGCGCATCTGGCTCATTTGACAGCCACGACCAAAAATGATTGTGTATTCAATGTGATAGCCATGGCAGCCAATGTATTAATGGGATGGTGGCTCCTGTTCGTTTCAGCGTCTACTCTTCCATCGTGTTATGCATGTACATGATAAAGACCTTGGGTGGTTTCGAAACGGCAACAAGCCTCGGATATACGGACGACCCTACTGCTGACGACCATGGACAACGATTTTCGAATCTGCACGTGAAATGTGAGGTCCCTTAACTAGACCGTGTGCAGCCGATGAACTTGCGGAGGCCCTAGAAGCCGATAAGGCAGACATCACCGCCATGTCCGAACATTCCGAGGAGCCAACATCGACTCGGATCACTTCCTGGTTGCAGCCAAGGTAAGAACACGGCTATCGATTGGACAACGGAGTAGAGCAAGACCAAAACGACCGCTAGGGACTTTGCCGATCGAGTCTCCCCGAAGCTTTCAGAGTCCAACCCTGCCAGGCGAACAATCGAACCGTTGTCAATACGCCATCAGAAAAGCTGCCTCTGTTCTCTCTCTGTTAGGTTTTAAAAAGCCACAAAAAACACCGTGGTTTGACAACGAGTGCAGGCAGGCCCACCTAACGAAGCAAGCAGAAGGACGAGAGGGGTTAGAGAGCCTTACGAACTTAAAACAAAGGAAGAGCACCGGCTTCTCAAAAAAAAAAGAAGAAAAAGCATGAGAAGCGCGCGTTCGAAGAAATGGAGAGGTGTCACGGCAGAAATAATATCCGAAAGTTCGGATGAAACAACTATCCAATGGGTATAAACTTCGCACAGAAGCCTGTCGGGACGAAGAGGATCAGCTAGAAATAGAGTCGAGCGTCGATACTGAGAATCTGCAAAAGAGCACTTCTGTAGACTGTTAAACGAGGAAGAGGAAGACACCAATACCGCTGTCAGGCAGAATGTTCCACTCCACACAATGGACGTTGACAGAAGGGAGTTCCGTCCGCCCGAAGTCGAACAAAGCTGCTGGTGCAGACGGACTGCCTGCAGAACTTTTTAAAGCAGCTGGTGATGAGATGGTAGGGTACATGCACCAACTCATCTGTAAGATATGGTCGGGGAAAAGCATGTCCGATGAGTGGAACCACGGTATAGTTTGTCCGATCCACAAAAAAGGAGACCTCTTCATCTGCATTAACTACTGAGGGATAAGTCTCCTAAACATCGCTTATAAGATCTTCTCTACCGTTTTGTGCTAGGGCCTGAAACTATTCGTCAATGACCTGATAGGTCCTTATCATTGCGGTTTCAGGCCGGGCAAGTCCACCATCGACCAAATCTTCACACTACGTCAGATCCTGGAAGAAACCCAAGAGATGTAGATAGACACCACCCACCACCTATTCTTCGATTTCAAGGCCGCATATGACAGCGTGCATAGAGACAAGCTATGCACCGCCATATCTAGGTTTGATGGCTAGGTTTGATTGTCTAGGATTAGCCGACTGGGGTGTTGATTCCACTAGTCTCTCATTGGATCATCGGACAGTTGGGCCGCTCATAGCTTTAGGAGTATTCATTTCCAAAGCGATGAGTGTTTTTTTTTTGCGGTTTGTGCACATACATACGATCTGTTGCATAGAAACAACGGGGGTGGCTTTACAACCTGGTCCTGGCCATGAGACTCCTTGCTCTCTTACTTTTGCTCATGCACCTCTAGCGATCAATGCAAACGATGGACATATCATCGCCACACAAATGACAGCAAATGCGACAAATTTCAATCGCATCTGTAACTTGGTCCATGCTCCAGCCAACCGATGCTCATAAGCCTTGAATCCAAGGGGAAAAGAAACGCCAAGGAACTTCGCTTCAACTTCAAAGCAGAATCGATTCTATGGAGTTTCCTGTCACGGTTTATGGGGTAAACATAGAAACTGACTCCGTGCTCGCCCCAGCGTCCCATCCAGTTGCACTTTGCTGTCGACAAACTTCTCTTCGCCTACTATCCTGCTCTTGTACGTCCTAATATTCCACCTAAGCTATCATGATTCTCTGAAATAACACAAAAATCTTTCCTTATTCAATAGGTTTTCGTTTTTGTTTCTTTCTTTTTTTTTTGTTAATCTACATATGTACGACACTGAAACAATGGCACAGTGTTTCGTTTGTTTGCTTCTCCTGTCTCCTGTTGCATGTAATAATTAGTGTTTGTTTTTCTTCTTTGTTGTGTATAAAGTTGTTCCATTTAAAGTCTGTCTCTGTGGTGTGTAAACGTTTTCTAAAAAAATACTTTCTTCCGTAACCTACACTAAATCGCTCTGAGAGAATGGAAAGTAAATGATTCAACTGAACTAAACTGAATGCCTAAACAGTGGATGGGTGTTTCTGTGTGTATGTGTGTGTGTGTTTATGTGCGCATATGACCATCTCAGTTCATATAGCTTCAAAATAAAGACAAAACGAACAGATCTCTTTCCTGTTCCTTGCCCGCCATCAAATTGACTACAACAACATACATTCTTCTTTCTTCTTCTGCAACACGACAAGTAGCTTGCCACATTTTCAATCACAACAGAATATCCTATTCCCTTCCTCTGGCTTTTGGCAAAAAAAACCCTCTTACTTAATACCTACGACGGACAACAACCTTTGATGATGTTTCTCTAGATATATATATATATATATATAGAATGTATATACAAGTCAGTGCGGAGTGTTGTGTGTGAGTGAGTGAATTCCTTTGGGATCGTGTTTTCGAAATGATGTGAGGATGGGAGCTCACGATGAGGCTCCGCCGCGTGAAAATGAGAAAAAAAAACCATTATAGTCGATCTGATATAAATTTGTTTAAACCTAATGAGTTGTCCTAATCGTAATCGATAGTGTGTGTACCGCTAAACAATATGAATATCATCTGATTTGCTTCGTTTTAACCACCTTATCCTATGCGACTACATGACTATTTTTGTGTAAATCAGTTAATAGTTCTGCGTCGAGATCTTCACCCTCGAGCAGATCGGTACAGATTTCACCGTTTAATGGGAAACTATTGGCAGCTGAGACAACAACACCGGTGCCATTTGTAGCGATCACTGCGTCCAATGAGTTTCGACGACGTTCACGCTCACGAACGATGTGTGGTGCTTCATTGAATTCATCTAATTCGTCCATACCTGAAAAAAGTAAACAAAATTCAACCTCTCTTCCACAAAATTTCAAAAGAAACTCACCTGAATAATGTGAACCGGCAAGTAGTAAATACTGACCGGAACGATTTGGCCACAAGAGTCCTGTCATAACACAATACGCTAGACAATCAGCGGAATTTGTAATGCCCAATAGGAGTTTGTCCCTCCACATGGGACTGACTTGTAGAGCGACTATCGCTACGATTGGCAAGTAAATGAACCACACCAGGCTTGAGGCGCCCAGATGAAGAAGGAAATCGAGTTTTTTCGTTGAGTGTTCATACTTCATGGTGTTGCGCAGTTCGTAGAGGAACCACATCATGAAGGACGTTCTGAAATGGTTGCAAAACAGAGATTAACGATGGCACTGAGGTGCAGGTGTTGTGTAAGACGTACCTCAGGATGAGGACTATCCATCCTGGCCATGTCTGGTACTCGTCCATGTCTGATGTTATGTCCACCTCCGTCTGAAACAAGAGATTATGTGTGAATCTCATTAAATATTGGGTGTACTAAGGAGAAATCCCTTATTTTTGGTTGGTTATCGATATCTTGCGTTGTATACGTCACATCGGAGCAAACTAAACGCCATTGGAAAGATGAGATTTCGGCCTAAAAGAGCTTCTCGGATGGTTTTGACATGGGTCGCCTGAGTTTTGTTTGATCGCACGTCAAAGATAGACACCAAAACAGGCGTCATATTCTATTCTACAGTTTTTCTTCGAAAAAGGCGAAAACACAAGCTAGGCGGCTGAAATTGTGGATAATGTTTATGCCTCTGATAATGTAACACAAGACCATGCGGAGATTTGGTTAAGTCGATTCCGTTCCAGTAATTTCGATGTCAAGGATGCCTCACGCTCTGGAAGGCCACTTGTCGAAAATGTTCACAAAATCATGGAAATCGTCGAGTCTGACCGTGGCTACAGCACTGTTTCGATTGCCCAGGGACGAGGGATAACGTCATTTGATGGTAATGTCCTCGTGCTTACTGCCGGAAAACAGAGAGCGTCCTGTTTCACAAGCCTGGCTACAAATAATCCAACCAAACGGCGAACATTCGACCTAAATCGAACCACTTGCCCTAAATTTCGTGCAAAAATAATGGATTTCTTTCTACCACACCCGCTTTCTCTCCTCCCTCCTTCATCAGAGAAATATACTCACCCTATCCCAAATGTACAGGAACACATGAAACGCACAGTATGGCACCCAAATTGACATCAGAATAATCCAACCGGTCCGACTGATCTGCTGTCTAGTCACTGCCCAACCTTTGGCCAACAATAACAATATCAACATGAACGAAGTCTAAAAAAAAAACGAAAATAAAACCCATAAACCACTTCACAGGTCAATGCCAAGACCCCAAACTTACTCTGCTAAAAATATCCAAAATATCACCCGCCGCCTCAACATCGGGCTGTCCGATGCCGTTCATCGAGAAGTATATCAAGTGCGTTGTGATGAAGACCAAACTGACAAACTCACTGATCAGACTGATCGTGAAGAGCTTCGTCACCGGGTGCTTTTGCAGTCGCACCGCATAGATTTGCATCGGGATCAGGACCAGATAGACGAGTAGAAAGATCAAATACATCTCGAGCAGATTCTGCTGATCGAAGGAGAACTCAAAGGTGAAGGGATGCGGCGTCAGCTTGGATTGATTCGGATTGCCATTCACAAGACGGATATCGTAGTTGATTGTGTGCGCATTGCGATCGTTGGCCGGCACACGATTAGTCAATTTAATTGGATCGTACGAATGCCACTGGCATGTTGAACGATTACGATAGCATGCCACCATGGCCATGTACCAGAATCTGAAAGGAGATAAGAAATAATTTGTATAGTTAAACGGGGGGAGGGAAATCATAACCTATAGAGGTTTAAAATCAGATAAAAAAAACCAACTCATCGTTTCGTACAATTTTACGAGCGACCAACGAACACGTATGCATAGCCGCGAGTGTGCTGATGTCACTCCTCATTACGGTTGCATCATTTGGTGAAGGAAGCGATGTGAAAACGTTGATAAGGTGCGCAAAAATGGATGAATTTCCATGGACTGATTGATTTTTCTCGGTCGCAATCAATTGTGTGCGGCACTTTTTTCAATTGGTGTCAAAGTAAGGGACACTGGGAGCGGGGGGTGGATTAGTTTCATCGGGTCATTACATTGATCGATAATTGGCTCTTATCTCTTGGTGCTTCACTGCCTGATAAGTCTTACAAGCGGCACGTCATTGCTGTCATCTGTCATGTGATCTATTTTAAGAATTAATGCTCCCACTTGCAAGGTTGCAGCAAAGGTACGAACATGGTCTTTCCGTGCAATCGGGTGGGGTTCGAGAGAGAGAGAGAAACAACAAAAAAGTATCCTCCTCATCGACACTGCAGCTCCTTCCAATGGCTGCCGTGTCGTACGACTTATCCGGGGGCCACGTCGTACATTTTCGTGTGACGATATATGAGATTTTATGGCAGTTTCAGTCTCTGTGGCCTCTGGTGAACATTTTGGTGCCTTGCGTGACCCTATGACGATTTTTGAAGGTGACGTGCGATACATAGAAACCGTGATAACTTCAGAGTTTGGACAAATCAAAGATTGCGAGTGATGGAGGACAGCTTTTTGGGTACAGAGAGACGCGAAAATGAAGAAAAAAAAGGATGCCTTGGCCTCCTGGGACCCTAATCGCTAAAAAGCCTTGGCAGCCTCTTTAACAGAAGTACATATTCAACGTGTGAAGGACTCCACAAAGCGCGTGTATACGCAAATAAAGTGACACCCGTCTAATCGGGATGAATGTACACACACGGGGACCTGACTTCAACTCTTTTATGCGCCCAGTGACGTGGTTATTCCAAGGTTCTCGATAGACTGACACTCACAACGACACAGAACTCGATAGACATTGAACACAGACCGCTCATGGTCTCCCCACCGAGATTGGTCATCAAAAAGGAATACTCCAGCCTCCGGATTGGTACAAGAGTAAACTTGACAACCGGACAATGAGCGGAGGCATGCTAAGATGGAGACGATGGGTACGAGAAGGTGTGTAAAGAGGAATCTATTCCCCCTTTGGGCACCACAATGGGTTCACGAGGACCTAAATGAGACGTTCTTTGGTCTAACCTAACCTGGTTTAGGTTAGGTTTAGGACGGGGATTGTGATGGTTGAACACTCCTTCCACTCAGAGGCATTAGGGCCCATTGTGAATGCCTTCATTTGTGGGGTGCACATTCTGTCACACCTAACCCGTCGCGTGACGGCTTAAAGCATCCCGTGGTCCTTACGAATCTTAAGAGATCCGCTAAGTCCGCAGTTTCTGTGAAGAATCATTGGCTCAGCGAAACTAGGCGCCGATTCTGGAGAGCTGGGCAGTGGCAGACCTGAGCATTGGCAGACCTGGACAGTGGCAGACCTGGACAGTGGCAGACCTGGGCAGTGGCAGACCTGGTCAGTGGCAGACCTGGGCAGTGGCAGACCTGGGCAGTGGCAGAGCAGAGATATTGGATTGTCTCGGTCTCTTCCTCGTCGCCGCAGCTCCTGCAGAGATCGCTGGATTTCGCGTTCCATTTCCATTTCCGAGCACTCCGACGAGGTCCGACAAGCTGATCGAGTTACGGTTAAACACCCGAAGCTGCTTTGTCTTGCCGCTATTTACCTCTGGCCGTATCGCTCTACCTCAACGCTGGGATAGGTCATCAAAAAGGAGTCCTGTAGCCTTTCGATAGGGACAGCGGATACATGATGTTATGATGCAGACGATGGGATGACAAAAGACGAATCTGTTCTCCCATAAGCCATCACAATGGCTTCACTAGAACCGAAGTGAGACGTGCTTTGATCCAACCTAACCTAACTTGCCAACCAAGCAAGCGTTCGCACTGAAGTCTGTCTTATCGAAACCCACCACAAACCACAGAATCGCATCTTCTTGTCATGTGTACACTCAAGCACATTAAAAATTGTCTAAAAATAGACTAAACACCCCCTGACCTTGAGCAATTCACAAACAAATGCCCGCACGACAAATCGTGACTCCCTAACTTCACAAGTCACTGCATTCGTTTCACACATGTACACCATGTACTTTTTCCAACAAAATTAAATGGTCTACATTCCACATCAGCCATTCCCCTTGCTCGGCTGCTTGATAAGATCTCCTCTCGGGGGGGAATAACGCGGAAACGAGTTTTTATCTTAGAGGGAAGCAGCACCCATAAATGCATGAGTTGAGTGCTCGTCTGATTTCTGGTTCTCCTCATATGAGAGCAAATATTCAAGGCATCACTGATGGCACCGGCGTGCGCACCTTTCCATTTCATTAAAAATCAATTAACATCAACGAAGCTCTTTCGGGGCACAGACGCGAAGCAATCTAGATCGAATGCCAATTGTCAACTGATTCGAATGTCAAGGGCCGCTGGCTTTAATTCGGCTGATGTCATCCACCTAGCACATCAACCGAGCGGGAATTCCCTGGCTAGACGGAGACGTTGCAAATGCAGATCTAGCGATTCAATGGAAATAATTGTTTATTCAGCGGTGTGAAACGACTTTCTGATTCGAAACACGTGTCGAAAGAACGGAGTTGCGCAAGTTAGCTCTTTAGCTCTTGTGCTCGCCCCCCCCCCCCCCCCCCCCCCCCACAGAATAACGAATTGTAGAGCGCTAATGAATTTTGGCAACGGTGCTCGTGTTTCAAATAGTTGAACGTCTCAAGTGAACAATTCTGATTTGCGGCACCAGAAGCCCAGCAGTGTACCCCTTTATCTTGGTAAAGTGAGGAGATAAGATAAGCGTGGGTGTGTGTGGCTTTATATTAGGCACTTTTGATTGAGAGGGCACCCACTCTTGGCGGATGATTGTGATGAGAAGGAAATCTATGAAACAAAGCAAGTTGAAGCTGCGGGTGCTATCAAATCTGGCAGCTGGCAGAATACCCAGTTGGCCCGGAGGAGGAGGATAAGGAGGAGGAAGTTGAATAGGTTCATGGTCACAAAGGGAAGGATAATCCATTGAATTTTTGACGAATCAACACCAGATGGGGGCACTTTCCCCACAGTTTTTCTTCTCTGAAAACTCCCAACTTGACATAGATTTTGGATCATTAATCATTGCTCTCGTTTTCACATGAACACAAGCCGCTCGATGCCAACTTGGGCATTCATTGCGCGCGACTTTACTGGCAATTGTGCAGTTTCTTCACTTCGCTGACAAGTGATCTTGGTAATGCCGCCGTACAGCGTACGTGTGAAAATGGCAGAAGACAAATTGTTGTTTACATGGGAATTTGCAAGGCAATGACTGCCTGAATCAAGGCGGGCCAGGCAATGCAATTGTACATGGGCAATAGTTGAGTGAACAGCAATGAAACCTGAGCACTAGGTGGGGTGTCGAAAACTAGTTATGGATTGGTTTATACAGAGAAACCACAGAATCAATCACTTTGCTGAAACTTTTCGAATTCAATTCACTTTATGCACAAATCAGTCGCTGAACACGTGGTGAGAGTGTCGCAGCTGTTGCTTGATTGAAGGCCGATGTTACTTTTCACCCGATTTGTCTGCAGCAACGACTGCTATTCCCCCCAAAACAATGATTGCCACAGCACTCAACTCCCCCAACGCGGCTACACACTCACTCCACAGCATTGCAACCAAACACTCACCTGGGTTGGGTAAGATCACTGATGACATAAGTGAACTGATATCCAGGAACGACATTAGACGGGCTATCCTCATCGGTGCACAATTCCCCCTTGGGGCAGGGTATCTTTCGCAGATAGTCGGTTTTCGCGTGCGAATTGCAATCACTGTCGTAGGCAAGATTTTGTATACGTGCAAACATTCGCTCGCAGGCGACACCACGATCGAAGTAGCTTCGATTGCCGTAGAACTCCAGGAAGCTGGACCGATCCAGGACTGCCAACGTCACTGGAACATTAAATGAATCCTCCGATGTGATGTTGCCGTAGATGTATCCGAATGAGTCGCGTTGCGAGTGGGTTTCGGCCTTTTGGAAGCCAAACTTCACGATGAACTTGAAGAACTCGTCCGTGTGGAATTCCCCAATGACGCGAGTCCCCTCGGCGAGGGTCAGGCACGATGCCAGGACAAATAGGAACGCGAGAAAGTACAAAATTTGTTGTGCTACTTGTGACATTTTACACAATGATGTTTTTCGTTTTTCGTTTTCTATTTTTTTTTTCTTTTTCACTTCTTTCAGTTTCAGCGAAGGGGCGGTTTCCTTCGTGAATCGCGTTTTCTTTTTCTCCTCGAGAGGAGAAACTCTGTTTTTTTTTGTTCTTTTCTCTATTGCATTCGAGGTCTCGCGCGGATTGTGCTCGCACTCCCCCCCCCTGGGATCAGAATTGTTTATGACGTTTGCGTTGCGGTCGATTGTATGAATTTACACTTGTTTCGACGGCATTATGCACTTGATTGTACTTGAAATCGAGAGGAAAACGACGAACCAGCAGCCAGCGGATACAAAACACAAGCGTGAAGGGAAAAAAATGCACTGCTGCTGCTGGATGGAAGAAAAAAAAAACCTCTTGAGCACCTCCTGTCAAATGTCAAAAAATCTGCTCTCGTATGCGCTGTTGGCTGATGGGAGACGGGGCTTGCTGTGCGGAAGTGTGGTTGTCTCGCTTTAGCTGGTTTGTTTTGATGTGGTGTTCGTTTTGGGCACATTTGTGCACAGTTGTCAGTGGTAAGTGGTGGGTAAGGATGATTGAGGGAAATTTCTGGCGGGGATATTTGGTGAATTGGAGTTGACGCCATTGTGGAATGATTTGTACGTTAGATTTGAATTTGTGGTTGGTTGCGAATGGAATCAACGTGGAATTTTAGCGGCGATTTATTAACTGACGTAGCACATTTATTAGCAACATTTTATTCGAATTATGACGGGATATTGATTCTAAAACAGTCTCCTGGAAAATGTGGGGGTTCTAAAAGACATTTGAAGTGTCGCAACAAACGAATTACATTTCGTAGGTAAGGTGCTAAATCAATACCTTTCACCGTGGGCGTTGGACTTCGCCTAGGGTGTGTCTTGTCGTCTCTCCTTCTCATTAAGTACATGAATTGGATGTCTGATGGATCAATTAGATGTCTGATAGATGAATTGAACGACCATCGACTCTGAACCTGTGGGACAACGAAATAGAGAACGTCCAGACACAAGGTGGCGCACACAAGTCGAGGGCGACCACAGCCGGATTGGTGTGCGAAACTGGAGACAGCTGGAGAGAGATCGTGTTGACTGGAGAGGCATATTGGCTGAGGCCCAGGTCCGCCTCGGACTGTAGCGCCCTAAGAGGGAGAAGAAGAAGAAGTTGCAGTACAGTCAAGGAGGGAGTTGAGGTTGAAGGTAAATCATCTTCTTTCTGCAGATGACTTAGTTGTCCTCGAATCCTCCCAGAGGGAAATCTAGCGAGCGCTCGATAGGTTTATGGCCGTATGTGCTGATGCTGGAATGACGGTTTACATGGACATATTCCTAGCCGACTCCCAAGCTCGGAAAAGAGCATCCTTCACAGACCACGAACCATTTTGCGCTGTAGGAGGCCAAAGAAGAAAGCGAACAGAAATCTGGAACAGGGCTCATGACATGAAGCGGGGCAAGGAGCTCTTGCAACCGAAAAAGGTTTGAGGCATAAGTCAAAGTGAGCCAGAACAAACCCCGTATCCTAACTGGCTTCCTAACTGCAGACTCAAGGAGCACCTAAAGAAACTAGGGGTATCAGAAGAAGGTCTGTGCAAATTGCAGAACACGTCTGGGACGTCTTCCATCGTAGCAACTGTGAAAAGAATTGTATGTTAGGGGAACTCATAAGAGAGCATGGGTATCAAAAGGGGACACAATAGATATATAGGTCGCAATGCAATATATCCTCAACAATATTAATAAATCGCTATTTTAACAAACGATGCTCAAGCGAGCTAGCCAACTCCGTTCATCCTTTCCACGGATTCACCCGCAATACCCGACTTGCTGGGAATGTCAATCAGTTTACCCTTAAAGCCTGCTTTCGGACCCACAGTTAAGCCGCCACTACACGAATGTGGAATGCTCTTCCCAGCCCAATATTCCCCGCAGACTACAATCTGCAAATATTTAAGACATTCAGCCATATCTCGAAGACGGTTCGTTTTGTTTTAGATGCCGTTTCTTGCGTTAGATTCAGTATAGGAAGACGGAATTCTTTTCTGCCCTCAATCATGCCGCTGCTACCAGCAGAAAGTACGGGAAAATGTCGGAGAAGGCGACCTGAAACAGCAATCGTAAAGCTACTTGGAATTCTCTACACAGACAGTCACTCTCTTTGCAGTTATGACCACAGATTGGATGGCCCGAAAGTTGTTTAACAACATGTTGACCTTATAAAGAACAAACGTGTTTTGGGAACATTCAAAAAGTCAGCCACAAAGTGGTGTTCTGAGAAATGTTACTCTTGAGTTTATTGTTTCCTCGAACAAAAAAAAAACACAAAATCAAAGAAGACTTCATCAAAGCAATTGTTGCGACAAACAAAGGCCCAAATAGACAGCCTTTAATAAGCTTGGACAAAGGCTTAAATCAGCCTTTAATAAGCTTGGACAACATGAACGGAAGTCTTTGTCGTTTACTTTCGTACGGCCTGCAGTCTCTGGTAGACCTAAAGCTAGCTTCTGCAGAAGTCACTTGGGTTGTAGTTGATTCTTGTCCTCCCATGAGTGGAGGGTACTGTCAGTATAATGCCGACTCCGAATGGTTAAATTTGAGGAACGCTCTGAGCATTTTGAATAACCCGAGAGGGATCTCTTGAGCGGGTTGTAATCAATGGACCTTTACTGTAGAGTAACACACTTTTTCCACGGACTTCCACTTTTTTTCTTACCAAAATGTGTCACCACACGTCACACGACGCCTTGGAGTCTCACAAAAGCCTTCCCATACCCACCACAAAACAATGCATTCCCATTTATTAGCAATTGCATTTCAATAATTTGCATCCTCGTTCCGGATTGACTTACACGAACTTACACGCCTCTAAGCCCAGAAACCCGCAAACGAATCGCATCCACCGCCAATTCAGTGACCAATGCTTAGTCACATGCTAGCATGCAAGGTTTCAATTTTTAAAAAACCATTATTGGACATGCGAAACATATTTGCAACCACTCCCTTTATGCAGCACTCCTTCTGGATGACTTCGCAAGTGATTGCCTTCATTTTCATAAAATGCTCATGCATTTTGTTGGCCACCAAATGGGGAACAAATATCCAATCAATTACGTGATTATAGTCCTAGCGAAGGATACGCTACGGCTTAATTCTCTCGCTCAGATTGGGTTGGTCTCTAAGGTTATCCCGTTGAGTAATTGGCAAACAGCCCACAGATTGTGTACTTATTAAAAGCAGCCGTGTACATTTCGCGTAAGGAGCAGCGATGACGACAACGACTAGCGGGGTAACTTCCTTTGCTTCAGCCGTTCCCACTTGGTTGACTCTTAATAACGTTTTATGGCACGTTTCCTCTCGATTGTAATTTATTGCGATGGCATTGTTTGTTTTGTGAGCTTGTAATGGTGCTCACTCGCGCCGTTGTGGGTGATTTAAATTAGCCAGCGCCCCCACCCACCCGACTGAGAGGACCTTCAAAACCATCGCCAAAACGCGAAGGCGAGGACGACGACAACGACGAAGCTCACGAGATTCGAAATGAGAAGCATTTTTGGAATTTCCCACTCGTTCGACTGTGGCCCAGTGGCCCGTGGGTGTGTGCGTAGAATGGATGGTGCGCGCTTATGAATCCTTGACCTCGTTTCGAGGATCCTTATCGTCGGTAATTATATGCGTGGGCCGCTGTGTATTCGACTTTCACTTGGATGGTCTGAAGAAGGGGTGTTTCTTGACATTTTTTCTCTGCGGTCATTAATGAGGCCATACAACTTGAGGCAGTAGGTCAACAGCTACGAGAAGGTGAAGTGATTTAGGTTTCATTTAGTTGGTTTTGTATTTTTAGCTTTTTTTTTGTTTGCTAGGTCGAGACGAATTGCACTTCAAATTGGGAATTTCTTGGAAGGCCACTAATGAGAGAGTGGTCAGCGATTGATTCTGGGTAGCTGTTGGTAGAGAGAGATGTAAGCAGAACGTGGAGTTAATATGTTCTTTGAAACTTCCACCACGACCTATACATCTAGTGTGCCCCCGTTTTGATATCTTTGCTCTCCTTCGAGTTCCCCTCCCATACAGTTCTTTACAGAGTTGGATTGTGGACTCCTGGTGCGCAAAGGTGGAGGAGATTTATTCTACAGTAGTCTCTCCAAGCCAGTTTCAATTAGGAATCGGAAAAGAGAGACTTCATTACTTCCTCTTTCTAGCCTTGTATACTTGTAAGTGCTTGCCCAGACATCGTTTACTTTTGTGGGCTAGTGCCTCCCAGGACGTGTTCTGGAATTTCATTAGATTCTCCACAGAATCTGCAGAGACCTTCTTCTAATAGCCCTAGTTTGTGTAGGTGCTCCCTGAGTCTGCAGTGACCTGTTACGACGCCTGTTAGGATACGGAGTTTGTTCTTGCTCATTTTGATACATGCCTCAAACCCCAACTTGCCCTGCTTCATGCCTTGAGCTTTATTCGAGGTTTCTGTTATTTGCCTTCTTTCTAGTTCGCTGAATTCTTCTCTGAGGACATGCTCTCCTACAACCTGGGCTTGTGAATGGTTGCGATGCTCCTTACCTAGCCAGAGAGTCGGCCATTTAGACTCCCTGGCTAGGGAAGGAGCATCGGAACCATTCACAAGCCCATTCCCATTGCCATCTATCACCGTGTGGCCAGTTATCCAGCTGAGTTTTACTTTGCTGCTCCTACTATCGCTGCTCTGGTAGAAGCCATGCAGCTCGTTGTTAGATGTCGTTGGGATGCACTGCTCGCTTAGTTTAGGAGATTCCCTTGTTTTGCCTTGTTAGGATGATAGCTGATGGCTAGAAGCTGCTTTCTGAACAGTGTCACCATGCACTGATGGAAGGGAGTGATGCGTGCTTCTGTTGCTGCGATGCTTTCGACGGTCCCTCTCGAAGGTGAGACCGGTGCATATTCGCAGTATTTTCATTAGTCTTAGTGCCATATTGGCAAGCCGTAGGTTAAGGCCGCATTAACTGCTTGTAGAGCAGTCCTCTGGCTTAATTCATTTTTGCCCACGCATCAAAGGATAGGTCTGATGAAGGCCTAGGCTGGCCTTCTTAAGGTTGCAGTTTCAAGTGGCTGTTGAACATCAACATTTTCGTGAAGTCAACGCCTAGATTCGAACAGTCGTTTGTGTGCAATGACTGCATAATCTGCTCCCCCACCGGCTAAGCGCTCCATTTTCTGTGCAGTGACATTATTTAATACAAATGAGTGGCGCTGCAGCCAGTAAAGGGCCAGGGCTCAGTTTCTTAGCAACCCCTCTTGTATTGTGCGTCTTATAGCTCTCTCGCGGGTAGAAGGGACCTAAAGTTGCATGCCGACTCCGAATCGAACCTAGACAACACAGGTTCAAGTGTGTATTAGTCGACGCACAGGCCCATAACGTCACGCCTCCCCCATACGATCTACTTGCACATTTTCAAACCTGAGTCTGATGTACACAAGTGCCTCTAAATGAACGACATGAAGTGGACATAAAATTGTACAGAAATGGAGCTATTTTTTCTGACATAGACCTCAAATATTGGATTGGACAAAGTTGCAGACAATCTCCAATGAACTACATCAAAAAATGCGTATCTGACAGACCTATCGTGCACACTCCTACCTGACCATTACTCCCTCGCCAACTCCATGCAATTAGGCTTCGCTGATTTAGTACCCCCAACACAGAAGTTATTCCAACCCCCCTTCATTGCCATCGGCACACACATCGGGCGTCTCGCCAGCGAAGCAAGGAAAAAACCTCGTGCAAAAATGCAAACAAAATGTAAATCTTAACTATTTCATTAGTCGCAGCAATCGCAGCCCATTCCTGAGCAGATAAGTTCTCTATTTGAATATGTACTCAAATGGTCACCTCCAATCGAATGGACTACGGCTGGTCCCCAAAACCCGAGGGAAACTCGAACCACGCGATCCTTCGCCGGGCAGCAACAGCCACGACGACGGACATTCCGATTATTGCTGTACACATAAGAATACTCGTATTTTTTCCCCTTTTTTTGTTCTTCTTTCTGGTCATATCCACCTGACCAGGCTGTGGCCGTATTGGATTTTCCCGTGTATCCCTGGCTTTTCCTCGAAGTGGGTAAGACTTCGGTCAGTAAACCTACTTCCGGTTGACATAAATTCGCCTTGGACATGAAAAGTGTTTTCTTTTTCGCGTACACTCGTACTTATGTACGAGTATATAGTTGCACCGAAAAGCGGAGTTTTTTCCTGGCGACTATCCTGCTTCGCTGCGGCAGGACTTTTCGGGTTAGCGCATAACCTGGACTGGCTAGCCGGCTCTGGGTGTGATTGAGGGAAGGGAAATTAATAAAATTGCATTTTTGAATAATGAAAAGGATTACAAATCTCCGCTTCTTCGGACACACATCCACACTCCGAACTGAATGTGCTCGTGAGGGATGTGTGTGACGTCGGGGGGAAGGAGAGGTTTGAAGCTGGCTATTGGCACCACGATGTGTGTGGCAATTTATGAATGTTACTTGGAATTAATTACGAAAAAATGTTGTGTTGTGCCAGCTTTTTTCTTTCTTTCGAGAGATGGATACGCCAATTACATGCGAGTATGGATGGTGAAGGGTGGAGGCCGGTTTTTCCGACGAAATAAGGGCAATGAGCCTACACAGGTTGCCAAGTGTACTTCAAGGTTGAAAATCATAATTAATTCTTGGTAATGGCAACAATCGTTCCTTTTTCTTCTGATTAATAGCAACGATTGTATCTCTTTTGTCCTTTGAACTCTGTTCAATGGAACTAGAGGACGTTGTCGAAGAGTCTTAACGACTTTCGCTTCCAAAATTGTCACCCAAGTGGGGGCTGGATCAAATTAGAAGCATATTGCCTGTCCTGCCTGCTATTCTCTTGTAATCTAGGCTAATTGCCATTCCTGTTCATTATTCTCTTGTGATCCATACTCCAGTGCAGTCTAAGATGTTGGGGGAGTACCTGAAACCTTAAAGGGACTCGTGGTATACACTCAGAAGTTCAGACAGTTCAGCATGAATGCAATAAACTCCATCATAAATATGGACTTCCATTTCCTGTCGATCTGCAGACATCCTTGCAGCAATTTGTCGACTCCTAAGCAACGTAGCAAAAAACTGACCCGTCTCACTGTCGACCGTAGGCATTCCACAAACTTGCGTTTCCTCTCTTCAAAATATTTGCAAAAACCTCTTCCACGAGAGTATTGCTTTCGCTCTCTCTCTCTCTCGAGTCCACCATCGAAATCAGGCACAACCACAGTCAAAGTTTCTTCCACTGGTCAGCGTGTCGTCTTACAAGACGAAGACCCCCCCCCCCCAACAACCTGCACACATACACACTGGCGGTCCTTTACCCCTGCCCACATAGAAGTTCTGCCGGCAAAAGTCGCACAATCACAACACCTTCACCGCGACACATTCGGCGGCTGCCGCCATCGACATTCGACACCACCACCACCATTGTTCGCGTCGTCATCGTTAGCCACACAAGGAGAAATTCACTTAAGGATCAAGTGTAAGGATTTCTGTAACACATGCCCACCCCCAAACGATTTGCGGAACAGCACAGCTGCTTTGCATAACACCTTTGTAGTAGTTTTGCGTGCCGAGAGCGAATGGCGCTGGAATAATATCCGCTTTTGATGAGAGACAACCCATTCTGCGGCGCCCCCCCCCCCCCCCCCCCCCCCCTCCCCAGAAGCCCTATCATACAACAGGTATTTTCAGTTCGCCGTCACTTCGAGGTCCGTCGCTTGCTTAACCCAGTTAGAAAAAAGAACAGTGATTTGGCGAATAATTCGAATCGCACGGCAGGCTGAGGTCTGGCCTGGAAAGGGGGTCTGGTCTTAGACGGGCTCATTTCAGAAGTGTGTAAAGGAGTCGCACAGTTGCATTAGCGAAGAGCGAGAGAGCGTTGGGGCACCTCTCAGTTGTGTGTTGGGGACTCGAAATTCGAGTTGGCTTCTTTGGGGTGCTCCTCAGTTTGAAGCGTTACGTTGGCGGGGCTGCATAAAAAACCAGATTGGTTCTCAAAATAAAAAATTAACGATTTCCCTGTGTGATGAACTGTGCCGTTTTGGAGTTGTGCTAGTGAAGTGAATTGTGCCGTGATTTGTTGGAAAATAAATAAAAAAAAAAGAAATAATTAATTTTTTTTAAAGAAGGAATTAAATATAATTTAAAATTTAGTGAAATTGAGAAGTGTGTGCTAAAAGTGCAATGGAAGGTGAATGTGTGCGCGTGTGGGTCTGTGTGAGAACATGAGCAGCACACAATGCTAGGGATATTCCGCTGGCGACACTGAGAATGCACTATTCGAGGGATTAGCGAATGCAAGTGGATTATCGAGAAGGATTTGCGGAAAATATTTAAGTATCTATTATTTGCTTGAATTTGATATATTCGTTTCGAATACATGCGATATTTTTGTTTACAAAGAGTGTTCACTCATCTGTGCTGATTGTTACGTGGGGGAGTGCAGCAAGTCTTCATCCTCTTGGCACCTTGTTGAATTTCAGACCGTACCACCGACTTGGCTTCATCGACTACAAGTTTGAACGGTCTGGCCACTCCGTGAAGAATTCATAGAAATACAGTGTTTGCTGAGTGGGTCTTCTGTCAGTTTAATGTTCACCTTTCGGCCAAAAAACTAGAGAGTGTCCTTCACGCTTTTCTTTCTGCCTCGAAGTTGATTCACAATTGCCCCTAAAGCCTCGGAGTGGAAGTGATGATCAACCATCAGATTCCCCTTCCTAAACCTAACCTTCTGCCTCGAAATTGAAGGCGTTAACTTGAGCTGATCTGTTTAAACTCGTTGTTATCCTGTGTGCCCGATACACTCCTCTGTGCGAGTCCTTTTCCAATGATTTCTAAACTTCCTTGAAAATAGTGCCGATTGTCATTAGAACAGTCGGCAAGGCATCGCATATTCGGTTGTCCGAAATCCTTGATGTCCCCCCGTTTCCTTATAGTTTACTTAATCCAACCCACACCACCTTCACCAACTGCCATCAACACTTTTCGTCCTTTTCAAACAACAATCACAGAACGCTTCACCATAACAAAAGTCACATGCGATTCGTAACTATTTACGTGCATTCCTCCGTGACGTTTCATTTTATTTATTACTCCTGGGTATCGTTGTTGCAACAAACATTTGATTACACGCCTCCTTCACACGTCACCTACCGTAAACACGACACTCCTGCAACAGCTCTACACACAATCAGTGTCCCATCCACCAGCAGCTAGTCAAAAAATGTAGAATCCTTAGGTGACAAAGCCTGAGAAGAAGAAAAAAACGAACATAATTGAGTAATTCTCTCACAACGGTTGCACTCAAGAACTGAATTACAGCTGCACGTGATTCCCATTTCAACCTAACCTGCAACACAGAACAAAAAAAAATCAATACAAAGCACGTAATTCTTTTGTAAGTCGCTTTTGGCGTATTTATTTCGCACGGCGTCTCATAAATTACTGAAGACAATATTTTTGCCATTCTCACTCAAAAATTGTCAGCAGTATGGTGGAGCTAATGTCCCGAAAACGCTGGTGTCGTCCTCGTGTAGTGTCAGTGTGTCGTGGTTCGGTGACACACGACGCGGCGGAGGCGGCAGGAGACTTGCACAAGTTATTCCGTGTGCATTTGAGGGTTTTTCATGTTTCCTTTTGAGTCATTTCTTTTAGGGTTTTGTTTTTTGCACTTTTTTTTTTGTTTTTGCCTCGTAACCGGAAGTAGGCAAATAGTGGAGAGTTTGAGTTTTTGTTTTCGAATTAAGTGAAACTTTTTGAAACACGCTCTATACAGGAGGTGGTGGTGCGGGCGGTTTGGAATTCAATTGTATGCAGTGTCAACAGGAGTCTGGCGGGTGTGAGGGAAACAATTACGAATCATAATTCAATTGAAGAGAGTTTTTTCTTGATGTTGAGACGGGGATGGGGGGAGTGATTTGGAAGAGTGACTTGAAGGTTGTTGCATTTGGTTTAATTCAAATTGAATTCATAACAGATTTTTGTTGTTAGGCTTTTGGACCTTACTTTACTGAAGAACTTATGACTTTGTGAACATAGCCAGTGACAAAGAGGAGATTATGTCGCAAAAGAAAAAACCATGGTTTCTTAGACTTTCCCTCAAGGCTGTTGGAATTTAAACCCGATAGCCACCTCTGATCATTTAACAAAGTACCGCAGTGTTCGCCTGTGGCCAGCGTTTGTCCTTCCTTCGTCGAATCTTAGGCTTGCTACTTAAAAATGTGTTCCCTATAAACCAGAAATCACCTACAACGAGATGTCCAACTCGGTTTGTGTCTTTATTAAAAAGTCCCCTTGCCCATCTCAGATTTGCTTTAAAGCAGGCTACTTTATTTTCGAGGACACTTCTTAAGGCTTTAGAGCAGCTCCAGGATGCTCTATCTGTGAACCTTTTTGTAAAAAAACGCTGTCAGATGAACTCAAGGGGCACGAGAGGTAGAAGATCTCTTTACTACATTATTTCCGCTATAAACTCAAAGATTCAGGACCCAGTAGCATACACTTCATCTTTGACATGACGCATTTGACGTTTACTCCAGTTACCCGTTCTTCTTGTCTTGACACATGAGAAGATCCTATGATAGGCGCTTTTCTCCAATTTGACACTCATGGAGCTGCGTTCACAATCAACGATTTGCTTGCCGAAAAGTTGTAAAAAAGTCTTTGTCTACCGCTCTACAAATCTGGCAACTTGAGCGTTCACTTTGACGAGCAAATCGACTAGAGCACAGACGAGAGCTCACGGTTAAATTGTTAAGATTTGATTAAAACATCTAAATTTTGAACACTTTTCCTCTTTGGGCCGCTCCCGAACTGAACTCTTCTGAAATTCCTTGATTTCCTCGCAGTACACCGGATGCGCACTGCCTACGCTTCGATGCCACTACTAACCTTTCCCAAACGACAAGCACATGTCGCCTCCACACACACACACCCATCAAAACTCACCCAAAAATAAGCAAAGCATCCAAATTAGACACAGTCTCAACATATTTACGGTAAACACTCGCTTGCAAGTGCATTCAACCTACCCACCGGCGATACCGTTCAATGGTTCTTCTTTTTCTTCTTTTTTTCTTTATCTTGATTGTATCTTTCACACATGGATTGCGACGCGAAGATGAATAGAAATAGATTTTATCGAAGAAAGTAAATGGCATTGTCGAGGTGAAGCGCAGATGCTTTCCTCGGTTTTTAGCATCTCTTATTGGCGTTAATTGCCAGCGATTCAGTATGGCATCGTTAATTTAATTTGAAAGTAATGTACTCGCAATAATGCCGAGGCGAACACCAAGACAATATAAATGATGAAATTTACAATCACGCAGTGGCAGGTGATAGCTTGCGGTACACATGCGCAAAGATACAATTGAATTGGTATCGAAACCGTGACCATAACACTGGAGTGTTTTGCAAATGAAAGAAAAATAAAAATGTGCCATTAAATGTGCTTCGAAGAGCATCGTTTATGAGCGGTTTCGATAACCTTAACATGGTTAGGTACATGGTTTATTTGCAAACGTCTTGAGGGTCATGGAAGAGGAAGTAATATAGCCTTCTTTCTAAACAAAGGCTGTGCCAAAAGGCAAATACTTACTCCTTTTTCATCGCGATGACCTCTAAATGTGTAGTCCCACTTTCATAGGCGACTGTGACCTGCCCAATGAACACTCCAACTATCATTGAAAGCCATGTACCAGCAAACAATGTTCCAGTGAGACGTTTAAAATACCAAATCCGACTTCTTTTTGCGTGGCGACACAGTCCGAAGTTGAGTCTATCATCTACAGTGACCATACGCGTTGCTCGTTACCCTACTAAGCCACTTCTTTTGTGGTTCCAGTTCGATTTCCTTTGTGGTTCCAGTTCGAGACGTTTATTATGTAAGGTGAGTGTTTACTTCTTACATGTATAATCGCACCTCCACTTAGGCCATATGTGGTCCATTGTGGTGTCACTATTCGGCTTTGCAAACCTGACTCACCCGTTGACCGTATTGCGTTTCCTGGTCTGGACCGATTGGTCATTATAAAGGCTGTTTTTTTATTTATTATCTTTTTGACAACACTGGTTTCGTGCTTTGTTTCACTGTCAAACATCTTCAGTTTGGTTTATAATTTAACCATGAATCGTCTTACAAACGAACAACGCTTGCGAATTATTGAATTTTTTTCTTGGAAAGTTGACCGAAGATCAACTTTTTTACCGAAAAATTGTGTTCAGCGACGAAGCTCATTTTTGGCTCAATGGGTACGTAAATGAGCAGAATTGTCGATTTTGGAGTGAATATCAGCCAGAAGCATTGTAAGAGCTACCAATGCATCCAGAAAAAGTCACAGTTTGGTGCGGTTTGTGGGCTAGTGGCATCATTGGACCGTACTTCTTCAAAGATGATGCGAATCGTAACGTAACTGTGAATGGTGAGCGCTACAGTGAGATGATATCCAACTTTTTTTTGCCCAAAATGCAAGACCTTGACTTGCATGATATGTGGTTTCAACAAGACGGTGCCACATGCCACACAGCACGCGCAACAATGGACTTATTGAGGGGCGAGTTCGGTGAACATTTTATTTCACGTTCAGGACCGGTCAATTGGCCGCCTAGATCGTGCGATTTAACGCCTTTAGACTATTTTTTGTGGGGCTATGTTAAAGCTCATGTCTATACAGACAAGCCTGCTTCAATTGACGCATTGGGAGATAACATTGAAGCATTTATTCGTGAGATACCGGCCGAAATGTTGGAAAGAGTATGCCAAAATTGGACTAAGCGGATGGACCATTTGAGGCGCAGTCAAGGTCAACATTTGCATGAAATAATCTTCAAACATTAATTTATATGGACCGTACTATCGATTCAAATAAAGATTCCATGCATTTTTCTGAATCTTATGTGTTTCTTTTTGAAAAACCTTCCTATAGCTTTTAAAAAATCACCCTTTAGATGTCTATTCCGACCGCCAGTGGCTTTTATCATTAGTGGATATACCTTATACTTGTATTGGACAAAACTTTCGTGGCAAACCCAGCAATCTTCTTCTTTCTGCAAGGGCAGGTCATATACCGAGGTAATGCAGTATTGTTGCCCCTTTTCTTGTATTAATTTTTGTTCTATTTTATAATTAATTTTTTTCGTTTTGTACTTCTTTTTTTTCCTTAATAACTACCCTAGAACCTTTGTAAGTTGTCATTTTGAAAAGCCAGCGGCGACGGGGACTGGTTTTGGTGTAACCACCAGTAAAATTGCCGTTCTTTGGCAGATTCTCTCCTGTCTCGAGCAGAGATCGCTCGACTGAACCGGAGGAGATCCTCGTGACTGCGAGCGACATCGCGTTCGAATTGGAGTAGCTTGTCCCCTGTTCGGCATACGACGTGGAAGATGACAGGACATCCTTGTGGATCCTATATTAGGCCATTTGTATCATGATATATGATCGCTTCAGGAGGAATAAAGCCGGTGAGGAGCACTCTCTCATGGTACATAACCTTGGGGTAGTAAGCCCCGAAGATCACACTGTTGGAAGAAGTCATAGCTCGTGCAATATGCCTTCTGATCAGCTTTATAATAAAATTATCCAACCTGTTCACGTTTGCCTCGTTGTACAGGACCTCGTTGGGATAGAACTTCTTGTACTCAGACTCTGGTGTACGATACACTCAAACAACCTCATATTTTCCATCTGGGAAGGACTCACATTGAACCACAGTGGACAACCGCAGGCCATAACTGGCCGGATTAGAGCCATGTAGCAGATTACCGTCACTCTGGTGTCAAGGTGGCTGCTGTAAAGCAACCCCCTTGCCACAACAAATGCCCTATTAGCTTCGTCAGAGCAATATTTTTTCATATATCTATTAAAGCCTCTTCCTCTCCATCGATGCAGCTTTTGCAGAAGCGCTCCAAATCTTCTGGCTTCGTTGCCTATGAGGCTGGTTGGTTGGTTTAAGTGGCTATCCGATTTGTCTCAAAGTAGCGCAGTTACCTATGAGGCAGTGTCTATTTATTGCGTCTAAGAGCTTACTACTGTGTTTCCTGTTTAATTCCACGAAAACATCAGTCCTCTGTTGACTTTTGATAAAGCTTCCATTTGTCTCCACTGACATTCTTCATTCAACAACAAATACTGTCACTTATGCAATTCAAACCCCCACAATGGACCTACATTAACCCAGCATTTTTGGTTATGCGCTTCTTCCACAATTTCGTTACCCAACCAGCGTTCATATGTAACATATCTCAGCGCTACAAGGCCATTGTCTGAACAAAGTTCAAACTGACGCATTCACATCTAACCTCGCACTTATGTACATCTATCTTCAAAGAGACTCCGTCTGAACCCCTAACTCTGTTGCTCGTTTGCAATATTTTTTTACGTTAGAAATCCATAGCATAATCCATAGCAAAAGTTCGAGAGATGCATGCCCCACTGCGCCTATGAAATTGTTTTCTTCTTCTTCTTCTTCTTCTTCCTCTACTTCTTTCCCATGATGCCATCGGAACATCGCCAGATACCGCAGCCAGACGGTAGGTAGAACACAGACGAAAAAAAAGGCCTTAACGCCAAATTGGATGATTTTAGTGAATGAAGTGCCGAAGTGGTAACGTGTCGACGGTATCGGCTGCGCGAGTTTTCGTTGGAAAAGTTTTCTTCTGAAACCTCTGACAGGTGGTTTTGAAAATTGTACCTTGTTATCGATTGAATTGACTAATTTACAGTTTTCCCCTTTGACGGCACTTTTACTTCACGAGGACTTGTTGGGGCGCAGTGAAGTCGTGACGGACTGTGAAGTGGTTAATTGGAGGTGATTGGGATTTGTGTGGGCTTGGGCTTTTTTGAGGCAATTGTGATGTAATGCAGTGCTGTGATTTATTCTGAAGGATATAGCGGTGAAGGAGGATATTGAGGTAAGGCATGGGCATACTGTAAAATGTTGTGACTCATGTCATCGAACTTGGTGAGGTTTTGGCTGTTTCATCTGCGGAATGGGTGTTCTTTGAATAATTCTTGTTGATCTGAAACATAATTCGTTGGCGGCTGTAATGGAGTAGCAAGAATTGACTAGAATCTTAGTAGTCTGTTGATTCTCACAGCATTAGAGGCCACGAGTTCACATGAACTCACGTTAGTACGTAAAATCAGAGTCAGTTGCAAGGATGTACGAAAGCTAATAAGAGTCCTTACCGGGCACTGTGCCAGAGGCACACAAGCAATGCGACTGAACGACTTTTGCAGAAGCTGATGAAGAGATGAGGAAGAAACAGCATCAAATCGACGTGAAAGGCGGCAGTTTTTATGCAATTTTTAGCCTTTTCCTAGTTCATCTTCCAACTGGCACAGCGGCCCAACTAGGCGTACCTACGACCTGTGCACACCTGTGGTTATGTGTTTAGATGTGTATTATCGAAATCCAAAGACTGGAGTGGATCCGACGACATCGAATTTTTCACATAAAAAAATGTAGTGTATAGTAAGGATTTTGGAGCCTTTTCATGGCCCATCTTCCAACTGCCACAGCGGCCCAACTAGGCGTACCAACGACCTGTGTACACCTGTGGTTATGTGTTTAGATGTGTATTATTGAAATCCAAAGACTGGAGTGGATCCGACGACATCGATTTTTTCACCTAAAAAAATGTACAGTGTATAGTAAGGATTTTTGAGCCTTTTCATGGCCCATCTTCCAACTGCCACAGCGGCCCAACTAGGCGTACCAACGACCTGTGTACACCTGTGGTTATGTGTTTAGATGTGTATTATCGAAATCCAAAGACTGGAGTGGATCCGACGACATCGATTTTTTCACCTAAAAAAATGTACAGTGTATAGTAAGGATTTTGGAGCCTTTTCATGGCCCATCTTCCAACTGCCACAGCGGCCCAACTAGGCGTACCTACGACCTGTGCGCACCTGTGGTTATGTGTTTAGATGTGTATTATCAAAATCCAAAGACTGGAGCGGATCCGACGACATCGAATTTTTCACCTAAAAAAATGTACAGTGTATAGTAAGGATTTTGGAGCCTTTTCATGGCCCATCTTCCAACTGCCACAGCGGCCCAACTAGGCGTACCTACGACCTGTGTACACCTGTGGTTATGTGTTTAGATGTGTATTATCAAAATCCAAAGACTGGAGTGGATCCGACGACATCGAATTTTTCACCTAAAAAAATGTACAGTGTATAGTAAGGATTTTGGAGCCTTTTCATGGCCCATCTGCCAACTGCCACAGCGGCCCAACTAGGCGTACCAACGACCTGTGTACACCTGTGGTTATGTGTTTAGATGTGTATTATCGAAATCCAAAGACTGGAGTGGATCCGACGACATCGATTTTTTCACCTAAAAAAATGTACAGTGTATAGTAAGGATTTTGGAGCCTTTTCATGGCCCATCTTCCAACTGCCACAGCGGCCCAACTAGGCGTACCTACGACCTGTGCACACCTGTGGTTATGTGTTTAGATGTGTATTATCGAAATCCAAAGACTGGAGTGGATCCGACGCCATCGAATTTTTCACCTAAAAAAATGTACAGTGTATAGTAAGGATTTTGGAGCCTTTTCATGGCCCATCTTCCAACTGCCACAGCGGCCCAACTAGGCGTACCTACGACCTGTGCACACCTGTGGTTATGTGTTTAGGTGTGTATTATCGAAATCCAAAGACTGGAGTGGATCCGACGACATCGAATTTTTCACCTAAAAAAATGTACAGTGTATAGTAAGGATTTTGGAGCCTTTTCATGGCCCATCTTCCAACTGCCACAGCGGCCCAACTAGGCGTACCTACAACCTGTGCACACCTGTGGTTATGTGTTTAGGTGTGTATTATCGAAATCCAAAGACTGGAGTGGATCCGATGACATCGAATTTTTCACCTAAAAAAATGTACAGTGTATAGTAAGGATTTTGGAGCCTTTTCATGGCCCATCTTCCAACTGCCACAGCGGCCCAACTAGGCGTACCTACGACCTGTGCACACCTGTGGTTATGTGTTTAGGTGTGTATTATCGAAATCCAAAGACTGGAGTGGATCCGACGACATCGAATTTTTCACCTAAAAAAATGTACAGTGTATAGTAAGGATTTTGGAGCCTTTTCATGGCCCATCTTCCAACTGCCACAGCGGCCCAACTAGGCGTACCTACGACCTGTGTACACCTGTGGTTATGTGTTTAGATGTGTATTATCGAAATCCAAAGACTGGAGTGGATCCGACGACATCGATTTTTTCACCTAAAAAAATGTACAGTGTATAGTAAGGATTTTGGAGCCTTTTCATGGCCCATCTTCCAACTGCCACAGCGGCCCAACTAGGCGTACCTACGACCTGTGTACACCTGTGGTTATGTGTTTAGATGTGTATTATCGAAATCCAAAGACTGGAGTGGATCCGACGACATCGAATTTTTCACCTAAAAAAATGTACAGTGTATAGTAAGGATTTTGGAGCCTTTTCATGGCCCATCTTCCAACTGCCACAGCGGCCCAACTAGGCGTACCTACGACTTCTGTTCACCCTTGGGTATGTTCTCATGCGTCTATTAATCGATTCAGATAAATTGGAAAGCGTCTAAAAAAATTTCAAATCTCATCAGTGTGCCACAACAAATTGCCTATGCCATCCCTCTTAAGCCCCACCCCCCCCATTTAATCTCCGACAACAGCTCAACCACTTTCACCCCAATTAATCGTCTTCAACTTTAAACAAAACTTTAAAGAGAACCTTGTGTAAATTCGAAATTTATTGATCCTTGCAGGCTACTTATTATGCATACACTTATCCGCACGTCCATGACGAAGCCAACGACCAACACAAGGAAACCGAACCAAGTATCCTCGAACTAGAAGACGACGATACAGAGTGCAAAGTGTGGGAAAAAAGGCCTCCGAACTGAAGGATATTTAAATTAAATGGAAAAGCCGTTGAACCGGCTGCTGATGTTGCAACTACTACTTCGTCTTCCGTCCAGACATCGAATTTTGCATGGAAAGCCAGTAAGGAGACACATAAAATGCCAACAGGCATAACAACAACAACAATACGTCGAACAACAAAAACAAAAACGAGTGCTTTCCATTTTATTTTCTCTGCGGTTTTAATTGTACCGTGGTAGTGGATGGCTCTGGTTGTGTAGCTAGCTGACCAGTGAAGTCTCTCTCTTTGCCTAGCAGAAGTCATCCTCATCCTCATCCTCCTTCGCCTGCACACTCACACAGAGGAGGAGGTTTTCTTATTCGCTTGCCAGCCGGAGGGGTGGGAAAGAAGGAGAACGAAGAAACCCGGTCATAACATAAAGTTTCACCGATGGTCGGCTTGTGCTTGTACGTATGGAAGTTTCTGCACATGGCGAGCCGCTCCAGATCGATAAGTCGATGTGTACAACAGTTGTGGCTCGATGTAGCCGGTTAACATAAACAAAGTAGAACCCAGTAAAGCCGCAAGAAGAACAAAAAGAACAACAACCGAGAAGGAAGCTGATATAGACTAGCAGGTAAGCAGGTGCTGCCGGGGGGGACTGTAGACTGTAATCTCGACTGACAAAATTCTCATTTCAGAGGTAGCGGGCAATCATCCATCACATCATGAAAAAGTCACCTCCATCTGTCATCCCGTTGAGCTACGACTACCAGAAGATGTCGCCGTCGTCTGCAACGCAGCCACCAACAACTGCTCGCAGTGACGTTGCCAGCTCGTTCTTAGACAATCAGTATCAGAGTCTCTTCGGGGATCCAGTGCCGCCCAGTCCGTCGGAGGACTATCTGGGTCACTTGGATGGCAGCTTCTACGGAAGCTTTCGACGAGACTCGTTCGCGTCTGCAATCGCAGATGACTTCAACCGAACGATCACTCTGGCGACGGACGGCGGTAGGAGAACGTCACGACTGTTCTCGGAAACACCAATAACCAGCACGAGCATGGGTCTGAGTCCAAGGATGGGCCCGGATATACAGATTTTGCCAGACAGTGGGAGCGCTCACTCGAGTTCCGATGCCGGGGCATCCACGAACTATGGCCTGCTGAGACCCAGCGTAGTCAGCCGACAAACGAACGATGAAACGTATGACGATGGGGCGGAGGGAGTGCATAGTGAATTGCAGGACTTTGTGGAGCACGATCGGGCGGCGAAGGAGGTTTCACGGAGAATCTCCGACTTCTCGGAGGACTTTAAATCGAATGTGGGTTCGCTGAGGTATGTTTGCCCAAGCAACAGACGAGAGTCAGGCTTTAATTGTGTGTCCTTTTTCTTTCAGGCAATCTCCACCAGAGATCCCGGAACCACCATCCCGATACAGGCGCCAAATCTCAAACGATTCCTATTCCAGCAACGAGTGGTTCAAGCCGATGAGCAGCTATCCCGAATTCACGAAAATGCCAAAGCTCCGACCAAGCTCCAAGAACGTCCTCTCAATCAAGCAATTCGAGATGCCGCCTCCCGAGGGATCGCCAGTGGCGGCAATGATAAACGATTCGAACGGTTCCAGTAGTGGTGAGGATCAAAGACAGCAGGAGCACGTGCCGGCAAGACCACCAGACCCGCCACCATCTCGCCTGCGGTCGCTGCAACGTCAATCCAGTTCAAGCGACGTTGTGCTTCCGAGTCTTTTGCCCTCACCACCACCGCCACCGCCACCTCCGCCGCCAGCTCCATTAACGCTGCCACCACCAGAACCAGCGCCACCTCCACCACCACCACCACCACCACCAATCGTGCGACAAATGTCTCCAATCATCATGACCGATTCCATCACAACAGGAGCCGATCACAGGTGAGTCCCTCAAGCTCACATATGAACCCTTCAGCTAACCGGAACTCAAATCTCTCTTTCAGGGTGACAGTCCCCAGGACGCACAAGAAGTCTTCGTTCACCATTATCGCTGAGAAATCACCACAGTCTTCCCGGTCTTCGAGTCCCCAAAAACTGGCGTCCGCCGGACGGGTATCGCCCTTCCTCGGGCACGGTTTTAGGGAACCGGAAAAACCGCCGCCCAAACTGGAAACGTCCGAAAGCTCTCAGAAACCCGTCGCTAAGCCGAGAATGCTGCACCAGAAGTCACTTTCCACCACTCACTTGAAGCTGCCAAGCATAGCCGGACCCACTATGACCATGGACGACTCCCCACGGCCGTCGGTGCAGTTCAACATGAGCGGGAAGCAGGCTCCGCTAAATATGCAAATGACCCATCAGAAGGGCATCCTGCAGATGGGCAAGGAGCAATCCTCCTCGTCTCAAGAGACACCCCGCCAGCCAGATGCGCTTGCAAGAGATATCAAGACGAAAAGCTGCGAGGCACTGCCACTCATAACGGACCCGTACAGGACAGCGATTCCCCGACTAAGCGCACCGACGCGACCCATCATCCCGGCCAAGAACCCTACAAGAGCCCAACGCGGCCTGTTGCGTGTGATCAATAGCGCGGACTCAACGTCGCGCATCCCAGTGCGATCGAACTGGGCCAGCATGGACGATCTGTCGCTGCAACGGAGACCGCCTCTTCTGTCACCGCTTCGCATCAAAGCCCGCCGGCGATCAAGTTCGACATCTCCGGAGCGAAGGAGCTCCACGCAGACGGAGCCTTCCGATCGTCGGAGCTCGAATCTCAGTTCAATCACAACTTCGGACTTCAGTTTTCGACGCAACTCAGTGTCGCCGCTGAAAACCCCGCTCACAGTGCGCCGGAAATCAACCATCCAAGCGGCTAAGACTTCACGGTCGACGCCCTCGTCGCCCTCAAACCGCCTTGGCGTCAACCGAACCACGCGAAAAGTTGTCAAGCCAACCACACTGTCGCCCATCATCGGCACACCGAACAAGGATCTGTCACAAACGTCGACTAGCGACAGCCAACCGATATCGGTGTCGCTATCTCGAAGAGATTCCCAGTCGAGGATACCAATCTTCAGTCCAACTGGTGGTTCCAGATCGAATTCAAGACTCAGCTCACGCGGGAACTCTCGCGTGAGCTCTAGATCCAGCTCGCCACTGAAAGAACACGGAATGAGTCCAAGAATTCCATCCAGCCGGTCTCCATCGCGTCAGACACTAAGAACAGAGTCGAGACTCACGTCGCGAGGCGGATCACGGCCAACTTCACGCGCTGAAATGGCCTCGCGGATTCCCTCCAGTCGATCGCCATCGCGCCAGACCCTCAGACCAGACTCTAGAATCACTAGAATCCCATCAAGAGGTGGATCACGGCCAGCGTCGAGAGCAGAATCAATGAAGGGACCTTCGCGTTCCCCTTCGAGAGCTTCAACACGTCAAGCGTCCAGGGCGACATCGAGAGCTCCCTCACGAGCGACTTCCCGCGCCAGTACTCGTCCCAACTCACGCATGGAACAGGCCAGAGCGATCGCGAATTCTCGTTCAAACTCAAGACTGAGCACACGAAGCGAAAGCCCCATCAAGAGTCGCAAAGTGAGCCCACCATCAAAGACCGCCAGGCGAACCAAGTCATCGTCTCGCAGTCCTGCGGCCAAGAGGGGACGGAGAAAATCGATAAGCCAAGCTCGAACGCCAGTTCTGCAGCGACGCAACTCCAAATCACGCATACCGGCGCGCATTCCCACCTCCAAGTCATCGCCAAAGCCCAGGGTTCCGCCAAAGACCGGAGCGCGGCGGGAGTCTCCGAAGCGGGCCAGCATTCGAAAGCAACCAATAAGTGCCAAAAAACCAGCGACAACGAGTGTCACAAGGAGTACCTCGAACATTGCTCCAAAGAAACCAGCGACCGATGCACGGCGAACTCCGCAGCCAATCAAGAAGTCGACAAAAACCAAGCCGTCCACATCCGGTGCTGCAGCCGCCTCTGCGACCGCCCTGAAAAGCCGGCAGCCCAGCAATCTCCAATCGAGTAATCTCCAGAAGAGTGCAGCCGAGCTCAAGCGAGAATCATCCTCCGTGCGGCAGGCCATCATTGCAGCGGCCAAGCTCAAGAGAGAAGTTTCATCGATGAGCCTCAAAAAGACCGAACCGAAAGATGGACAGCCTTCAACTAGTCCCGGCAAGTTAGAGACCACTGCGGAGAGTCCTGCCCTAGTAGAGGCAGTTGCAGCCTCGAAGAATCTAAAGCGACAACCCTCGACAATGACCCTCCTCTCGATTGGCTCCAAGCTGAGCCTGCTGAGGAAGCGCACCGACAGCAACCTCAGCAAAAAGCTGGACAACATGAAGAAAACCGTCGAAGGCAAAGACGATGCCAAGGCGGCTGGTGAGCCGACCGAATCCGGTGACGGCTCCTCGAATGGTAAGCTAGTAGCCTTGACCAAGGCAAATGTAGTATCAATGACAACCGCTGCTATTACAGCTCAGCCAGTGCAAATCAGTACTGTCCTAGCAAACCAATTGCCAAAGGCAAGTAGTTCCGGGCAATTGTTGGTAGGACAAGAAGACATGGCACTGCCGGCGGCCATTCTTGAAAAGTCCCAAAAGACTCTGGAGAACATCCAGAAGACCGTGGCCGAGGCAACCGACGAGATTCAGAAGACGATCAACGAGAACCTCACCGACCTCAAGCACCTGGAGAGCGACATAGAGAAGATGGCTGAAGAACTGACCGGATCCCCGTTGCCGTTCGAGAAATCCGAGAGCATAACGACGATCATTGAGAACCGATCACCGACGAGTGCAGAGAACAAGGCATCAGCCGGCTCTGGAACGGCCGACGATGCCTTCGGCGAGCCCGTTCAGAAATCCGCCAAGTCTTCAACGCATCCAATCGAAGCGAACGTGACTGTCCTAAATGCTAAAGACGGCCACCACACACAACAGAGCTCGAGTGGCACCACTGGAACGGCGGCAACGCACGAAGGTCTAGCTGCCCACGAGGACTCAGCCGAAAGGGTTAGTGAGCGTGCTATATCTGTGTTGGCAGAAGTTGACTGTGAAAGTGCAAATTTGCAGAATAAAGACGCTGCTGTTGTTGAGGAGATGGGTGAAGGAACAGATCCAAAGACTGCGAGCAACGAGTCGAAACCATCTGATGGTGGAGGTGATCAGCATACGGGCGATACGATGGCCGGCATTGAAGATATTTCCAAGTAAGTTTTGTTGAGACTTTTTTGAGTGCTTGGGGGTTAGAAGGATAAGATCATTGTGACGTCCAGATGTATGAAGGATATGATCACTGTTTCCGGTAGGGGCATCCCGATCTGCTCACGTATGTATTAGGCTTGCTCCAAAATGATTATGTCTGCTTGCCTAGCTACTGATTCAACCTTTGCTTTGCACTTAGCTGCTTCAACTAGTCCTTGGGCGTGAGCACTGCCTTTAGAGATGGAAAGTAACAACGAAGCGGACTTCGCAGGGTAGATACCGTCATTCTCGCTTCTGTCGTCAAGCTGAACTCACCAATTTGCTTGAAGAGCTTCCTAACTTGTGTGCTAAATCCGAGAGGCAGGCGTTCTCTGATGATGCATATATCCTACCGTCTTTGAGTCCAAGTACCGAAGAACCGAAGTCCGATGTACCGAAGTCCGAGGTACCGAACTCAAGTTAAGGTCGTCGAAAGTCGCCGGGGTCTACATTATTCGTTGCACTTCAACTGAAAGAAGTACACCTTCCTTAGCTCCTGTCCATCACAAGGTTCGTGATAGGATTGATTGCAAGAACAGCTTCACTTGAAGTTTCATCGCAATTAAGTTGTTCAGTTCGCCATGTCACACACACACTCCTGCCCTCTTAGTCACAGATCATATCGACCCCAGCACGAACGGGTGAGACTCAGCTTTTAAAAATCGCGACACGCGTATGCTAATCTCGCTTTAAAGCCACTCTCAGTCTTGAGCATTTTGAGCATTCTCGCATAAGAAATTTCAGAGCTCACTTGGCGTGTGTGTAGGACATTCGAGGACCTCTCGGTAATTAACCACACATGCCAACAGTTTGGACAGGTGGCTCCTTTCAAGGAACGCTGATTAATTTCATGCGATAATCGAGTTATTTGGAACAAAATAATTCCCCAAACATTTATTATTTTGCATGTGCAGAGTTTATTAAAGCCGTCCCTTCATTCCGCCCCAGCATGAAAGTGTTTTGCTGTCCGCCAGATCGACGGATAAATTCCGTTTAATTAGAGGTCCCAGTCGGGCGCCATCGGTACGCGAAATTTCTCCAATAAGTAAGTGCTCGCATCGCGGGCAAATCTAGAACCCCAGTTAGACCATTGATGGCCCATCCAACTGGGGCAGTGATTCGGTTCAACCCCTTACGTGGGGTTGGCTCCCAAGCACCCCCTCGCGCATCACTGCAAAACGTGCCCACCATCAACGAACACCCATTTCCACGCGCCTTTCCACAGCTATTGTAATTCACCCGCCAAACATCGCCGAGTGGGCCGCCCTACTCCCACCCGAGGAACATGCCAATCGGAGTGGACTCGTGTTTGGCCTACTTCCCTACTCGTGCCCAGTGGGAGTTAAGTCTCTTCATAATGCGTCAGAACCGATGGTCGGCCAACTCGGCAGTGGCCGGCAGCAAGAGGGACCCCAACACATCGTGCCGCGGCCACACTTCAGTCGAGGAGTATCGTGCGCTAAACACGAAATCAGTTTCAGTTGGACAACCGTGGTGAAAGGATTCATGGGAATTTCTACACCGTATCGCTTGTGAGAAAATTCGACCAAAAACAAAAAAAAAAAAAAACGGAGCGGGGGAACATGATTCAAAAGAACGGCAAACGCAAGAATTCGGTCGTGTTCAACATCGATCTGCCCAATGAATTCGGTGACACCGAAAAATATTTCTTTAGGTAAAACCAAAGTGGAACCCATTTTCCTTTGTTATTTTCTTCCCATTCTTGTAGTTTTAATGAGCCTGAGCACGAGGCCAGCGGGGTCAGTTTGCCAATGTTTTTTTTTTCCCCGAAATCGGATGTGAGATGTGGGTTTCGTTCGGGCAAAGTTGTTCCTCTTCGCGCACAAGTCGCGTGTTCATATATTGTTAAGTGTCCTTCGCGGAATGGTACTCGCGTAATCTGACTTCCGGCTGGAAGAGGAGGCCTTTAAAGTTAATTGTGGTTTTTTTTTTTTCTTTTTCTTCTTTCTTGTGTTTTGGTGGGGAAATGTGAAAATTATTGAGCTTTAAAATTATTTTGCTGGCTCCACATGCCGCAGCCGAACCGGTGATGATTTTGTTTATTTGCCTTGAATTAGCTTGGCGCAGTTTAAGTCGAGGCTTCCGTTTGGTTACATGTGACTGTTGTGTGTGCTTGCTTGTTGTTTCTTTTGTGTGTGATTTGCCTTGATTTTGGGACGTGTTCAGAGGGTTTCAAGTTCGTATCCGAGTGAGTTATTAAGCATACAAGTGGGAAAAAAGGAACAATCTGTTTAAGATCTCGTGCGTGAATATTTCCTGCGGGCTAATGTGTCTTTCAGCATTCGTGTCGTAACAGAAATGGACTGAGATTTATAAGTGCGAGTTATTTCTACTCAATCATTTGTAATCCGTTCGAATTTTCCTGGTAATACATTTCAGTGCAAACTTATTATTATTATTATTGTTGAGGGTAAATTCCACCGCGACCTTAAGATCTATTGGCCCCCTATTCATACCTTTTATTTCTTAAGAGCTCCCACCCCATGCAGCTCTTTTCAGAAAACAGAGTCGTATTGAGGGTTATTTGCGTCTATTGCACGAAGGTGGACGAGATTTTTGTCCTAGAGTATTCTCTCTAAGCCAGTTTCCATTAGGAATCTGAGAATGAGAGCTGGTTCTAGTGACAATCAATTTCAATTCTTCCTTTGATATTAGGTGTTTCAGTGGACATTGTTTGTCTCGTCTTTTAAACTTCGAACTTGTAATTTTCCTGAGAGCATGTGTATATTTTGTTAATGTGTCCTTAAATTCAATTGCCATCAGTTAGTTGAAGTTTGAAATTGAACGTCTGTTTGTGTAGTGTGAGCATAAAATAATTCCCCGACTACTTGTGGGAATGTCTAGTTTTGCAGTTCCCACATTGAAATCATTGTTTCACCTGTTCATCCTTTCGAAACATTCTCAAGTAATTTCTTCAATCTCTGTCCCAATTGCAAACACTGTGAATTGAATATTCTTAGAACTTATGCGTACAATTTGGTTGAGGGACACTTGATTATGAGAGGAAGTCTACTCTATCGGCATCGATAGTGTTGCAGAAGCCAAACGATAAACAGAAAACCTATAATTATTCATTTATATATTTTCTGTCATCACGACTTCCGAGGCGGGCGTTGAATGCGATTCCATCAGGTAGGCGACCGCTTGGCAGACCCAGGACGAGGTGGTTGAACCAAGTCCAAAAACTCGCCGGGTTACGCTTGGGCATTGCTCCTGATGAATTAGAGTCGATGGCGGAGGATCGAGTTGCCTGGTCATCTCTCGTGCGTGGCTTACCCCCGCGACCCCTTTAGTGGATCATGCGGGTCAGAAGATGATGATATTTTCTTATAAATAATTTAAACCCAATAACATACAACACAACATGGATGGCGCTGTAGCCCATAGAGAGCCAGGGCTAGGGCCTAACTTCTACAGCAACCACTCGTGTTGTGCGTGCTGTTGTTTTATCCCAAGTAGAATGGACCTACAGTTTTATGCCGACACCGAACGGCCAAGTTTGAGACGACTTTTTGTCTACAGTTGTACTCTTTGTTCATTGTTTTACTTACTTAAGGTTTGGCTACACCTTCCGGACTGGACCTGGGCCTCAACCAACAAGCGCCGCAAGTCAGCTCGATCTTTAGATAGCTGCCTCCACTTTCGAACACATAATTGGTTAATGTCCCTTTCCATTTGCGTGCGCCAGCTGAGTCGCGACTTTCCGGGCAGGAGCATTGGTTTTCATCCGCTCTACATGACCTAGCCTTTGAGCATGGTCAGTGACTCCAAAAAGTTGGGGCCTTGAAAATTATTTTGTTCGTATTGGGCATCGACCACAGGCACCAAGGTTCAAGTACGTACATAGATGTCGACGCACAGACCCACAACGCTACGGCCACCAAAGCGAATAAAGCTAATAACAGCCTTCTAAGTATAATTAGGAGGAACTTAGTGGCCACCGGAGCGTAAAGGGTGGTCGTCGATGTCCCCGAAGTTAGCAACTTTCTTAATTCCCATCCCCACATCTTTCGAGTTACTAGGTGAGGTTAGGTTGGTGCGGGTTGACGTGCATACCCCGTATCACTTAGATCCTGATGGACGCATTGTGTCGCCCATAGGAGAATTTCTCCACTTAACACCTTTGTCGTACCCGTCATGTCGTTCCGTGGTACAGTCATCCTGAAATATTAATAAACCTGAAAGTAGACGTTAAAGGGATTTTTGTTAGATTCTAAAGGTCTTGGAAGAAGTGTTCTCCAGAGACTGGGACAGTGAGTAAGTGAGGATTGCCCTATTTCCCTTCCTCGTCATCTCACAGCCTCTGCAATTGAAGTCATGGGTTAGTCCCAATTTTCATTGCACGATATTTCAGCTGGTTCTGGCCAGTTACTGCTGTAGCTACCCTTCCCAATAACTGTTTGTAGCATTGAAGGAGTTTGTCAAACGAGTTACTAAAAATTCTTGAGCATTTTAACATACACCTCATGAAGTAGATGTAGAAACCACAAATCACATACTCTGCTCGTTATTCGCTCTGGCAACTCGTAGGTACTTACACTTAGGGCCTACTATTTCAATAATCTCTCGAGCTAAATAGCGCAAGCATAAGCCAGCTAACCCGCTTCGTGGTAAGCATCAACTGGTCCTAAAGTTAGGAGAAGTCAACCCGCGTGGTATCACAAAGACCCTACTTTTGGCCACTGCCTTCTGCAGTCAACCACTCTTACCTTACCCAACCTAACCTACAATCAATGCTCAGAGATCGTTCCCGTGTTAAAAAAGCTTCTTAAAAGTCGGACATATTCTCAGTGTCTACAGTTCCTTCTTCAGTTTGTCTATATGTGTCTGCTTTCCATTTCTTTCAATTAATCCCCACGAATCATGGACATTCCTTCCGTATTACTGAGGCATTCCTCAAGTATTGAATGCTATGGGCACGTTTCTTCTCATTAACATCAAGCAGTGGTGATGTGGTGAACTGTTCTAGATTTTCAGAAGTTTGGTCTTCTCTTCTGTTCGAATAACGCCTGCGATACGCTAAGAGTTCGATTACACCTGAATCCTGCGTTGTCTACGTCACTACTTCTAGTGGCGGTTGCATGATTACTACTTCCACTTACAGACCTACTTCCACTTTTGGTCGACTCTGATGACAAGAGTGTGCATTACAAAGCTGCCGTGGAACCTTGCCTATGAGTCAAATGAAAGAGCTGTACTCGACATATTCTCTGACGAAAAAACAATGTGCCAGAGTAGGCCGATTGTACCGCCACGTAAGTGTTCCAAAGAAAAAATAATTCAGGGTTTTCGTGGTTTATGACAGCCAGCCGGTTTGCTCAACAAATTTGACTAGCGCGTCGACTGGTATTTTGCTGAGGTCGCTTAGACTGCCTATGGTGGCTTTCCTGATTGAAGCAAGAGCAGGAAAGCTGCCTTCTTCGTCTAGGCAGCTTCTACAGAAGTCGTTGGGGAATAGGCCTAGTCTTTTCGGGTGAAGGCAAATGCATTGCCATTAGGCAGTCTAGATGGATAACAATTTGGAATCTCTTATAAAAACCGAGTCACGAATCGCTAATAAAATCGTACATAGTACAAGTCGAATGACAAAATAAAATGACAAGCGACTTACAAAGGCAGAAATAAAGTCTGCCTCTTTTCTTCTTCTTCTTAGGACGCTACAGTCCGAGATTGAACTGGGCCTCACCCAACATGCCTCTCCAGTCAGCACGATCTCTCGCCAGCTGTCTCTAGTTTCGCACACCAAGCCGGCTGAGGTCCGCCTGGACTTGTGTGCACCACCTTGTGCGTGAACGTCCTCTGATGCGGTGTCCCACAGGCTCAGAGAGTCGCTGATTCTTCGGGCTCGAAGCTGCGTTGTCCTTGGTCTAGCCATCTTAGACGTTGGATCCTGGATAGCAGACGCATGTCGTTGTATAGCCCATACAGTCAGTGCTGAACCTCCTTCTCCAATTGCCTACAACGCAAACAGGGCCAAAGATAGCCCCGATCAACCTCTCGTATGGCATAAAATAGTTTGACATCGTTTTTATATCATTTTCTCAAAGCCAACTGACCGAGCAGAGTATACCAATTGCATTATTCCATGAATAATCGTCAAAAATTCGTGAATAGCTGTCAAAAGGATCTCCCCAAATTCATCGATGGACAAGGGATCAACCAGTTGTGAAATCGGCCAACTCTATGGTACCTGATTTCTGACGAAGGCGCATTCAAACTTCCTTGTGACTTGGAATTAGAGACGATTGCTTTGAATTGGGGATGTCGTCTGTGTTCTGATTTGGAAGAAAAATAACAATTAAAGGTGTACGAATATAGTGTGGTGACCAAATGTTCGCCAAAACGTGTGCTTTGCTTTGGACTTGACCTAAATAGCGCTCGTTTCGTGTGGATTTCGCGAGTATAAAACCTGTTGGCATGCCGTCATCTGGCGAATGTTACTTTCTTAACTCTTTTCATTACGATTTGATGGCGGCACTCAGTAGGGAATGCAAACATCAAGCATTCTTTATGACTTTAAAGCCCAGACTGCTTATCAGAACATACTTGACCTATCACATCAGCTCATAAGCTCGCAAGCTCACATAAAACCACTCACTGGCCCTAGGGCACATTCCTCCGACATGACCCATCAAAATTCCTTCCCTCCCGACATACCTTGAACACGTTGTCCTCGCAGTCGTCCCTTTTATGACTTGATTCACCTTGAAAGCGCCACAAAGCAAAACAATACCAAAACAAACCATCAACATGAACACATCGCGCCATATGCAAAATGCCTGCCTGCCGCCAAACGGACATTATGTCGATAATGACGCCATGAATATTCCTCTTATTGGCATGGAGGCTCTTATTCCTTCGCCACCACGACAGCACTGCCACCGCTGGGGTCTCCTAATTGTGGGTCCGTGGCTTTTGCATTTTGATTTGCAAGTCAAGTCGGGACAGGGCACCGTAATAACAAGGTTCAGCACATGTGAATGTGAAAATTAGCATGTGCCACAGCGCCCCGGCCAAGCCTTGACTTTCCACCGCAATCGACAGAGAACTTTTTCAATCGAAAAAAAAAAACAGGATATCCTTGCATGCTCCTCACAATCGACACAATCGCCGAGGATACGAGAGGAACAACTGCGGCAGCAGTGTCATGCCTTCAGCTCGACCATCGTCGTCGGAGGACGACACACAATTGGCGGTCACAGATTTTCGGGATTTCCCTGATATGAGGGAGTGCCGCCGCCGGCCACCGCCGCTGACATAAGGTCAGCCATAAAAGTGATTCGGTCCGTTTTGAAACAGTGCCAGCCACGCGAGACGGTCGGAGTAAACCAATATCGTCGACCCACAAGGAAGTAATCCATTACAAGGTTGTCTAGATAATTATCGCTTAAACAAAGGAGCGGTCCGGGCCGGCTGGCAGCACACTCGTATGCAAATAAATTGAAAATTATTGTGTGGCTGTGTACTGCAACAACGGGTGCCGATTCCTCCGCATTCCGACGTCCGACCTTTGGGCACGTAATTTTCCCCCGCACTGTTGGTGAATTAAATTTAATCTTCTTGACGGTGCGTCAGGCAATCACTGTTATTGCAGCGCTCAGAGCAATCAAAGGGGGAGGTCCGTGAATGGTAATTAGTCTCACTTCTGCGTCGTCGTTGTGAAAAGTTATGAGTGCAATTCATAACCGAGCACTCCGCGTCGCAGTGGTGGCGGGTGAATGAGAATGAAAGGCTGTCAAGTTTTGTCGGCTACTAACTGATTTTTAGCTAGTTCTCTGGCTGTTAACTTGCCTCGCGTGGGCTTGTTTGGTGCGAGACGCTGGCTGTGAATGAAAAATACATTTCGCCAAGTTACTGACGTAGTTCCTCATTCTCCTCTGAAAATGATCACGTAGTGATGTCGATACTCCAGTAGATCTCTAGGACAACGAATGACTGCATTATTTTACCAGATTCGGGCTGTCTCTCTTCCTTGCCATAAATTGAAGCTTCCCCTTCCACAAAACCACCATTTTTCACCCAACCACCCTCCAAATCATTCAGCTTCCTCCTCCCTTACCCACTGATCTGATGTGCAATCATTTCTAACAAAACCTCCCGTGTCCATGGAATGTTTGCTTCCCATTTCAGAGCGGGCAGTCAGGATCCCCTCGACGCCGACAAGGACCAACCGAAAGGATGCTGTAAACGTTGCCGCTGTTCGCCCTGCTTTTGCATCCCCTGTCGACGGTGTCGCTGCTCGAAGTGTTGCCGGCAAAAGCCTCAAGATCCCGAGGCAGCTTCATTGGCCACCGTTGAGTTGGTCGATGAAAAGCCAAGCTGCTGGAAGCGCATGAAATGCTGTAAGCGAAAGGCGAAACCATCCAAATCATCCGAAGCGCCGCTGCACGAACACAAAATGGAGACAATCCGCGAGGAACCAGAAACGCGGCACAGCCACGTCGCAGCGCCACCCAAGCAGAGCAAGTGTGGACTCTGCATGAGCAAGGTCTTCTGCTGTCGCTCGGTGAATAAAGTGGAGGCGGTAAGTGGCGACATGGAAGAGGTGAAGAAGTGCTGCTTTTGCATCCCGTGTAGAAAGAAAAAGTCCACACCGGCGGCAACGACTTCGCAGACTGCGTGGCAGGATCCTGAACAGCCCCAAGTGCAGAGCATTGAGAGTGCGACCGGTGGGGCTGCACCGGTAGCTCCAAAAGGGTGTGTTATTCGATTGACATTATCCTTAACAGCGATTTCACGTGTTTGCATTGGCATTGCAGGGGCTGCTGTTCGAGATTTTGGCAGAAGATGAATTGCTTCAAGAAGAAACCCAGTCCAAGCGACAGCAGACGAGCGAGCATGAAACAGGGCAGTGTGCCACCTCCTGAGGTATGTCCGGGTCACCCATGCGCTTTTGCATTTTCTCTAGTATTTTTTTTTTCTTCAGGACACCCGAAGGAAACTTCATGTGGACCTAGTGGAGTACAACTCAAAGATGAAGGGCGCCATCCCGGTTATGCCGCTCTACTTGGCATGGTTCTGTGCGATATCGAACACCCTCGTCCCGGGTTTAGGTAAAAGTAGTCCATTCGTCTCTCAATTAGCCCTTTGTCTGCCTGAAAGATTCCAGGACACACTGGCGTTTCTTGAAAACCCGCGTCCATCTCTTTAAACGCACATTTTCCACTTCACAGGTACCCTCTTGTCTGGATTCTTCTGCATTTGCGTTGGAATTCCCCGCTTCACGCAGTACGACAGTGCAAAAGCCCGTCTAGGCTCATTCATCATCAACTGCATCGTCGCCGTGGCTCAGATGTTCTGCGTCCTCTTCTGCTTCGTCGGCTGGGGCTGGTCGATATGGTGGGGCACCATTATGCTAAAGACAGCGAGTAAGTAAACCGCACACTCACCCAAATGTGATCATTTCTCGAATTTTCTTTCAGAAAAACTGAGCAAAATCAAGAAAGTGGAAAAACTCGAAATGGAGGAAGAGAAACGTCAAGCGGACATGGCAGCCGCAGCAGCTGCTCACGCTACCGATGTCGAAGCTGGCAAGACCTAAGATCAGCAATCGTTCTGTTCTACATAGAAAAAAAAGCACAAGCAACTTGATCCCCAGAAACCCCAGAAACCAAAATCAAATGTCTTCGAAAACTTCCAACACCAAAGTTACAGCCGAAAAACCGAAGGAGCAACAATGTTTTCCTCAAACAGGCTTCCCTTGTGTAAATACATAGAGTTTCGTAACTTCCTTCAATGTGACCGAGCAACGAACGTTGCCTGACGGCGACACCAAAAAAAAACCAATTGTAGATAGAGATCCTTGAGTCCTTAAGGACACACAAGTGCATGCTGCACAACGATACAACAACTTTTACAATTATTTTTTATCTTATCCTCTAATGTGAAAGCGAACATATGTTAATTTGTTGTAAGATTTTTTGTATATACAAAAGTGTATTTTAAGTATTTAAGACATTAATCAATTTTAATATACAATCGATAAAAATAAATGCTTGTTGTTTCATTTCCCTGTGAATTCAATCGAAGCATCAGGCATGTCCAAAATGCTTTCCTTGGTGACTGACACAGTCACTCACTCTCACACAATGCAAAGCAAAAAAATTGCTCAATTTCAATTTTCAATTTTCATACAAAAATCGATCGAAACACCAGGCGACCATGAACGCCTAAAAACCAGCAGGTATTCCATTCTCAGCAGCCTGGTGCTGGGATATGCTAACTTAGCATTGGCACATCTGAAGTGATGTAGCATAGGCACGCATGAAATGAGTGAGCAGAGGCACCTTCGAAATAAGTTAGTATTGGCACATGTGAACTGAGTGAGCAGAGACACCTTTGAAATCAGCTAGCATTGGCACATTTGAAATGGTTGAGCAGAGACACCTTTGACATGAGTTAGCATTGGCACATGTGAAATGGCCGAGCAGAGACACTTTTGAAATGAGTTAGCATTGGCACATGTGAACTGACTTAGCAGAGCCACCTTTGAAATAAGTTAGCATTGACACATGCGAACTGATTTACCACAGGCACACTTGAGATTTCACTTAGTTTGGGCGCAAGTGAAATTGCATTTAGCACTGGCACAATACGTTAGCAATTGCACAAACCCAGTGCATTTTTGTGCATACCTGCTGCTTTTTCTGACTTCATGGTGGCCTGGTGTTTCGATGGAATTTTCGTATGAAAAACCATTTTTCAGTGAAACCAAATTGGCTGTATATATGGATGGACTGGATGTTGCAGCGCAGCCGAGGTGAGAAATGTTTCACATTGGGAGAGTTGAGGGTAAGTCATATTTTTGCAGATGACTTGGTTATCCTCACATCCTCCCAGACGGAACTCTAACGCGCACTCGATAGGTTTGTGGCCGTATGTGCTGATGCTGGAATGAGGGTTAACGTGGACAAATCGGAGGTTATGGTAATTTCCAGAACGCCTGTTCAATGCACTCTGCATGTTAGTGGAGTCCCATTGAAGCAGGTGGAGAAGTTTAAGTATCTCGGGGTACTTTTCACAAGTGATGGAAGGAGTAATGCTGAGCTTTCCGGTGAGATTGGTCAAGCTGGGTCAGTTTTGACACAGCTTGGTAGTTCTGTAATCAGAAAGGCCGAGCTTGGTGTCAAAGCCAAGTTAGCGGTTTTCAACTCAGTATTTGTTCCAACTCTCACCTATGGTCATGAAATCTGGCTAATGACCGAAAGAATAAGATCGCGAGTGCAAGCTGCTGAGATGAGATTTCTTCGTGCTGTTGTGGGAATTGCTCGCCGGGATAGGGTGAGAAACACGGCAGTGCGCGAGGAACTCAACATTGAGCAGCTGCTTCTTCGAACGGAAAGGGCTATGCTTCGGTGGTTTGGTCACGTGCCACGAATGTCGCCATCACCACCACTGCCGAGGCGGGCGTTGAATGCGATTCCATCAGGTAGGCGACCGCTTTGCAGACCCAGGACGAGGTGGTTGGACCAAGTCCAAAAACTCGCCGGGTTACGCTTGGGCATTGCTCCTGATGAATTAGACTCGATGGCGAAGGATCGAGTTGCCTGGTCATCTCTCGTGCGTGGCTTACCCCCGCGACCCCTTTAGTGGATCATGCGGGTCAGAAGATGATGATGATGACCAAATTGGCACCAACACGGTTGGTTTGATTTTGATGCGGTTTTTTGCGTTAGATTCAGCAGCACAATTAACGATGCTTCTTTTGTGCCCAGAATCATGGCGACACGGCCAGCAGAAAGTAGGGTAAAAAATGTCGGAGAATGTGACCTGAAATGGTGAATTTTACAAAATGGCCCGTATCGATGTAAACGATGCGTTTTACGGCGATTTTGGCTTCTTTGCGCAGAGACGTACCAGAGTTTCTTATCATTTGTCGCAGAATGAAAATACGCTTCTTTAGAGACATCAAACCTGTTGCTAGGAACCGTAGAAAGTAGGGAACCAATTTCGGAGAAGGTGACCTGAAGTAGTCTATTTTGGCAAATCGGCCATATCTCGAAAAGCGGTTCGTTTGTTTTAGATGCGGTTTGTTGCGATAGATTCAGGATGAAAAAGCGCTTCTTTAGAGCCATGAAGCTTGCCACCACAAAAGCTTACCTGATGTCGCATATATGCGCGTTGAAAAGACGCTTCTTTAGAGCCATCAATCACGTCGCTATGACCAATAGGAAGTTTGACAACAATTTTCGAAAAATGTGAAGCAAATCGGCCATATCTCGAAGACCGTTTTGAATGCGGTTTGTTGCAATCGATTCACGATGAACAGAAGCTTCTTTAGAGCCCTGAAGCATGCCACTACAGCCCCTACAAAGTATGGAAAGATGTCGGAGAAGGCGACCTGAAATGCTTGATTTTACAAAATGCTTCGTTTCTCGAAAATGGTGTGATTTTCGGGGATGCAATTCATATCTTATGTGATTTGTCGCATATACGCGCGTTGACGCTTCTTTGGAGCCATCAACCACGTCGGTACGACCAGTAGATCAGAAGTTGTTAGAAAAAAAAGCAGACCTTTAAAGCATTTCATTTTGGCAAATCGGCCATGTCTCGAAGACCGTTTTGGATGCGGTTTGTTGCGTTAGATTCAGCATGTATTCCAGACACTTCACAGACAATTCCCAAAGCAAACACACATCGGATTTAATAGAACCAAGATTATCATTTATTAATTAAAATAAAAAAAATTAGTTGATCATTATCTGCATGTTTCTTCATTTTTGTTTTTGTATTTTAAATTACACATCATAATTATTTCACGTATATTTCTGTGTTGTGTTGCTTTACATCGAAGAACTGACTTATGGTCTACTTAACCTCAAAATTACAAATTATAAGTAAAAATATCAAACTAACTAAGAATAACTTAAGTTAAAACAATAAACAGTAAATTACAATACATACAAAAGGGGGTTGTTGGTTTTTTCTTTAAATAAATAAAATACAATTGGATAGTTAACTATACAACACGGCGAAATGAAACAATAACTAACTAAGTGGGGAGAGGTTGGCTTTCGCAGGAATTTGTTGCTAATTTATACAAAACGTTAACACGTCAAAGGATAGAAAGATTAAAGTGTATATATATATAGAGAGAGAATTGAGATATTGTTTCGCTTTTGTTTTCTTTCTTTTTTTCTGTGAAGAACAATTAATGTACAAAGGCAGAACGGAAAGACAAAGAGACAGAAGAGGTCTTTTGTCAGACAAAACAAATAAGACGCATGGACAGGGTAGAGTTCTTCTTGATGCTTCCTCATGCTCCAGGCAAGTGCAAACGTTTACTGAAACCGGGATCAATTGGTTGAACAATAAATTAGGAACTAAAGCCAATTTGTTGGGTTGTCCTTCCTAAACAATGTGTGTACAAGCGACCGACAGATTCATCAATTGACTTGGCTCTCTTTACTTGATTTAAAGTGCAAGATCCACAAAAAAGGAGACCCCTTCAACTGCGCCAACCACCGAGGGATAAGTCGCCTAAACATCGCTTACAAGATCTTCTCTGCCGATCTGTGTGAGCGACAAAAACCATTCGTCAATGATACCTGATAGGTCCTTTTCAGTGTGGTTTCGGGTCGGGAAAGTTCACCATCGACCAAGTCTTCACACTGCGGCAGATCCTGGAAAAAACCCAAGAGATGCAGGTTAGACATCACCGACCACCTATTCGTCGATTCCAAGGCCGCATATGACAGCGTGCATAGAGACGAGCTACACAACGCCATGTCTAGGTTTGATATTCCTTTCAAACTCGTCTCGGTTGATGGTTGATGGTGACGGTTGATGGTGCAGGATGACGATGGAGAACTCTCGCTGCTCCATCAAGGTCGGAAATGGACTGACCGAGACCTTCAATATCGAAAAAGGTATTAGGCAAGGCGACGCATCATACTTGAGAACGTCGTGAAAAACTCACTCGCCAACACAAGAGGCACGATCTTCCAAAAGTCCGTACAATTGCTAACAAACGCGGACGACATTGACGCGATTGGTCGAATACAGCGAGCGTTTGCTGGTATTGAAACGGAGGCGGCGAAAATGGGTTTAGCAGTGAAGCGAGGACAAAACGAAGTTGACATGCTGTCATCGAGAAAGGACGCACAACATCGACGACTCGGCCAGAACGTCACCTCATAGGCAGCTTTAATAGTTAAGGACTTCGTATACAATACGAACAGCATCAGTGCCGAGATTAAACGCAGAATTTGGGCTCAAGGGGCAATTGAGTAGCAGGGCCCTCTCTTGAAGGACCTAGCTAACATTATATAAGACCCTGTCCTGCTCTATGGCACAGAAGTCTGGACAATCTCAAGAGCAGATGAAGAAGTCCTTGGTCTCTTCGAGAGAAAAGTTCTGCGCTCCATCTTTGGTCCTGTTTGCGTTGATGGTTTTTGGAGAAGATCTTAACAAACTGTACAGCGACATGAGCCTTGTCAGGCGACTACAGATTCAACGCCTAAGATGGCTAGGTCTTGTAGAGCGCATGTACAACACTGCTACAGCCCTGTCTACAGCGACATGAGTCTTTTCAGGCGTTTACGGATTCAACGCCTAAGATGGCCAGGTCATGTAGAGCGCATGGACACTGCTACAGCACTGCTACAGCCCGAAGAGTCTTCGACTACGAACCAGTGGGAACCGATGGCGCACACAAGTGGAGAAGAACATCAACCAACTTAGCGTGTGAAATTAGAGGCACCTGGCTAAAGATCGTGCCAGCTGGAGAAGCTTGTTGACTGAAGCCCAGGTCCACCCCGGACTGCAGCGCCACTAGAAGAAGAAAGAAGAAGAAAGTGCAAGATATTCTCGTGTGAACATTGAACTGTTACAGTCGAGCAAATAAGAAATGGCACTCATCCCTTGAAAGTCTTCCGAATGAACTGAAACTAGTGAGTATTCATTTGTTTTCGTACAGACAACAACTGCGACGGGGAATAACACATTATAGTCTAACTTAACCAAAGGCAAAGATCGAGGACAAGGTGAACAGAAATAAAAACAAATTTATGACAGCAATGAATTGAAGGGAATTGTGTGTTGTGTCACGAGTTCGTGTGGGAGTTAATTTTGTCCGCGTCATCACGAACGTAGGTCTGAACGACGATATGTTTACATAAAATATGTGTACATTCAGTGAACCTCACTCAAATTGAAATCAAAGGACCGGGATCTCACGCAACATGCCTCTCCAGCCAGCACGATCTCAGTTTTGCACACCAAACCGGCTGAGGTTCCTCCCTCGACTTGTGTGCGCCACCTTCTGCGTGGACGTCCTCTGTTGCGTTGGCCCACAGGCTCAGAGAGTCGATGATTCTTCGGGCTGGAGTTGAGTTGTCTATGGTCTAGCCATCTTAGGCGTTGGATCCGTACTCATGTCGCTGTATAGCCCATACAGTCTGTGATTGAACCTTCTTCTCCACAAGCCATCAACGCAAACCGAACCAAACAGCTTTGCATATAATTGATCTTAGCTGAAGAAATATACAGGAAAGATTCTACGGCACTAGTCTTAGCTTTCATTCTTCTTTGTGTGCCGCTACAGCTTGGAAAGGACCTAAGCCTCAACTAGATTAGTGTTAAAATCAACTAACATCCACAACATCTGTCGCACAAGAGTTGATGGGCATTTTTTACGAAGACAGATATGCCCAGGGATCTCAGCGCGAAGATCGTCTGACGACGTCGTTTCGACGATTGTATTACTTCGTGTAACACTGAAATAATTCAATCCATTTTGACGATTCACTAATGCTTCGTATAACTCATTGAACTGTCACATGTCGACGATTGTACGATGGTGATGAAGCCCAGATCTACCAATGAACGCCAACTTTTCAAAAAGGGGGAAAAGGGACACAAAACCTGCTCATGAGAGCGAACTAAATGATACCCGTACACTCATTCGACAACCCAAAGGCTGCTGCTGAGGGCAAACTAAATGATACACGTAGGCACTCATTCGACAACCCAAAGGCTGCTGCTGAGGGCAAACTAAATGCTAGCCGTACACACTCAATCAACAGCCCCACACACAAAGGATATGTAAATCAAAACCAAACCAAAAAGCTGAATAAACTTACTCAAAATGATACGGTTACACTTTCACATTGTTCTTCAAAAATACACATCTTTACAATGTTCTTACAACTGTAAAGAAATATACATTTTATCATATTTTTTTGTTTTAGTTTTCTTATCGACTAACGGACGTGATGAATTTCAAATTCGAATTATTCTCTTTTTCATAATGAATCATTTTTGTTTTTTCTTTCTTTTCTCTTGTCAATGTCAACATTGATTTCGGAGTAAGCTGGTAAAAAGTAAAATCAATACCGCACCACTTGCAATCTCTCAGATAGATCCAAACATTCCCAAAGTGAGCCTTTGTCCTTCTACTCAACACTGTTTTGGCTGCTTTTGCGTTTAACTGACTGGTTTTAGGAATTCAAGCTGATTATAATTATTGTGCTTTAGTTGACTACAGTTTGGTTTTGAAAAGCTGGCCGGTGTCTCAGAGACGACAACCACTGCCATTGTTAGTTTATAATGAAAAGATCGCGACAGAAAGGATAAAACATCGAAAACATATTTGGAAAAGAATTGTTTGATTGAGTTAAAAGTAGAAAAGGAAAGTCCGAAGAACAGAGGAGAGAAATCAAAATGTTTGTTTTACGCGTCCTTCCGATGCCTTGTTTGTTTTCATTTCGTTTGTCTGCCTTACTGAATCACACACTTCTCTTTCCCACCACTGATATCCACCTGCTCCAGCTCGCGGGCAATTTCATGATCATCTTTTATACTGCAAAGAAAAAGAAGAGAAGAACACATACATCGAAATCCCAATCAATTGGACGCATTCTTTGACTTACGCAATTTCCTGATTATGTAAGCGTTGCACCAGTTGATCGCGTTTATCAACAATAGCCACCAGCTCTTCGAGTAGTAATCGTTCCTTTTCACGTTGTGCTTCCGATTTGCGCCAGTCCTCGACCGATTGAGCCGCACGCAGCTCTTGATTGAGTAGGGCATACTTTAGCTCCAAGTCGCTTTCTTGTTCTCTGCAAATATGAATGGTTTTGTTACCGTAAAAAAGGCGCTCATGGAGTGGAGTGACCGAGTGACTTACAGAATATTGAGTTGCATTTGCCGCCTGAGCAAAGCGTTCTTCTTATTCACCAGTGTGAACCATTGCGATAGTAGCTGTTCTTCGGTTTCTTCCGATTCTGTAAGTTTCGAAATTGAATGGATTAGCCGATGGGAACTAGTGGAATGTAGGAATACATGAACAGTTAGAAGTTGTTAAGTTGTTTGCAGCTGCTTAAGCAATGCAATTGCATTTGAAACGAGCAGATACTGCTGAATATATATGTATGTGTATACTCTTTTAGATTGTATTTAAAGTTAGTAAGGTTGTTCTTTAGATTTAAATAAATATTTATAGGTTATGGTTGAAGTGTTTTAAAATATCGGTAATTCAACAAGCGGCGAGGCATAACATGTCATTCGATCCTTTCATACCTAGCTTTACCTTGACGGAAGTGTATTTCGAGGGAGATTTATCCTATGAGCTGGTGTGTAGGTTCGACGATCATCTTGGCAGGAGTTCACTCGTTACTCGTTGCTTTACAAACTACCCACAACCACTATCTAACACACACTAGATATCATACAGAACCACAACAGATGGGAACATACAAATGAGATGCACAGTTGGAAATGGCCTCCGAGAGAGAGATTGTTGGGTATTCTCGTGGCAGGAGAAATGGCACTCAACGGCTGTGAAGAATTTGGCTCCTGACAAAGATGGTTACATCCGAATGAATATGGAAAAGCGTTTGAAAAGCATTAGAGTGAAATGGATATGAAGGTTTTGGGCACACCACCATTCGATGTTCGTATGGAGGGCAAAATGTGAAGTATATCGTCGGCTTAATAAGAAAACCTCGTAACTCCTAAATTTGACATTTTACAGGAGTTTCTTATTCAGCCAACCAAGCCCAAAGTTACAAAATGGAGTTACTAGGTTTTCCTATTAAGACGACGATATGCTGGCGACTACGAAACGTTGCGTCACACGCCACATGGGACAAAACAACACCATCACCAGGAACAGATCGCCAGGGAGTAAAGGAGTTTGTCCACATCGGGGCAAACGTGAACTCCACAAACGACATCCTAGGCAACCGCTGCTACTTCGGTTTGTCTTAACAACTGGGCTCAAAGCTGCGGACTCCTGAAGGACCAAGGGCATGCTCTACAAAATATTTATTTTGCCAGTCGTGCTAAATGGAGCCGAAAGCTGGACGATAAACCAAACAGAAGAGCTGATTTTTGGTGGCTTCGATAGAAAAATTCTACGTTGGATATATGGTCCTGGTGAATGGAGGCCCTTCCTCGCCGACGGAACCGATGTAGAATTTTTCTTTTGGAGTCACCAGAAGTCAGGAGGACACAACCGCGAACTCTACGAGCTGTTCCAGGATGTGGATGTAGACTGCACTGGCTCGGCCACATCGAGCGCATGGACAACAATGCTCGAGCAAAGATGGTCGCTTCCAATCCGAGCCTCCTGGTTCGAGAAGATGAGGAAGACTGAATTTCTGGTACAAAGACCAAGTAATCGCGGACGTAAGACAGCTAGGTCTGAGTGACTGGAAGCATTGCTCAGACCCCAGATCAGGCTCAGACCCTCCATGAGTCCTTGGCCTGAGGAGTAAGGAAGAAAGAAATAGCGCGGCTTGTCATATGATCTGGGGTAGATTTAACATCGAACATGTCTAAGCCAGGTAATGACTGTTTCCACCTCGATTCAAAATGACACGACAATAGTGACAGCATTCTTCGGAAGTACATTTAAAGAAAGAAATGCTTCATCGCCTGACATGGCGGCCCATTGGCTGGAAGCAGAGTGTCCAGGATCGTCAGCGATGGAAGGCAGCTATTGATCAGACTCAGGCACTCCAAGGTTCGTTGGCCTGATAAGTAAGTGTTCCGTATTCCGTGATCGTGGGAACGTACGACTCAAACACGTGAGCATCATCTGATGCCTGTTATCCTAGCCATCTCCCTTCAACAAATCCAAAAGGTGCCATGACAAGGTACCTTCATCATCATCTTCCGACCCTGGGTATGCCAAGGGTACCTTCATCCTCATCTTCCAACCCTGGGTATGCCAAGCGGTTGCCTACCTAATGGAATTGCATTCAAGGCACGCTTCGCAAGTCATGATGATGAGAACATTTGTGCCACGTGACCAATTCATCGATAGCCCTTTCCGTTCGCTCTACACTGAGCACCTGTCTGTTGTCAATAACAAAAACCTCTACCGTTTAAAAAGCGATTCGAAACATAGAAGAAAAGCAACATTGGATACGTCCAACCTCGCACCTATCCCCAATCCTATCTGTGACCAAGCGTCGTGGGACCATATGGTCTTATGTCATGGCACCAATCCAAAATTCGACGCTCCGATTGTTCGATGTGCCTAATACTGACAGACTCATCGATAACTACTACTAGAGGTTGGAGGGGCTGACTGTTGCTTGGCAGAAGTCACATTTTGGCCAGAGTAGGCCCGTGCATACTGCCATAGTTAAGCGACAATTCGAGCCTTAGCGCCGGGTATTCTGATAGGACCGCATCTTTGCCATCTACTGTAACCAAGAACCTTGCAAGTTGGACGCCCTTTGTCTAAATTCACGGTTATTCCATTTTTCTATTCAAATAAACACACCATATCCAGGAGGAGGTGAGTGAACTAAGTCCAAAAACTCGCCTGGTTACGACTGGACATAACTCTTAAGCATTTCGAGGCGTTGGCGGAGGATCAAGTGGCCTGAATGCTTCTAGCGCGTGCTTTATCCTCTCTACGCCTTTAGTGGATAATCCGGGTCAGAAGATGCTGATGATTAGGATGATAAACACACCTTAAAGCAATATTCATCCAGCAAGAGACAACAAAACAAATGACAAAACACAAACAAATTGCAAAGTCAGTTTCCTTTAAAAAGGGAACGTTGTGAAAATCGGTCGGCTGCTAAGAACAAAGTCGCAACAATAGAGAACATTAAAGTGAACAATGCACGCCATTCTAATCTAAGGAAGTAGTCCCTTCTACTTCCTCTGCACAGACATGGATTTCACAAAAGAATACACAGACAGACAGAATCGCGGAAAAGAGGAGGCAAATCCCATCAATGTAAATGTGTTTTAATTTAAATAAATGATGGCGAATGAAGTCAAAATGGTTTCCATAAATAGAGATGAATACGAATGGACAACTTCCTTCCGCAATGAGACCTGCCTCGAATGACACACGCATCGATGGACATCTAAGAGAACACAAATCTTCAGACTTTTAATGAAATTGCAAATACAAGTCTAGTTCACTAGGCGATTAGTAGTTCATGTTATGCTTCTTTTTTTTAATAATTAACAAGCCAAGTGAAATTAGTAAAAGTGGATATTCGATTAGTTGTTGACTCAAACAAAATGTAACACAAGCGCACTACTCTAAGGATATGCAAGCAGCACTTGTCATGTCTTTAAATCTCTTATGTGCAGACCAGCCATTCATATTGCATTAATCATCAGCGTGGTTGGCAGCCTAGCTCAGCAGCAAAGTTATTAATAATTAAACGAACAAAAAAAAACGTAAAACCAACACAATTCGTACTGACCGCACGTGCTGCGACTTCGAGAGCGTCTTCGTTTTTTGCTACCATTTCCTACATCACTAACTTTAAGATTGTCACAACTATGAGCGAATAGTCGCGATAGATTTCGATTTAAATCAAAACCTAATTCGTGCTTATTCTCTTTTTCGTCGTCGTTGTCGTCGTGGTCGTCATCGTTGTTCTCACTTTTACAGTCATCCGATACATCATCGTCACTAAGGTCATAGTCCTGTAATCTTATTCTAATACTACCACCACTAGGTCGACGTAAGAATCTAAGAAATGCATTTTCATTACTTGAATTACCACCCATCACAGCGCGCAGTTTCTTCTCCAGATTGCTGGCTTTCTGATCGATGGCTTCTTGTTCGCGTTCCAGCGCTTCTAGTTCCGATTCGATATAGGAGAGTTTGTCACCCTGCAAAGGAAAAACGGTAACACAGTCCAATGAGAGGTGGTTCTATGTTGATTCTGTGTGCATTTGGCTGCTTACTCTCTTCTCTGTTTTGGGGGATATCCTCTCGAGGACCGAGTTGAACGACTGCAACGGACTGTTGCCATTTCGTTCGCTTAATCTATGACTAGGACTCAGCTTGTAATTGCTATCCTCCGATGATTTGAGTATATCCCGGGGAGGTGTGATCTTCTTCGATGGCGACATCGGAGCCTTTGGCGATCCCGGACCACCACTGCCGCCATTTTGAAAGAATACGAATTCATCCTTGATCCGCACTGGCGACGATGTTGGCGACAAAGTAATGCGCTTCGTTGGCGTTGTAGGACTCTCGCCATTCACCGTTTTCGACCGGGTCTCCGCTATCAGACGGCGTGCATGCTCCAGCAGACGCTGTTGCCGTTCATCCTGAAATGATAACGCAAACAAATTAGTCAGACTCTGGACACTTCACAGCGCTACGGACACGTTAAGCTCATGTACTCGTGGTGATGCAATGAAACCGGGCCAATTCTTGTGAGTGATATAATAGTTAAAGGAAATCATTAGCGTACGTTAAAGTTATAGGTAAGGTAAGCAAAACTAAAAACAGTCTAGGAAGAAATCAATTTACACAACTCAAATGATAAACAAAACAAAAACAACTCATATATACTCTAGTTACTAGACATTACTGTTCGCTGTATATTTAAAGCGTTGCTGTGTGTACTTACGTCGTTGTCGTTCTTGCCGTTCTCACCAGCCTTCAATTTTTCAATCATGACTTTGGCTTTCTCACTCATTTCCTTATGTCGCGATAAAAGTTTCTACGAAAAATTGAATGTTTTTGTCCCCAAAAAAATGGCAGGAAGGAAAACAAAACAAACCAAAAAAATAAAACAAAAATAAAACACACAACAAACAAAATAAAAAAAAACGAAAACAAAGAAAAAAATTAATAAAAGCAATAATGAATAATCAAAATTAAAATTAAAATTAAGATTAATACCAAAATTAAGGAAAGAATTTGAAGTAAATCAAGTTTCATTAAAAGTCAATGGATGAGAGTCAATGCATATAAGAGAATAATTATAAATGATTCCTGTGAGATTTGAAGAAACTACGTTCCGCGGGAAAGGACACAAAGACGAGAGGAAAGTCGATTAAACTATGTACAGAGGGCACGAACCGCATTCACTGATCTTCTCCCGCATCGTTTGAGAGTCAATTTAAATTTTCATCCTCCAGTGATGCAATGCAGAATGGATAATTAACTAAGCGTGATGATTTCGTTTGAAATTCTCAGAGGGTTGCAGCGAATGTCGAAGAAAGGAAGGTTAGGACTGAAACTTTGTGTGTGGTTTAGGGTTCAGAGTAATTGGCTGAGCGACTTTAATTGAGTATTATGCGGCAGATGTTGCTGCGAAGACTGCTTCACATTGTGAGACATGAGGGTAAGCTATCTCCTTTTTGCCGATGACTTAGTTATCCTCAAATTCCGGAACTCCAGCGCACACTCGATAGGTCTGTGGACGTATGTGCTGATGAAGGTTATCGTGGACAAATCAGAGCTTATGCTCACTTCCAGAACGAACGTCAATGGACTCGACATAATGTGGCTACCATCATGATTCATGAGCGATGGATTCACATCATCATCATCATCAGCGACGGATTCACTTAGACCCAAGGGTCCATTGTGTTGCCACTAAGCCGGTTACCCTCCGGAACCCTCCTGGAACCATTCTGCTCTTTGGACGAACGTCCAGATTTATTTATTTGACATCCTTTTCGGATATGTCCGTTAATTCGTTTAAATAGTATTCTCCCAGGGTTCGTTTCCTTGCCTCCACATGTCAGTGGAGTCCCATTGAAGCAAGTGGAGGAGTTTAAGGATCTCGAGGTCTTTTTCACGAGTGATGGAGGAGTTTTCCTTTGGGATTGGCCAAGCTGGGTCAATTTTGAAACAGATTGGAAGATCGGTAATCGGAGAGGCCGAGCTTGTCAGCGTATTTATTCCAACACTCCTCTCCTAATTTGGGTAAGGGACCGAAAGGATAAGCTGCCGAGAAGAGACTTGAGGGAAGACAGTGCTGTTGTGGAAAGTATTCGCCGGGATAGGGTGAGACAGTACGCGAGAAACTCAATGCTAATAATAATAATATGGGTGGCGCTACAACCCGTAAAGGACCAGGGGCAAACTTCTCAGCAACCACTCGTGTTGTGCGTGCTATTGTTCTATCACGAGTTGTATGTGCGTCTACTCCTACGCACTTGGACCTATCTGTCTAGGTTCCTGGTACGACAAGAAATACTTTTCACGGCCCCACCTCTTTCAAGTCACTGACAATGCTCAAAGAGTATAACTGTCTAGAAAAAGCTTCTCAAACTTGGCCGTTCGGAGTCGACATAAAACTGTAGGTCTCTTCCACTCGTGATAGAACTCCAGTAATAGTGTCGTTAATTTGATCCCAACGGCAAATGGTGACTGGACTAGATTTGAAAACCGCATAAAAGCGGGATTCGAACCGGGGACCCCTCTAACCAAGGGCAGGCACTTAACCAACTGCGCCATCCAGTACGTCTCGAACTACATAATATGTACATAAATCTGCGAACTAACGTAGTTCCGCGGACATGTCTCCGGGAACTAGCTCCAACAGCGAAAAGAAACGTTCCAAGTCCTTTCCATCGTCGGAACTGATTAGCACAACTCTCCAGTACACGGCTGTTTACTTAAAATCCAACAGAACGTCGCACGTGACCAATGAGAAATTAAATCATTAAAAAAATATATCAATCACTCGAAATTACGAAATTATTTCAAACTGCAGGGAATTAGATGTGCTTTAAGCTTCATGAAATGACAGCGCAACTCTCTAAAGCCAAATGATTGAATAATAATTGCAATCGATGAGCGCGTCCTTATTAATGAGGCTTCAAAAAATCTCAAACTCAAAAGCAACGAAATTTGCATCAAAATTTACGATTCCAAACTTCAGAGTGGAGTCAAAACGTTATTTGAAAAGAAAACTACACTAAATGAGGAAAAGATAGATAGACTGACTGACTCTAAGCGCCTCAACAGCCGCCTCTACTTACATTTGCCGTATTCGGATCCAATGCGGGTGTGACGGTCGTATTTTGACTTTCGTTATTCTTCAGATTTAGTTCCAATTTCAGTTTTTCCTTTTCGGCATCGTCGTCTTCGTCGCTGCCAAAGGGATCGGTCAGTTCACGACGTGTCATCAGGGTTGGCTTGTCTTTGCCACTATTTGGTGTACTAGTGCTATTGTTATTCACTATGCCCATCATAGAGTTGTTGTTACTCTGCTGTAAGGCATTAATTGCGTTCCTATCTTTGGCAGGTGATAAAACTTTTCCCAGCAGATTCTTCGAACCGGAAAATATCAAATTCTTTACGTCCTTCTTCGATGTGGGCGAATGTGGAGGCTTGTCGTTCTCGTCCTCCAGTGAACCCTGATGCATGAGGTGCGCCTTCAGGTGGCTGAGGTTCAGCAAATTCTGCGATAAATTGTCCGATTTGTAGTTGCCAATGACGTAACTAGACTCATCGCATGTGGGACCTAAAGTAGAGTGAGAGAGAAAACACACATGAAATCAATCAACTTGATCTGCGAAACGGTCTCTGAGGTCATACCAATTTGTTCGATGTGCAATTGTTTGCCGGTGAAGTGAGCTCTCAATTGATGGAGATACGTCATGACAGCCAATTTATCTGGTACCGCCAGCATGCTCATGTCACGCGGTTCGATAACACGTGGAATACCTAGCGATTCGGCGGCATCAAATGCCATCCGGCAATTGCCAACTACATCATGGGGCGACAGCTTCGACATCTCACTGATGGAAGACACAATTTTAAGTGGTGAACTGGTTAAGATAAACAAGAACTTACATTAAATCCGGTTCGAAGTGATGAATAATGGCACAGAAGGCTATGCCATTGCGCCAGCTGGTCGTCAAGTTTGTAACCTTAACATTTGAATAGTCCTTAGTGACCTCCTTGCACCATTCGAGGAGATCTTGTCCAGGTGTATTCTCTTTGAGTACGATTTTCTCAACTTTATTGTTGGTCGTCGAAGTGCCATTCTCGTAGCTCTTCTTCAAATTCAAGGGTTGCAACTCGGGTCGCTTCACCTCCGTTCGATTGTTGTCCTGTGTTGCATCACCGCCAACAGGCGGTTGCTCTTCTTCAGGTTTGCATTTTTCTTCTTCCGCTTTCTTGTCATTCAGCGTCGTATTGATCTTGATCTCGTCCTTCTTAGTGTCGTCCTTCGAGACGATTTCAGCCGCTTGTGGGGGCACTTTAACCGCTGGCAGTGGAACCTTATCGATTTCGATTTTCTTAAGCTTCTCAACCTTGAAAGCGTTCGGTTTGCGGTCTACATCATCAGCGGGTGGTATAGACTTTTTGGCTATTGTACTCATTATTGTTGGAGCCGCAAAGATTGACCTGCTCTTCGGCTTCTCATCGGATTTCGATTGTTTCTGTTGTTGTTGTTGTTGTTGTGGTGCTGGTTTTGTTGTTACACCGGCTGGTGGCAAATCTTGTTGGCTGGACTTAGTTGCTGACGGTGGTGGTGGTGCTTTTGTCGTAGGAACTTCTGTTACAGCATCTGGCGGAAGTGAGATTACAGCACTCGGTGTTTGTTGCGTGTCGTCTTCGTTGCTGCTTTGTTTATCTGCGTCATGTTCGAAACTGAGGCGGGTTGCTTCGGCCAATGGAGTCGGATCTTCCGATAGAGAAGGTACTGCATAAAGGATCACTTATTTAGAATGGGAATTCGATTAGTGAATGTGAAAGGGATGTATGGTACCGCTCATTGGTGTCGCCAGATCAATGCACCCATTCAAACTGGACGTCAGTTGCTCCAGTTGTTGAGTAAAATCGAATAAATGTTCGGATATATCGCCGGAGCTTTCTAAATCGGGAATATCTTCCAAATCGTCCAATGGAGCCACATCACAGTTATTGTTCACCGACATCAGCGACACAACACTCTGCATATCTTCATCGCTAAAAACGAACCAATCAACCATTAGAGAGAATTTCAAGAGCAAGTCAGGTGGAGGCTACTTACGTTGCTTTACCTTCTCGCAGGAACACACAACTTATTGTCAATTCTATCTCGGCGGAGGTGATTTTACGCGACACTGGCTTCAAGTTGAGTGTGAAACTTTGCTGTGTTGACTCCACGCTAGCATATTTTCGCATGTTTATACTGGCTGATGCTAAAACACGTTTCTTCCCCAGCTGTGTTATCTGGAATAAAAAATAAATCATTAGTAACGACGGAAACTGAAGAAGAAAAAAAAAACACATGAGGTTCTCTCCAGCAGGCAACCAGCAGAAGCACCATATGCTACTCTTGCGTCTTCTCCCCATGAGAACACAAAATTCACTCAATTATTTACACAGTCTCACAAGGATACCAGCACGAGATTTAACAGTGAGCGTAATTTGAAACCTGATTTGAGAGCGACTGCACAGAAATAAGGTTAGACAGGCACAATTACCGGCATCGCTTTAAGCAGAACAAGGCCAATGATAGAGCATAATATATTTCAGATTCTACACGCCGAGGGGGCATTACAAAGTACATCGAAATCGAACGTGACAGCTCGGAAGAAGAACATCCTGTACGGCTCTCATCCAATTAGAGATAAGAATAAACGATGAGCGGAGAAGGCTCCGCCATTGAGCCAGTGCCAAGTTGTAAAATAAATTCTACTTAAACTGTCAGCGTCCTTCTCGTTTCTAGTTGCCGCGGGGTCGAGGTTTTTAGTTAAACCGATGCAAGTAAATGGGTTCTGTAAGCCTGGCTGTAGATGTATGAGAATGGAATTCCGTGGGCAGCGGGACCAGTGACTTGCAAGGACCAACAATATGTTGCGGTTTTATGATAATGAAAACGATGAATACGAATTATGGACTGCACTGCTGATGGGCAAGACAAATGCAGACATTTCACGTGAAGTCACGTACGTCAATCGATTCTGATAACTGGTGCATGCTGTGTTCGCGAAAGAGAGATGGATACGCGTTGACATTCGACATTTATATCAGCAAAAGACAGGACTAATGTTTGTCATTCAATTGCGAAAAATCGTCCTCGTGAACTTGGGCTAATTCCGAAGTAGGTTAGGTTGGAGTGGCCAACTGCTGGTGCTGGTGACTGCATATTAATAAAATAGGAGGAGTCTAGGTGACTTTTTCTACAAGTGGAGAGAGCACTGCAATGGCAAAGAAGACGTTTCCTTCCCAAGTGTAGTTCATAAGCAAAATGATCGCCTTGTGCAATCAAAAAAATTAGGTTAGTGGACTCCGCATATTATCGCCAAGATAATATCCATAATTACACATAAAATGACATCAAAAGAACAACATAAATCATTCAGAGTCTTCCGCGCATTCATGTTTTCACCAAGTCGTCAAATATTCAAAGAAAACATTTGTTAGACGACATGTATTAATGATCTTCACGATATCAAGCACCCAGACAGAATGCTACGTGTTGCTCTAGATAGGATAGTCTCTCTTTTGATCTTGAAACGAATCAATAAAGTATACTTAACCAAGTTATTCAGTGACGCATGTGGCTTTTCCCGAAGCATAATGAGAAACCATTCACGTTCTGGCAATCGTTTTGCAACTAGATTGGTGTGGAGCAGGGATGAATAACGAAACGTTTGAAAATGTATCGAAATCCAAAAAGAAATTGTACTGAATGGGGGCGTTCTTCTTCTTCTTTGTTTGAGGCTACAGTCCGTGGTGGACCTGGGCCTCAACCAACAAGCCTCTCCAGCTAGCAAGATCTTTCGCCAGCTGCCTCCAATTGCGCGCACCAATTTGGTTAAGGTCCTTCTCCACTTGTGCGCGCCATCTCGTTCGAGGAAGTCCTCTGTTTCGTTGTCCCAATGGCTGGGAATCGAAAATCGGGGCGTTCACATGGATAAATATACCGGACAGACACAGATTTGATCGTGCGAATGCAAGAAACGACGATTGAAGGACATCTCGGATGTGTGGTAGAAGCGCAGCGATCTGCAGCGACATCTAAGCGGCCATAAGGGCCATCTGCTCAGTATACACACTCAGACCGGCCAGTAGCAGGTGCAATACCACTCTCCACAGCAACATAGAGGGAAATGAGATTGCCGACGAACTGGCCAAGCAAGGCGCTTCCGGCAACGCCCCCACTGAGTTGGTGGGCCACCCAATCAGCCACCTCAAATGCATCATCTATCAACACTTCCTGGACTTAGCTAGTAGAAGGTGGACTAGGTCATCCAAATTCTCTAGAAAAAACTAGCCCTCCTGCACGAAAAGAAGGACTGATGACCTTGTCAATAGAAATCGCTCCGAAATAATTAGAGTCGTGGATGTAAGCACGTGATCTCTCCCAGATCGCTAACCAGAATATATCGAACAAAATCGAATTCCTAAACTCCACAGGCTGGATTTAATCCAAGTCTACGAGGTGAGGTATCAAAACGAAGCGCTGCTTGTACCCGGTTTGAGCCAAATCAAACATTTTAAAAAATGCTTCAATTTTAGCTTTTTCTAAAATCTTGTATATCACATGCGCTCCTCCGCGTACATCCCTCCCAAAATGAAGCCTGACGACGTGTTTGATCATGTGAACGCTAACATGAACGAAGTGTACTTATGTACAAAAGCATCGGCGATTGCATTGAAAACAGTACAATTGTCCCGACTTTATCATCCCTGGTGTGGAGCCTCTAAATACAGATGCATCTGCCTACACAGTGCGTGCCAAGAAAGTAATGATCCAGTTTATTCGACGAAAAATGGTAGACAACTCCCACCTTCCTCGCAACTGCCACAACAAATGGTTTACCCCAAATAAACTTCCGCATAAGGGACGTAATTATGCGGAAGTTTACTCAGTTGAATGAGCTAAAAATTGGTCCACTCGAGCACTCTTTGCATCCATTAATCAGCGCGCCTACATAGACTTGCAATAAATTCACTCATTCAACGACAACTGCATACAGCTCTCCTCAACGCCGCACTTTGATTAAGCCGACGAATTGCTTCAGGGAAATAATTACCACCAACCGCTCGGCGAAAGTGATTTACATGTGCCAAGCGGGGGCCCCAAACTATTTTCGAAACTTCACCGACTGACTTAACCACAAAAACCACCAACAACCCCAACCAAGGAGGAGGGAGATCTATATCAATACCACTTGCTTTCGGTTTGTTTCGCAATTAGCCTGTGACGTTGGATTTAGCTCTTGGCACAAAAAGGAACCCAGTTTATTTAATTATTGTCACTCCAGTTGCGCGAGAGGGAGAGACAACATTTCACGGGACCGCATGAGTACTTTGTTGACTCCCCGACACTCGAGAAGCATTTAGCTGCTTCGCTGATTTCTCATGACTCTCGGTAGCTTTTGGTAAAATCAACTTTATTGTACGTCTGCTCCAGCTTCATCACTAATTCAATTTTAATGTACCCATTCATCCACGTTAAGGGCGGAGAAGGATAAATTCAGTTAACTTGTGTGCCCCCGCGCATAAAATCACGAAGACGACCGAGGAGTCGCATGGACTGTGTGTGCATTTTGCGGTGGCAGCTCATATAATGCGGCATTTGACTTCATTGTTGTTCCCTATAACCAGATCTGTGCTCTCCTCTCTGCCACAGTCCCGCCACTCACTTGACAGTAGTTCGTGCTTTATTGAATGTAATGGCATCAGAATACAACGACAACGGCGGCGTTGTCGATGATGGTGGCCATCATCATTATCATCATTTACTAGTACTCCTGCGGGACGGGGATATGCTAAGGGCGTGTGTAAACGGAAGCAAATAGTTGTGTGTGTGCAAAAACGGAACAGGAATCTGCAGGAGATGTCTTTAACCGAGAACAAGTGACATTGACACCTATGCGGGCCATAGCCCACTCATAAATGAAATGGTGAATAAATAAATTATCGAATTTACACTCTCGTCGCGGTGTCAACGACAACGATTTGATGACATTGGTGTGGCGGCGCGGCGGTTTAATGAACGCTTTGCCTGCTTTCGGGGTCAACAAAGCAAATGACGCAGTCAGTCGTCGAGTGTGTGGCGTGACAACCGTGATTAGATTGAGAAAATGGACCATAAATTGGTGAACAAATAAAAATTGAAAAAAAAAAAAACGAACTGGCTCTTGGCCAATAAAGTGCGGTATACATATACCAAGTCAAACATGAGCTTTGTATAATTGATGTCAAGAGGAATCTAAGTGGGCAACGCAATTCGAAGTGTTCCGGATTCAACAAAAATGATTTTGAATTCTTTGTTTTTTTTTTTTTTTTTTAGTAGTTGCCATGGCCTACGAAGAGATCTTTGCTGGTATCATTTATCTGGATCTGGTGGCGGAATGGTCTTCGGACATTAATCTGTCCCACCAAATCTGGGTGTGTATTTATAACACAACTAGCTTGAATCCCGCCCGCTTCGTCAGGCAATTTGGAACTGTTTGGTGAGAGTGCAGAATAAATTGAGATAAATCACCAACAAAATGGTGAACAATTTAGAAATGACTGCCGCCGATACTAATTTTGTTTCTGCCTATCACTTTTGTACCTTAGTTATCTACATTACGGGCGGTAGAGGTGGTGGAATGGTGAAACATACGCATTGTGCCACTTAGTTTTATATATAAAGGGTGTTTTTTTTTTCAGAGGTATATAACTTGAAGTTGGCAACACTATTTTAACTGGCGGTATTTTTCAGCTGTCAAGTGATTTATTTTTAGTTTGGTTTGGCATTTCTTGGTTACCATAGAATAGTTGGCATAGCAAGACGTAGATTCGGTGAATGGGCCCAAAATCAGATTGCCGTTGATGCCAATTTTCATAAGCGAATTTTGTTTAGCGATGAAGCACAAATCCGCCGTATTTAGAGTGATGATAATCCTCAAGTGCATGTTGAGACACCGTTACATCCACAAAAACTGACTGTTTGGTGTGCTTTATGGGTTGGTGGCATAATTGGTCCGTACTTCTTTAAAAAACGATGCTGGCCAGAACGTTACAGTCAATGGCAACCGCTGATTACTGACTTTTTCGTTCATCAATTGAACAACCATGATGTGCAGGAGATGTGGTTTCAACAAGATGCCGCAACATGTCACACAGCTCGTGTTAAAATTGATTTATTGAAGGAAACGTTTGGTAACCGCATAGTTTGACGTTACGGACCCGTAAATTGGCCTCCAAGATCATGCGATTTATCGCCTGTAGGGACATGGGAAGTCGCTAGTCTACGCCGATAGGCCCGAAAGGATTGACCACTTGGTGGACAAAATTCGCCGCGTTATTTGCCGATATACGACCTCAAATGTTGGTGAAAGTCATCATCATCAGAACTACGTCCGAGCCAGCCGTGGCAGTCATTTGCTAAAAATCATATTTAAATTATAATGCCAGAAGATTATCTCTCAAATAAAGATTTCATGTCAATTTAAAGAAAATCATCGTTGTTTTATTCCATTTCAAAGTTCTATACCTCGAAAAAAAAACACCCTTTATAAGAAGAAGATGGAAGAAGACGACGTCCCATGGTTTATGTGTGTAATTAAGTAAACAAACCCCTATCGTGCAAGACTCATAGGCCACGTGTAGAGACACGTTCTTCCAGAAGTTCGTTCAACTGCTGGCATATGCGGATGACGTTTTTTGGCGTAGTGAAGGAAACAATTTAACCACGAACTATACTGCTATACATCAACACGAGCCTGGCCAGGCGTCTTCCGTCTTAATTGGTTGAAGCAGCTTAGTGAGGTTGGCTCTCCACTTAGCCGAATGACTAATTTCCTCCTCAACCAGAACAAGCCTCTAATTTATTCCTCAACAAGAACACGCCACCTTTTCCCTTTTTGTGTTAGAATACTTGTTCTGATTCTAACATCAGACATTCTAAAATCGAATCTGGCCAGGTTATGCAAACAGAGACAGTCGGTGAGACATCCTTGCTGAACTCAGTGACTCTCTGCTGGGTACCGGGGAATACAGGCATCCAAGGAAATAAAAAGGCTGACTGTAGCCTTGTGACAAACGGATCGGTGCTCGTCTAATGGTAGCACCTCTCACCCCATTGACGACGCAAACAATAACAAGGTCTGATCCCAAGAAGCATATGAAAATCTTTGTCGCTACAAGCTCTTTATTCTTCACACAAGATTTTCTTTTATGTACCCTCCCACGCAGAAAGAACGACCCCAATTCCAAAGACCCTGAACTTGAAATGCATGCATGCTTGCTTATTCTGTATAACAGTTGTGTAAAAAAGAATGTGAACGCGCATCAATTTAACGTTCAAATGCACAAGCCCATGGTTCAGTGTACACTTCAACGTAAAGGAAAACCTGAAAAAAAATAAATAAATCTGTTCCCATCACTGTACCACTTACATCTTCAATGATAAACGTCCAATCTTTGTCTTCCAACTCGTGCGTTCGCGGATCCTTGAACAGTGTCACCGAAATCGTATGATTGTCTGGCACCGGCCATGATATATGACCAACAAGCGGATTCATCATATCCGGCTCCCAAGGCAGCGGTGCCGATGCAACACGTCTCGATCTTCTCGTCCATACTACAGACAGATTTGTCGGTCTCCTGAAAAAACAAAAACAAAAACATTTTCATTAAAAAAAAAAAAACAGAAAAATATTTTGTGTCTTCAAAATGTTTAAACTCAAAAAATGTGAGCGTGGGCGGAGATGTGGTCCAACCAGAGACACACCAAAGTGGCTTTTAAATTTAGAATATTCGACCAAATTCACATAAACAACACATTTATGGATGGCTTACCGGTATTTTGCGAAAAAACGCAAAAGCGCCCCCAATGGCACTTGGCAAGTATCCCACGAGATAATTTAAAAATCACTATCAGTTCCGAGTGCCTGTAAATGCGAATGGTTGAACGCACTCGAGCGACACACACAACACAGAAGTGAGTCCAGAGTGAATGAAAAGCACGTGTGTGCTGTTTAAGATTTTTCATTTCTTTCCAATGGCGAGTGTCAAGTAAAAGATGTCAATTTAAATCAACTGGTCTGGTGATTTTGAGGAATATTTTCTACGCAGTCTGTGTGCTCTGTGTGGACAGCACGTGGACAGGCTAAGTGGCATTTCACATTTCTTTTTTTGGAAATGAGACCGTTTTTTTGTTTCGTTCGTAATTGATTGGGACAGTTAGCGTCACTTGGAAAGAAAATCAGAGTTCAAAGAGGCTGTTCTGCGACGTTGCGAGTTGACGCAAATTATTGACCGCACGCATGACGACTTCTTGAGATACCCTCCCGCACATTGGAACGCTCGCAAGTGCGTTCCGCATGACGACTTATTGAGATATCCTCCCACATCTTGGAATCTGTCCATCGCTCGCAGGAACTAGAAAGAAGCTTCTGGGCAATTAGACTTTCCAGAGGATCTTTTTTGTTTGGCGCTACAGTCTGAGGTGTACCTTGTCCGGTCTTCTAACAGGTACCACTCGTGTCATTAGAACACTATGACTTTCTTTCTAAAATCGAACACTCTCTGAGTGGAATCAGTGATTCCAGCGAGGGGGACTCGTGAATTAGGATGTATTCAACAAAACTCGACCAGCAGGGGGATGGACTACGTAGCGAATACCATCAAGCCTTCGTTGCCCTCCTTCTACAACACACTTTTTGAAACGATAACATCTCAGTCCTCTCACATTACCATTATTTAGAGCAACTACAAACCAAATAAAACCTAATTTTGCCTTTCAAATTCATACGATTATTCCCCCGTCCAGAGCCGCTGTTGTTTTACACTTCTATTCACTTCCCGTAGGAAATTGCCGAACGAAATTTCACGCAACATAAACTTCCTTTAAGACGTCTCCGTTGTCGGATTCTAGTTAAATCGAAAGCGAAACTGACACTACAGTGCCTACCCCAGCCGTTCCAATCTGCAATGTTTCAATCTCTAATTTGCTCCCGTGTGTCATTGCACGAATGATGAGCAAAATCAAATAGCCTATACGTGCTCAAGGACACGATGGTGACATGCGATTGTGCTGCTGCAGGAAATCTGATGACGCTGTACATTCTCTGTTGTCGTTAGTCGACACAATCAGGCTTGTAATGCGGACGAATCTGGAGTGAATCTCTGTGACGGATTAGGAGAAATGAGGCATGAGCTTGGGTTCAGTGACACGCTTTTGTCGGGCGGCCACTCAGACGACGCGATGTGGGTGGGTATTGATTTTGTTCTCCCTCATTTTTATTACACCCAAAGGGGAGGGGGTGGCATGAAAGAATGGCCAAGAAATGCAAGGAATGCCAGTCAGAAGAGGGATGTGTTCAGATAGTGAAATGGCAAGGATGTGCGGCAATCAGAGGAAAACATGTCATTGGACATAGAACAGTGGGACGACAGACTGTGATAAATGGACTTGTAAACAAGGCTTATCTGAAGCGTGTGTGAGTGATGACATAGCTACTCAATTATCAGAGGACAATGGAAGAAAAGGGATACAGTAGCGACTCACTTATATAAAGTGATATTCAGCTATACGAAACATTTCTTGTTCCACGGCAATACTCCATTTAACCCTGCTACTATTCACTTATACGAAGTATTCACTTATACGAAGAATCCACTTACACGAAGAATTCACTTAAACGAAGTATTCACTTATCCGAACTATTACCGGCGTTCATACTCAACAATTTCTCCATACGATTTGCTTGACGACAAATTGGAAAAAGTCAAAATTGTATACCGTACTACAAGTCTGCCAACTTGCTTGTAAAGGGCTGGTTATATTTTAAGGGCCGATCTTGAATGTGAACCACACCTAAACGTCAAGTTTTTTTCTGCATTTCATTTGACATTTCTCAATTTCAGACTAACTCAATTTGAACCATGGAAAGATACACAATCGAGCAAGGCGTTAAAGTTACTCAGGCTTATTATGAAAATGGGCGTTCAAATCAAAATGCATATCGTGCACTTCGTGATTCGTGATGAGGCACATTTTCACCTCAGTGGATTCGTCAATAAGCAGAACTGCCGCATTTGGGCGAATGATAATCCAAGAGTGATTGTCGACTAACCAATGCACCCACAAAGAGTGACTGTTTGGTGCGGTTTATGGGCTGGCGGCATCATCGGGCCATATTTTTTCCAAAATGAGGCCGGTCAGGCAGTTACTGTGAATGGTGTTCGCTATCGTGAAATGATAACGAACTTTTTATGGCCCGAATTTGAAGATATGAATGTGGACGATATGTGGTTTCAACAAGACGGTACCACTTGCCACACAGCTAACGAAACAATGGCTCTTTTGCGCGACAAATTCAATGGCCGTGTTATCTTACGTGATGGCGATGTCAATTGGCCGCCAAGATCATGTGATTTGACACCGTTGGATTTTTTTCTTTGGGGTTATTTGTAAGAAAAGGTGTACGTCGATAAGCCAGCAACAATTCAAGAGCTAAAGGATGAGATAATTCGGCACATTAACGGCATAGAACCTCAATTATGCTTCAGCGTCATCGAAAATTTTTACCATCGGATGGAGGTGTGCCGCCGAGGTCGCGGCGGCCATTTGGCCGATATTTTTTTTCATACATAATTGAACCGTACTAATATTATCATAATAAAAAGAAATGACAATAATTTCCTAAATAATTTGTGTTTTATTCAAAATCAACATCGGCCCTTAAAATTTTACCAACCTTTAGTACGGTATATAATTTACAAATTTGTAACGAGCGTTCACATCGAGGATTTGGCCTATCAAGCACAGTTATCAAGCAAATCGTATCGACAAATTGTTGAGTGTGAACGCCGCTGTTCACTTTTAACGAAGTATTCTCTTATACGGAGAATTTCCTGTACTCCCTCATATTCGTATAAGTGATTAAATATAATTGCGAATGTGATGAGGTTTTGAGTTGTAGAGCAGATTTTAGAAGCAACATACAAGAGTGATCCATATATCCGCTCTATCTCTGCGTCCAAGATGCACAAGAAATCATAAGAGGACCGACCAGTCTGGGATTGCGACGGTTTGGCAAAAGTCACAACAAATGGTCGACACATCTGCAATTGTTAACAAAACCGAGATAAACACACCTATTTTCGAACAAGACATTTTAGGTCATATCAAAGGAACCTGGAACAATGCCAACGAACTAGGTCGCTCCTAAATAAAAAAAAAAAAAAACACGCTCTCAAAGTGGTTCATTAAAAACAAAAGTCATTAAGCAAGCGATTGCCGCTGACACTTCGATTCTGATCATTGCCCAATTTTATGTAGTTTTTTCTCTTTCTTTTCTTCTCTCGATTGACTCATCCACTTAACACAGTCATCCACAGTCACGTGTTATTTCAGTCAGCAGATCACCTAACACCTCCGTTTACATTCGGTCTCCCATTCACGGTTTTCAGACGATCATCTCGTTACCGCAGCACACAGACCAAAGAGACACGAAGAAAAAAGAACAAAATAGCCGCCTTAAGGGGCATTCATGCACCTGTTAACTGATGAACCAAGGAGGAGGGGAGAAAGTAATCAATTTGACACATTTTTTCTTTTTTGATTGCTTGCCAGTGATGCTTCAAATGCAATGCTCGATAATCAGACGATTCTTTTCTATTTCTAAATTCGATCTTAATTCGAAACAATCACACGTGATGGTAGGGGAGGAGGAATTAAGAAAAAAGCGTGACAAAAATTCAGAGGTTAACACCTCGCAACTGAGCATTTCGATTAATCTGTTGCCGAGGTGTTACGTTAGCGACCGAATCGTAATTGATTCGTTTGAACAAGTTGCTTACGAACATACCCCCGCAATTGTGACAGCTGTACGATAACAATGTGTGACACCTCGTTCTTGTCAACAAAAACACAGCCTGTCCTCTGTAAACACAGATTTTATGGATCAGTAATACACCACCTGAATGTTTATAACGGCCTCATTTAAAAGTTACATCCCCAGCACGGATAATTGACGTGTCATAAGCGGGTCCCCATCAAACATTACCTCAATTCAAGAAATGTCATAACCCTCGTAAAACTTCATCATAAAAAGATACACAACTCATTTCATCTGCGTCTGGATACACACATAGATCGGCATAACCATCCTCAACAAATGGGCGCGCCCTAACCGAAAAAGACGCACACACAGCACCGCACTTGAAGATATGACAAACAGGTGTCATCGACCGAATAAGTAATGATGTTTCCTTAATCCAATGACAAATGTCCTTTCCTCTCCATTTCCACTTGTAAGTAAGAAAAAAAAAAACGCCGCAAACCATACTCGGGCTATTATTTACTGAACACACTCCCGTGAAGCCTTAAGCGGAGGCAAGCGAAACTAGCTCGCCAGATATAGGTTCGATATTTTGCAAGTCTCTCGTTTGCCTTACACTTCTCTTCCGGTACATTTCCTGTAGTTAGCTTGGAGGAGAAGAGGAGGAGCAGAGGGAGGAGGAGCAGAATCAGGAGGAGGAGAAGAAGATATAAATAATTTATGGAGAACGGAAATAAAGAACGAAAAGAAAGTGCTTACGTGAGGGACATACGAAAAGCGGGCTATTTATGAAAATAAAAAGCGCTTGTCATAAAGCGCTGAGCTGCTGAGGACCTGTTTATGGAAGATTTTCCATACAAACATTGCGGACTATGAGAGATGATGACTGGAATCGAAAGTAAAGTGTAAGTAAAACATTGCGAGCTCACAAGACGCGAGAGCTGCGAACTGATTTTGGGTGAATTTAGGGGCAAGAATTGCTTTAAAAGTCTGATGAGATGAGTGGGAATAAATTAATCAACCTTTGAAGGAACGCTCGTGACAAGAGTGCGCCGATTGTCGTACATTTGGCATACGACCTAGAAGTGTTGCGACTGGAAATTTTTAAAGCGTGGTAGATCTCGAAGAGTGTTTGTGGTGTGGTTTGAAAAAAGGCGTGGTAGATCTGCTTTACCTCTTCAATTTCTAAGAAATTTGACGTTAACGCTGTCATAAATGAAATAAAGGAGATCCTCACTTTCCTCCTGTGATCGCATTTTTGTAACTCAGCCGTCAGCTGGAATAATCCTTTGCAATTTTGTGTAGGTATATATTTTTTGGTGGCCCACGGCGTTGTGGGTATGTGCGTCGACTTCTACGCACTTGGACCTACCTGTCTAGGTTCGATTCCTGGTACGGCAAGAAACACTTTTCACGGCCCACCTCTTTCGTGTCACTGACAATGCTCAAAGAGTATAACTGTCTAGAAAAGGCTTCTCAAACTTGGCCTTTCGGAGTGGGCATAAAACTGTTGGTCCCTTCCACTCGTGATGGAACAATAGCATGCACAACAACAGTGGTTGCTGAGAAGTTGGGCCCTGGCCCTCTACGGTCTGTAGCGCCACCCTACGGCGGATATAAAGAGGATGAAATAGAATCTGTTGAAGATTTTGCACTTTGGGTACTAGATGTGGTAGATTTTGGAAGAAAATGACGCAAAATAGAAGCAGATCTGCCACAATTGTGTTAAAGTCCCAACACTGAGTCTAACTACAATGATGGAGATGTGAGATACTAGAACATACGCAGCTTCAAATAGGTGACGTGAACCAGTGACGTTCTCCAAAACGAGAGTCAAGTTGTTACATCCCGTTTTCCAAAGCCCCAATGGAGCATTTTGCGTCTATTCTTTACCTCTACTAGTGCTATTTAGGCTCTCACCGAATCACCATTTCTTGCTTACTAACTATACTCGTGCTTATTTCAGCTTTATTTCACGTCATTTCTGAAAAAATATTGCATGTCTTCCAGAACCCCTGAAAGTGTTGAGATCAATTGCTTTAGCAACGTCTTTTTGGTGAAATTTGCCCCCTAAATTCGAGCCCATTTATATTACATTTTATAGAGGAATCCACGGAACCTACTTCCTCGTTGAACCACCTCCATATCGAGATTGCGAGTCAGAGCTTCAGTCAGCTCCCTTTGTTCTGCCCATTTGCTCATAAAGTTCCTGCTTAACTTTGGCCGTGTCCCGAAAAATGCCTTGTGACTTCTTAAGATCGTGTCGAAAGCGTAGAGTTTCATTTAGGGTGTGTAGAAAATCTCCTTTTTCTGAATTACTCGAGGTGGCACCTTTGTCATGGTAATAGTACGAAGAAGTCTTGTGATTTTGTCTTGTTTCCCAATGAATCTGTTGACAATATTGCAAGTTGCAACGCACAGCACCAATCTGCATTCAGGTCAACGCATACCCCTCTGCAGGGTGTACAACATTCACTACTCAAAAAGTTTCCCTTGAAACCAAAAGAGAAAACGAAAAACTCCTTGTTACAAGGAAAAACAATTCTCCCCTTCATTGGAATCTATGTACAAGTTACGAAAAAGAAATAGACCACTCGAAAATTTCAAAAACTATGTACAAGGTCTACGACGTCAGACTCAGTGTACTGACACAACCTCCATTCTGTTGCGTTTTACTTGAGAACTTTTAACATTGTGTGCTTGAATTCCAATTGCACATAAAACTGTGAAAAGAGACCACAACGAGAGAATCTTCAAGAAAATAAAAACGAGGCACTTCGTTATCCTTTGCAGTGTGCGTTCAAGGTGAAATGGAATTGTTATTTGTTTGCAACTTAGAATAGAGCACTAATAGTCATTACTTGAACTGAAGAAGACTAGTTTTTTTTCTATTTGGAAGTACATATTTGTGTATATTGCTTCTTGTCCTGTCCATTGCAGACTACCTCATATTGCGACGAACTTCAAAAATAGACTCCTTCTGCCGCGCACTCGACTAAATTCTCAAAGGCAAGCCATAAGCTTATGAAAACCCATGATTAACTTACAAACTTGAAGAAGAGCTTCAATCAGCGCTTTCCGGACGGAATACATTGACAGACAAAATTGGTAATAGAAGTATATGCGATCGCCTTATGCACTCACGTCTCAAAGACGAACTTGGGTACAGGCGCGTTGATCTTCTGTGACCGCTTCGAGAAATCCCTGGTACTAATAAACGACTGCAGCGTCTTTCAGGAGGTAAATCGATCATCATTTTGTCTGAAGCGGCAATAATGGCCATTGCCATTGCATCAAGCGGCAATAATGGCCATTGCATCAGACGTTCTGACGTCGAAACTACCACTCCTGGCCATTCCGAAGGATGACGCGATTAGGAAATTCAATTTCCAAAAGGAGTTTACCATTAAGGTCAGCACCGAAAAAATGACTGGATCAATGAATCCATAGTCCATAGACTGAGCAGCAATACGGTAAAATGGTATACGAATGGATCAAGAACTGATGAAGAAACGGGAGCAGGAGTATTTGGACCCCGGACCAAGTACTACGAACCCATGGGCAAATGCACCAGTATCTTTGAAGCAGAAGTCTATGCCATAGACAGATGCGTTCCGATCAATCTTGACAGGGACTATACCGTGACTGTGACACAGCAATAATGTCGGACAATCATGCCGCTAGACTCCTACCTCATCAAATCCAGGCTCGTGTGCAAATATTTATAGAAGCTTAAGAAGCTGAGTAGGAGTAACCGAGTATAACTCTGTTGGATACCTGGCCATACAGGGATAGAAGGCAATGAAATGGCCGACTCCCTGGCTAGAAAAGGAACATCGGAACATTTTATAGGCCCCGAACCAATCTGCGCTGTAGGAGAACACGTCCTCAGGGAAGAGTTCAGGGAACTAGAAAGAAGTAACCGGGCAGATACATGGAACAACGTTCGTGGTATGAAGCAGGCCAAGAAACTCTTGGGTTAACATAACCGCATGATGTTTGAAGCATGTATCAGAATGAGCAAAAACAACCTGCGTATCCGAACAGGCTTCCTAACAGGGCACTTTAGGAAACTAGGAGCTTCAGAAGAAGGTGTCTGAAGATTCAAGAGGCAAATCAATCATCATTGGATAGAACCAGAATTCGCTGGCTTGGTTTGATTAATGGGGCTACATCAAAGGGGTTGCTGATTGATTTGCTTCATCTGGCATATGATGCTGTGGAAAAGAAGAGGTTATCATTCAGTCGCAAGGATGTACGCTCGACAATATGAGTCATCACCGGACACTGTGCCATAGGTACACATTCGTAGAAGCTGCAGAGATGAGGAAGAAACAGAATTAATAAAACATCTGCTCTGCAAATGCCCAGCCGTAGCAACTAAACGAAAGGCAGCTTCTAGAAGAGTCCACTTCTTCATAGATTTAGAAAAGGAGCTGAACTGAAAAAACTTTTAAGATTCATAAGCGAATCTAGCTGGGCTTAGGACAACAGGATATTCAGTCATTCAGTAGAACATTTAAAACAGTAGGACATTCAGTCATGCAGTAGAACAGACGGTGGGACTCAGACAGTAGGTCCCAGACAGTAGGACTCAGACAGTAGGTCTCACGTTATTTTCAACACTCCCTAGTACGAGCACAATGGATCCAGCACGTTGGTCTGAGCCAGAAACCCCATGGCCCCCACCTACCTACCTGCCTAAAAACATGACATTCCTTATGCAATCAGTACCTAAAAAACATTCGCTCCTCAAGCACCATTAAATTGAAAATGTACTCCGCTGCATAATCGATCACAGGCCAATAGGATATGTAATCCTAAACCATACAAAAAAAACCAGGAGTGCTTCGTGGCTAAATACAAGCCCACGCAATATGAACCAACCACGCACGCACACCGCCTGAACTACTTTTAACGACGACGGCTAACTGCTCACAATAGAACATTTAATAGGCATTATGCAGTTTAACTCGATCAAAACCAACAACAACAAAAAAAGCAAAATCAATCAGCAATAACGCGTTTGAAGCATTCTCAAATGTTTATTCGCTTCATTAAACCGTACACCGCTTCCTCGTTCGCAGCAGAAGCACGCTCCTTCTCCACAAAGTTCCGAATACGTGCCGCAACGATTCGTTATCGATTATCGAATATTTTCTATATATTCGTTCTTCAAGTCCAGTTACAGCACATGGTCAGTTTTTTTTAACGATGATGACATGCTAAGACCTGGAGCAGTGTGGATGACATCACCTCGCCGAGGAATATAAGGATTTAACGGTATTTTCCCTTTCGGCAAATCGATTTACCCTCCCCAAGTGCATGTGAGATGAATGGGGTGAACCTCCAACCCTTGTGGCGCTTGTTGTTTGTTTTCGAGGGTACTTTCTGAAAATTTCATTTTCAGCATTTTGGATTGGAATCGTTTCTGGCATTCCTCCCAAATTGAGTGAGAGGTTGCTTGGAAGCGGATATACAATAAGTGAAGTGTGTGCGCTCGGAAGTCAAGCATTGAAAAAGAGAGTTAAAAACGATGTCAAGGTCTGCTGATGGGAGGGGGTAAAGTGAACGCACAAGTGAAAAAGGGATGCATGCTTGCACAAGCACAAGTGTACAGTGAGTGGGGTGCCATTGCAGACCGACTATGAATCATGCTTTAAAGTGCAGCATTTTATGGTTGTTTTAATCCTTACGAGTTTCATTTGTTCTAGCACAAGGCACGTTTTGCAACCATTGCAAGCATTAAAGAAATCAAATCGAATCCCTTCACCACCAGGATCCAGGACATAAAATCCGCTCGCAAACAGTTCAGGTTTAACCAAAGTTTTCTCTCGAAAGGATGACCCAGTTGTGTAGACATTCTTCTCTTAAATTACATCATTTTCCTCTCAAAGCCACCACCACCACCACCATCCACAGGCTATTTGAGTTGTGCAAAGATCTAGCCTTATTCGAGTTTCCCAAAGAATAGAATACAAGCCACGTAATCATACGTCCTTCTCGGTTCCTTTGCATTTCCCATTTATCTTGTGCAAGACCCGTTGGCGGCACACAAACTTTCCATGCGGAGCAGTGGGGTGGCATGCCAACGCACTCACAGTGCGCACTGAACTTCTAGAGAAAAGTGCAGGTTCCCTTTCATCGGAAAATGTCAAAAGAATTAGGTCATCGTTGCTATGGTGCGTGTGTCGATGATGTGGAATATAATACAAATCAACTCTGACAACTCTGTGTGTGTGTGTGGTTGTTTGACAGTCAGCTTCCTTCCATATCGGTGACAGCGGAGACATTTATCCGCTCCGCTTGTCATTTCCCGCCGCAGTGAAGACGAATGTCACATTTCGCCTGTCAGTGCCAGACACAAAGTCGGATTGCAGTCGAAGACAAGGGAAACGCAACCCCATCCACAGTCAGACATATGCACAGTAGCGCAACAACAACGCCACTCCGCTGGGTAAATGTGCCCTCAGAGACTACGTCAATCGACTGTGCCTTTGTTTGTTCATTTCGTGCTCGTCGTGCTATTTTCAGATGGACTGCAAGGGCTTTCAGCTAGAAACCGGGGGCGAAACGAAACGTCTACCACGGCTGGAGAGATTACCCTCGAGGGGATGGCTGAGCAGATTATTCCACAAGGAAGGGGTCGAACAGTAATAACCTTGTATGCGCATTGCCGTCCATGCGGACATAGTGCGATGAGAAATGAGTCATCGCGTGTGCATTCGTAGGACTCCAGTGAGAGCCTGGCAAAGGATACTAATTATACCCAACTTTCCGCCCAAACGGTCAATAGATGGATCGTACTACCGAGCGGCGACCGAAATGAGTTTTATTCTCGACACTTGGATGCGGGATCCAGGAGCTGATGCAGCCACCAGAGCATCGGTGCATCTCTGCCAGTGTGTGTGTGCGTCTTTAATTGGATTTACAATTTTAATTGCTTTCTACGATGTAAATCTGCTGCCTTTTTGTTCGGCACTGTGGACATAAAAGTTCCACAGTCGCTTGAGGAAACTTCAAAGCGCGCGGGGGCTACAGACTACAGAGCAGCGGATGTTTAGTTTCCGCTTGCATGCAACGCAGCGTTTACACAGAAAAGGAGCTGCGTTAATGTCACTTCGTATACACACCAGCTGAGAGCATACTTAACGCGAGCTAATTAAACAGGGAATCGAGGCTGCTGTCGAGAAGAAATTGAGGCAAATTCCAAGTGAGTGTGACAATGTTGACGGGCATTTTGACCCTATTTTGAAAACTTGAATTTGCTGAGTTGACAGTGGGGCGCGATCTGAATGACAAAGGGGTTCTAGAGGGCGCCACGTTGATTGAAACTGACGGGCGGAGTTAGGGGATTTTGAATCTTTGTACGAAAAACGGACCGATTTCGAACTGAAATGTTGTAGGTCACCTTCTTCGACACTTTTTCGAACCTTCTATCGGGCGTAGCGGCATGGCCGAGTGCTCCAAAGACTCGTCCTTTCGTTCTACGTATAAGTGAGTAATGAACTAGAAAGCAAAGTCGCCGAAAAATGCCACGCTTTCAAGATACGAGCCATTTTTCAACATAAACTGTTTCAGGTCACCTCCGACATTTTCCCCTACTTTCTACTGGCCATAGCGGCATGATTGAGGGCTCTAAAGACTCCGTCTAGCGCTGGCGCTTTCGCGGAGAGCGACAACATTAGACTGCACACCTCGTTAGGTAAATTTGCGTCGGTCTTCCAAGCGGAAACGTATGCAAACCTAATGATCACGAAGTATATTGTGAATAACAGGTGGAAGGGGCGAAGTATTTGTGTCTGTAGCTACAGGCAAGCTGTCCTACTCAACCCTTTGACCACTTCCAGGATAGTCCAAGAATGCAAGTCTTCTCTAAATAAATTGGGTAGCTAAGACTTGTCTGGGTCCCGGGCAACCACGGGATTGCGGCAAATGAGATCGCCGATGAACCAGAGGAGATACTCCTAGGACCCGAACCTGCGTCGGGACTACCCGCGTCCTCGGTTAGGGCTTCCATCGATGGCTGGGCTTCTCGAGAGCACAACCGGGGGTGGAATGACTCTCCAGGATGTAGACAAAACAAGTGCATTCTCCCAAACGTCTGTAAGAAATCCACGGCATTCTTGTTATCTCTTAACAGAAAAGACTGGCACACACCTAAATGTGCTTGGTCTACGCGATGAAACGCTCTGCGACGCTAGTGGAGAAGACGATGACACTGCAAAGCACTTCCTCTGCAACTGTTCCGCCTTAGCTCGGATCAGGTGGCAGTTGTTTGGTGCTGATGAGGTGAGAGCCGATGATGTAGGCCAGATGCATCACAAAAGCGCCTGCTTTGTTTCATTAAATGTAGGTAGTACAATGGACCAGTTTTTGTGTCTGAGTGCTCCAGCGTAGCGTTTCAAAAACTCGTCATCTCATTCTCCGTATAAATGAGTAATTAACTAGGAAGGAAAATCGCCCGCTTTCAAGACACGGGCCATTTTTCAAACTATTTCAGGTCACCTTCTCCGACATTTTTCCTTACTCTCTACTGGTCGTAGCGGCATGATTGAGGGCTCAAAAGAAGCGTCTTTGCATCCTCCTCAATCTAACGACAATCAAAACCGCCACAGAGGCCGATCAACTGGCAATTCGTAGTGCAAAGCACACGGAGCTCAACCACATCAGTCACAAATCACCAAATAAGCCTCAAAATTAATGAATTTCCAACTCCGCCCCATCCTCCCCACACACAACATCAAAATCACTCCAATTTAAAATTCTTATCACAACCTAAAGGCTCCCCATTTTGCATAGTCACGCGGGAGGAACTTTCATAAGAATGGCAGGAATGCTTGATATTACCCAATAAAACCATACTCGTTCCACTATCGTAAGCGTTTGTCCCTCCGTCTGCTTTTCATTCCCACTAGCTCGGCTTCAGCTGCAGAGTCACATCACACATCCCCCGGATATCCTTCAGCGTTGACTTCTTTGCGGCCATTACGATGTCTCATGGACCACGCATAGGGTGGAATTTTACGATCTGCTCGTGCATACTATGTAATGTTCAAGTCAATGGTGGCTGGGGCGGGGGATGGTTGGCTCCAGATGTTCTCGAGAAAAAGCAGAAGAGAGCATTTATTGCAATCTTCAGTTGTTGATACATATTGCTTGCTCATAGATTTACGGCTCGTAAACTTTAGACGGAATAGTCTGATGGGTGGGACGGGGGGTGGATAGTAAGACATTTACATTTAAGTCTGGGGGTGTGTGGAACGACGGAGGCGATGGATGATGACGGGCTGGTGACTTCGCAGAATTGACGCATCGTTTAAGAAGGAGGAACGTTTCTCATCACGTGAGGGATGAACTATGGGCGAGAGAATGTGTTCAACTTATGCATCCAGTTGAATTTGTGTTGCTTTCTTCTTCTGCTTTTGGAGTTTCGGCTGTGCTACGGTTTTGACTTGTAAAGAGAGCCTGGGGAGAGCTTGTAAATTCCCTGGGGTGTGGAGAATGGTGATGATCGTAAAGTTCTGGAAAAGGGTAGACTAACGAAGGGTTTATCTGCTTTAACCAAGGTAGCACCGAAAATAAACAACGACTCTATAAACCACTCAAAGGTGAATCTGCGGGTCAGCGGGCATTTTCCTGCGTCGACCATACAATTACACAAGCAGTCCAGGCGGTGAGCCTCACCTGTTGTTTCTAAATGGGGTTCAACATTGCGAACAGAGAGCTAGGTTTGGTTAGGTTAGAGTGGCTACAGTCACACTTAGACAAGAGTAGGCCCGTTGTGCTACCACGCAGATCTTATTTCTCCTCTTCAAAAACCAATAAGCGCTTTTGATGAAGCGGAGGAATTGAGTCGAGTTCATTTCGAGAGAATTCTTGTCACTACCCTTGTTGGCTTGTGCAAAGACTGCAAAGACAGCCGAGGCAGCTACTGAAACGACGTTGTATTTCAAAATTAATGGGAATGTTTGAACTTCCTAATAAAGCCATAATACATGGACAAAATTTAAGTTTGTTCATTTTATTGCATTTTTAAAAAGAAACTTGCAATTGGCCCTTCGTACACAGAACAATGTAAGAACAAAATGGGTACCTTCTCGGCCACTTTATGCCGTCACTCACTTAGCCCAACTTGTTGGGTCCAGTAATGCCTAGCAGCGCCTAAGTCACCAGCATTCCCAGCAGATAAAGCAATCACTGACAGTCGCAACTGCTGACTTGGCATTGGCAAGTTCAATCGTTCGAATCGAGTGGTCTGTAAAATTGGTACACACAATTTGTCTCTGATCATTGTTTTGGGCTTCAGTCTCTCGAGTGCCCTCCACCCCTCATTTGTCCTCACACTGACCGTCACAGACGCGCTTCCTTCGCCGATAAGCGCTGACAACGTCAACACAACCAACGACATCCAACAGATAACGTTTAGATTCAAAACATTAGACTCGAAAACTTGTCTAATCTGATTGCCATTTGCAATCGACATATCTCCCAAATCACCCCCCTCCTCACCAACAGCCTTCCGTCTGCATTTGGTTTTCATCGCGCCTCTTAAACCGAGTGCGCGTGTGTTTATTAGAATCGATCTCATTCAGCGATAAACAAAAATTTTATTTGTTTATAAAAAATCACAATCAAAACAATTTAATAGCATTCGAGAGATACACACATTCGTGTGTAGATCGACATACACTCGCCGTAAGTGGACTGCGGAGACTGCAAGCCAAGGGTGTCTGTGTGGGTTTCAGTGAAGCGGCGAACGATTCTATCGATTCCAAACGGCGACAATCTCAAAGATAAATGAAAGTCACTTTCATTAGGTGGTGATGACTCTCGTATTTATTTCCATCTGACGTACGGAGTCACGTTGGTTCACGATCACAATTGGAGGTGTCCTTGGGCCACAATGTCAGGCATGACATAATCAATTATTTGAAAGGACATTGAACATGTGTCCGGATTAGATTCACACAATAGGTGCAGGGTTCACAGAAGTAGGGCACAGATAGAAATCAGTCCAGAGAAACAAGGTCAAGGCGTGGGAGTTTCCGACTCCCTACCGAGGCAGACGCGCCCGATGAGTGGGAAACAATTTGATTATTCGATGTCTCCTTGACAAGGAAAAAAAAAGGTGAACAATTATGGCAAGTACCTGAATAGGTCACACGCAAGGCGCAAACAATAAGGGCTTTCCCGTGAACTCGTCTAAGGGAAGGACCTTCATTCGGGCGGTGGTTTATTCATACCTCTGCAGGTGGCCTGATTTCCTGAGGTGCGACACGAAACGGAAACAGACTCATTGTGTTCAATTGGTTATCTATTGATTTTTTTTCCAAGAAAAAAACAACACATGGTTATCGCATTTTTCAACAATCTGACACGCCAGTTTTGGTGACGAGAATATCGATTTTGACATTAGGCGTCACATTGCATGTTCTGCCAATTGATCACAACGACATGTGTTTGCTTGTCAACGTAGAGGCAGCTTGATCGGCGCCACTGAAACCCAATCAAACACTTCAACCTCTTCTACATTTGTCGAACATTTTAATCAACCACTCTCCCCCCACCCACCAGGGGTACGCGGGCACGCGTCGGAATAGTAAATATTTGCATTCACTAATTGCTAACAACCTCCATTATGTCACATCGTTATCAAGCCCTCCTCCTGTGTCCTGTTTCCATCGAAGGCCAGTCAAACAAAAATGTGGCATGATAGAGTCACCGGAGAATACCACCATCATCATCATCACCGCCGCCGCCATTCAAAACAACAAATGCATAAACAAGAGCGCCACTAACCAAATAAGACCACCCCTCTTCACAGCGCCGCTCCTCAAAACTGCTCCAACTCCCATCAGTTCTATTCTGTTACCAGCTTACGGTAACCCGTACCAACTAGTCCGAGTGCGCCCAGGAAGGGCGCCCACGCCATCAACGTTTCTCTCTGTGTGTGTGTATGTGTGTGTTTGTGGGGGTGAATGTCCCTGAGATTGCTAATGCCATTCCGTGTGGAAATGGTTTTGTTAGCTGTGCGCCATCACAAGGACTTCGGCTTAATCGATTTAACGAATGAAATTCGAAAGAACGACACAACAAGTCCTTCCTCGATAACATCACGCCAGCGATAGCAACTATTTACGTCCCCCCACCACCCTCCCACCCAGTGGGGTGGTGAAGGAAGGAAAAAAAAAGGGAATACATACATGAACACGTTTTCCATTACCATTGGTTACCGAGGTAACTATGGAATATCCTTGCGCTTACACTTAAGCCTGTCGCTGTGTTTGTCCGTGGAATTTACGAAGTCCAGGAGACGACGTCAGGCTGGGTGTGGTGGTGTCCTGAGATCTCCTTCGAAGTTCGAGGGAAAAAACGGACGAACACGCAAGTGTGTCTAATCGATTTTGACGTCGGCCGTTGAGAAAATGAGAGGTCTGCTAAGGCCTCTCGCAAGGGTATCATTTATTGAAAATGGATATAACAACGGTGCGGATTTCATTAAGTGGCTCAATGGCAATAATTCCGATTGCGAGACTATTACGTGAGCATATGTTACATGCTGTGTTTGGTCATACGAAAGGGAGGAGGTAGGTTTGGAAAGATGAATGGTCTGCTAGGCCGTCGGAAACCGTTCACGGATGTTTTTTTTTAAGCTGCCTTGTGTGTCTTTTTTGTCTGAAATAATTACCCAGTTGACCATGGCTGAGGGGGGCACTCACTCACCAGATGGGAGATTATTTATTGCTTCTTTACTAGTGACATCAAGCGTGAGTCTCCATAGTGAACTTACAGGGTGTGCCATCTTGTGGTTTCTTTTTCAAATCAAGGTTATTTTGACACCGACAGCTGTTTCCCACTCGAAATCTTGACAGGAAGTCAGTATCATACCTCCGCGGAACGAAATGAGTCGCTTCGCGCTTGAAAATCGTTGGGACATATTGAAAACTTACATCCAAGGTGAGTGCTGTGTAGCCAGTCCAAACCGTGCGTTTTTTGAAAAGAAGAAGTTCTGGCCGAAATGAGGCAAACAGTCGCGGCTGCTGTATGCAAGTTTGTGAGACTGGTATGCTAGTGGACAACACCCATGGTAACCGCACAGATGAGAATGTGGTTGCAGTGGCCGAGAGTGTATGATGTTCGCGAACATCAACTCGCCGTCGATCTCAACAGCTCAATATTTCCCGCACGAGCCTGAGGGGAATTCTGCACAAAGATCTCGGTTTTATTCGCGTACAAGGTCTAATTGACTCGGAAATTGAAGACGCGCGACCACCCACTGGGCCTTAGAGCAGTTTGAATTGGACACCGATTTCGGGCGAACAATCATCTTTCTTGACGAGGCGCATTTTCATCTCAGTGGCTACGTTAACAAACAAAATTGCCGCATCTGGCTCGGAAAACCCCCACGTTTCCGTCGAGAAGCCAATGCATCCACAGAGAGTGACAGTTTGGTGTGGATTGTGGAGTGGTGGCAGCATTGGCCCCATTTTTCTTCGAAAATGAGCCTGGGAACAACGTTTTGGTCAACGGTGGGCGTTACAGAGCCATGTTAACCGACTTGCTTTTTTAATGAAATTGAAGACATGCATTTGGACGACCTATGTTCCATACGACATGTCACACAGGCCATGCAACAATCAATCGTTTGCGCAACAAGTACCCAAATCGTGTAATCAGTCCTCTTGGCCATGTCAATTGGACGCCTCGGAGCCCCGATTTGACCCCTTTGGACTTTTTTTTTGTAAGGGAACAGTGAAGGACCGATGTTATGCCAACAATCTGGAAGCGAAGATCATCCAATCAATCGATGAGCTACATCCCGAAACCATCAACAAGGCCTTGGAAAAAAATTGGGGCGACAGCATGCGCTACAGCCAACTCAGTCGATGCGGACACTTTGAACGACATTGTACTTCATAATTAATGGCAATGCTTGTTCTTACTAATAAAGCCATAATATATGGAAAAAAATTGAATTTTGTTCATTTTGTTGCATTTTTAAAAAGAAACTTTTAATTGGGCCTTCCATCAATTCTGCCACCCTGTTAAGGAAATCTCACGCTTCTGGAGCAATCCGACCTTCCGGTCGGGCATTGAAACACACAATTGAATGAAGGATCCCCGGAGAATGAATTAATGTGGGCCACGCATGTTTCTCTTATCGAACGCGAGCTATTTCCACGTCGGGTCTCGTGAATCATTGCGAAAAAATAGTAGTTCGCAGCTCCAAAGAACATCCGCTGGAATGTGTGGGCGATTTTGATGCCAAAACTCAAGTCTGAGATCATTTTCGGGATTATGTTTGATTTCGTTGATGTAGGATGAATAAATCTGGGATAGAATGGCCCTCCTGGCAAGGGTATTTGTCTCTGCACTGTAGGTTGCAGCCATCTCCTCGTGGCTGGGGCAGTGTATGTGTCTGTGTTGCAGCCACAACCTCAGCACCAAATAGCCTTCTTGACAAATCACCCACTGGCTCTATATTAGCCACAGCTTCTAACAAATAAACCCCTACTTCACATTTTTCTGTATCGAGCACCCCTTTACTCAAAACCATCTTCCGATGCGAAGCCCTTTTCGTCTTGAGACTCAGTTGAGCTCAGCTGATGTCCCATTGTGTCTACCACATTTTAACCCCCTCACAACTTCAAATGTTACAACTTCGACCGAACATTCGTCGTTGGACACAGAATGTCCGTCATCTGTTCTAGCAATCCTCCCCATCGAATGATGCGCTTCCATAAAATCTATTTCCAATCACACGCATGCATCTGCAGTTGTTCACTCAAACGGTACATCCCTCAGACAAAAAGACATTAAATCACACTCGCAGTGTAGCCTTCCTGCTTTGCATTGCGCCAGCACCGAGGAGCTATTTCAAAAATGTCTTCTGCATGCCGCTCCGCATCAGAATGTCAAGTGGAAACGACGCCTGCTACCCCGTATCGTGTTCTCCTACAAAACAGCAGTCTCTCCTTATTTTTTTATTTGAAAATTATCACCACGCAGGCGAGTGTAAAAAGAAAAAAAAAACGCCAAAAGAGCAAAGCGCATTTCAGCCCATCAGCCATTATTATCTCCGACAAAGCGACAAAACACACACAAAAGCAACGGCATTGGCATTTGACCCAGATTTAAATACTGAGTATCTTTCAGTCTTTGTTTCGCTTTCGATTGCGATCAAGCGGCCAAGTGATCAACCGATCCGATTACGTCACTACGCAACGCAAACGCAATGACGAACCGTCAGTCGTTAGCGAATTCTTGCGCGTGTCTGCATATATACGGCACCTGTGCGCGACTGCCGCTGGAGGCAGACAGTGTCTGTCTCGTTTCCCGATCCCCGATCGATGGATGTGATTTGACTTTCAATTCGGTTTACGTTCGGCTCGTCGAAAGAAAGCCATGTGCGTAGTCTTCTGTAAATATTATCCGTACAGCACTTCTGAGTCGATCCAAATGGCAGCATTTCCTGGTCCGAACCAGTCCGAGTCGCCGCCGCCACCGCTGCTCACGGTGTGGGCATAGAAATAGTGCTGCCCCCCGATGGAAATGTAGGTGGGTTACCTCGTTCCCTCGAAAACTGTGCACGCCGCTATGCAAGGCATTTCGCCGCCGAATTGGAAAGGTGATGAAGTACTTGATTCTCAAATACATACGCGCTCGCTGCGCAGGTGTGTTGGGGAATTAATTTCAAACGTCATCGGTTGATTGTGCGGGGAAAACAAAATCGTTCTCTTCAATTAGATTGTTTTTTTTTTTTTCGAGAAATGATTCGAAGGGAGATTACACGCAAGTGACTTGAACTTTAGTGAACCGCCATGTAATGCGATTGAGATTAATGGGCTGACAGCGACGCGTTGTGTTGTATAAGAGAGGGACGCGACTGTGTGACGGTGGTGTGACATCTGTGTTATGATTTGTGGAAACGGATCAAGAGGCAACACGAACTCGAGTGACAGACACGATGAGTGACAAAAATTGATGTGCCGTCGATTTTCCCGGTAGGTGCATGTGTGGGGTCAAATGTTTTCGAATCTTGGCTGAAAATAGACGCTGGCGTTGTTGGTTGTGGTGCTGAGTTCACCTGGGAATGCATTTTGAGACTTGAGAGTGTTCCATTTGGATTTTATTTGGAACCAGCTTGAAAGAGGGATCTCCCCTGTTGACCGGAACTTCTTGTGTCAAGGCCGGAAACGACTGATGACAGTTATGGAAAACTGGCGACAAATGTCTTATGCTTCTATACTCATCATTCATTACTTCGGCTTCCTGATCTCTATCCGAAATCAGACCAATTTGCCACCTATCTTGGCACAAATGTGCCTACTCTCTACTCATGCCTTTGTGGACAGCCACAATCAAAATCATCTTCTCTCTCGGCATGCTAATCACTTGAGAATACCATTAAAAACAATCAACATTCCACATTAATTTGATTCCAGGAAAACGCGCCGCTGATTCAGTGTGTTGTTCACAATTGCACCTGTTTGCCTCTTCGAAGGCGGCTCTAATATTTTGTTCCCGCGTATTTGCGCTGCATTTCCAGATATTCGCCTGAGCCACACCGAGTGGCTAAGAATAGACTAAGAAGTCCAAAACTGTTCCGCATAGCAGTGTAAGTGGATAAGACGGATGATCGAATTCGCAAGAACAAAATGAAGACAAAAACAAATGCGAATAGAAATAGAAGTTCGTTTCATCGTTTGAGCGTTGATCCGATTTTTGCTCGAAGAAAGCAATAGCACTCGCGATGGAGTGGATATTTGCGATGTCGAACGGCGGCCAGAGAAGAAAGGCAAAAGGTCAAGAGGAGCACTTGGTGCAAGTAAGTGGTTGAATGCTGAAAGGCAAGCTACGAGTTTATTCCAGGGCAGATTATGATGGGAAGAGGAATATTTTGGTTAATGATCAGTTTCTGATGTTATTTCAGTGGGGAGAGAGGACTCAGAGCTCAACAGAGGGCGTCTGCGAATGAGACACCGCGCCGTAAACAACTGAAGAGAGACATCAACTAATTTAGTGCCCTAGCTGAAGACTAACTAAGTCAGTTGAAGGCCAGATCGAAGAAGGGGATTAGAAGATGTTTTGAACTTTAGCTGGGGCACTGACAAATTGTTCATCGACACACTTTCATTGAATACCAGGAGATTTACCACAGATTCTGGGTGCTGGGCAAGATTCAGCACGGATTATGCACAGAATGAAGAGACAACACAAAAGACGTGCCCAATGAACCACTTGCAACGTAAGCTTTCAGGAGATCGACTAAGAAATGAACGTCAGAACGCTAATAGGGTTAGGTAGGTAGGTGGGCTGCCAGCGAAATCGCCAGCACTTAGACCAATGTCGGTCCGTTGTGATACCCATAGTCAGACTACTACCACAGATCGACAAATCGAGTGATATTGCTGTTAATTTGATCCAAACGGCAATTGATGACTGGACTAGAAAACCAGATAAAGCGTATTAACTTAGCTCAGGTCACCTCGGAATGTAGTGCCCTGAATGAAGAAGGATGGTCCTGCAATCCGGTGTGGACCTGGACCTATCTTCCACAGCGTCCTCTTGAGTCCTTTTAAAAGTGAACATGGGCCTATTTTCCACAGCAACCTCTTCTTGTGCGTCTCATAGTCCTCTTAAATGTTTGACTCGATCTACGATTTTCTGCTGCCTCTGAACGGCGAAGATTGAGATTATTTTTCTTGCCAAGTTCCGCGAGCTTTGTCGGTGCCTTTAAGGAGCTAATGCAGTGAATTGTGAATCAGGCATTGAATCAACACACGCAGCCTACAGTTCGACTCACCAAACCACCAACCACCTCCATACGGCTACAAAGCAGAACAAACAAGCCCTCCGCCCAGACTAAACTACTGACACTTCATCTTATCAAGCATAGACGTGGTGTTTGTGACAAAGTTTGAAGATCAGTGCACGCACGTCACTCCATATTTACAGCCGTTACACCCCTCAAGCTGGCAAATGTCTTCTTTTTTTTATTTCTAGCCAATTGTAAGTTTGTCCATGTAACGACAGATTGATCAAACTCACGTTTCGTGGATTTATCTTCAAATTTTCAAAGACGATCTCGTCATGCCTCCTCTTCAATTAACGTGAAAGCCTCAACTTTAGCGCACGCGGCGAGCGGCCTTTGATGTCTTTGTCGGTTGCGGACACGAATATTACGACGATAGGCACAAGTCGGGGGAAAAAAACAGTGTTTGTTTTTAGCCTTTCTTCGGCATTCGGGATAAATTGTGGAGCCTTCCGGAGAGCTTCTGCGTATCACGTACTCGATGGCTCCCCAGTTCCTCCTGTGACAAGTAGAACCATTCCATCTCACTCGAGACTAGCACCCACTCAAACGCACATAACCCCAAGCATAAGCACACACTTTGCCAAAATTGAAACGCACAACAATGCGTCGCTTTTGGCAAGTAATCCATTCCATTTCAACTTTCCATTTATGACGACACTTAGGTCAACACGTCCCGTCTGCCAGTCGCGTCGACGAGGACTACAAGTCTGTCTGATGAACGCCTCATCTGGCGCAGTCTGCTTCTATATTCAACGACGAGGACTCCAAGTCTGTCTGCTCAAAGCGACATCTCTCGCAGTCTGCTGCCATATTCCAAAATTCGTATTCACAAATTACGATTCAAGTAAACAAAGGCACACAAAAATAGAACAACGCGTCAAGCGACTACAAAGAAATGTCAAGCACAGTGCACTGGCAGCCACCACGTGAGAAGGGGACCTCTTCCTCTAGTTTGTCTCGAACTGCAAGTGAACGTGCGTTTATTTTGCAAAATAATGTTGCGTAAGAATCCCAATGAGAAATACACCGACACACAGTATTGGATTCTTGAAATCCGACGCATCATCGAATCGAGTGCGAAGCGGTGGGGTGGTGCTCGGTGGTTTACTTAAATCAAACCGACACAGCGTACGACGACGACAACTTTTACATAATCACTGCGAGAGAGATGTTGATTGTTGTGATTGTGTCGTCGTCGAAGCTGCAGAGGGAGTGACGCGACGATGTCAGTAAAAAAAAAAAAGAAGCAAACACACAACAGAATCGATACGAAAACACAGTGTGTGTGTGCCTAATGGGAACGCTACAGTTGCAAGGCATATCAGATTGCCCAATACCGAAGAATGGCTGGCTGGCTGGCTGACTGTCTGACTGACAACAACAACGCGCCGCCGAGTGCAGGGGAGCGAACCAAAGACCGTCGGCAATGGTCGGATGATATATCTAGATACTGTTGCGGTTTAATTTACCGCGACCCCTTCGATGGTTTTGATGTTATGATTCATTCAGCTGCCCCGCAACCGTCGCTCTCTCCTGTTTATTCAATTGCTTTGTGATAAGCTGCGGACTACTGAATCCCCGCGACCGAAGAGAGAAACCTCAGCGGGGAGCGCGCTATACAGATTTACTCAGCATTCATTTGGTTTCGGGTTTTTGTTAATGAAGTTAGCACACGACTAGACTAGGAGAGGGCGGCGCAAGAGAGTGAGAGAGAGGCGCTTGCGTTTGCCGGGTGCCGAGGGTATCTGGGGCATTGTTTCGCAATCGTGCTGGCGCGATGGCGATGGCGAAAAATTTGGGCTTTTGTCTATTTGCCTGTTTGTCTGATGGAGCGCGCGTTTTGAAGTTTTGCACCAACGTGTGCTTGAACAAAGCCGTGTCTCGACGGGGATTTCGATTTTAAAGACCGGCCTTCAAATGGACTTTAGTCGGTGAGTCAATATGCGATGGTTACGGCTGAGGCTGCAAGGTGAGAGTTAATGTGAAGCGTTGTCATGGCATTAATGACGAATTTCGATTTCTGGCGACTGACGTAAACCGATAAGATGATCTCATGGACGAAACAAGACCTGGATGTTTGCCAACTTCGCCATAAAACAAAGGGAACCCCTCCACCAAGGTACAATCAAACGAACACATTCTGCAGCAGTTCAGTCATTTGTGAAAATCGCTCTGCACTGTAAGAACACGAATCAATTGAACCCCCTTCCATTTGAGGCAACAAACACAGCCATCGACGAAAGTTCCAACGAACCAAGGTCTGCATCAACAGCAGCAACTACCTCGCAAAACTATAATACTTCACCCGATTTTCAAGTGGATCCATTTGCAACGAGAACATCAAGTGTGCACTCTGTGTTTCCCTCGAAATCCCAAAGAAGAACAACAGAGGAGCGCAAAACCCAACGACGAACGGCCGGCGTTGCTGTGCATCAGAAGTGTTATGTTCATCTCCTTCAAATGCAAATGGATTTCGATAAAAGCGCCAAAAAGCTCCTCGTCCTCATTCTTTACTCCGATGGGAGAGGACCGGACATTCAACAACACACACAAAATGCCCCCTTTCGCCGCTCAAGACCGCATCATTGTTGATGTGTTGTCATATGTCATCGCAATTGGATTTGGTTGGTACGACAAAGTCACGGACACATCCAATGACCATTACATTTTCGAATTCAATTTCGTTTTCATATGCGAACGGAAAGCGAGAGGGACAGACGTTGATGACGCGACGGACTGAAAGAGATTTCAAGTGGAACCAGCACTGCCCTTCGTGGAGGGAAGTGAATACATTTTGAACCGCCGCGCCGACACGCACACATGATCACGCGCGTACGTATGTACACACTCAATCAGACTGCGGTTCAAGTGGTCCAACTGCATGGAGTGGAGAACTAATAATTCCATCGTTATGGCAGAGGCATTGATCCGATAAGTGCATTTCGGAGGGCATTACAGAGCGAGAGAGAGAGAGAGAGACGGAAGTCTAATGGCGTTTTTGCAGCGAATGCCGGTGCGGGGGAGATCCGATTAAAGTGACTAGGAAGCGAACGAATGCCGAACGGTGGTGTGTTTAGAAATGTCGACAGAGGAGATACGAGAGACTATGTTGATCGAGATTAATTGAGACGTTGGACAGTTGTTAGGAATGGGAAATTGGAATATTTAAGATGACAGAACTTGGGCTGACGCTAATAATTTGCACCGTCCTTTGTGGAAAAACATCCCTGATGGTCATCTTAGAGAGCAAGCCGAGGAAATGAAAGGCGTACTAAGTCGTACTAAACCGTACTAAATCTATTGTAGCAAGCGCCGGGCAGCAATGTATATTGTCAACGTTTCCGTGTATGCTGCAGTTAGTGTTGTGAGGATCCTCAATACTAATTCTCGGTCCCTCTCTGGGCAGTCCTCATTACCTGGTATGGCCTAAAAGCCAGGTAATGTTCGCTTTAATCTAATCCGCTGATTACAGCTGAAACAACTCGTAGGGAAAACAGACCAAGGCTGATCTGAGCGCCAGGACATGAAAAACATGAAGGAAATAAAAAGGCTGACATCACATTTCAGAAGGCATCACTCGAACTCCAGATCAACAGAAGGGGGACAATAGATCTTTATGGTCGCAGAACTAGTGTCTTTTGTGACGCACTAGCTTCGATACATTAGGGACCGAGGTGATAGCTTGACTGTCAAGAAAAGTAGGCAAACATGTCCCACCATTCCACTGTGATTTTAATTGTGATGTAACAGCAAGAGATGACCAATATTGTACTCAGGAAAAAGCTTTCTTTACGTTTATCTACAGCCCTGATGTCCAGACTGGAGTCGTGTGCAAGCCAAAATGAAATTCAACAAGAAGTGGCTGCCGGGCGGGTGGAGTGTGCATTGTAGATGCAAATTTTAGACAGATGCGAGTCAATGGAGTGCGTCAGAGATTATAATGGTCCCGAAAATAAAACAGATTAAACGTCTATCTGCCATGTATTGGAGTTTGTTGAAGGTTTACGACGAAGTACTCACTTACATCCATTTAACGTCAGGACGGTAGCTGTCCATAGTTTGCCATTGACGAGGGAAATTCATACTGAAGTAAGTTCATGAGAGGTAGGAGACACTTGCTGTCGAAGTAAGTCAAGAGGAGCCCGATTAAAGACAACGTCGAGGCAAGTTTTAAGTGGCCAGCAAAAACCAAGGCATTGACATTTCGCCTGACATTGAACTTTCGTTCGAGCGTTGCAGTGTAAGACAAATTATATTTGGAAGGTTGGTATTTTCAGAGAGCTCAGAGATCCTCAATCTACGGAAAAAAAAAAGAAAGCATCACCCCTAGACGATTGTTTGATTTGGAGGACTAGGCGCATCGAGAAAAACTGAACTGCACACCACCATCCATAGTTGGGCGTAATTGAAGTAAGTTCTGACGTTCCCCAAGGTAGTCATCTCGGACCGCTGCTGTTCGTTTTGTTTATGAATTATGTTCACAATGTACAACATTCAACATTCGCTGACGATTGTTAGTGGGAATTTGCACCATTATCCCATTGTGGATTTATTTCTCTTTTATATGGGAACTAATGCTATATGGCGTTAAAATCATTTAAAAGAATGAAGCGTAATCTTTAAAATCTTCTTCTTTGATCAGCTCCTCGAATCAAAAAAGATAGAGCCCAGCAAAGTCCGCATATTCTAGTGCATGTCAGTCTAACATTTTTTCCGCAATTTAAGAACAAATTTCTGAAGTACTAGTCGCCCAGAAATTGTAGTAGGTGTCTTTTGTCTTTGACATAGAATATCTCGGGAACGGGAGGACGTAGGAAAAAAATAATGATGAGGGATTGTAGGTTATGACTTCGTGTTCAAGACGCACTTAGCGGACCAACATAAGTACCGTTGTTTCTGTGTTAAATAAAAGAGAAATAAAAGTTTGAATGTTTTTGTATAGTATTTTAGCTGAGGATGGTGAATGCTTGTGTGGAGAGGCGTTGAAGACCGAAGCGTGTCCTTTAAGCTGAGGTGTAAATCATCGATCTACTCGTTCTTTAATTCTCTTGGGAGAGTAACACCTTTATATGAACTACTTAAACACCCTGATCGGGTTTCAACAATGAAACTCCATTCTGTGACCACAAATTAAACCGCTAAAGTCAACTTTAGGCGAAATTGAGATTTCGATATCATTAGATTCAGCGTACTCAATTCTATTTTGTAAATGTGGCCACAATTTCAAAAGAACATAACAGCTTAAGTCAATTTTACGTACATTTATGCTTTTGTCGAAAACTTCATGATTAAATGAGACTTTAGTGGCTTTTCCTTGCGATCACAGCATTAACGCCGTTATGGCTTTTATTCATATGACCGCACCGTTTGAGGGTCCATCGACAAAGATTGCTATTCACCACACAACTCCGATATGAAGCATCGTTGTCCACTATTCTGAGGAGCCAAGGAAGCACCCAGCAACTTGCCACATATTCCAAAAAATCCACTCGCAAGCAGTCAAGATCATTTCGAAATTCTCAGCGGAACAAGAAACACAAAAGCTTCCGGTAAGCCAGCCGCAATACAAGGTCATCTGATACCAACAACTTACAAGTTCAAATTATAACTCCATTACTACAAACAGTGGAATGCCGCCCATCGTCCAGAAGCAATTGAGAGGTCCTACTAAACTAGTTATGCTGGCCGGACAATGAGTCAAGTTGATTTGTTGATTTGCCACTATATAGTATGCAGTAGCTGCGCAATAACTGTGTACAATGACACACTCGAGCTATTTATGGACACATCAGAATTTTGATGCGAAATTAGTCGGAATTGAATTTCACTGAACCATTTTTCTTCTTTTTTTTTCGTCGATTAGCATCGAATTCATTGAACGGCTCAAGGCGCCTAAGCTCAGGCTTAGCTGCACTTTCAATGAAATTGCATTTATTATTGCGAACACTTTTATGGCTGCCTCGCGCCACTAGGCGGGGGGATGGGGGTGGCAGGCGAAAGGTAAGAAACTGGTTTCGATATTCATAGTTCAGTGCAGTGATGTGTTTTGTTTATCATTCCGTTGACGCTTGCCAATGCAATTGGAGACCTCTCCATGGATGGACAGAGAGTGCGAGAGGGAGAAGAACAGAGAAAGTACTCCTCACACAGTACTTAGCTAATTGATGAACAAAGCGTACAAAAATTGACACTCTCGAGATATTGTGTGGGTACATTTTTGTTCACACATTTTCTTAAGAACCAACACATTGTGACCATGTTCGTGTAGGAAATTGTTTAATCTTCTGTTCGGACTTATCGTCGCTTTGCAGTCGCAACGCGGTGCCGGCGGGCATTCCCATTTCGTTGGATTTGTTTTTAAAATGCTTATCAGGGCATTCTTGTATATTTTGGAGAATTCAACGATAAGAAATAATGGAGACACATGGTGCACACATGTGTGTGGGTATTTCAACTCGTCGATAAGAAAGCGCTGGTTAATGAAAATAAACAAGAATTCCGTTAAAAAGTAAAGATAGCAATGATTCAGAGGCAGAGGAAGTCGTTGGTGGTGGGGAATGAATTCTTGTTTTTTTTTTCGAGCAAGGCTGATTGTACAACTCTTATCGTGTGTATATCTTGCCTGTGAGCGCACCCCAGTTAGGGCGCATACTGTGTCTTGGATGCAGAATGTTGTGCGGCTTAGAAACTGTGAGACTATTTGCCTGTAATGTCCCCCGTCGATGGTCTTATCAACGAGTTATTTAAAGAGCCAAGATTCAGAACATGTGTACAAATAGCGTCAATTTGTGTGAATGTTGTGTTGAGGGGGAAGTCACTGCAGTTCTTACTTACGTCAGCACTGCTTTTGAACCCATCGTCTTCATTACGCCCTTTGCAAGCATCGAGTGACGCCATTCCACAATCGATACGCATCCACGACATAAAACAGTAACGCTTTCAAATTGAGAACGTAAGAGAACTCAAGTGACGCCATCATCCCAATAAAATCCACACAAATTCAACACGGTATGACGAAAATAAAGCATGCCCTAACCTATCACAATTCGCTGTACCCCTCCCAGCTGCCTACTAACCTGCTTTCGACCAAGTTTTAAACTCGTTTTAGCAACAAAAAGATAGACGAGAAAACAAAAACATAAACGAAAAGACGACGAGTGCCTGTGTGGCAAAAAAAAGAAGACGCAACCGACATTGAACTTCGCTAATCACATGCGAAAAGCGTGGGCCCCCGCATACATTTCTCATGCTCAGCCGTAGGAATTCACAAACATCTCCAGTTGGAATGTGGTCTTGACTCTTGATGAATTAAACAGCCAGTTGGTCATCAGAGCTAATTAGTTCCATCCTCTTCCTTAAGTCACGTTCTTTTGCTAATTTCTCGCCGCATCAAATTACAACAGCAGATGCAGCGAGCAGAGTTTCAATCGGATGATGATCCAAGACCACACAAAAAACACTCGTCGAGCTACAGTTCTTCGATTCAAATGCAGGGACAATGCCACAGCAAGGTAGACAACAACGTAACCTTTCTCGAAGACAGCAGCACACAGACAACAAGAGGACAATGCAGGATCTACCAGCAGTCTCGCACACACTCTCAAAGGTATGTAATCAATCATGTGAAGAGTGTAGACAACAGACGAGACACGAAGAAGAAAATATATAGCCCCCATGTACCCATCCTCCTTTCGGAGGAAAAACAAAAAAATATGGAACTGCGAAAGAGAAACCTGCTTTGGCAAACATCTTGCCAAGATAAACAAGTATCCTTAGCTGACAATGGCAAATGCAAATGTACATAATTAGCATCCACCAGCCAGCAGGCTGCGATCAAAAGGGCAAAAACTAAGTAAACAAGTGAACACAATCAAAGATAGGTACGGCATAAAGGCAAACAAAAATCTGCCATTTGGTGCAGTAGCCTGTGGCAGCAGCTGCATCTGCACCTGACTGCGAAAAACAAAAACAAAAAATGTGTATAATTACTCAACTTACCACTTAGCGGTGGTTTCTACTCTCAACTCGTGATAGGATGAGGTAAACTGGAACTTTGCCGCACGTTTGTTCACACGTTGTAGACGCTTCCAAACACTCCCCATGACTATAATGGGTGGTGGTGGTGGTGGTGACTGTGGTGGGTTGTGTGGAGCCCAACAACTGTGGCAGGAAAAAGGACTAAGGTCACTGGCGTTGGCTGGTTAGTTGACTGGTGATAACCCAATTAATACGCAAAATGAGATTCTCCTCGTTTGTTGTCACTCACTCAGAATAGATGGCTAGCACAGGTTGCGATGACACAGATTCGAAGCTCGGCTTCTTAAGGACAAGCACTCTCGCGAATTATTTACTGCACACACCACGATTTGGATACGATATGGATGTGATTTCCTTTTTCTTTGAAGACTTTTGCTTCCTTCTTCGTAGCGCGTCACGAACTCAACTGAAAAACGAACTTTTTTTGCTGCCGAAAACTGAGAGCAAATGACTGACACTGGCACTGACAGGAGTGGGACGAAATCGAAAACCCCGAAAAATCAAAACAAAAGCGAATTTCGCGAGACGTGCTATTTATAATTTTTGTGTTGTTTTTCGTTCGGATTCGTATTTTAATTCCTTAATGTGTAGCAGCCTCCCCCTCGTTTGTTTTTCTTTTTGCACAACAAACGAACGACCGAACGAACGAACGAACGACGAACACACGACAAAGACGACACGGGCAATGGATGTGAAGAAGTGAGGACTTCTCGTTGCGTTAACCTTGAGAAACGGCAACGATACCTTCTCACGACGATGTAGCGAATTTTCTTCTTCGATTCCACTCGCCCTCGACGGGATTTTGTGTGATGTACTTTCGCGTATCTCTCTCTCTTCCTTCCTTCCTTCCTCGCTTTGAGTTTTTTTTCGTTATTCGCCTTTTGTTTAAACTATTTTGTTGCACACTTTGTTTTTTTTTTCTTTTTATTCAGAGACAACGATGAAGACGACCACTAGCAGCAATTTGCTTTTCCATTCCACTCAGTTTCGGAGACACACAACAGACTGAAATCAATTGAAGAAGAAAACATTTTTTTTTTCTTTTCGTTTTTGACACAATGACGTCACTTTTCTTGGTGCGATTTTCCGTTTTCTGTTCACTTCACCCTCGTCTTCGTTACGGCCGTGATGCAGACGATTTTAATACACAATTTTATTGAATGCAAATTCGCACAGAATTGATTAAGGAAAGAAACATTTTCTGAAACGAAGTTCCAATCCGTGGAAATTTTTCTTCGTCACTCTGACAGAATGGGTTGGAACTCATTTTTTGTTGTTCGCTCACGTTCGTTCACTTCTATTTATTCGTTTTCGTTGTCTTCTTCTTTTGTTGTTGTTGTTGTTGCATGTTTGCGGGGGGTTATCTTTTGATTGGATTTCCAATACAATACAAAAAAAAATAAATAAATAAATTTCAGCTGTCGTCGCGAAGTTAAGGCGCAACTACTGCTCGAGACTGTCGAACGAGAATCGCGTGTGTACTCGATGGATTTCTTTCAGTGTTTGGAATGGGTGGACGTAACGAGACGTAAGGAATGAGCAATTCAACAACATAACAGGGCCAGGAATGAAATGGAAAATGAAACTAGGGTTGGGTTGACATTTGGCAACGGATAGGAACGCGCCGATGGATTGTATGCGACGAGAATGAGGTGCTATCACTTTAGGTAGCATTTTTCTCTTGTGGCTTTTTACGTTTTTGACTTGGTAAGAAGTTTAGCGTTGATTTTTTGGGTTGAGCAGTCTGGATTCCGGAATGGACTTGGGCGCTAGGTCCGAGGGATTGTCGTGGTGCCCTCGAAACTTAACCGGGTGAGCACCGATTTGTTGGGTATTCTGATGATTGCTGGAGCAGCCTGGATTCTGGAATGGACTTCGGCGTTAGGTGGTTAGGTCCGAGGGATTGTCGTGGTGCCCTTCGCCGCCTGCTTCGACATTGCTTGAGCAGTCTGGATTCCGGAACGGACTTGGGCGCTAGGTGGCGAGGTCCAAGTGATTTTCGTGGTGCCCTCCGCCACCTGCTTCGACATTGCTTGAGCAGTCTGGATTCCGGAATGGACTTGGGCGCTAGGTGGATAGGTCCGTGAGGTTGTCGTATTGCCCTACGCCACCTGCTTCGACACCTAATAGAATGAGCTCTGATTTTTTGGGTATTCTGATGATTGCTTGAGCAGTTCGGATTCCGGAATGGACTTAGGCGCTAGGTGGCGAGGTCCGAGAGATTGTCGTGCTGCCCTTCGCCGCCTGCTTCGACATTGCTTGAGCAGTCTGGATTCCGGAATGGACTTGGGCGCTAGATGGGACTGTCGTGGTGCCCTCCTCCACCTGCTTAGACACCTAACCGAATGAGCACGGATTTTTTGGGTAGTCTGGATTCTGGAATGGACTTGGGCGCTAGGTGGCGAGGTCCGAGTGATTTTCGTGGTGCCCTCCGCCGCCTGCTGAAGCATCTAACAGACATAGAGTTAGAATGACCACTGATTTCTTGGGTATTCTGAAGGGTGTTCGTTGGCCAGGATCGAGTGACTGTAGTGGCGCGCTCTGCCATCCGCCTAATGAAGAGGATAGGGTATTCTGAAGCGGATTAGGTGGTCAGGTCCGGGTGACTATTCTAGCCAACTTAGAGTTAGAATGACCACGGATTTTCTGGACAGGCTGTTCGGTAGTCAGGATCGAGTGGATGTCGAACTCCTGACCCTCCTCCATCGAGTTATAATGCTTCTAGTGGGTATATCGACCACAGCTTTTGTAGGCGCCTGAGTGACTCAGTACAGACCGTGTCCTTAATCGAACCCATTGCTAGAAAGCCTGCTCCATTTTGGATGTTTTCGACTGCCAGTCAAACACTGCAGTGGTTAGGTGGCTGAATGCGTGTTCTGGGGTGAATACCCAAAGCGTTCAATACCCTATCCCTTCGTCCGTCTTGGCACCGTCTCAGAGCAGCGATGTGTCTCTCTGCATCACCTGCCCAGCCGCCCCTATCGACTAGAGATGTTAAATTCCACCTCGGAGCGAGTAAGACACTGCAGTGGTTAGGTAGTCGAATGCGCGAAGAGTCCTGGGGCGAATTTCCAAACCGTTCAATACTCTATTCCTTCGTCCGTCTTGATAAAACACTGCAGTGGTTATCTAGTGAAGAGTTCTGGGGTGAATACCTTATTCCTTCGTCAGCCTTGGCCTCGGCTGTGTACGCTTCAAGGGCAGCGATGTTTCTCACTGCGTTAGCTGTCCAATCACTCTTAGCTGCTATAGAGATGTTAAATTTTACCACGATGTGCTCTACTGTTCTAGTTGCTTCTGCATTCTTATATGAACTTCTTCAAAACGGTGGTCGTTTGTAGCGACGCTTGAGACCAGTGTTGTTGCGTTATACACCGATTGTTCTACCAACACCCGAAACCAATAAAACACCATCCATTTTCAGTATAGTATCGTATGCTTAAATAAATTTTTATTTATTTATATTCCTATTAATTCCAAATTCCTATACGAAACAACGTACATTTTCCTATCAGCGTGTCACGAAGCCGAACAAAATAGCCACTACCACTTCCTGGCTCCATGGCGGTGTACCTACGGTCAAGTGATGTGCGTTCAAAACACTACATTCTACGAACTAACACGGCTGTTCCATTTCAAAACTTAATTACATACTCTAGGCAGCGCTTTTCAGTTTAATTTTAAATATTTACACTCAAAAATATTCATTCTTTTTTTCTTTCTTTCTTTTTGTTTGCATTTGATTTTCAATGATTTCCAAGAGAGATTTTTTTTTCGAAAATATAAAGTCTACTCGACTCGACTTTCTCGTTTTTTCTTTCAATTTGATTATAATTTCGTTTTCACCATTTTGCAAATTGTGCCTTAGACTCTATTCATCTTACGATTATTGCATGCAATTTCATTTGTTTTAGCTTCATTTTAAACTAACGATAGTAATACTTTAAACCTTAAACTTTATATTTCGAGAATATACACACGTACACATGTCTGTCTGTATATTCGCTTCGCATGGATAAGTATTGGAATGGAATTTTTCCTTGTTTCTTAATTGAAATTGTTCCTTATTAGTTACGAATGATTGAATCTGAATGAGGTTGTGACGAGGTGAGGTGTTGAGGTGAGTGAATCGTCGTAATCGGTATGTATGAATGAGTTCGTTTCAAGTTCAGGTGGAATCAAGTTTAAGTTAAATGGAATTTAATAATATATGTAGTTCGTTTGTCATTCTTTGAGTTTCGATTATGAGCTACGAGATTGCACTTATTAAATCACTACAAAATGTCTGTGAAGGAGGCATGAACGCTACAGATTTAAATGATGAATGCAAAAAGCACACTCTGGGTGGTCTTTTTTTTGCCTACTGAGTATGTTATAGACGAATGTTGGTTGTAATCAGTTCTGTGCAAGAATGTGTTAAGTTATTTGTTATGGCGTAGACAAACAAAATGATGACGACAAGAAAGAGAACAGAAAAGAAAGGTTGTGCCAAGGATTGCAGGGAACATTTCTACAAGCTGATTCAAAGGATTAGTTATTGGCGGCTTTTATAATAAATATAATATGGGTGGCGCTACAGACCGTAGAGAGCTAGTGCCTAGCTTATCAGCAACCACTCCTATTGTGCGTGCTATTGTTCTATCACGAGTGAAAGGCGGCTTTACATACGCTAAATTCGTCGCCGATTTTCCAATGTTATTGGCAAGGGACATGAGACAAAAGGGATCACACAAAGGCGCTTGTAAGAATCGGGAGTAACAAGTCGCTCGCTTCGTAAAAGCGGCCAACGAACACAAGGGACGCATGTTAAGATGTTCACCAAACGTTTAGCATGATCAAACAGAATGAATATGGTGTATAAATGAGCTATGAATCAATCAGTACACACTGGAAATAGATTTGGATGGCCACCGATAAGGTTATCCAATTGTGAGCATCATCAAGCTGCCTAAGAAAGCGACTGGCAATGCCTTCTGTTACCACAATTCACTGCACAATAACAAACGACAGTATAACATGTGGCCAATCCTTACGTTGTTGTCCGTTGTATCGTGGAAGAGCGAACAAACAACTTACCTTCCGCACAAGAACGAACAGACAGAATTGAGCAGACAGCAGCAGATCTTAGGGAAGACCCAAATACACAAATATCAGCTTCGGTTAGTACTAAAAAGCACTGTCTTCTCGTACGAAAGGAGTTGAATAAGAACAACGACAATCCACATCAAGTCGTGACGCTAGAACGAAGACCTTTTCAAATTCATCCTACCTTCGTATGAACAACACAGCCGAATGACGAAGATGCATCCGGCAAACAAAATCAAGTTCAATTTGTGGCAGAGTGAATTCAAAAATAGAAAGCAACAAACCAAGACAGTGATTGAGAAGATTCAATCGTTTTCTGGCCAACAAAATACTGCACAAATGGAAACAAAATTCAAATAAAAGCTGCCGATAATTTTTTCGCCCACATTTTAACGACATACTCGACATAATTGTGGAAATCTACACGACGGTTGTGTAAAATGTTTGAAGCTAATTGATCGCATATAAAATTGCGTAGGACGGAGACTGCAACCTTTAGAATTTACGAAGTAGGTGAAAAATAGATTACCTTTGCAACCCAACCTTTGTGCGACAATGTTTAACTGCGAATCACTTCATCAAGCAACACAAACAATAATAAACTAATCAAATTTGCAAACAACTCAGGAATATACTCGAAATTTAAAAATTACAAAATCACTGCACAATTATTCACCCGAACCGACGCGAATGTCCAACCGCCAACTCAAGTTCAATGGCGGCAAATAGGAAATACCGTAAAACAAATGTCAAATCTTTCGCTTGTCAGAAACAAAACCAAAAGTGATGCCAAGTCTAATAACACAAAACGAAAATAAATAAATTGTTTCTTGTTTTTTCTTTTCTTGTTAATTGAATTTTAAGTTTTTTTTTGTATTACTTGTTTAATTCATGCTGGAAGTAGGTTATTACATTCGGTGTTGCTGTGAAAAAAATTGCTAGTATTTTTTTTGTTTCACGAATTTACATCAAAATTTGAAAAATTTTCTCTCATTGAGTAATTATTTTGTTGTCTACTAATTCCAACATTTATATTATGTATAATATTTTGCTTTCACATATTAAATATTAAATAGTACATAATCCTTTTTTTCACTTTACACTATGCATACATGTAATATAGTTTATATTTCTTTTTGTGTATTCTTTTTTTTTTGTTTCTTTATTTATTTCTTTGTTTGTTTTAGAAAACTATAATGCATCTTACTTTGTTCGTTCTAATATTAAAAATATACTATTCTTGCTTTGCTTTCTTGTGTTATTTTCATTAATCTTTGAAGTTCATTGTTTTTTTGTTTTTTTTTTTTTTGTATATCCTTTAAAATATTAATTACATTTCTCTTATTTAATAAAAATCAGTATTTTTTTCTTTTCTGTTTGATGTGTGATCTATTGAAATTCTTTTTTGGGGTTTGTTATCGTTTGTTTTTTGTTGTTTTTGGAAAGCTACTCTCATCATTTACTTAAAATTACTTAATAACTTGTGTTGTGAGCTCTTATTCTCTAGTATGAAAAGGAAGAATTAAATTTGTTTTCAAAAACACAATAAACGAACGCGACCTTCTTTCTCACACAACGAGTAGGTTTACTATACTTTACCATATTTTTTTTTATTTACTTTACTTAGTCTTTAAATAAATTATACATATTCTTGTGAATAAATACGAAGGGGGCTTTGTTTGTTTCTAGTTTAATTAATTTAAGTTGTAACAAGTTAAGCTAGTGTTGTTGTTGTTGTTCTTGTTGTTATTTGTTGATAGTGTTGTTGTTGTCTCTTCTTATCGTCGTTGTTGCTGCTGCTGTTCAACTCTTCTTTGTTAAATTTTATACTATATTTTATAGTTGCCTATTTATACCGTTAAAGCAAGGAAGGAGAGTACAAAACAAAATTAAAATTATGGAGAAAATTAAAAAAATATATATATATATGCATGTATATATGTATATATAAATAATTTAGTTTCATATTTATATTTATCGAATTGATTTTTTTGTTCATTTTTGTTTTCCTCATTCTTATTATTTGCTTGCTTTGCTTTTGTAAGTTTCATATTTCTATATAAAAAAAAATCATCCGCTTTTATTGAATTTTAGTAACTGGCTTCGTGCCCTGCTAGTATATAGAGGTCGTGTCCTTCATCACTTCCCAGGGAACCGGTTCTATATAGCTGACTTTCGAGGGCAACAACTCTGAAATGACAAAAGTAGTAAGCAATTAGTGGAAGCCGGAGCCGTGGTGGACTTCTGTAACATCCACTCAAATCCATACAACATTCATAACCGACTCAGAGCCAGCTTCCTCAGCAACAACTCTTGCGACTAAAGAAGACTTAATGACGCACAAATGTATGCCGATTCCATACTGACAGTCCGAGAGTCTCTAAACATCATCAGTGTCGCGTAGAAGCACCAAGCACTCACCCAGCACGCCACCCGAATTTCACAGAAACATACACACAACACGTAGTTCACAACGGTATCAATTGACAGTCAGTTGAAAAAATGATTCATTACACAAACCTTAAATCATACCCTAAATACGAATCAGGCGATAAATTCCCCAAAACTGCACTCAAACCCCCACCCAGTCATCCATAACCCACACACTTCAACAAAACAGTACTCACTTATCACATCCTAATAACCGATAGGTTCTACACATATCTTTAATTTCTTGCGTTATCTCGCCATTCCTCAGTGACTTGCCCTGCATGCCGTGCTTGTGGAATGCCAAAATACTATCCGGTAGGCAGACTGCAAACAAAAAAAAAAAAAACCAAAATTCAATCAATCATCATTCAATTTGTCATCGCCATCGCCACCCTTCTTCACCTATACTCTCCACAGTAAAATCGAAACTCAATTGTGAGACCATCTTTTTGTGCTGCTTTGGATTGCCCTGCAGTGTCACAATTTGTATAACGTTGCCGTAGCACACTAAGATTGCATCCTTCTCCACCTGATGCACCTTGACCACTTTGATGAATTCCCGTCGCGGCACCATGGTCGCGGTGCCATCGAATTCCAAATCGTCCGAATGGAACCAGCCAGCGCCTGTAACGATAAGCAAACATGTGGCAAATTTAGCTTAATTGTCCTTTGATGAATCAAAGTCAATACCACTGTTCATGTTGATTAGTTCCAGTCGAAGGCAGCCATTGATGCCCTTGCGAACGCCCGTGCAAACTATCGGATATTCCAGTTCGGGCGTGATAATCATCTCAAAGACTGGTGTCTGCCCACCATTCTGGACAATGTGACCGCCAATCACACCGGAATTCGATGGCCATTCACACTGTTTGAGCAGCATAAATTTGTTCAGTGGATCGTACCACTGCATTAGGAAGATGCCCGACGGTGTGGCACCACACAGATACTTATAGCCGTTGTATGGATTGCGTGTGACACAGCACTGGGTGCAGCCTTTGGTGTCGGGAACTTTCGTTGTGAGAGCAAATTTACGTGGTACCAGTCTTTCCGGAATCTTATTCATATGCAGGGAGAAACGATGAGTTTGCTTCGAGTGGAGAGCAATTAAATCGTGCCTATATAGTTGACAGGACTTGCCTAAGAAACAAAAGAAGCAGTCAGATCAAATGTGTGCCCTCAAAATTTTGCCATGACTTACCAGATAGACTCATCAAGACATCCTTGATCACATAAAGCCATGTTGTCCGTCGTGGGAACAACTGATCAATGGCAGCATCGTGTAGTTCATTCATGTTCAAATTGAATATACCCTCTTCGGCGCCAATCAACAAATGCTGATCACGTGTCTCCGGATGTATCCATGATGCGGTGCAATGTACCCGCAATGGACATCCGTTGAATATTTTCGAAAAGCATGCACCCATATGAACTTTCGGTGTTGGTGGCAAACCATTCGAAATGGGACGTGGCGGGGTATGTCGTCTTCGATGGGATCTCTTCGGAGGCACAGGAGGTGTATTATTGAGTAGGTCGGGTTGGGTTTCTCTTTCTTTTTCTAGAAAAATAACAAAAAAATGGTATTCATGAATGGAAATTGGAAATTTGAGTCAGTTGTTGTACCTTCTTCTTGAGTTCCACTATCACTAAGGCTTCTCGTCCTTGAGGATTTACCCATGTCATTGAGTAAACCCATCAATTGGTCCATCGAACTATGTCTACGTGGAGAATCTTCGACTCCATTCTGCGAAAAGAAAATCATATTTAATTTGGTTTACTGGAAAAACGAAACATAGAGAAGGTCCAAGCCCAAGAGCAGCAATTGACGCATAAAAAGATGAAGGTTGTCTGAGAAGAAATGTGGTGAGCAAGGGAATATTGCGGACGGATGCGCCACTGATCTCGGGAAGGTTGGGTCAGGTTAGTTTCGTGGGTAAACTCGGAAGTCACGTCTCACTTAGTTTCTGATGGACCCATTCTGAAGCCCCCAGGGGGACAAAAAGGGAAAGAAAACCAAATGAGGCCATAGTGAGAGGTAGAGTAGTGAGCTTTGGGTGACCACAATTCGTCCATTTGTAAGCAGACATTTCCCAAAGATCGTACCAAAGTCTCCTGAAGGCTCAATGAGGGTCATACGAAGACAAATACAGGACAGGACCATGTCGACCAAAGGAATATTACGAAAACAGAGAGGATACGCCACTGCTTTTGGTAAAAAAAAATGGCTTAATTTAAAATGCTGCCCAATGATGCGATGAAGCTTTGCAATTTAGATGCCCACAAGCAACTGCCATAGATTCCGCTAAAGGCTCCATAAGAATCACATGCAGAGAGAACAAACCTTCAGACGTCCAGTTCCATTCAACACACAGGAAATGGAAACATCGTGGTTGACTCTGATTAATGGTGCACTCTAATGAACGGGCTGCAATAATCATTGCTGCAATCCCATTTTGCATAAAAGGGCTTACACTGTGTTGACCCAAATTACAGAGATCGCAACCGCATATTAAACCGATGAATGGCATAAATTATCGTCCAAAATGGAACGAGCACATCAATGAATTTGCACAAATCTGATTGGTTCTGCGGCTTGCGTGGCCTAAATATCGGCTTCGTTAATATTGAACAGATGCCTGAAACAATCATTTATTTTACTTTTGCACTCACCTGATTACTTTCATTCCTAAAATCACAGTTATGGCTGCTATTCGCATCGTTACTATTATTCATGTAGTTATTGCTGTTGCTATTGTTCGACGAATTATTAATCGCCGTTCTTTGTGCAGCAGCAGCGGCAGCAGCAGCAGCTGCAGCAGCATTTGCCGCTGCCGTTGATGACGATGACGACGCCGATACAGTAGCATACATACTTTCCAAATTTGCATAAATCGCCTGGGCGGCGGCACTAGAATTCGCTCCATGACCATGTCCGTGTCCGTGTCCACTACTACTGCTGGTGCTGTTTTCTCTTAGCAACATTTGGCCATTTGTCGTACTATTACTATTGTTACTACTGCTGTTGTTCATTTGATTCGATGATGGCATCATCGCGTCCACAGCTGTAGTCCGTAGATTGCTAATCATACTCGGGGTTTGTGGTCCACCACCACCACCGCCGCCGCCGCCGCCACTAGCGCCAGCATCGTTCGATCCAACGCCATTTATGACCGAATGTGGACAAATATAATCCGGACTGAGTATATCTTTGGTATTATCGGTGAGTGGTAATGTTGCTCTAAAATGGTGATCATTTGAGAAACGATTATTAATTGAATTGAATGTCAAACAATTTTTGTCAAGGAGGAGTTTGCAAAGAAAAAAATCAACAAAGAAATACATAAAATCAACAAAAAAAAAAAATATAACGAAATTAAATAAAATTCAGTAAGTAACACAAAACGTATAAGGAGAAGTGCTAGAATTAAAACAAAATAAGCTTCGAGTTGTCGAGAACCGAGATTTCACATTTTTGTCGGAGTACACTTGTCCTGTTGAGTCTTTTTTTTTTGGTTTCGTAGCGGTGTTTGCACCTACAAAAGATACGCACAATAAAGCATGCAAAGTACATGCATAATTGTGTCCTTAATATGTTCATAAACAAAGCAACGGATATAAGCACAACCAAGCGGTGGGAGTTGAAGTGTATTGTATTGTGTACGAAAGAGTGACATAAAGATTATTTTGAAACAAAAAAAAAAAAAATGAAAGGGTTGTATGTACAAAATGGAAAAAAACTCTACACCATTATGCTAAATCACACTGTAATGAAGGGGATTCGATGAAATGGGGCTTTTCTAAAGGGGGGGGGGGGTGTTTTTTTCTTGCTTGTTTGAAATGGAGACATTATGGAACAGAAATCACGCTCAAGTTGGTTGCAGTGATGGTTCGAGATTGTGTGTACATCGGGCGAGGGATGTAGCCACGTGAGGTGTGGGTAAGTCAAGTAAATACGAGACAGAATTGTGATCCTGGAACATTTTCACAAAGCCTTTTCAAAATTCTTGAAAAGGAATTCACATGTGATTAAGGAGTGGGTTAAAATATTCGCTCAAGAAAAATTGCGAAAATTGAAAGTCACTCCTGAGCAGCTGCAGGGAAACATGAGGGGGATTGTAGGTAAGATTAGGTAGAGGCCGGTGGCTGAGTCTTACATAGACCATCTTGGTTCAGCCTCACCATCTTGATCCACAGTGGTACTTCATCACAGGATAAACAGGTTTGCCTTCTGTCATTTTTGAGGCAGAATGATCCGAAAGAACCAAACATAGAGGACGTAGGAGACTCAAGAAATCGAGCGAATTCGCATAAATAATACACGACTGTCATAGTAACCGCTTCCTTCAGTTTCGTTCACCTCTGCTCACTGGAATGGGACCGAAATCAATCTCCCTCGACCAGAGATCAACTATTGGAGAGTTCAACTATTGGAGAGATCAACTATTGGAGAGTTCAACTATTTTAGAGATATCAACTATTGGAGAGATCAACTATTGGAGAGATCACCTATTGGAGAGATCAACTATTGGAGAGATCAACTATTGAAGAGATCAACAATTGGAGAGATCAACTATTGGAGACATCAACAATTGGAGAGATCAACTATTGGCGAGATATCCCACTTCACAGGCTGACAGCTGATGGTCTCCTTCCCCAGTGACTTAAGGAACTTTTGACAGTTTACCACGAAATAATGTAAATCTGAATTGTCTCTCAAAAGAGGTTGAAGTCAGCTCGCTAACACCATAAAACCGGATCTCTGCGTACGTAAATGACAGCTGGTGTTTGAATTTTTCACTCTGAAATTGGACTGGCTACTTTTCGTACGACTCTGACATAAGCTTACGTTTACTCAAGTCCATTGCGGCGTGGTTTCATCAACCCCAAGAAAAGGTTTCCTTTTGTTTTATGATCAGTTTTGGGCAGAGTAAGAGCATACTCGTGTTTTATTGGCGAATATGCGATGATTCCAAATGTCATTGTTCCTGCAGCGCTGCACCAGATTTACGTTCAAAGATGATACCAACTTGTGGCCTGCAGTACAGCCTGCGTAACGAGATCGATAGTTTGTTTTCGTTGATCGTCATAGTCAAGCCAAAGTCTTTGAGGAGTTATGCGTTTTTTTTTCTTCAAATACTTCTAATAGAATACTATCGGTGGGTAGAGGGCCAGGGCCTAGCATTTCGAACCTAGACGCCGAGGTTCAAATGCTTTAGAGTCGTCGCACAGACCCACAATTGCCCACTGTCACCACTGATGTCAGAGACAAACCGAACGTCTTTGAAAAAGTCATTCTTCTAGTCTTCTTCTTTAAACAAAAAAAAAAAACAGCATTAAATTTGATCAAGAGCAGTCGAATGTGAGCTGCCTTTCGGTACAAGAACACCTCGCTTTTAAATTTGATAAAGAGCAAGTCGAATTTGAGCTGTCTTTCGGTACAAGAACACCTCGCTTAGATGTAAGGCCCATTCAGCTGTTGCTAGACACAGAGGACATTGACGTGATTTCGCCGAACTCAGCGAGACTTCGAACGACGAAGTTAGAAAATTGTTTCTTCTTAGCCTTGTCAGTGACATGAGTTATTTGTAAATCCGCAGCTTAACCACTCCTACTCGCCATGTCACCGCAATAAAAATTTATAAATCGCGCCACTCTCTTCAGCGCAAACATTCAAAAAATTCCATCAAATCCGCCTTGGATCAGTGAGCTATTTTAAAGTTCCCAAATGTCTCCATTGCTTCCACACTACACTACCCCCGGGGTGTAATTAAAACTACGAAAAGTAATCCAAAACCATACCTCACAACAAGCTATCTCCAAAGAACCAAATTAGCGACAGTAAATGATAAAAGCCAATTACACACACGAAAAAAAAAAAAATAAACCCAAACAAAAACACAAATGTTTCTATGTACATTTCCGTGAAGTGTTTTTTGTTATAAAACTAAGTCCATAGCACCACACTCAAAAAATTAAACGAAAAAAAAAGTGTGTGTGTGTGTCTACCTAATAAAGTTGTTTTATTTGTTTTAATAAATGAACGAATGGATGGATTGGATGAAACGACTTTGTTGGTTTTTAGTGAATGATGAAAATGAGTTTTGTTTTGCAGGTATAAGTGAGTGAAAGAGAGAATGGTGAGAGAGAAAGGGTGATAAGTAGTTTGGTTTTTTTTTTGTTTTTTTTTTTTTTTATAAATAAACTATAATTACCTGAGCTTGAGCTCCTCATCAATATATTGTAAAAGGCTCCTACAATTAAAACATTAATCGTAAAAAATAATAAGAATAAATGTGTGTACGAATAACAAATACGAAGCATGTTTTGGAGAAAATTTGTCGGGTGGGGGGGGTTCAAAAAACACAAGAAGAAGAAAATTAAGGAAATTTATTTAAAACAAATCAAATCAAACCACAAGAACAAAACTCGAACTATGATATACACACACTGTACAAGTAGGAAAGGCAAATCGTTCAAACACACAAGTCATCAGTTTGAGGTTGAAAGGGGGGATGGTTGAAGGGTGTTCCATTCAAACAATAAATGGACTAAACATCGATTGGGGATAGTTCAAGCGGGATTTGAAACTCTTCATTTTTGGGGAAGGAGGTCACTTGGAAAACAAATCGAAAAAGGTAAACGAACAAACAAGGAATTCAGCTAATTCTTAACAAAAACGTACTACTTGTTAATAGGTACTCTAATATTGGTTCAGAATTTCGAGACGAGATTTGCAGTTCTTCAGAATCGACGAGGGCAACTAATGGATTCCAAAGTTTTTTTTACAAAAGTGACGACGAAGACAAGTATCACATATACGATGCCTGTGATTCCTACTAATTTCACGGACTAGTGGACAGTGGTCCGTGGTAGATAAGATTGATCGCCCGCAACAAGGAGGTACACGTACTTGGACCACCAACAAGAAACCATTCGAAGGAGGAGAATTTAGATAGAACAGAAGGAATTGCAAAATATATGTACAAATGATTATCCCCCGCTTTCACTGCAGCTGATTCGCGAAAAGAAGACCGCTTCATTATCATCAATCTGCCCTTGAAATGTACACATCCACAGCTGCCAGCGGAAAGAAGCATTTACTGCCACCTCCAACTTCTAAACATGAATACCACAAGTGCGTTCGTGTCATGTAAGAGTAGAGAGTCGTGACGATTTGGGCCCGGAAGAGATGTTTGCTGACATTGAAGTGGAAGCGGCTGCAATGGTTCTGGCAGTAAATCAGGGCAAAACAAAGTACATGTTCTCATCTCGGAAGGTCGCACAACATCGACGTCTCGGACAGAGCGTCGTAATGGGCAGCAAAAATTTCGAGGTAGTCAAGGACTTCGTCTACCTCGGCTCTGGAGTAAACAGGGACAATAAAACCAGTCGGCTGGGCTCTGCAGTAAACAGTAACACCAGTACGAGATCAAGTGCAGAATCGCTGTCTCTTGCCAATCGCTTTTATTTGGGCTCAAGAGGCAATTAAGTAACAGAGCCATCTCTCGAAACACCAAGCTGACTTTATATAATGCCCTGATCATCCCTGTCCTGCTCTATGGCGCAGAGACAGAGCTAGAACTAGACAAGAAGAAACAGACTGGTGATCCTTTATAGAATGAGAAAGAGTGTCGGAGACAGAACAGCTTTAGGTAAACCCGCCTTGAGCTCATTCAAATATAATAAAATATAATCAAATATAATAAAATAATTTGTTACTAAATTACTAAATAAGTTACTAAATAAATTGTTGCTAAACTCTGTCAAATGCCTTAGGAATATCAAGTGCAACCATCTTGGTCTCATATGCATTGTGAAATGAAGCCCTTTGAGTTGTTCGATGATTGGCAAAACCAAAGGTCCTCGTCCATCATCGATTTCTGTCACACTCTTCGGAGCAACGGTGCCATCATTAGACATAGCGCAGAAATTATCGTTAAAACCCACATTTTGGACAACTCAAGTGCTTATCCAGAAAATTCTGCAATTCAAACAACATAACTAAAGGAAACCAATCGAATAAACGACATTCTAAATGAAAATACCTAATTGCCCACTTTTCAAAGAATACCAGACCCCTTTCCATCCACAACTGACTTGTCATGAATTCTCATGTCGTTTATGCATCACCTAGTCCTTTTCATTCATTTCCATCCTTCAATAGTCCTTAAAATCAACAAAATCAAAATTGGCTTCTTCAGACCAAAAAAAGTCGACCCAATTCATTTCTGAATTTACTACATTTTTTCGGCTGAAAAGTGTCAATTTCTTAAAAATCATCAAAATCAATCAAAATGAATAGATTACAATTGAGCAAAGTGTGGTAGACTAATTACAAGTCTTCTGCATTCAAATCGTCTCAGATTCGTGTGTAATTTCGTTGGAAAAGCCTTTTTTCAATTTTCATGACGTCACGAATATGTTGAGAAAAGCATAAATTCATCACATTTTTTAGTCATACTTTGAGCAGGTCTGGCAATGATGTGGTCGAATTACATTGAGTTATCTGTCAGTTGTGATGAGAGTGGTGGAAGTGTTGCCAGCAGGGCAAACAAATGAAGCAAAATGAGTCAATTGAGAGTTTTAAGTAAAAGTGACTTGGAATTTTAATTGTATATTAAATTGGACTTTTTTTAAGTGAAAACGTTTAGTATTCGATTGAATAAGACATGTGGTTTGTGGGGGATATATTTCTTCAAGAGAAATCAAGAGGAATTAAATCAAACAACGTCATAATTTTCACTTGAAGTCTGTAACATCGATAAGGACACGCACGGCAACAATTAGGTTTAGGTTAAGCAGTTTATCCATCCCGTTGTTAGTCCCAGCCAGAAACCCCTAACCTAACCTAACATATTCATCCATTTAACCCCCAAACCTGCTACAAAAATAATACATTGGCTTTAAATCTTAGATCAGCGAAGGACAACGTCGTGGTCGTGTTGAGATTTATCTAAATAGTTCAACAATTGATGAATTGATTAATCCTCAGCACAAAACTTTTTGCAGAGTCAGTCGTCGACGAGATAACTTAAACTTTCTTTTCGACAAATCAGTGTCTAGAGTGAATTTCATTAGCCCTTAAGCACCCTTTTTCCAGTCTACCAAAACCAAGCTGATGGTTCATAAAATCGTTTTTATAGCCATAAGCCTTAACCTAATCCCTCCCATTGTAGAATGTGCATGAATCACCTCAATGCCGCCATTCACTTCATAGAATTCGTGATTCAAAGCAGTCGGACGTCGCTTCGTGCCCCTTTGCTCAATCAATGAATAAAATTACCGTAATTACCAAAGCCTAGGCATTCACTCACACACACACACACCCCCTTAACGTAATCAAGAACACACAGTTAATCCCTATCCACGTTCCACCCTGTTATGCCGTCCCTTTTGAATGTCAAGGATTAAAGTCCCTTTTAAATTCGACGCAAACAACCATTCATCTTGAATGATAGACTTTCTTCAATTGCTTCAACTGGTGCGAAGGAGTGTGTGAAAGGCAAACGACCTTCTCTCATAGACGTCACTGCATTCTCAGTCGTCGTCCCCCCCATCAGGCCCACAACTGAGTTTCCTTTCATCACGTAACTACGACACCATCTAATGCTCGTATATCTTCTCGAGAGTAATATGCAGACGGCGTATTGTCTGCCAAGGATAAATTCGTTTTTCATTAAACACTTGTGGTATGGCCTGGATGTTGGGTGCCTGCGGAGGGGGAATATATCAATTGAACCTAAATCCCTCGTCTATGGTGTTGAATTGATCAGAGAAGTGGCACAAAAAAAAAGCTCTCCACTTAGTTTCGCGTTTAGTTTTGCTGAGTGTAAGTACCTTTTAATGGATCTGATTATTTACAAGCAAGCTCTAGGATCCGAAGTTCACTTGGAAGGCTGATGAGTGGTGGAGAAATAATTGCGTAAGTAGTGCTGTCAAGTTTCATTTGCTTGCACGGCGAATGCAAATTTGTTCTGTCGTCACTGAATGACTGAAGATCCTGGAGGATGGTGGAGTGGTGAGAAACGATTGTGACTGGAGTGAGGACTGGAGGAGCTTAAGTGACTTTTATTTTCTCAGCTCGTGTGATAATAAAAAAGAGGACTCTCATTTTTCAGGAAATTGAGCAATTGATTGCCTTTACACGCCACAATGTTCGAGGTCAAATGGCAGTGCAATGACTCGAAGGACAACACGCGACACAGGGGCACCGAATGGGTATTCCTGAGCGAAGTCAATGACTTTCAAACTCGACGAGAGAGTCATAATTTTGCTATAAAAATATTGCCCGTTATGACTTTAATAATAGCCCCGATGAGGTAGCAACCGATTTATAGACCATTGCACAGGATAAATTCAATATTATGTTTAAATCCTCATATTATTAGCATCTCATGAAAAAAAAGTGTTTTTTAACCAGTTTTTAATTGAGGCCTCCCTAATGGGAAAAGTTTTGCGTTGTTTTTTCTTTTTCGCAACATTAACCACCAGCGCTGCACAGTCAGCTGTTGACAGGAGTTGTTTCCGCTTCACGGTCGTCCTTTGAAGGGAAAAAAATCAAGAGAGCACAAACTTTTTCACTCAAACTCAACTTCCTCTGTCTTTCGGGCAGCCCCATCTTATCGACTCATCGTTAAGTGAACTTGGATCCTTGATTTTAGGTACAACAACAATCTCACACACAAATATACACAAACAAAATAATTACGTTGGAAATTACTTTCGCGATTTTTGATATTTTTGGTTTAATTTTTAGAATATTCGGTTAATTGGCGATTTTTCGAACATAATTTGCGGTCAGCTGAGGAGTTGAGGAGAAGTTCTTCTAACCTTAAGGACATATTGAAAAGCCTCGTTCCACTAACCCTCGACTCTTGGACGACCTGTACTCTAGGGCTAAAAGAAAATTAAAAAAAAAAAAAAACGAAACGAAACGAAAAAAATGTGTTCACATGAGGTGAAGTTTTTCCTTTGCTTCTTTTTTTTAAAAAAAAATACACAGCAAGAGATTTAAGCCAAAAAAAAATAAATTAAGTGCAGTGAAATGGCATGAGAAAAACGGTTATAAAACGATATAAAGGACGAGAGAGAGAGAGAGAGAGAAAAGACGGAAAAAAACCAAATGAAACCAAAAGGCAAATGCAATTTTCGACATGAAAAGGATTACAAAAAGAAAAAAAAAAGAAGGAAAAGACGTATAATGAATGCATAGCTGGTCGGTTGAGCGTGACAAGCCAATTTTCGTTTCGGTTTTTTATGCGGAGCTCTCCTCTCTAGTTGATTTTGAGTGTGAATAGAGTAGAAATGAAATGAAAAACAAACAAATGAAAGAGAAAAAAAATGAAATGAAAAGGAAAACTTAAGTCGAACAAAAAAGAAGTGAAAATAATTGAGCGCGCAGCCAAAATGCGATATATTCTCGTTCGGGGTAAAAATTTTGTACGAAAGAGCATATGACGGGATTGGATACGAATACTTACATGTCGCTCGGTAGAGTTTCTGGACTAGATGACCGTTCGTTCCATTGGGATGGTGGCAATGCTAAAAATAGAAGAGAGAATGAAGAAAAAAAAATATAGCAAAAAAAAAAAAACGAAACGAAGGCGGCAATTAACAGAAAATTTAGGGGTATTTATAGGGAGCCGTGGAGGCTAAGAACATTCTATATTCATGGGGAGACGATTGAGGGTATTAAGCAGGGACTTTGGTGGCTCTGATGACGCCTGGGCGGTGTACATGTAATTGAGGTGTATTAATATATCAATGAGTCTATGATGTCATCAAGAAAGAACATGTAACTTGAACGTCTTTGGGCATCTATAGCTTACGTGCTTGTCAACAACTACCTTGGCTCCACGGTAAATAGTACAAACCACATCAGTACCGAAATCAAACCCAGAGTAACTTGTGCAGCGCTGTTGAAGCCGTGGATCTCTTCAAGAGAAAAGTTCTATGTGCGACGAAGAGTTTTCAATTACGAACATGTAGGACAACGCAACAAAGGACTACGAGGTGCGCACAAGTGTAGAAGGACCTCAACCAATTTGGCATGCGAAACTGAAAGCAGCTAGTCAGGGATCGCGCTAGCTGCAGGAGCTTGTTTGTTGAGAGCCAGGTCCACCCCTGACTGCAGTCCCACACAAAGGCGAAGACACGTATTGTAAATGAACAAAACATAAACTAATCATATATAGTCGTTCATGATTGTTAGGTTCACGCGATTTGAACACATATGTCAATTGGATGCATTCGCAGCTTCAACTACTGAACAGCCGAAGTCCCATTTTCGCATTTCCGCACCGATTTCCATCAAATTTTCGATGGAATCCTCGTATTCTCCCTCCATTCATGCCACTCCACCCAATTTTCACTCAAAATACAAAAGAATTATCGAAAAAATCAATTTTCAAAAATTTGCATGCTCGCAGCAGAAAAAGTCGACTCAGTTCATTTCACATTTTACTGCATTTTTTCGGCGAAATCGTGCATTTTTTCGATTTTCCAAGAAAACATTGTTTTTCGCGTGGAAATGGCTTGAGATCGTAGTTTCAATTGTCCGATCTGTGAATGCATCAATTTCAAATGATTTCCGAGCTGTTTTCGTTGAAAAAACAACGATTTTAAGTTCAAATTTTACGGTCTGACGTCATTTTTGCTGAGGTGAGTGTCTTTGCTGAGTTGGGAATTCAGTTAATTTTGTCTCGGATTGTGAGTGAATAATTTTAGTTTTGGAGAAGAATTCAGTTTATATTTGTTGTACTTGGCTGGAAATGTAGTAGTTCGCTAGAATATGGTGTGCAGAATGTGTAGCAGTGGGGAAAGTCATCGCTGAGTGGTGTGTGAAGAGAGAATAGTTGGTGTCTTATTAGAATAGCGATTGAATTCTGGTCTGTCCCGAGGTGGATTTTTCCAGCATTGCAGTGCATATTGAATCGTTTTATGAGGAATGGAGTGGGCTCAGTTAGAGGGCAGGGCCTATGCAGACGGGACAAAGTTGTTGCTTGCTTCCAACTAGACGGGGTGCCAGCAACGACCCCTGTGTTCTTGCACCTCGTGGCCTTCACATAATTTTATAGGGTTCCGCGGACACTAAGAACATTCTATATTCATGGAGAATATATAGATAGAGGGTATTTGCAGGGTGGCTCTTATGCCACCTCGACGGTGTATATGTAATGAGGTAATTGAGGAGTATTTGCTACTGCGCCAGCCTCTGTCAACTGGAATTCTTCTTCCAGGACCTGCAAGAACTTAATAACATCCAATTGTCTCACCTTTTCCAACTTATTAGGATGTCAGGCTGGCTGAATGAAGAAAGGACCTCACAAACGATCTCGCTGACTACGATAAGGGTACAAGGAGTCTTATCCCTCCTCTAGGTATCACAATGGGTCCACGCGGAACTAAGTGAGACGTGCTCCTGTGCGTCCTCCCACGATCCTAGCCTAGGCTAGGAAGGACCACATTCGAAGGAACGAGAAGTAGTTTGCATGTTTGGCGAATTTCCTCGTCATCTTTCTTCATATTTGAAGTTGAATTTGACAAGTGCCTTTACAAAGTCTCTTTTAATGCAGACAAATGCGTCCAAATTCCGCCACAGACGTGCTTCGTATCCCATCGACTTCATTACTTAAGACTAACGTAATAGAAGTAATAATATGGGTGACGCGACAGTCCGACGATGACCTGGGCCAAGTTTCTACAGCACCCACACTTCTTGAGCGTACTTTTGTTCTATCACGAGTGGATGGGACCACAGTTTTATGTCGACTCCTAATGGAGAAGCTTGAAAAGGCTTTTCTAGACAGTGACTCAGTTCGGGGATTGCTCCTTAGAGTAGCAGTTGACACACCTACCCATTACACCGTGACCACCAAGAGAGATTGACGTGGGATCTCGAAACAAGAGCACTTCACAGACTAATAAGAGTCTTGTTGCTGAAGCATCCAGCTCAGACTGCTGCTCGTCTGAGCAAAATATGCGTTATTTGTCGGTCGGCGTTATTGGGCAATATTTTTTCGTTGACATCAACGATCGTCACGTTACTGTGAAGGGTCAGCGTTATCGCGCCATTATTACCGACTATTTTTGGCCCGAATTGGAAGATATGCACTTGGACGGCATGTGGTTTCAACAGGATGGTGCCACAAGCCACACAGTACACGTTACAATCAATGTACAGTTGATTGGCCGCCTCGTTCGTGAGAATTAACGCTGCTTGACTATTTTTTGTGGGGCTACGTCAAGTCATTGGTTTATGCCAACAAGCCGACGACGTTGGAAGAGCTCAGAGCCAACATTGAACACGAAATAACGGCCGTTTCGGCCGAGTCGTTCAAAATTTACCGCCCTGCAAACGTGCCCGAGGTGGCCATATGAACAAAGTCGAGTTTCATTCATAAATGTTTTGATTGTACTTCAAGCCGATAATAAAGTTTTTAAAATATTTTCAAATGGTTTGCGTTTTATTTAAAAAAAAAGTTGTCAAGTCCTTGTTGGAAAACCCTTTATAAAGTCATCCAATTCGTGGTCCAACAGTGATCCTTTGATGGGACATTACCAGCAGATGTGCGCAACTGGTGGCAGCTGGCGAAAGATCGTGCTGGCTGGAGAAGCTTGTTGGATAAGGACCAGGTACACCCCGGGCTGTAGCGCCAAACAAAGAAGAAAGAAGAGGAATATCAAACATCCACGTCGTCTTGTATGGAAGACAGCTAGACAGAGATTGACAAATGGAAGCAGCGCGTCCGGAAATGTCAACAATGGGCGGCAGCATTGGTTCAGGATCAAACCCACCATGGATCGTCACTCATCGTCGAAATTGCAATCATAAATGTCTCTCATTTAAGACCTGAACCACAAAATGTACGACCCATTACAACTCGTCAGACTCAGGTACAATTCCACTTCAGTAACCCAGTCATGACATTAAATTATTCATATCACGTCTCAATAACAAGACCTTAAAAAGAAGCATCAGTTCATATTTACCTGTCGTTAGGGTATAGTGATTCTGTGGGGAGATACCATTCGGCCTTGTGGTCATTCTGCTAGCTATCCGCTGTGGGACTCCAGCAACAGCCTGCAATGAAAATAAGAAAATGTCACGTTAATTAATTAATGAAAGAACAAACACGATGGAAATAAGGAAATCGTGAAGGATGCAACAATAAAAGAAATTCCTACTCATTCTAATGGAGCGGAGAGATACTGATAAGCAGGTCGACGTACTTAGGCGTATACGTAATATTTTGAGTAAAAATTCATTCTCTTAATGTGGTTTTTCTCTGTCTCTGTCTTTCTTTCTTGTAATGATTACGAGCAGAAGGACGGTGTTTGGAGGTCTTTTGTCTTTTAACGAGCCAAGGGTTTGAGGAGAGGTACATTGGCATGGAGTGCATGGCCTGCTTTGTTTTTGTTTTGCAGAAATAAATAACATTCGAGGATATTCAAGCTATTGGAAGCTCTCAAAGTTCTACAATTGGTTGCAATGTATCAGATTAGCAACCAAGTACGTTATCAACATCCGTATCAGAACGTGTGGCAAGGGTATACTCTTTGAGCAACTGTTAGTGACTTAAATCAGGTGGTCCTGTGAATTATGTTCGTGTCGAGGATGGAACCTAGAATGCACCTACCCAAACTCCACGAGGAGCACGGCTACCATCTCATCATCATCATCATTTTCTGACCCGCACGATCCACTAAAGCCGTCGAAGCATAGCGCTTTACGTTCGAAGAAGCTATTGCTCAACATTGAGTTCCTCGGGCAATGCCTTGTTTCTGACATTATCCCAGCGAGTAACTCCCACAGCAGCGAGAAACGTTAACTATTTAAAAACAAGATCGATCAGTTTAGTGTCTTAAGAGCTTCCAGTCTCCAGGCGTGGCACCACCTAAACACGGCAGCGCTTCACTTTCATGCCACAGCTAGATAACAACTCTCTCCCCCAAACGCCCCGTGGAAATTTCCAGAACTCAAAGGGCACATGGAGATTCCCAGCCATTCATTCGTCAAGCCAGGGATCAGGGTTAATCACGGATGCTATAACGTTATGGTTTCCATCGGCTTGAGATATTAAGTTTTATTCAAAACAATAATGTGTGTGGCCATTACACAGTTCGGGGTGGTCCTGGGCCAGGGCTCTCTGAGATATGAATGTTATCGTGTCGGGGATTGAACCTAGAACTCCCTACCAACTACGCCACAGCGGATATTAAGTTTTAGTGCACTCAAAATGATTATAGCAGGTATATGAGTAGGAAATATTGAAGTCTTTTCAATTTCCTCCGGTTTGATATTCATTTACGCCCATTGAACATGTGCCATCCTTTCCACCGCCTCCACCCATCTTCTAAGCACCACAACCAATCGATATCCACTTTAGTATCGGTGTCCGAAAAGTGCTCGCAAATCCAGCACAGATGGCTGCCTAAGTGTGCAATTTGATTTGATTACTCCCGCCCGACCACTAATTTTCTTGAACGAAACCCATTAAATCCCTTCTGACGACAAACCAACCCACAAACCGTACACTGCGTGTTTGTGTCCCCCTTTTGCCACTCACCTCTTCATCGCCATCCATGCAAAAGTAGAACGGATTCGGGCTAAGATACTTTTGCAAAAGTTCCTTGGCGACACGAACCGACATTTCACTCTGCACGAACGGATGTTGCAACAGGCGTTCAGCGGTTGGACGCTTCTTTGGATTCTTCGTCAGTGCGGTCTTGATGAAATTGTGAAACGTCGGACTCCATTTGTCCTTGTCCTTCAGTGCGGGTGGCTTAAAGCCACTCTTCGACATCAGGAATAGGGCACGCATCGGATGGAGATCGAACATTGGCGGTTGTAGTTCAGCGAGTTCTGTAAAGAGAGATGATAAATGTGAATAGTTTATGCTTTTGGATGTTTATAAAAATAAGGAAAAGAAAAACAAAAGTAGTTCTCTTCGTTTTGTGGTACTAGGATAAGCCCAGTCAAGCTCAAATCAAAGGCGTTCATATAGAGGCAGAAGAAGAGGCAAAATTATGTATCCTATCCTGTATTCAGAATGCAACGGCACTTCTTTTGAGCCCTCAACCTTCCCGCTACGGCCAATAGAAGGTAGGAAAAAATGTCCGAGAAGGTGACCTGAACGGTTTCATTTAGAAAAATCGTCCATATCTCGAAAACGGTGCGTTTTTGGATAAGAAACGACGCCTAAAAATCGTACACAGATGGGTCTAAATACGACAGGGGTTCGCAGGTATCATGGGACAATAGTTTTGACGTATCTTGGGACCCAGATGTCAGTTATTTCATTCCAGACGGAGCTCTTTGCCTTAAACGAAGCAGCTCGCTATATCTTGGAAAGAAAATGAGGGAAATTCGCTGTTCACTGACAGCCAAGCAATTTTTAAAGCTCTAATAACTTCTTTGGCTGGCGTTGCGGTCCGGGGTGGACCTGCGCCTTAGCCAACATGCCTCTCCATCAAGTACAGTCTTGTGCTAGTTGCTTCCAGCTACGTACACTCAGCTGATTGATGTACCTTTCCAGCTGAGTGCGCCAACGGAGGAGTGGTCTTGCTTTACGGCGTTCTTCTTCGGGGTTGGAGTCTGCCGGAGACTTGATGGGCCGCTCCTATAACCTTTACTTCTTAAATCGACTGTCATAAAACAGTAGGGAGTCTGGCAGATTGAAGTTGTTCTGGGTGCCAGCAAGCCATGACGGCAACGAATAGGCCGATGCGCGAAAGAAAAAAAGGTGAAGAACTAACGTTTATTGGACATTTCAACGTCTGTGGGTTCATGCTGATGTCTGAAAAGATCTGATGCATCAAATGTTTCAACCGGTTATGGAACAACCACGAGGAAATTAAACACTCTAAAGAGATCGCAAAGATATCTCCACCATGAAAAGGGCCAAGGAAGCCTTGAAGCTGACCAGACTCGATCCAAGCCAATCATAATCTACTCGCAACACTTATTCATAGTAAGCCTAAACACTACAGACAAGTGTAGTCACAGTAGACAAGTCAAAGAGGCTGTGGAATATGTACTAGTCGAATGGTTAGAACATACTTAAAATACTAAATAAGACATCCTCAGCGAGACTGAATTCCTGAGCATTATATCTAGAGATGCTGTAGAGTCTGATCAACGAAAGAGTCACAATAGATACGTTGCAGGCGATTTACAATACACCCAGCTCGCAACTGATTTGTTATGAAGTCTGATGTCAGCCAGAATGCTGCCCTCAATCTGGATGATGATAGACGACACTGACTTCTGTAATATCCTTCTTGAGAAGATCCTGCAAAAGTTACATGACCACACTAGAGCCAAGTTGTTCCCGAAGCCAGTTCAACTGTTACCACACGCGGTTGTCATTGACGTGATTGGCAGAACGCAACGACCTTGGTAGCATGTCTATGCTGTCCTCGTGAAAGGACCTGCAACTTGAACGTCCTTGGACAGCTATGGCTTACGTGCCAGTCAACGACTTCGTCTAACTCGGCTCCGCGGTAAATAGTACAAACAACATCAGTACTGGAATCAAACGCAGACTAACATGCCAAGCGCTGTTGAAGCCGTGGATCTCTTCGAGAGAAACGTTCTGTGTGCGACGAAGAGGCTTCAATTGCGAAAATGTAGGACAACGCAACAAAGGACTAGGATGGCCCACACAAGTGGAGAAGGACGTCAACAATTTGACATGCGAAACTGAAAGCAGCTAGCCAGGGATAGTCCTAGCTGGAGGAGCTTGTTGGTTGAGACTTTGAGAGCGAGCTCCACCCCTGACTGTAGTTCCTCCAGAGGGGAAGATACATATTGTAAATGAACAAAATATAAGCTAATCATATACAGTCGTTCATGATTGTAGGTTTCACGCGATTTGAACACACATGTCAATTGAATGGACTCGTAACTTCAACCGGAGTACAGCCGAAGTCTCATTTTCGCATTTCCGCACCGATTTCCATCAAATTTTCGATGGAAACCTAGTATTCTCCCTCCATTCATGCCACTTCACCCAATTTTCACTCAAAAAACCCAAAGAATTACCGAAAAAATCAACTTTCAAAAATTTGCATGATCGCAGCAGAAAAAGTCGACTCAGTTCATTTCACATTTTACTGCATTTTTTCGGCTAAATCGTGCATTTTTTCGATTTTCCAAGAAAACATCGTTTTTCGCGTGGAAATGGCTTGAGTTCGTAGTTTCAATTGTGCCATCTGTAATTGCATCAATTTCAAATGATTTTTGGCCTGTTTTCGTTGAAAAAACAAGGATGTTAAGTTCAAATTTCACGGTCTGACGTCATTTTTGCTGAGGTGAGTGTCTTTGCTGAGTTGGGAATTCGGTTAATTTTTGTCTCGGAATGTGAGTGAATATTTTTTGTTTTTGAGAAGAATTAAGTTTAGATTTGGTGTCCTTGGCTGGAAATGTATTAGTTTGCTAGAATATGGTGTGCAGAATGTGTAGGAATCGGAAAGTCAACGCTGGGTGGTGTGTGAAGCGAGAATAGTTGAAAAGAAATTAGGAAAATCGGTGTGTTATTAGAATAGCAACTCCGATTGCATTTTGGAATGTAAGAACACTCTACACTCCACGAGAAGCTCACCACCTGGAATATACACACAGTATAGGTCGGGTATACTGCGATCCAGGATAAGACAAGGAATAATGAAAGAAAAGGAGATCCGACGTAGAATCGCCCTTAACAACCGACGCTACTTCGGTCTGTCGAAACAACTGTGGCCAGAACTCCTGACTCGAAGGACCAAATTCATGCTCTACAAAACCCTTACGATGCCAGTCCCGCCATATGGAGTCGAAAGCTGAACGTTAAGCAAAACAGCAAAGCTGTTTCTTGATGCCTTCGACAGAAAAATTTTACGTCCTGTATGTAGCCCCGTCTGCGAGGAAGGTGAAGACACAAACTCGAAGTCAACGATGTAGATGTAGTCCGTCGACTTCACTGACTCCGCCACATCGAGCGCATGGACAACAATGCTCCAGCAAAGATGGTCTTAGTAACCGAGCCCCATGGTTCGAGGAGGAGAGAAAGACCGAACCTCCCAGGCTCAGATTGTCCATGAGTCGTCGGCCTGAGAAGTAAGTAAGTAGGAGGTGGACTCTAGGCATTTGCAAAACTTTTTATAAACCAAGACGTGTCGTGGTTGATAGACTGCTAATTTGAGGAATAAATTCACGCCTCCACCTCTCAGAAACTATATATGTCTAGAAAAAAGTTGTCCAACTTCAGCCAAAAGCTGTCCCCTCGACTCGTGAGGAAACACGCAAAGCATGTGTGGTTACAGTAGCCACCAAGATCCTTATTATCTAAGACAAAACAACTTAGGAAGCAACTGTTTAACTTTGAAACATGGCACACATTCGATTGGATATAAACCATTCGAATTTCAGCGAATTCAGCAAGGAAGCGAAAAGGTAAATAGTTTGTTTTGTTTAGTCTTGACTTTTTGTTTGCTTAGAATTCCGCGGAGGAGAAGAACCGCAGTGGGTTTCATTTGCCTGAACATCACGCCTGAGAGGACTTCAATACACGTGCCATGCCGATTTAAGGGATGGAAGACTAAACCATTTCCGGGCGAAATATTCTTATGACGACGACGGCTTTTCATGTGTGAAATATCAAGTTGTTTTTCGATTTTCCGGTTCAAGAAAATATGCCCCCGTCGCGTTGAGTCGTGAGTTGAGTGAGAGCGAGAGACAAAGTATCAATGGCACAGATAAACATCCCGCTGTTTTCGATTTCACTGCGTAGCCCGCACGGGGAGCTGATATTAATGTGGTCTAGGTCTGGTTGGGGGTTGAAGCATCATGCCGATGACACTCACACTTAAAGTTAAATTTTTGAATTCCGGAAGGAGTTCGTGTTTCCAACAGTAAGTGTCTACTTGTTGGATATTATATTTGAAGGAATAGATTTCTATGAAATCGCTGTTTGACTTTAAAAGAGAGTCAATGAGATGTCACAATGAGTGTTCCTGACATAAAAGGATGTATCCGCAAGCGCTTTGAGGCACGTATTTATGTCCCCTTTGGCTGAACAACTATTGAAAAGCTCACGTCCTAGAATATTTTATCTACAAACTTGAACTACAAACCTAGCACTTCGTTCTACTTTACTCCTACCATTTTGTTGTATCCCCTATATGAACCATGTAAATCTATTTTCAAAGGATATAGAGATATAAAGAATGAAAGGAAAGATAAATCATACCAATAGCTGTGATTCCGCACGCCCATATATCACATAATTGGTTGTAGCCACCCTTTCGTTCGACGGCTGCAACCTCTGGCGCCATCCAATATGGTGTTCCTGTAAATAAAAGAAAAATAAATACCGTTAGTTTAGTTAGATTAACAAAAGGAAATAAAAAAAAGAAGAAACGTAAAACAAAAAGATCTATTGCAGGGGTTTTGCTGCTACTCGTCGTATCTCCTTCTGAGTCTGTGTAGGAGAGCTCCTTGTTTGGTGTCGGTTCAAAGTGGAAGCGACCACTTCAGGATTCACTGAACTTGTATGCGGCGCCTGGTGAACATTAACGGGGTGGGGACGAAGAAGACATTTTCTTTCCCTTTCTTTTATCCTTCTTAACTACTATCCAACCACTTGGTGTGATCCGAAGTTTCATCCTTTTTTTTCTTCTCGATTCAGAATTTCATTCATGGCACGGAGGAGTACACCGAACTTTTGACACGACACAGCTGGAGATGTGCTTCGGTTTGGTGGTGTCGCACCGCAGACAGTGGCACTTAATAAGTAGATGTGCAGGGTAAACTGAATTTTGATGATGAGGCAAATGTTTCAGGAAAACATTTACTCAAGCCTGGAAATACATTTTGGCTTTAAATCTTTCCAGAAAACATATGCCGAATGACAGCTTAGCACCTACAAAGGCAGTCTTAAGTCATCTTTCGGCAAATTCACAAGCTTCCACGAGCTCAGATTCATTAGAAGTCTCCCTCTTAAGAGATTAGGTCCTCATAATGAGAATCGCAGCATATTTTACTTTCCGCGACACAATTTCGTTTTGAGTTTTCTCCGTGAACTCAAAGAGAAAAAAAGAGATATGAATAAATTTCCATGAACACCCTGTGCTTAATGTAATATCTTCCTCGAAATGCATGAATAGTGTCGAGACTCTATCCAATTCCCGTCTTGTTTACCAACGGTTGGGGGTGTAAGGACTGACTTTCGTCTCATCCTGAACGGTGGGAGGGTGCTGCGCGCTATCTGAGTTGAGATCCTAAAGCTAGTCGGACACAGTGGAATTTTTAAGGAGCGTGCAGATGGAACGGTTGGGAAATTAATTTACACAAGTGTCGCTCGGGCAAAGACCAGCAGAAGACTGAAGGCACAGACATGGACTGAAGATGATCCACTATTCATTTATTCAGTACGAAGGACATGATAAACAACTACAGGAGTAAATTATTCCAAAAAAAAGCAACAAAAAGGATACACTGCGTTGATTAATAATTTTTTCCTTTTCTTCATACCACCTCTGAACAAGATACAGAAGCAACAACAACAGAAAAGTAACAGCGTCTTGCTGGCGTTAATTAAATGAAAGGCCCATGAATTAAGTTACGTCCTACTTCAGTCAATCCGCGCTGAATGAAGGGGAGACAAGATATACGTAGGAGGATGTCCAAAGAAAAGAAAGAATGACGAACCAGTGCCAAATCAGGGGACCATGTCCTACTTCGAAAAGAGGATAAACTTGAGTAGAGATTAACCCATCACAAGCGTATTCCTTTTTCTTTTTTGGATTATGAAATACTGCAGATACAATAATTTCAGGCATCTTCTTGTTTGTCAGACGTTTTCAGAGGTGCCATTGTGTGCCAAGGAATTGGATTACTGACTCAGCTGTGCATGGGGGCGGCGCGCGACTGTGTATAGTCTGAGAAGGACTGCCTCATCTGAGCCAATAATCAAATATGCAGAATTTTCTAAACAGATAAAAGCCGATGACAACTCACTTGACAGAAGAGGAAAAATGATGCATCGAACCGGGAGAAACAAGATTGAGGACGTCGATATGACTCGTTTGTCGAACGGTGTCTTTTTTGAAAGATTCAACTGATTTTCTATGATTTCTGGGAAGAAAAGGTGCAGCAAATACAATCTGTTTACGACCGTGATTCTCTCGTTTCATTTGACAGTTGATCTGGCATTAGCTGCGTCAAAGACATGACAGGAGTGTCTACTTTTGACAGTTCGACAGTAGACGAGATGTTTTCGCTCTCTTCGCCTCTTTTAATGACTTGCTCTTGTTTCATTTGACAGTTGATCTGACATTTGCTGCGTCATCGACATGACAGAAGTGTCTACTTTTGACAGTTCGACAGTAGACGAGATATTTTCGGCACTCTTCGTCTCTTTTAACGCCTTGCTTTTGTTTCATTTGACAGTTGATGCGTCAACGACATGACAAAAGTGTCTTCTTTTGACAGTTCGACAGTAGACGAGATGTTTTCGCCTCTTAACCCCAGCCTCCGTCACCAAAAGACGCCACTAATACCAGTTATAGAGTAATCTCCAATATCTAACGAGAACAAACACCGATTTTTCTAATCCACTTAACGGTTTTACGTCACTCCCTCTGACCGAAAAGACACGCGTCACAATACTCTTAACATGTCACCACTTAAGACGCGTGTAAAACAATTCAACTGTCAAATTATTTCCCTCACTTAATACCGTCGATTAATTCAGCGAGCGACAATTTCACACATGTTCGTCGCTCTTGTCATGTGTCGCGAAACCAAAAAGAGAAATGTCATCCGAATCCGGTTCTAAATTATGGCATAAGCGCCATTAAGGCTTCCTTTCCTTCCTCCTCCGCCCCGTCATCCTGCCGTGGAACGCCTTTACATAAATTCTCTTCCACTTCAGTTGTTCCAACACATTGTGTGCGTGTGTTTGAAAGGACCACATACAAACAGTCGTTTGTGTGAGGCCGGCTTAAGACTGTGCTATGTTTTGGGCGGTGGTTCCAATGTTTTAGCTGTTCTCTCAGGGATCAGTGGTTTGGGGCTACATATGTACGTATACAAAACTTCCCTCATGTGTGCTCGGTTGCTTGTGAGTTCACATTTTTGGTGAATTTTCAAGAAAAGCAAACGAAAAATTAGACAAACATCAATATCACTTTCGAATTGCGGTCCTGTTGTGGCCATGATAAAGAGGGGGGGAGTGAGTGGAGATGGTGTCGGTATAATGGATTAGAAGATGGCACCACACACGTCAAAGTCTTGGGTAATTTATTGGCTGCTCCTTCAAATCATCATGAGATGGAATTTGTCAGTGGATGTGCCTAAATATATTGAACGAAATAACTTCCTCCTCTGCTCCTCCTCCGCCACGTCGTTTCGGTCAGTTGGGTCAAAATGGGAAAATGTAGTTTTGTGATGGACGCCAACAGATTGATTAAGGGGTCGCCAATTTGGGAAGAAATTCTTTATGTGAAAATCCATTTGAAAGGATAAAAAGGAGAATTCGAAAATGAAAAATAGCCAATCAGGAAAGTAAGTCTGCATCTCTCAAATTATCCGAGGAGTCCTCTTCTTTCTTGCTTTGCTTGCGAATAGGTTTAAACTCCTTAAGTTGTTGTACATGAAAGGAGTCTGAGTATGCCTCCCAATAAGAGCACAGCAAACAAATGTCCTTCGGCCAAGCTTCACACCAAATGAAAAGAGAATCGCATTTAAATATGTCCTACATAGTCTCAGCTATCCGCATTCCATGAGGCTATGCATCAAAAAATGCCTGACTCATTGAACTTCCCTACATTAGCAAAATAGAACGCACTTGAAGTGACTTTCAATTAACTCTTCAAAACGGGGCCAAAAGTTGTTATGTCTCCTGGCACTTTCCAGTTTCCCCATTCGTTTCCAAACTCCTCTGCTCGTCTTTCTATTTCGTTGTCTTTTTGCATTTTTATCAGGCACTTTCTCTATTACGCCTTCGAGGGTAGACACTTTCGCGCGATGTGGAACCTATTAAAGTCCTCTGCTCCAACAACAGCAAGCAGCACGCCCATATCCTTGACATGAATTTTTGTTATTTTAAATGTCTTGCAAGTCGTTCTATTGTTTTCACAGTTCTTTTTTCTGTTTCCACTTGAAAATCGAGTGAGCGAGAGGGAACCTGGGGGGCGGGGGGAATGCAAATTAATGTAGACAAATGGAAAATTTAATTTTGCCTGAAATAAAATGAATAAGGATAACACAGCGTGTCCACTCGCTGCCTATTTGGGAATAAAAATTATGGTCGTCTGGTTTGGGGGACCCTCTTGTCCACCATCAGCAACGATGCGAGAAAGGCAACATCATCCTTTAGTCGTTACGGTCAATAATTGTGAACACAAACAGTTGTCGTATTTCGTTGAAGGAGGTTCCTGTCCCTGGACTCGGTTTCGTTGGAATTTAAATAACAATCACCAGCAGGTGGGAAGGGGATTTCTGAAGGAAGTGAAAGAGTCCGGAAATTAAAAGCGAAGACAATAGGCCCTCGTAGGGTCGGGTAGTCTTTTAATTTGTGTGCCAATGGTCTTTTGATCTTGATGAGTCTTTCAAAAAGCCGTGGGTGTTCGATGAAAGGGATGTTTTCAGTAAACATAGCTTTGGGGCTAGTTGTCCTGGAATTCTAAAGATGCTGTGAGAAGGAGAATTGTTGAAGTTGGCTAAAGGTGGTGGAAAATCGATTGAGATTCAAGACATAATAGTGAGTCTCTTTCAACGCAGAGAGTGTGTGAAGATCCATTGTGTTGTCACAGTCGACTGTGTCTATGCCGAAATTTCAGTGCCACCCGACGTCTCTGTTCGATAGATTATGCTCCCAGAATGCGCTTTAGAAAGCAGTCCATTTCAGACAAGGCCAGTTATTCTTTATCTACGCATCATCCTAAGAACTCATTGAAAGATGAACCAAATCTCGTGGCATGTGCTTCCATAGCGTAGTGGCCAGCAAGGACTACGATTAGGTTGCCGCTATTTCGTCCTCCCTGCTCCAATTTTGGCCACATAACCCTCGCATGATAGCAGGCAACTAAATGATCTCGCCTGCTTGAATTAGAGCTCAATCTGAGACTTTCCTTGCTTCAATTGGCACAAGTGTTATACTGCCTCGTTGTTGCCCATTCCTTTGCCTATGAACCCAGCTCAATGCCAAGTTGCATATGCTCCTCAGCACCTACTCCAGCACCACTCTTAAAGCCCTCAGTCAATGATAGTCTTCAGAGAATGCGGTGGAGCTCTAGAATCAGGGAACTGTAGGCATAATACTGTGCGTAACTACTTCATTTCCCGGCTGTATATTGAAGTGCATTTCATTGTTGTCATATCCTACCCACAAACACATCAATTCAATTAAATCTCACTCCTTAAACACAAGTTAATCCACGATTGCCTACCAATTCGCCAAATTCAAATTTCAAATCACAAAATGTCGTAACAGCCACTTTATTCCGCCAAATCATATTCCTCTCTCGCTTTCTCCTCAGCCAATATGACAGCCAAGCACATCCAGTTACTTTTTAGCCAGAAATCTTTGCAGAGCAGTTTTAGTCAAGTGAAATATTGTTTTTTGGAAGAAATATCGAATTGTTCGGAATAAAAATACATTTCAGTGAAAGTTCAAGTGTTAAACTCAACCGGGGATATGAAATTCGTTTGTTTTCTAATCGATTTGTGTGTTTTTTTCGCGAAAAGAAAATACCTTTTCCCATCATGGCCGCTTCGGGTATATTTCGTGTGAAGAACTTTGCTGCAGAATTTAATAAGTTTAAGAGGAAATGTGGTTTGTTAGGACGTGTAGATTCGATATTATTGTGTTCGTTTGTGGTCTTGCGGGAGGTGTTTTTTTCATTCGAGTTCTTGTTGATTTGTAATTTTCGCGAGTGATATACGTTCGAAATGTTTGTAGAGAAGCTCAGTTCTACAAAGAATAAGCGAGTGCCTGTGCGATTGTATCTAGTTTACCCTTAAACTGCTCCCGGGAGCATCGATTTTCGACTAATCCGGTTCCAGTTCCTTCTCCCTCGCGGGTGTAAAGTGCTCGAAGCAATCGCGGTTTAGTTGTGTGCGCCCTCGCGAGTGTAAAGAGCTCGAAGCAATCGCAATTTAGTCCTCAGATCTGCAGTTCCCCTTGCCGAAGTACCTCGCGGGTGTAAGCTTGTCGTCCGAATCGATCTCGTGCTTTCTTTTAGTCCCTCGCGTGTATAAAGAGCTCGAAGCAATCGCGATTTAGTCCTCAGATCTGCAGTTCCCCTTACCGAAGTACCTCGCGGGTGTAACCTTGTCGTCCGAATCGGTTTCGTGCTTCCGTTTAGTCCCTCGCGTGTGTAAAGTGTTCGAAGAAATCTCGATCTAATCCTGTGCTCTGTAGTCGCGCTTGTCCTCCCTCGCGGGTGCTCGAAGAAGTCTCGATCTAGTCCCGTGCTCTGTAGTCTCGCTTCCCAAACCTTCTCGCGGGTGCTTGAAGAAATCTCGATCTAGTCCCGTGCTCTGTAGTCTCACTTGTCCTTCTCCCTCGCGGGTGCTCGAAGAAGTCTCGATATAGTCCTGTGCTCTGTAGTCTCGCTTCCCAAACCTTCTCGCGGGTGTTCGAAGAAATCTCGATCTAGTCCTGTGCTCTGTAGTCTCGTGTGTCTTTCTCCCTCGCGGGTGCTTGAAAAAGTCTCGATCTAGTCCCGTGCTCTGTAGTCTCGCTTCCCAAACCTTCTCGCGGGTGCTCGAAGAAATCTCGATATAGTCCTGTGCTCTGTAGTCTCTTTTGCCATTCTCCCTCGCGGGTGCTCGAAGAAGTCTCGATCTAGTCCTGTGCTCTGTAGTCTCTTTTGCCATTCTCCCTCGCGGGTGCTCGAAGAAGTCTCGATCTAGTCCTGTGCTCTGTAGTCTCGCTTCCCAAACCTTCTCGCGGGTGTTCGAAGAAATCTCGATCTAGTCCTGTGCTCTGTAGTCTCGTGTGTCTTTCTCTCTCGCGGGTGCTCGAAAAAGTCTCGATCTAGTCCTGTGCTCTGTAGTCTCGTGTGTCTTTCTCCCTCGCGGGTGCTCGAAGAAATCTCGATCTAGTCCCGTGCTCTGTAGTCTCGCTTCCCAAATTCCCTCGCGGGTGCTCGAAGAAATTTCGGTTATCCGTAGTTCCCCTTGCCGTGTTACCTCGCGTGTGTCGTTCGAATTGCCGTCGGGCTCAGATCTATCGCCCGAAGTGAAGTGAAAGTGGTTTTGAGTTGGATTTAGCGAAGCAGGTAGGTCATCTGTCTGGTTGACATCATATCCAAGAGCTACAAGAGGAGAAGTCCATTAAACATTGGTAAGTGATCATTGTTTTAACTGAATACTTTAACGACTCCTTAAAGATCACCGGGAAGTTGGCTGCAATGGGTCAACGGGGTGCGAGATCATAGTGACAGGTTGTTCTTACTTTTCGTTGGTCCTTCTTAGTGTATGACGATTTAATGCAAGAGTAGGGCGTGTTGGGGATTCTATTTATAACTAAGTTCTTCATTTTATTTGGTGGGGAAGTCTGAGTTCCATTTTAAATAAGCAATGACTTGAATTTGAATTGAAAACATTTTTCGGAGGTGGCTATCTGCTGGGGTACTCCCAGATTTTCTAGCTTTCTTTGCTTCCTTGGAATCCAGTCTTCTGTGAATGAATGAATGGTTTGATGGTAATGATTAGCCTGCTCTTACTCGAGGCTTAGACTGAAATTTCTTTAAGTTGAACGTCATTGAATCGTACATCCTGCTTCCAAAAGATGGGCGCGAAGATCCGATTTGAATTCAATAATAATTCGTCGCTTCCTTCGTGAAGAGAACGTAGTGCCAAAGATACTGCTTATCAGCCGTGTGCAACTCCACGGAACGAGTGAATGATATGTGTACCAAAAGCACCATCATCCCATTTCTCAAAAATCCTGAATGGCCTCCACAATGATGAGGTCGTCACATGCCTGTAAAGAAATGCACCAAACGTGACCTAGAAGAACCCTTAACGACCCACAGAACAGCAGGAACGCCCGAAGCACGGCACCATGCATCGGGAGTCAGCTGCACTCCCTGCGCAAAAGGAGCTTCTTGACTCCGAGTCAACAAACGCTGGCATTGCCAGCAGGAACCAGAGACAACAGAAAAACCAGAAGTGCTTATCTTGCACAGATGCGCACATAAGCACATACGAACCTTTGCCAAAACCATTCTGTTCCTCTGCCTCTCTCTTCGTCCTCCAAAGTTCAGTTGCCTGTTCACGAATATTGCACCCACCTGCACTCGCAGGCGCCGTGGTGTCGACACCCACCCACACAACACCAGAAAGGAGTTCAGTGCAGCACCCTCTTTATAGAACACACACTCACCGATAAAGCTCTTCCTCTTGTTTATAGTTGCAGTTATTTGTGCAGACACACCAAAATCGGCCAATTTCACGTCACCATACTCGGTGAGCAGAATGTTGGCACCCTTGATGTCACGATGCATTTTCCCCATTTGATGCAGGTACTCGAGTCCCTTCAGTGTCTCCCTACACATGTAGGCAATCTGTTGTTCAGTTAGCGGCCCAGTCACTTGGTAGATATCCTGAAGGCTTCCACCGCCGCAATACTCCATGCATATCCAGAGTTTGTCGCGTCTCAAGTATGATCCATAGTACGCTATGATGTTCGGATGACGACAATCTCGCATCATAATGATCTCTTGTTGAATGATTTGTATGTCGTCGGTGGGTTCCAGTTTGATGACTTTTATAGCAGCTAATTCGTTGCTCTGGAGACGTTTTGCCTGCAATGATACAAAGTATGTGTGTGCGGTTAGAAGGAGTCATTGAATGACAATTGAGAATAATGGAAGGACACTCTAAAGGCATTACAATTAATGTCTGGAGCACAATGAAAGGGCTCCAGATGTGGGTGTGGGTAGGGGCGGTTGTGCATTTTAAATGCTTTTCCATTAACAAATTGAATTTTATCAGCACGCTGTGGGGGATGGTGGTGGTGGTAGGTGCTTTAACAAGATTTGTGTACATAATTAGAAAAACCATGTTTAATTGATTGGTTGCCAGTCTGTCTTGCCCTCGTTGGGACAAGCAACTTTTCAATTAACATTTTGTCCAAGTTTCACCTCATTTTTGTTCTCAACACCCTGATGGCTGATGGCATTTCGTTGCTCCATCGTTCGGCACCACCTAAGGACGACGCGAAGGGCGGTACCTACATAATTTAATTAAAAAGAAAACTTTCACCAACCCCAGAGCACAGCAGCACAGCACACACATTCGCTGAAATATTTCGCTCAAAAGAACTTTCAACATAAATCTCAATGTCGTTACGAGCGAGCGTTATTTTTTCCGGTTTTTCCTTTGGAACTCATTTTCGCTTTGCCTCAAGAAGAACCCTCCACAATAATTTATCATTTTTCTCGTCAAAAATTACATTCTCTCTTGCTGTTCCCTAGACCAAACATCAGGCGATATGTACACATGTGTATACCCTCGCTCGGCATTTATATTTAATGACAAATGCATTTGGCAGCGTCTAGAGGGTATCCATTTCCTTGCCATATCCATAATCATCTAGGGGTGGTGAGAGGTGAAATTTATGACTGGGAAAACGCAGAAAGTTAAAGATATCCCCCTTTTTTGCTTTTTTTTTAAGTTTTCTCGTCTTCTCAGAGGGTTCGGCGATGATTTAGGGTAAGGGTGATAAAAAAATGCTCTCAAGGTTGAGCGAGGCAATGGGTTTTACGATTCCAATCGTCGTTCGTCTCAAAAACGGGCATAGAAACATGTGCAGAGTGCCCCTCTGAAGGGCATCGTGTCTTTCTCAAAGCCCTCACACTCATGATTCTCCCCTGCTTCCAAAAATTTAATTGAATTCTCCCTCAATTCCGTCCTAATTTGTGCCGATGAGCGGTATCACCTTTCCGAAGAATTCTTTATTCGTTACGATAAAATATCCGATATCAAGTATCGATATTTGCCTCCCCCTCGGTCGATTCTCCGAAGAAGACTGACTCAATTATTATCAGACATCTGAAAAAGTGCGTCTCCCCACGTATTTTCTCCTCGCAAAAGGAACAACAAACCGAGAGAATTCCATCAAAAGACCCTCCCCATCGACCCGGCCACATAAGCACACATCTCCACCGACTGGTAGAGACATTCCATAACGTCGTTCATTATCCAATCTCAGATTTCCCTCGCCGCTGGCGCGGAGCGACGAAACTGCAAGGGCATTTCTACATAAAGGACGAGAAGGTTCTTCACTGCATGTAGGTGTACTTGTATTATGCTCACTGAATCCGTGAGAGATTGAACATAAAAACGAACCTCCCCCCCCCATCCCCGGTGCAGATCGAGCGACAGCCTTCCGCATATGGTGCAGAGTACACACAAGTTCAAGTTTCACTAAAGTTTGTCAATTAAACTTCAACTTAAAGGCGAACACTGGGAGAATTTTCATAGTGCCACTCTAGGAATTAAGTTTTTTTTTTCCTTTGAATCTCGAGCGGTGATTGAGACTGCGAATCATATTTCTGCTTCGAAAGGATTGCTGTTGAGACGCAAGCTAACTAATCACACTTAATGTGTGCACTTCGGGAGCAAATTAAGTGATACATGGCTTTGAAGGGGTTTTAAAGAGGGATGACTTCGATTGAGATGTATCTGCGTGGAGTGTATAAGCACGCATGGCTTGAATTTCGCGTATTTTGATGTACGACGAGGTTGTCTGGGTGCCAATACACAGAGTTGACTAGACGACTTCAACAGAACAACGAGGTTAGCTTTGCTATAATCCCCCCTGACCTGTCCGGCTGATATTTGGCAGCAAAGACAGAAATAATGCTTTTCCTCAGTGACCCAGTGTATTATACGAAGACTGCACAATTCTGAGAAATACAAATTTAACTGCTCCGTACAGCTTTCGAAGTTGTCCACTCCTGGGCAGATTGACCACCGTGGGTTGTGAGATAGGTGGGTCGAGTCCTCACCCAAGTTTCATTCCTGCCACGAGCTGTCGATCATCTCGAAAAATTTCCTCTTTCGCGTGTGCCGAATACCAGACCTTGGAATCAGTAAAGCGGACATGCAATCAACTGAACACTGCAATGTAGGCATGTGTCAAACAACGTGCCAGCTCTACAGGAAGTCGCTTTCTAAAGGACACCTAATTGATGTAGGGCAGGGATCCGGAGCGAAGAGTCTTCGACTCCGAGCCTGTGGGACGCCCCAATAGAAGCCTCCCATGATTAGTGTGAGGCACAGTGCAGAGATAAAGGTGCTCAACCATTTTTGATGTCAACAGGCATCTCCCAGAGTTCGCGCTAAGTGGAGAAGGTTGTTGTTTGTGGCTCTTACTCATCAACGAGGCCTTCAGAATGATCTGGTCTGAGTAAGAATAGAAACGTTTCAAAAGCATGAACACCCTCGACAGATCGATAGACTTAATGGTATCTCATGATGCCTTCATTTAGGTGGTTCTTACAAAGCTAGGCTTGGCTCTTTATAGAGCGATAACTAGATCGCTTGGTCTGGAGCAACAGCAAGGGCTCTATGACCGACACTGAGCAAGAAGAGACTATCAGCGTTGATCGGTTACAGTTGCAGGGAAGTATGGTGGCTTTATTGAAAAGCCTAAATCATGCGATTAAACTACAGCATTATTCGATTCAAACGACTCACTCGGCTACCTTGGCAGTAGATCACCCTGCCACCCCAATTTGTAAATACATTTTCGATGGCTTCGAGCTTGACTTGTTGTCTCTCCATTATTCGCATCGCTTAGACCATTGCTCGCACTTAAACAGCCCCAGTGAATTCAACAAGAAACGATCGGACATTATTTATGTACAGTGGAGTCTCACTTATAAAGGGTGATTTTTTAAAAGCTATAGGAAAGTTTTTCAAAAAAAAAAAAACATAAAATTCAGAAAAATACATGAAATCTTTATTTGAATCTATAGTACGGTCCATATAAATTAATGTTTGAAGATTATTTCATGCAAAAGTTGACCTTGACTGCGCCTCAAATAGTCTATCCGCTTAGTCCAATTTTGGCATACTCTTTCCAACATTTCAGCCGGTATCTCTTGAATAAATGCTTCAATGTTGTCTTCCAATGCGTCAATTGAAGCGGGCTTGTCTGTATAGACATGAGCTTTAACATAGCCCCACAAAAAATAGTCTAAAGGCGTTAAATCGCACGATCTAGGCGGCCAATTGACCGGTCCCGAACGTGAAATAAAATGTTCACCGAACTCGCCCCTATATAAGTCCATTGTTGCACGTGCTGTGTGGCATGTGCCACCGTCTTGTTGAAACCACATGTCGTGCAAGTCAAGCTCTTGCATTTTGGGCAAAAAAAAGTTGGATATCATCTCAAGGTAGCGGTCACCATTCACAGTTACGTTACGATCCGCATCATCTTTGAAGAAGTACGGTCCAATGATGCCACCAGCCCATAAACCGCACCAAACTGTGACTTTTTCTGGATGCATTGGTAGCTCTTGCAATGCTTCTGGCTGATATTCACTCCAAAATTGACAATTCTGCTTATTTACGTACCCATTGAGCCAAAAATGAGCTGACCATAAAATGGAAGAATCGCGCGATGGACTTTCTTAACAGAGCACGCATTTTGATAATAAAATTCAATAATTTGCAAGCGTTCGTTAGTAAGACGATTCATGGTTAAATTATAGACCAAACTGAAGATGTTTCACAGTGAAACAAAACACGAAACGTGCGTCAGCTGTTTAAACCAGTGTTGCCAAAAAGATAATAGCTAAAAAGTCACCCTTTACAAAACTCACTTACACGTAATATTCAGCTATCCGAAAAATATATCATTCCCTAGCGATACTCCATTTGTACCCGGTACTTTTCACTTATAAGAAGTATTCACTTATACGGACAACTTTCTGTTCCTGTATATGCCAGAAGTCTGATGCGTTTTATCGAAAAATTCATATGGTTGTCCATAAGCCAATAAGGGGATTAATTCACGTGACTCCACAATGTACATATTCTAGCCGAAGTGTACTTCTTAGTCACTCCCACTTGCCTAAACTGATGGTCAGTATACCAGGCCAGAAAGTCACTTTTCCTACATGTCCTTTCATTCCTCTTAGAGTCGTGGCTTTCTCAGGAAACTTCTTATCCCTTATTCTTCCTAGAATTTGAATTATGACTGGTCCTTTGTAACCCAGGATTCGTGTGAAAAGAGAACGAAGAATGATCGCATATTCAAAGGATTGCTATGAGAACTCTTGATTTCCTTCAACGTATGAAGAATAAACATAAACTCCTTTGTGTGATCAACAAACCACAGATGCTCTAAGCATGAGTAGATACCGGCCTCGAGCCTTAATGCATTCTATTTCCACTCATCAACGACGTGAATCCAACCCTATCTGGTCTAATTCCAAAACCCTCTCAAATCCGGTTCATATTCCTACCCATCCGGTGAATCCAGAGCATTGCAACATCAACGTATAATGTCCTTACGTCCTTGGATAGTAGTTTAAATCCCATGCACATGCCATGCATCTGGTCGCAAGGACTTACTTCCAGAAGGACACTTAATCCATCTTTTGTTTCAACCAATTAATGTTTTTTTCTACAAGCGAGAACAAAAGCTCCCGAGTCTCTACACATTAAGGAGCGACAGGAAATTGAAAAGAAAAAACATTGAAAAACCGTTCATGTCCTGCCACATCCATTGTTCCATACAGTCCCTCGCGCACCCAAAAAAAAAATGTTACCATTTCCGCAAAACGAACGAACCAAACATTCGATGCACCAACATACGCTGCATCCTGCAGCTCACGGACGGCGGGGGGATGACGAGAAACAAAACAGAAAAATAATAGAATCACACATTCGCCTGAATGAACAGCAAAGGGGATGGGAAATGAATTTCAAATGTTTGACGGGAAAACTCTGAAAACACAGTGCTGTCGATGGGTTTTTTTTTTCTGTAGATTATGCGAGGAGGGACAGCACACAGTTCCTCTTTTCGTCCTTGTTGGTTTTTTCTTTTCTTTCTATCGTTCTTGTCTTTACATAGACACGGCCGAATGATGGATTGGGAAAGGAAGCGTGATTGAAACACACCCGCCCACACTTGCTAAAATGAAAGAGTTGTGTGTGTCTTTACACTTGAGGTGGGTGGCAAAAGCAAAGAAAAGGACGACGGCGATGCGGAGATTTCAAGTTGAAAGGAGGACTCTTGAACCGGCAGCCAGTGGCGCTCACGGCACTAATGAAAAACCCGAAATGAATGCTTAAAAGGGATCTCTTCGGGGATTGAATTAAAGGCTGGATGGGATTGTGTGTGTTTGTCGCTGAATAGGTGTTGGCGACATTCAACTTCGAATGAATCGCGGGTTTGAGGGGGACTTACGGTAGCATCCGGCTTGTAAGGGGTAGTTTTGAGGACATTTTGAAAAGTTTCGTAATAGTTTCTGCTTCGTTTCGTGTAGGAGGAGATGATATTTTATCGCGTTTTCTCGTAATTTAAGGCACATCACATTTGCTGACATTGGCATTAGATTGACGGCTCAAAGAGTTAAAGTGTCTGCCTAGAAAAAGCTTCACAAACTTAGCCGTTCGGGGTCGGCAAACAACTGTAGGCCCCTTCCACTCGTGGGGGACAATAGAACGCACAATACGGGAGGTTGCTGTAGAATCTACGCCTTGGTCGAGAGTTCTTTCTGGTCTATAGGATAACCAAGTGCAATTTGTATGCAAGGGAGCCAGAGAGACGAAGACGACCCTGGCTTTCGGTCTCCCTTGACAACAAATTACGATTGCTTACCTCTTCGCCTCGCATTCTTTCTTCTTTGAGTACCTGCGCCTCAACTCGACTTGGTTGGTTGATGTGCTCGTTGCCCCACAGACCTCCTTACTCATTCTCCAACAATTTGGCATTTCAGTCACCTTGGTCAAGCTCACAGATGTCAAACACGAACTCTGTTCTTTGCCAAAACTCGTAACAAACCCAAATTCAAATGAATCACCATTCTGACACCTCCATTCATCATCGCTCAACGAGACATGAACAATATCCACACCCCCTCCTGCTGTCTCCCTGGCGAGTTTCTTTTCCTCGACAAATTCAACAACAAGTCATAACATCATTCCTGACCTTTCTTCGATCACATGTGTGTCCCCAACCCCACCCATGCACTGCTGCTGAATTAATTTTGTCACACAACCGCACGTACCACGCATGCACACACACACACCCACACTCAGCTTGCTGAATGCGAACTCGAACTCGTATCACACATCCACCACCGCCACCATTTTGTGATGATATCCACATCATAATTTAATTGCCATTGTTTGAGTCAGAAAAACGAACAAAAAAAACTCCATAACGTCAGTTAATTAAATTCCATTCGGTTCTCGGTCGAATGTCTTTCCGCAAAACCTTCGCGAAAATCCAAAATACAGCGACGTCTGGTAATTTATCATTTATCCGTCACCGGCCACCACCCAACGGGGCCCCCACTTCTGCGGCACAACCAGCCGCGCTATGTGGGTGCACATGCCTGCTTATCTATTGAATCTAATTTTGCGCAGGGAAAGCATTCATGTGTCCGCTGTGTCACAGATAAGGTGTCTGTATCTGCGGAAAAAAATAAAATCACACGCGTATGGACGGAAACTGAAGAAGACTCGCGCGATTTTCGCTGAGAACGTAAATAAATTCGGTCTAGGAAGAGAACATTTCTATTCATGGACCGGCGCTGTTGTTGTTGTCTGTTTGTTCGCATCGCTATCTTTTTCGGCAGCCCGCTGGGTGGTGGTTGGGGTTGGTGATGGTGTTTGTGATGCGGGGAAGGACCTTAAAGGAATTAATTAAATTTTTGTTTATCAAGCCACTAATGGATTTGATTTTGGATTCTTTGCCGGTTGCCGGGCGTGAATATTTGATTGGGATTCAATTAGTTGCCGCCTTTAAGGATTCATCTCGAGGTGTCAATGTGTCTGTTTACAGAACACTCAAGAGTGGGAATTGCTTGGCGCTGGAATTGATTTTTATTCAATCAGATTTGGCCAAGGGAGATGCGATTAAATATTCATGAGATGGGGGGGGGGGGGCAATGAATTTGAATAGATGTTGACTACTTTCTATCTAAATTCAGGCTTTTTTTTTATCAATCACCCTTGTAACCTCGCACCAAAACAGAATTCCAAGTCGATAAGTCATAAATTTCCATCTAATCGCCGAGATTTTCTCGTTTCTTTATTCGAGTCGAGTCATCTGTCGGCAGTTAAACTCTTCCTTAATTGATTTCAATGAGCTCAAAGACCCCAGCGGTAGTTTAGACACACACACACACACGGACACACGGCCTTTATAATCCCCCAACAGTGTATTCTTCTTCTTCCCACTACTTCAGCGAGAACGAGGAAAAAAGGGTATCTTTGTCGTTTAATTGCAGCTTGTAATGGCTCCACGCTTCGCGACTGAAAGTTGACAGTGCATGAAGAGCTTTTCCTCCAAGATGACTAATCAGCAAGAAGTCACTGGAACCAGAAATTCAATAAGGAAGAGGGGCAGGAGGTTGTAGTGTAGTTATTACCATTGCATGTCGGCGAGTGTAACACAAAGCCGCACACAGTAAGAGGGGAATGTGGCATCGATTAGATTTGTGTGCCATAAACTGGAGGTCTTCTGTCTGGCGTAACTGCGACATTTGATTACATTTCTGTTTCTCTCTTTCTTTATTTTAACGATCTCTGAGTCAGCTTCATGGAAGCTTAATTTCTTCAGTGGCGTTGTTGGCTTTAAACGGAGTAGATTTAGGTTAAGTTAGCGGGTACACGGTCCGTTGTGAACTCGTTGTGGTGCCCATGAAGGGAATAAATCCTCATTATTGGACTAATTCGAATGAGAGGGACTGCCCACACAGCTGTGGTTAGATTTGAGACGTGACACCGACCTCCTATATCTCTGCGGGAACTTCTTCTCATTCCTTCCACATTCGAAAGAAGTTTTGATGATCAGACGCGGGATGGTCTTCTGCGCGTCTTCACAAGTGGATCGAAGACAGGCGAGGGAGTGAGATTAGAGAGAGAAGACATGAGTGATTCGAAGATTCGATTGCCTATGAATTGTAGCGCTTTACGGCGGCGAAAACTCATGAGATTCGATGTGTCTTAGCTCAATGACACAAATTTGAGAAAAGCTCAACAGTCTTGAGTGCAGTCACTTTTCACTCAGACTTCCCCGAACTGCCGCCTGTTTTCTGACAAGATGGCCGCTGGCCTGTTTTCTGTGTCGTGGCGCTGACATTCCCGAAATTTGCAAAACCATTTAACTTCGTGGGCTTGGTGCCGGCTGATCACTTCTTCCAAGTGGAGACCTACCATCTGTGTCCTCTAACTGGTTGTGTTAACTGTGGAAAGACCTTCCTGTTGGAGGGTGCGATCAACTGGGTCTTTTGCGGGTTGCCTCCTGAACCACATCTTGTCCATCTTGAATTGAATTGACGATATCAGGGTGTCTCACAAAAGACACTAATACTGCGACCATACAAATCTATTATACCCCTCCTGTCCACCTTACTTAGCCTGGACAAATTTGCCCTTTGCCATACTCACATACACCACATCATCATCGCAGGCAACTGCTATAGCTCCCGAGTATTTGAGCTCTCCACATCTTCGTTGATATTTAGGCCAAATAGTAGATGCGAAATAACTCCACCTTGCGGAATGCCTATTCAAGTTTTGCCTTGACTCTTACCCAACGTTGCTTACACAGGTTGTCCTTTAAATGCTCGTGAAGTAAATCCTGTTGACAAAATGGTTCCAGGAGTAGCGGACGGTAACCGGCTCAGAGGCAACAGAGTGGACCTTTGGTTCTAAGTGAATCCATCGCTTATGATGGCAGCCACATAACCTAACCTAAACTAAATCCTGAAGATAAATGGGCTTGCTTTCAGCATCTCCTGACTCCACAGTTTCACCGAGGCTTAGCTTCTCATATTTATTCCTCGAAAGTCCTTTTTTGGGTGAAATCACGCTCGTCTATAAGTTTGGCCTACATAGACGATCTTTTTTGGATTTGGACCAATGCCTTGCTATTCAGATGCTGTCTTCTTCTTCTTCTTAGGGCGCTACAGTCCGAGTTGGAGCTGGGCCATACCCAAGATGCCTTTCCTGCCACGATCGCTCGCCAGTTGTCTCCACTTTCGCGGCTGAGGTGCCTCTCGAATTGTGTGCTCAACCTTGTGCGTGGACCTCCTACGTTGCGATGTCCCTCAGGCTCAGATGCAGTGCGGTGCCCAACATTTTCTGAACACTTAACTAGACATCGGAGTCTTCTAACTCCATCAACGATTTTACGATAGTAAGGAGGGTTTGAATTGCTTCAGTCGAAGTAGCAAAAGTTGTATAATTTTGACGTCCACAGCCATCTCTTCAAAATCAACTTTTGCTTATGCTTCTAAAAAAAATGGCAGCCACAGTCGAAGCAAAAGCACATAACGATCATTGATGAAATGCACAGCAGCTTCAGCAGTCATCGTTAGTGTTAATTTCTCATTTTGCGTTGCTCTTGCGTTCGATCAGCAGCAGAATTCGAAGCAGCATCAATGGTCGACTTTTGCAGTCGCAGTCAACTGCTTTTGTTCTATTTTGCCTTATTCTTTAAGAGTTGGTCTGCTACCCATTTTTCAGGAGCATAAGCGGCAGTAAAACCAGAACATATGAAAGTCCTAGCAGTTTTTCAAACAACGATAGTAATCACACCCATTATTCACTTTGCTCTCTGCTGCATGCGTAATCCTGTTCCCAAAATGAGTGTACACACTCGATAAAATCGATTCATCATGTGAATTTCGTGTCCACACTGCACTTGCCTTATCCAATGAACCCTTTCCTTTACCACAAGAGAGAGAGAGAGAGATTGTATAAATTAGTCCGCAGCGGTGACAAAGAATTCACTCAGTTGCCTATTAAAAATAACCACTAATTGGAACTCAGTTGGAAGCGAAAATCCCCCCCCCCATTCTTAAGCCCTTCTTCATGGACCTCAATGCCAATTAAAATGTTTCACCTCAAAAATCACTTCAGAACTTCAGAAATAACCAGCATCTGTCAGCGGATTTTTTTTTTTTTTTTTTCAAAATTATCAAATAATATGTCAAGCCGATTATGACAGCTGTCACACTTAAATTGATTATTCAGCTGTCGTGGACAGAAAATTAATTACTTTCACCAACTCCACGGCAACGAGGTAAAAGTCAATTAGCCAACTTCCCAATCAACATCACCGAAGAAGGGGTCTGTCGAGAGAACTATGTCCATTTTGAGATTGAGATGCTCATTACACGAACGAACGAAACGCACGTAACCATGCGTGTGTGTGTGTGTCAGTGAACTTCGGTCGGTTTGAATGTCAAAATTTCATTACCAACTCGTAACAAGTTGAAGGTACCCCATAAAATTGGCATCACTTCTTCCTCTCGCGTTGTTTCGCATTTTCTTTTGTATTTTGCGGACGCTTTTTTGATCTTTTTTCCCCCCATCAGGTAAATCCAACGAATTCTCGTGCCTAATTCGTATTCATGGAATGGCATGGTAGCCGGGTAACATGATTACACAACGAAACGCCGCCGGTGTTGGTGAGCGCGCTGGCCGCTGACAGCAGATGCAAACTATTATAGTGTTCTCCCTTGAGTGAGCTGTGCTTTTGTTTGGTTTTTCGGGCGGAGGAGAAAGCTTGGATATTTTGGTGGAGAATGGAGGCAAAAAAACGAGATAAACTTGCTTATGAAATGTGTCCCCAGATGGTCGCTTAGAAAGCGAACGATGAAAGTGATGGCCGATTCGGGAGGAGACATCCTAGGAGAAAATCGTAAATCTCATTCGTTCTGTAGCTGAAACGAGGAATAAGCCAATTTGTTTTTAAGAACCTTTTGTGGCGGAGATTTGAATGGGAAATATTTGACTGTGTTCTTTCGACTTTCTGTTGCTGCATGAGTTTAGAAATGTTGTCGATGCTGCGGCGAAACATGGTTTAAATGCCGACATCCAAGGGATGGTTGACGCTTCAGTCTGTGTTGTGCTTTTCTCTCTGAAAGTGGAGGCTCCTACCTTTTTCATGCTAAGTTTGAAAGGCATTACGTGACGAGTTGTCATCGGGATCGAGATTTGATTGATCGGGTTTTTGATTTACGAATCTGCAACGTAGACACTTATTTACAATTCCGCAGCAAATCTTCTTATCTCGGAAGATTATAATTCTAAAAATCGTTATCTGCGACATTCAAGCCTTATTTTACCCTTATCCGGAGTCCAAAGCCAGAAAATGCGGCACGTGTGCATACAAATTGCAATCTTAGAGCGTTTAAGGTTTCAGTTAAGTCATTGACAAGAACCCGCAATTCTCTGTTTCACAGCATCGAAGCTTTGAAACCCTCAATTCAATCAAAACACAATCATTTACCGAGATTTGACGAGCTTTTGACACATCTGTGAATCCATATTCATGACGGATGAGGGGGAGAGACTGACGTTCGTGTCCCCGATCAGTTTTCCTCGCTTCAAAGCGGGATCATTACAATCAGTGAAGCACTCGCATGGCTTATGTAAGGTGCCTGACTACAGAGAGCAGTCGCACTTAGACTCATATATAGACGCATTGTGATGACACGTGGATCCGATATCTTCTTCGGCTCCTCAAACGAATTGGTGCTACACAGCCATTCACTGGGTTTGGGAGATGTTGATGAAATATGCCCCTAATTGAACAAGCAGGAGGCCGTGAACGCATGATCTCTTCCTTTTCAATTTCCTTGCAGCTTCTATCAAAATGATTTTGTGGAGAATCCACCCGAAAGAATGCACAGTATCCTCTTATGACTCTGAAGAGTGTCCTAAGTGTTGGGCGGCTTAGTCTAAATAGCCAAAGTGAACCCTTAAGGTTGTGTGTCGATCATGGCTTAGCCTTATACCTTACTCGGCGCATAAGAAAGAACAGGATATTGTTCCATTATCTTTGCCATCATGTAATATAATAAAATCGTTGATCAACCACCTGATGGATCTTCATCCTTTCATCTCATGATTCCAGCAAAATGGTGTGCGAACTCGCTGAGATTGCAATTCAGCTCCGTCCTGCTTGACTTCGTTGAAGCTAGAAGCCGAATTCAGTGAAATAGGCGTGGACCCCTTGTTGTAATAAAGCGATTTGAGAAGTCGTTCAAGTCAGTCGGCATGTCTGACCATACCCACCACAATCATAAATCCCCATCTCCGAATAACTCCCTTCTTCGACAGCAAACATCATCTCATCTCATAGGTCACCCTTAGTCCCATTCCCACAGATGCCGGTTCACATGTAAATCACAACAACCATGAGTTCATCTCCCGTTCAATCGCATCCGAAATTCAAACTGTCCCACAGCCTCATCTCCAGCCGCAAACCGCAAATAGGTTACCTCGACTAGAAAGCTTTCTAATTTATTTCAATCTCAACCTCCTTATATGCATCCGAGCAGATCATCGAAGGGGGTAAGCAGGCGATTTGCAAAACACTCCAGCCAGAGTCGGGTGTGTAACACACGTAATAAATTTTATAACATTTTCGACAGATTAGCATTCGATCGGATATCTAATTAGCATTCCCCTCAGCGACACAAAAGAGGCGGAGAAAATCAACAAAACAAAAAGAATCACTGCCACACCGGTTAATCAGGCTTCGGTTTGTCTCACGCTTGACCTTGAGCAGAGACTAGACTCTCCCTCTCTCACGGCGTTCGTCTATTGTCGCAAAAAAGTCTCACTCGTCTGCTTGAGATGTGCCGAAACAAAGGACGCTGGTCGTCGTCGATTCATCGGCGCAAGAGTTCATCGACATCGGTGCCTAATTTCCTCGTGTGCCTTTGCCCAGGAATGTTCAGAGTTCGCAAATTAAAAATCATAAAGACAAGACGGAGATCCACAGAGGGACCAACCGACGAGACAAAGAGGGAAATGCACATGAATGGAATGGAGTGACGCGAAGTGGGAGCGGAGGCGACACTGAGTAAGACGACGATGAGCACAGCGCAGTGTGCTGCCGTCAAACAATGGCCGCATTCAGCTCTACATTCCCATGTGCATAAGCCATTTCGCATTAAACAAACTGCAGGCTCTTAATATAAATTGGAGAGCATTCCGCTGGGGCACACTCGAATGGGTGGTGGCGCGAGCGCTGACGGTAAGGGCGACCGGGGCGGCTATGGAAATTAAAACGAAAATAATGCCGGCGATGATATGACATAGAGAACTGTCAGAAGCTCGCACAAACCACCGCATGCCGATACGGCGCGGATGGCGACGGTTGCGGCTGCTTTTCTGCTTCTGCTTCTGCTGGTGTTTACACATAGTTTACAAATGCACCAGTGGCTGCCAAGAATACTGCGTCTTCCTCGGTGGCACCCTTCCTTCTCGTGCCGCGACAGAGTCAGAGTCAGACAGACGACAGATAAACAAAAAGAATTCCATTAGTGACGTGCCGTTGGTGGTGAGGGTTGAAATGAAATTTGGCTCTGGCGACGTCTCTCTATCGGAACAGGTGTGGGGAAGCAGAGTGCACAGGAAGCAGAGGTTGCATTATGTCCCCTAGCAGAGAATTACGAGAGTTTTTGCGAGTGCGTCTGTGGCATTTTGGCTGCGATGCCGGGTTTATGAGGTCATAGTGGTTTACAACGATTCGATCCGAAGGAAGCATTCTTTCAATGAGAGACGGGGAAATGTGATGTTACTCCTGGCGTATGCGGTTTTATGCGTTGCAGACAATGGCGATGGGGTTTGGCTGGTATTTTTGATAGAATTTCGGAAGGGGAGGGATGATTGTCGCCATCTTTGGTGGTTTTCTTTCGTTTTGAATCTGGGAGGAAGGAAGCCTCGCCTGTACAGCGTAACATCTCCAAGAAATCGATTGAAAAGACAGTCCCATAGATCGCTTCGGACTACAGCTGGGTTCTGTGGAAGCCGAGCTCATGTGCTCCAGTCAAGCTACATTTTGTCACCCTAACAATCATGTGTGAATGGTCAGGATCGGGTGCCCGGGTACACGTGTTAAGTAATTTCACGTGAAAATATGTATACGAAATCGTGTAAAAACAAATTCATTTAAGTAATCATGTGTGAATGGTCAGGATCGGGTGCCCGAGTACACGTGTTGAGTAATTTCACGTGAAAATATGTATACGAAATCGTGTAAAAACAAATTCATTTAAGTAATCATGTGTGAATAGACAGGATCGGGTGCCCGGGTATACGTGTTGAGTAATTACACGTGAAAATTTGTATACGAAACTGTGTAAAAACAAATTCACCTGAACTCCCAGTCTCCATAGTCGATCATTTCGACGATAATTTAAGGGAGACCAAGGTTGTCCTCATTCTCAACATCCAAGAACGATTTTCTTTTAACTGTCTTTTTCGAGAACGTCGCTAACAGTCTAATAGCCCACCGTCGAACTGAACTGCCAGTCATACCGTCTTTGTTTCCGTTGTCTAAAGCTTACCCCAACCATCAACCACATCCGAGATGTGACAAACCCCCGAATGACTTCCAAGGAAACCCTTTCTTCGTCAAGCTTCCTCGTAAAATCAGCACTCAGCCATTTCGCATCTGATTCCTTATCACCATAACCATAAACTTGTCATGTGTCAAACTCAAGGAGCGCAGTTAGGAGAGCCACAACATCGGCATAAACTTGAAATTAAACCGTAAAATCATCTCATTGCCCAACCGACGAAGCTCCAATGCGAGCACGATATGAAGTTCAGGAGTACATCGCCCACGGAAAACAAAGGAAACTCACAAGAGGAAGGAAATCACTCGCTCATGCATGGAGAGGGGCGCAGGGCGAAATTATTGCGCAATGGAATGGCTCCCCTATGTTCATCTGATGCTTATCAGCGGCGCGCTCGTGCTCCCGGCCCACGCGTGCACAAATGAATCTTTTATTGATGTGAATTTTTAAAATAACATTTTTTCTTCTCCTCTCCGTCAATAATTCAATAAATTTTATCAGTTCGAATTTCGCATTCACTGGTCGCAGTTCAAAGGCTCCCCCTAATTTCCGTTTTTTTTTTTTTGTTTGAGAGGCTGGCTGCAATAAAATTGAAATAAACTTCTATCTGGATACTTCGGTGAGGGGGGCTGTGTGTTATCAGAATTGAATGTGTTTTGCGCTGCCGCCCGCCGGTGGGTTAATTTAGAATTTTATGGTCCTTCGCATTCGTCTGATGGTAATCAGTTGATCGTAAATTTCCGTCGATAATGACAAACATGTGGCGCTGTTTTGGAAACAAGTGTGAAACCTGTCAAGTTTGTCACGATTGAACAATAAGTGTACACACTACTTATCTGAATTTGGCTTCTGCAGCGGGTGTGTGTGTGGGAGTTTTGTCATGAATTACTGCGTGCGTCACTGCGTGTGGACTTTGGTTCGGCGACTGAAGTCTAATGAAGTGGCGACAGAGACTGGTCATCGATGATTGGCGTCACCCGAGGTAATGAAGTGAAAGGAAAAGTGCGTACGTTTTGGGGAAGTTACGAAGTTTTTTTTTTTGAGTCAACATTTTTTAAAGGCTCTCGGTGAGACAGAGATGTCAGGTGAATTGGTTTTACACGGTTTCGTATACATATTTACACGTGTAATTGCTCAACACCCGATCCTGGCTATTCACACATGATTGTTTAGGGAGTTCAGGTTAATTGGTTTTTACACGGTTTCGTATACATATTAACACGTGTAATTAGTCAGCACGTGTACCCGGACACTCTTTTCTGACTATTCACACATGATTGTTTAGGGAGTTCATGTGAATTAGTTTTTACACGGTTTCGTATAATTATTTGAACATGCAATTACTCATCACGTGTACCCGGGTGCCCGATCCTGACCATTTACACATGATTGTTTAGGGAGTTCAGGTGAATTTGTTTTTATACGGTTTCGTATAATTATTTTCACGTGAAATTACTCAACACGTGTACCCGGGCATCCGATCCTGACTATTCACACATGATTGCTTAGGGTGACAAAGTGTAGCAGCATCCAGAACTGCACTCCAATACATTGGGAAGTTCGTCAGCAAGTATTGATCATAGAAGTGGGCATAATAATAACACAAACCTTGAATATGCCAGCATTCCTAGTAGTGTCTAAGTAAGACTTCGGGAGATCGACTGGGGCTTCAATGTTGAAAGCCCACGTCTTCAGCGCATATCCGAGCAAAGGTGGGACTGTGGTAGAGGAAGTGGTCTGCTGTGTCGTCCCTTCCATAAAAACGCCAAGAACCACATTTTCTTTCCGTCAAAGGTTCGTTAAGACTTCGGGCGATCTGGTAGTTTGCTCCCTGCCTTTGGGGATAAAGGCTACACTTGTCGTTTTCACACATGGCAACGTCCTGTAACTAGGATTGAGAAATTCATTCATCGAGCCGGAAAAATTCCATCCGGTCCTGGATCCCTAAATGGTTCGAAGCTCTTCATTGCCCACTCAACCTTTTCAAAGATTATTTATTTATAGTCGAGTTCCTTCCCTTGACGGAGGAGAAGGAGTGGTTAATCATTCAACATTTGGTCTACACTCCTGTTCTTCTAATAGTTCTTGTTACATTAAGAGCGGATATTCCCACTTCTTTAAGCTCAAACTGTATTGTGAGCTATCATAAAAAAAGAATCGTTAAGAGATTGTGTGCGTTCAGGCATTCAAAGCAAAGTCATACGGTTCCTTCTTAAAAATCAAACACCGGCCACTTGATTCCAAGCAACTCTTTCCATCGATTGGGTAAAATGTTAAGAAATATGTGAAATTCCGACCCATCTGCCGGAGATAGGCGAGGTTATGAACCACACGGCATAAGAAATGAAGGGAAATGAACACATCTTGATGGTTTTTGAAGTCTTATCGTCGTCGTCGGCAATAAATCGATGATTTCACTGGGAATATGAAATGTTTCGCTTTGGCCATAAAACCCCGGGTTTTCTGATCCATTTCGTGTATGCATTTGGCAATTGGGTCCATTCACGGCGATGCGCATCTTCATTCGAAACGAAGTAACAAAAAGTTTAGTCTTGAAATGCATGCTTCAGGTTTAAATCTGAATATACCCAGAATTCTTGCACATTTCAATAGAAATTCCTTGAAAACCCCAACAATCCACTGTCCACTAGCAGACTGCACAAAAAACAAACAAATTCCCTCGTCCGTGACACACACTGACCATCGCACAGCATCTCTTAGTGACGCTTTAGCAGTCAGATTAGAAGTCAAGTTTGTTGATCTCAACCAGCAGAGGACAGACGATGAAAGTCCATGAAAGCAGACACACCCACCTCAAACAGCACAGAGACAAAGGGGGAAATGCCTCAATCTCAATTCCGCTGTATTTGTCTAAATTTTTCATCTCTCGCTCTTTGCATCGTCTTCCTGTGAAAGCCACCATCCGTGATGACGACAGGAAACCGGTGAAACATGAGGAAACGAAAAACTATCTACCATGATGGTGTGTGTTGGGAGGAGGCGAATGGCTTATCCTTGAATGCTTTGATAGAAGCAGTCTAACCCGCTGAAGTCATTCAACAGAATTAACCAACCTCAACGCTGCGTGTTTGACTGGCTGGCGGACGCCATTTGGTACACACTGAGGGCTAACTGAATGAAATGAATGAACTGATTTATAAAGAGAAACAAAAAAAACAACTAAAATGAGGATCCTGCACGTTGGGAGTGTGGTGCTTGCTGTTTCAAAAGGGATGCAGAATCCGATTTAGTGCCAGCAGCCACATCGAGAGACGGGGAGACAGTATAAATAACCGAGTCAGCAGCAGCAAATGGAAAGGTCAAAGGATTCATTGAATTTAATTTTAAACTGAAAGTTTAGCATAATTGCCACTAGATGCAGTCAATGAAGGATGCTTGACATTAACGAACGTTGAATGAAAAAAAGAAGGATTAAACGATCAGTGCGTGAAGTAGAAGGGGATTGGGGGGTAGAGACGGCTTTGAAAATGTTAAGAAGAAGCTTATGACACTTGTCCACTGTTTCTTGTAAAGTTTAACGACTAATTCGTAGGTGTAGCAATGACTGAGTCAAAAATGGGAACACAATGACAACAGTGAAGCTGTTGGCAGCGTCCTTTTGGAGGTACTTTGACGTACATGTACAGAGCTCAGGATTCAAAGACGTCCGGATCTGAGAAGAGAGACAGCTAATCTTTATCCTGGGTCCTTCGGCGACGCTCAGAGCCCGGAGTGGGCTGTGCCTGCGGCTACCTTCAATCAACGCCGAAAATGTGGAGGAGTCATTTGAAAAGACTGTTGAACGATGACGGAGGGAGATATAATAACGCCGTCAGACGAGTGTTCCAATTAATCTGAAAGGTGAGAGGCGGAAAGTCCGTGTCCGCCCACCTGTCGACAGCTGGGTGTTGACTGAAATTCTTAAAGGTCTCGTTCGACTACCTCATCTTTAAGACTTGTTCGCAAGAATGCATGTCCGACGACTGGAATCTCACGAAAGGCCGGCAATAAACACCGAGTCCCTTTAACGTTGCACTCAAGACCTTCTCTGCCGTTTTGTGAGACGTTTGCCACCAACCTTGGAAGTCCGTAATGTACCAGATTCTCCAAGTTTTAGGCAAAGCCAAGCGCTGTCATGGTACTTCTTCGGCATCATTCTTAAGAACATCGTGCAGTACACATGCCAAGACGATCTTCCAGAAGTCCCTCCATTTGATGACGCTTTTGGTCGAACACGGTGAACTACCACCGCGGCCTTTCCTGTCATTTAATGGCTCCCCCTATCAACCTTGAATCACACACATGCCCCTTCAACCCATCATATCCTCCCATAAACTCAAACTCAAACAAAAATCCATACACTTCTGATGTAAGTCAAAACAATTGTTTTATAGCATGACCAACGGCAGTAAACTCTTTTCACGCCATCAGCATTCTATTCAGATGCAAAGATACTCATCACTCACTCATTGAATATATGCCATTCATGACGAACGACTCTATTCAAATGCCATTGAATTGGCACACTCACGCTCCGCTTGAGAGCCGAAGAAGCCGTCAAAAAAGGGCACCAAAAACAAAGCCTAATGTGGAATGAACGAATTAGCTTCGGGAACAAGACAAGACAAGACAACCTCACACAAAGCACCAGAGACTGTGTACGGAATTTTATTATCCACGACGACGAGCAAGAAGAAGCTGGTGGTAACGACGATGCTAATGATACCAGTAATGATGTCGATGTTCACGAGGACAACGACGCTGACGACGCCGACGCCGATGACGATGGCGAGGATGATGAAAAATCATCTGGAGTTAATTTCACAAGCAATTTACTCATGTGTGCCTTCGGGCTCACTCCTCCTCACCCACGCCGCTTTCGGCTCCCCATCCATTAAAAGAGTACCACTCGTGGGTTGGCATGTCTTCAATGATTTCAGCGGCAGGCAGCAGGATGCAGACAATCCATGAATGGCTTGGGCGGCTGGTGTGTGCCTCAGTTGAAGGATAATGAACTTTTTTGTTGTAATTTGTTTGTTTGTATTTGTATCCGAACAACAACAACAACACACGGGTGTGTAGACACCATGCTCAGCGAAGCGATACGAGGCTTTCATCTTTTGTGCCAAAGAATTCGAAGCGCTGCCTGGTGTGATGGTGGGGTGTGATGTAATTTCGATTTTTTTTTGCTGGCATATATTCTTTTCGTTCTTCTTCTTAGCACGAGGCAGTTGTTTAAGAAATGAAGTCAAGAATTGTGAGATTGAGTTGGTGATGACTCAATCAGTGCTTTGAGGGGGGAATGAGAAGGAATATCATTCTGCTTAGTTGGACTGAAATGAAAGGGAGTCTGACGACAAATAGTGTGAAGGCATGTCACGGGGGATTGGAGGGAATGGTTTGTAGAGGAATGTCATTCAGTCTAGGAGATATCATGATGCTTAAGGGAGAAGTGTTGTTGCGATAGGAGTAGTTTAGGTTCAGGATGTGTGATGTATCTTCTTCTTCTTTGGCTTTCGCTGCAGTCCGGAGCAAGACATGCGCCTCAGTCAACATGTCGCTCCATCTAACACGGTCTTATGCTGGTTACTTCCTGCTACGTTCAGCTGATTAGGTGAATTTCTAGTTACGCACGTTAAGCTGATTGTGGGTTCTAAGTCCCACTGCTGCGTACGCCACCGGAGGTGTGGTCTTCATTTACCGCGTTGTTCCTCTGGGTTGAAGTCGTTGGTTGAACACTTTCCGGGCCAGAACATTGTTGTCCATTCGCTCCACATGACCCAGCCAGACGAGAGACTCGATCTAGTTTGACAGTTCATCAGGCCTCTTCTCCAAACATCATCAGTACCTACGGGGCCACAGATAATTCGAAAGACTTTCCTCTCAAAACGACCAAGAATCTCCTCGTCCGCTTTAACTATTAATATTATTGAGGGTATGTTGCAGCGTGATCTTTAGATCTATTGCGCCCCTGCGCCATACAGCACGACTGGGACTATCAAGGTCTTATATAGGGATGTCATGGTTCTTCGAGAGAGGGCTTTATTCCACAATTGTCTTCCAAGCCCGAAGGCACATCGATTTACAAGGGCAATCCTTCATTTTATCTCTCCGCGGTGGTGTCATTGCTGAGACAAATTTGAATTCACTGAGGACGAACCACAGAAGTTGAGCGGAGCAGAGTGTAGAAAGTCTTCAGAATAACATCTGACGCATGTGTCGCCTGAATTCTAACATAAATTGCTGCCACATTTTTCTACCACAGTTTTGGTTAACGAGCAACCATTTGTAAATCAAAGGGAAACACAATTTGAACATTTTTCAATTTCTATACTAAAGGGTGTTTTATTTAGAGGAACTTTGAAATGGAATAAAACAAAGATGATTTTTTTTAATTGACATGCAATTCACTTTATTCATAAGATAATCTTCAGGCATTATAATTTGAATATGATTTCCGGTTGGCTCGAACGTAGTCTAATCTGGAGGTCCAATTTTCGATGACTTTTTCCAACATATGTGGTCGTATATCGGCAATAACGAGGCGAATGTTGTCCTCCAAGTGGTCAATCGTTTCGGGCTTATCGGCGTAGACTAGTGACTTCACAAAAAATAGTCAAGCGGCGTTAAATCGCACGATCTTGGAGGCCAATTCACGGGTCCGTAACGTGAAACTATGTGGTTACCAAACGTTTCCTTCAATAAATCAATTGTGGCACGAGCTGTGTGACATGTTGCGCCGTCTTGTTGAAACCACCGCTCGCGCACATCATGGTTGTTCAATTGATGAACGAAAAAGTCAGTAATCCTCTCTCTACAGCTGTTCCCATTGACTGTAACGTTCTGGCCAGCATCGTTTTGAAAGAAGTACGGAGCAATTATTCCACCAACCCGTAAAGTTTATGTATCCATTCAACCAAAAGTCAGCATGGTAAAAATGGACGTAGTGTGCCATACGTATTTCGAACAGAACCATGATTTTCACAATAAATTTGCAGAATTTGGAAGCGTTTTTCAGGCGTCACTCTATTCATGTTGAAATGCCAAACCACGCTAAACCAGATCACTTGACAGCTGACAAAATGGCCGCCAGTTAAAATAGTGTTGCCCACTTAAAGTTCTATACGTCTAAAAAAAACATCCTTTATATGTAGTTAAGCACACTCATTTTTACACCGTCGACTGTTGTCGTCGTCTCTCTCTCTCTTTTTTCTCTGTCTCTCTCTTTCCCTCTATTTGTCTCTGTTTCACTCTCTGTTTTTGCACGCAGTGTGCGATTTGTATTTCGAACAGAATCATGATTTTCAAAACAAATTTACACAATTTGGAAGCGTTGTAAAGGCGTCAGTCTATTCATGTTGAAATGCCAAACCACGCTAAACCAGATAGCTGACAAAATGGCCGCCAGTTAAAATAGTGTTGCCAACTTAAAGTTCTATACATCTAAAAAAAAATCACCCTTTATATGCTTTCTCTCTCTCGCTCTCTCTCTCTCCCCATCGGTATTATTGAGGAATACTGCTACACTTTAGAGACCCTCAAATAAAAAAGTGTGAATTGAATGTGAAAAAAAAGAAAATGGTAACTTAATCTGTCTATAAACCCGCCTCTAATTATCCCAAGCCAAAGCAAACATCAATCAATCATCTCGACACATCCCCATCCCCCAGTCTTCGCAACATCATGCATCCTCCGCTCGCCAACAGCTTCCTCTTCATAAAACTTGTCAAACTTTCACAAGCAAACTCTCCGCAGCAGAAGTTTCACAAAAACCACACGCACCCCCATCCACTTATCCCGTTTTTCTTCCTCAACTGGCACTCCAAAACTTATTTACGTGCTTCCTAGAAGGTTCTCCTCTCATCTAACTCTCATCCCTTTCCCACGCCGTATTATTCTCAAAATTCCCTGGTAAATTAAATCTCCACAAACCACATAAACTATAAAGCCCCCATGGGGTTCCACCGGTCATCTCCATACCATCCCGCATCCCAAGACTTCATCCCATTGCCGCTAGCTCATTTGGCAGCGATTATCACAGTGGATCCACATGAACTTTTATTTTTGCCTTTTCCTCATCATTAACTTTAAGTTCCGCACCAAATGTCGCTCCCCCCAAAAAAAAAGTACCACACATTCGCCAAACACGACCCGTGACATAATCGATAATCCCCTTCGCCACCATACACAGACAAAACTCATTTCTTTGTGTAAACAAACAATGGACAACGCTCTCGATAATCACCACACAAAGAGAGACGTGCTAAAATATCATCAACTCGCCAAACAGCAGTTCACCGTAATTAACATATCGTTCGCCGTACAAGTATTTCAATTCCCATTAAATATTGACATCCAACAGTACGGGACAGTACTCGTCCATGCATGCATTTGACAGATAACCCAGCAAACAGCACCAACACAGAGGCAAGCAGAAAAACACAATAAGTGTCATCGTCGTGTCATCAATACCATCTGACAGGTGCGGTGCAGTGGCACGAAGAAATTGCATAAATATTTGCGTTTTTCATTATGCAACTGTCAAGACATGCTTGCCGCTTATGTGGGTGTGGGTGCGCGATGGCATGCGTGTGAGTGGTGGTGGATGTATTTTCAGAGTGCTGTGTCCAAATTTTAATGAGGTTCATTGTGAACTGTCACAAATGGTATTGTTGTCGGCGTTGACGGTCAAGATTGACGTATTTGACTAACAAATTAAGCAGCAGTGACAGTGAATGCGAGCTGTCAAGGCGTGACCCTATTTGGGTGGACGGCGAAAATCATTTAAATATGGAATGTCAACTAAGTGTGTGTGGAGGGGGGAGGGGTGATAACAAAAGAAGTCGTATTCTCAGGTGACACAGCAGAATGTTATCGCAACCGTTAGACGCTTCGTGTTCAGACATTCGGTCAGTTGATGGTTTGAGTGACACGAAAAGCGATGGGGTCCGAATTTGGAACAGAGGTGGTGAGTGCCGAGTGGTGACAAATGATTTGTTTTTATTTTTTCTACCGAATTGAGAATATTGAAACCGAAATTGTTAATTTTCTTGTGGAGGGGGCTTTAACATTTTTTTGAATTTTATATCAGAATGACCGAAAGAATAAGATCGGAAATACAGCACTTTAGACATTGTCGGAAGAGGTGGTTTCTCCACTCTCCACTGACAAGGGACATGTTCCAATTTAAAGGTGGCGTTAATAAGGCAGAGAAACATAAGAAGCTATTTCTGAGGTAATTCTTTCAGAACCTCTCCTGTGCTTTAGTCATAAGCCATTGCATGTCCTCTCTCATTCACCCGATCGATGCCCACTCTCTTATTTGGTTGCTTCTGTTGCTATTTGAGTCGATTGAGGAAAGGGATCAGTTCTATTCCTCGTGCAACATCGCTAAAATTCTGACCTCTCATTCCAAACCAAACACACAATTTGCTTCAATTCTCTCAAAAGTCCCCAGAAGCCTGATCCGCGTTATCGTCGCCATTCAGCTCTCATGAATTCCTCAATCCAATCCTTCGCGGATTAACACTAAATATCTCAAACAATTCTCCGTTTAAACTGATGAATGCTGTTAATTGTCTCGTCGTAGGCTCCGGCAAATTCCCTAATAAAGTTCCCAAAGACTTCTTTTCTGCTTTAATTGCGCCTCACAGTCACCTGACATCTCTCTGACTCGCGCATAAGACAACCTGCGACAGCGTGCGTGTGCGTCTGTGTTTTAATAGTCCTAGCACAAGGTTCTGTCATTTTATGAGCACAAAATCTAACTAAATAGACACAGTAAAGTCCTGTGGATTTGGATTACAATAGCTGCGGTTGTAGGTGTGTGTGTGTGTAGTAGTGTAGCGTCACCTGGAGCCTAATACGTCCATTTATATGCGATTGTGCTTAGTTAATTCTTCCGCTTTATGACACACTCTATTTGCAGTGGGTGGGTTTTGCCCGCCCTACACTTGACGACGCCCATACATCCGAGGAGTGCGTGGTGGAGAGATGTATCATATCTATGCGGTGACGGTGGTGGTGGCATAGCTCAGTGTGGTAGCTTGACATGTGGTACACCTGTGTGTGGCAACACCGCGGGATTAAATCTTGAAACTAGATGAAGGAGGACGCTTTCATTCATCGATCAATAAGAGGATGTTCGTCTGGGAGGACAGTGTTGTTTGAAACATAATCCGGTTCTCAATGACTAGGTGAAATGTTAGCGCTGCTCTAATCCCTTAAATTAGGAATCGATTTTAGCTGAATCTCCTCACAATGCATCCGCCAACAAGCTCCGTTCCCAGCTCCTTCGTAGAACTCCCCATTCACGTGAGCAGGTCACAGCCCACAACCGATGTGTTCTGTTCCTTCAGCAACCACTTGTGTACCTTCACTTCCACCACAAGGAACTTCTTCGGAAATCCCTAACCTACCCTTCCCAACAGGCGCACTTCTTTCAGACACCACCAGGCTGCAACACTCCCACAGATTGGTTCTATCACACTCTGGAGAATTTTCCAACGGAACGAAACTAACTTTAAAATTAATTGCTTTATCAAAGTATCCGTAACTCATAATACTTTCAGCCACACAATGTAGGTCACACGTGAGTGTACAACCCTCCCACCCTGCGTGGGTGTAGAAGGCCAATTATGCAATTTTCCACACAAAATCAAAAATTCCACTTAAAGATACCGTGCGAGCGAGTGCGAGTGCGATTGTGTGTGTGGGAGGAAGAGTAATTAATCGGTTCCGCTGAATAGGTAGTTCCGCAGAGGCCATAATGAAATCCCATACTTTCTTCCACACTAGAGTGACCACTTAGAGCTGACGACTGTAGCCGCTCCGCGTCAGCGTTAGCCGACTGAGATTGCGCTGTGCTGCGAAATGAAGCCCGACAATAAGATTCTTGGGTTCAATCGAGGATGAAAGGTCTTAGGTTCTACTTGTGGGGCGGAAGATATGTTTTGATAAACTTGTTGAGTTGTGGGAACTGAGTGGGTGGCGTGTGGAATCAGCTAGTTTTAGTTCGTTTTTCACTTTTAATTAAAAACTTTTTGCATGCGAATTTCTGAGGGGAGCCCTATTGACTGCCACAGGTCTGTTCTGTGATAACGAACCCTAGTGGCTGGCACAGATCACTTCTAAGTCGTTCTCAGACCTGTTCTGTGAAAACCTAGGAATTCCTTAGCAACGTGCGGCTCTCTTGGCTTGCTCTTCTTGTCGGAACTCCGCATTTTCGCTTGACATTTCAACAGCAGTCTGGTCTGCTGGTCTTCTGTGTTTGGTGCTACAGTCCGGGTGAACCTAGGCATCAACAAGATCTTTCGCCAGCTGCCTCCAGTTGTACACACCAAGTTGGTTGAGGTGCTTCAACATTTGTGTGCGCTATCCCGATCGAGGACGTCCTCTCTTGCATTGTCCCTAAGGCTTGGATTCGAAGGCTCTTCGGAGAATGGCTGTCGCTTGTGTCCAAATTGGATAATTGAGGCTCAGTTACTTACTTACGCGTCCTCCTCGCTTCAATAAAGGCATTTCAACAACTGTCAGGCGGCCTTAAGCCTTAGGCGCTTTCATTATTTCCTTCCCGTCATTCAGGGTTCCTTTACTTACTTAGACGTCTTCCTCGCTTCAATAAAGGCACTTCAAGAACAGTCAGGCGCTCCCTTATGTCAAAATTGGATAAACGAAGGTGAATTAGACGCTTTCTTTGTTTCAATTCCGTCGTTTGGAGGTCATTTACTTCCTTACACGACTTCTTGGCTTCACTAGGGGTACCGAAAAAACTGTCAGGTGGTCGATTATGTTAAACTTCGAAGTAAATGAACGCGCCTCACGAGGTTTTCCTAAGATTTAAAGGCGGGGCGCTAGGGCTCTTGTTTGTTTTTATAAGGGCAATCGATGTTTGCCTTGACAATTCGCCCGACCAGTCCTTCATTTCGTGGCGACACCTCTCAGGAATCGCTGAAAATAATGCGTCAGCACTACCTAACTACGCTGGCATTTGGATCTCGCTTTGGACCGTCAACTCTTGCAATTGCTGATCGAAAGCTCACAAAGATATGCTCGGTGTCCTCAAAAATGCAACCGTCTGTCTAAAACCTACAGACAGACAGTTGAGCACAGCCTTTCTCTCAATTATTCAGATTAACTCGAGTCTATTCAGGACACACCGAGTCTGATTGATCCGGGTTAAATTTCGGACAAATCGAGTTCAGGCATCGAGAGTTAGTAAAATCAAAAGCCGTACACGCCAGCCGTCTACAAGAAGTACTTTTCCGTTTTGATGAGGCTGGCCAGAAGGCTCAGAAGGGATAAATGCTGTATCGGGATGAAGGATATACATTTTCTAGGCATTTAGCCTCCGTAGCAACGAAGGAAGGTTCTCCCATTCCAGACCCTACTCCGACCATGGGAAAGTTCTTCAACATTTCGCAACCGATTCCACCAGCTACGACGATGACGTTCTTAACATCGCCGAGTTTCTTTTGGAACCCCAGTCCAATTATGTCGATCTATGCATCGTAACGTCACCCAGTTGGCTGGGCATCTTCTTCGGATATGTTCTCCTCCGTTAGGCACTCGATAGCGTCGAAGTACAAGAACTGGAATACGGGAGTAGATTTGACGCCTTGTCCACATCTTGGCAGCAGTTGCCAGGGCATGTTTTTGAGAAAGTAAGCACCAACTTTTTGTTGACAGATTTCCACAGCTCAGGGAACTTCTGGGTGTCTTCGTTGTTCCACAGCTGGTGACAGTCTCCCGCCTGTTCAATGAATTTGTGAAGTGCCGCAAATGCGGTGGGATTGTCGAACTATGCCTGGGATGACAAATTCGGACTCCATAGTGTACCAAGCTAACCCGAGCAGAGGACCAATCAAATAATACTGCTTGACCCAACTCGATGTGCTCTCGGTTCGCTTCAACAAATCTCGGCTGAAGAAAGTTTCTGTTATTCAGATACACTCGACAACGCGGCAATTCCAGCAGACTTATTCTCGACGTGATGCCAAGTTGCAGCGCCGTTGATTACCTTCCCTTTAGCTCTCTACGTACTCAGTATCCTTACCCCTTTTCAAACGCCCTCAGATATCATCTTGATTCTATTTCAATCGCGCAGTATTGGGGACAACCTATGTACACACGCTTACTGACAACCAAACATCACGGAGTACACATCATTCATTCAAACTCAATCCCTGGCCCCCAAGCAAAACAGACCACATGTCCCCCTCCATTATTTAACCACAAATCTCCCGCTCCCCTCCGAATCGATATCCTCATTAGAGTTTAGCATTTTTCACATTCCAAAGCAACTCATCACACAGTCTGCATGTGTGCACCACCACCTCCGCCGCCCCCCGATGAGTACTCTGTTCAAGTCCACAACGATGACCATTGCCCCCTAGACAGCTCATCTCTGCTTATTGGCTTTCCTGTCCCGCGCAGCGAATCGCACCGAGCACTGAGCTAAATTTGAATTTAATCAGTATCTGATTTGCGGCCGCATCCCCCAGAGTGCTTACAAAACATGTCAGAGCTCATTGAGGGGGTAATTGAAATAGATTTTCCAATAACCTGATTCATCTGGTCGCGGTTCAAAAGTCATTAAAATCAGATGAACTATTTTCAGCCAGCTATTGCGGGTGTTTGACGGATCTGCTGAATTGCCACATCATGACATGACAGATTAAATCGGTTCGGTGATGGTTGTCGCGTTAAAATGACAAGGGAAGCAGTCTACTGGTGATGCGTCATAAGACCATATGGCCTCATGTCTCTTTCTCAAAGTGTCAAAGGGCCATATGGCCTTATGTCTCTTTGTGAAAGCGTCTGAAGACCATATGGCCTTATGTCTCTCTTTGAAAGCGTCATAGGACCATATGGCCTTATGTCTCTTTCGGAAAGCGTCATAAGAACATATGGCCTCATGTCTCTTTCTCAAAGTGTCAAAGGGCAATATGGCCTTATGTCTCTTTGTGAAAGCGTCTGAAGACCATATGGCCTTATGTCTCTCTTTGAAAGCGTCATAGGACCATATGGCCTTATGTCTCTTTGGGAATGTGTCATAAGACCATATGGCCGTATGTCTCTTTGTTAAGTCCCTTCTTTTCGGAGACAAATTTGTGAGTCCCTAGCATCTAAAGACAACTGCCGAGCAGCCCCCTCGTCAATCTCGTCCACAGCTGCCCGTCAAAGTGCTTAAGGCGCAAGTTATCCAATGATACTTTCTCCTCTTCATTCTAATTAGATAACCACTCACTTTCCACTTCGACCCCGCGCTCGCTAAACACTTGTCTGTCTGTCTGTCTGTGAGTGCCTACGACAGGAGAGAAATAGAACAGGTCTCAGAACAGCGACCCATTTGAGTGCTTAATGCAAAAGTAATTAATTCTTCCAACCGCTCCGCCTAATGCCATTCCGACCATCGACAGCAACGAGAGGACGAACAGAGAGAAACGAGAAGAAATCCGTCGCTCATACCACGATGATTAATTCCGTTGGCAAATCGAAGGGATGTATAGCAATAAAAGTGCATTCAGCCGCCTTAAAACCTCTTCATCACCGGTTCGGTTTCGGTCTGGTTTCCTTTGCCCATTCGTGGGGTTTACTGATGGGTGCTGGTTATCGGTGGCACTGCATAACTCCCTGAATGGGCCTGAGAAAGGCTTCAAAGCAAACCAAAGCAAAGCAATTTCCAATTTGCAGAACCGAAACGATTGAAAGGAAAGGAGCGGGGAAAAAAAAGGCGAGTCAACCCTCCCAAGCACAGCACTGTTGCACTGGGCTCTGCCACAAATGTGATTTACATTGAGAACTGCAGGAGACACACGCCACAGAAATGGTGGGCGCCCCGACGTCGATGACGACGCCAACAGCCGCATGGTCGACCATCCACCCGGAGAATGGCAACGAATCGATGGATGTACGAAGAAGGTGATCTCCTCCTCCCAGGGGGGGTGGAGGTGTAATTTTTCAATTCCAATTTCTTCCCTTTTTTTTTCCACTTTTTCTCCGTCCTTCTCTTCAACTTTTCATTTTTACAAATTGATGATGAATATGCGGGGTTGTGGTGGCAAAAGCAATTGAAATGGGGAAAAAAACAAACCCTTCTGCTTGTACTGCTTTGTGCTTTATAACGTTCTTGAGCGTGCACTATGCGAGGGCTTTAGAGAAATAGGATTTGGGTGGATTTCTTTTCAATATTACGGTCACTTTTATGAGCCGGAAACGACTATGGGGGAGAAACCTTAACAATTGACCCGATTGGGGATTCCATTTCGTATGGAAAACACGCCATTGAACTCGGGTAAGTGCAGACAATCAAGGGGGTATCGGGGGCAAAATGAGTTTGCATTCAACGAGTGAGGAAAGAAGGGTTGGTTGCCATGGGTTACCCAAGAATGTCTTGTGGTCTTCGAGAAAAGTGACACCTTATGAGTGTCGCCAATTTGCGGGCGGTCGATGTGGTGTTTGTTACCAAATGGTCAGGGGGACCTAAAACATGATCCCTCCTCTATTGTATACCGGAGAGGGGAATTTATTAATATCCTCTGTATTCATCGGGATAGCTGGAATGATGCACAAAGGACGGAAATGGAGGAAAGTTAATGATGCAAGACAACAGCAAGCGATTCAGTGAAAAGGAAGGCGGATCTCATCACTGCCCATGAGTGTGCTCTATTAACCCAGAGGAGCATTGACCGATAACCTGCTCATCGGGGGAATGGAAGCATGTTTAGTTAGGTGAAAAATTCCAGACCATGAGCAATTCTGCATCGAAGAAAGACGGGTCTGAGGGGACAGTCCTCAAATAAAAGCAGGACATGATGGTCTTCCTCTGTCACAGAATTTGTGCAAAGCAAAAGGAAAACCTTCTCAAATTGCTTTTGTTAATTGCTGGCACGTAAACAACCTGAATGAGCTCGAATCTGTGCGACTTAAGGACATCAAAGAAATACGCGGAAATTATTTAAATTGCTTTAACGATCCGACGAAGTGCTTGTCTGAATGCCGGAACAGCGGATGTACACACTTAATAATGCTCGACAACGAGCCGCGAAAACGTGCTGTTTTTGATGTCAGGTGATTAGGTGTTCTTTGAAATGATGCTTCGGCAGACGAAGACGCACGCATTCGAAGATATGATAAATTCCAAAGCAAGGTGGTACAGTGGACGCATGTACGTTTACCACGACAACAGTCGAACCACCAAGCACTAGACCTTCAAATGCTGATCCACTTCTCGGCAGCAACGAACTCGTTCTTTTCCGTCAGTATGCAAGAATTACATCGCTAGCGCTTCCCCCATGATTTGCAGCATACAACAGGCCCCCATCCCTCCGCACAAATAGGGGCAAGTTTGTGTTTGTTACCAGCCATGAAACAGCTTACGAAAACATGCCCCTAACTCTTGGCAAAACACACACACACACACACGTCTACCTTTGCGATAATGCAGTTGGTTCTCGCTCGGCGATAGAACAAAGAAAACTATTTTTGTGGCATGAGGACTGCGCGCTGGCGATGGAGGATGGAGGAATTGTGTTCGATTTTCTTCTCGAAGAGGGTAAAAGGATTAATGAGGCCAAATGTATCGTGTTGTGTCGTGGTTCGGGGGGGGATTCCTTTGCAATTTGGAAATTTCCGGCGTGGAAATAAATTGGAGAGCCAGGCCACCAGGCGGGTGGGAAGAATGAATGACAAAAAATGGAATGCAAACATGTGCATCACCTTGACCCCGGTGGTGTTGGCGTGGCGGATACGTACTCGTGCATGAATTATAATTGCTTTACTGAAGAGCGAGAGATTAACGATCTGACAGTGTGAATGCTGTGAATACACAACGCGCAGTGAGACTTTCCTGGGAAGCCTGCATTCGAGCATTTACTTTGCCCGAGATTGTGATGCGCGCTAAGTGAGGGGTTGGATGTCAAAGAGTGCCCTTGACAGAGTGTGTGATGATAATTTCATTTCTCTCCACCCCGGAGGAGGTGGAGCCGTGGTGTGAGTGAAATTGGAAAGGGGTTGTATCGTAGATCTATCTCTTGGTAGTTTGAGACTAGGAAGCTGAAACAGAAGGAAAGAAAGGTTATTTGTAGGAAAAATGTGTCTTAATCTTGAGGAGCACATTAGATCGCATTAGAACCGCAGAGAAGAAGCAACGTAAGCCATCATCATCGTCGCGGGGGTAATGCACGCCCGAGAGATCCCCACTCGATCCTCGGCCATCGACTCTAACTCGGCAGAAATGATGTACAAGCGCAGCATAAGCCATTCTTCAATAAATTGACTTCACAGCTTTGGTCAGCTTGCCACTGTCCACAGAAAGAAACCAATCAGAAACCTGATTCACAAGTGAGCAACCACATCCTTCCCCATCCACATCCGTTTCCCCACACGATCGGACAACAAAGAAGTGCCACACACTTACATATTGAATTCGGAGAAATTTTGATTGCTCCAATGCTCCCACCCCCCAAAGAGATGTCACTTCTGTCCAGTCACTGCGATGTAATTTCCCATCCCCCCATCCTGCCACAACCCACATCCTTAATTTTCTTTTTCTTTTTTTCTGCTGCTACCACAAACCCTAGGCCAATATAAACTCAAATTACAACCCCATCATGGGACCGTAAAAAGTTACCGTTGTCGTAGTCATAGCCGCTCCGTTGTTGCCGTCTCCCAGGAGTTAGCCATAAAATATAACAATCCTTAATGCTAATCTACGTCCCCCACACCCCGTCCCGTGTGTGGAGAAGGCAGGAGAAGGAACCTTTAAGCACATCCTTCCCATATATAGTATACACACCTCTAGTCGATTTTGTGTGATTTTTTCGCTTTTTTTTGTTATTTTATTATTTTTCAAGGACTCTGCAAAGCACAAGTGCTCGTGTACCCAGAAATGTGCTAGGACCACCGCCTTATTTCTCTTGTTTCACTGTCTCCCTTTCACCCTCTCACTCTCATTTCTCTATTCTTGGCATTCTCTTCTTTTTTCGGCAGCTGGCAAGAATCATTACCAAAGGACGTGAAAATTAGGTCAAAGGACCCACCCACTCACAAGCCACACGTTCCACCTTGCATTCCGCTACTGGTCTCTTCTCTGGATGTGCCCCTTTGCCTTGACTCTCACTCTCTCTCTCTCTCTCTCTACCTCTACACACACTCCACGCTCAGTACCCTTAGTCTGAGTGTGTGTGGTAGTGTCCACACCAACAAAAGAATAACAAATCCAAGGAGGAGGCAACGAACAAAGAACAAAACCCCAAATCGAAGTCAGTCCGAACTGAACACGATTGCCAATCACTCACACTCACCTTGTAAACATCGCCATACGTTCCGGATCCAATTTTCTGAATCAGCTCATACTCGTCCTGCGGATTGCGTCTCGAGATATCCGAACTCAGGAGATTTGCGTTGTGATGTGCCATTGTCGTCGTCGTCGTCGTTGTTGTTGTTGTGTAGTTGATTTAATTGAATCGAAAAAAAAAAAGAAATGAACTGCTCACTTGTCAGTCGCCCCCAAGGGTTACGCGGTGATATCGAAACGGAATTCAATGAAATTGAAATATTCTTCCCTTCCCACGCAAAAAAAAAAAACACACCAACGCACTCACAAATACGATCACGGACACAAATACGGGACACGGGCACTCTCCGCTCTGTGAAAGCCCGCAAGAAGACAATAATTGTCGTGTCGAATACTCGAATCCCTAAACGCCTTTCCTACGAGACTTCACCACTTCATCAGAACTATCGCTAGACCTAGAACACAAGGCAGATTTCCTTTTCCCGGGAAATAACAAGAATTTCTTTCATCATTTCTGCACCGTCTCCTTTTTTCCTATTTTTTGTTGTTATTCTACATTTTCGTCGACGTTGTCGTTCGACATAAACGAAACTCTATTCGGACAGAACACCGATGTACATTGTACACTGTGCCTGTGCACGCACGATTTAGCGTACCGATTGGAAGGGGTGATGGAGAAAGAGAGAGAAAAAAATCTCGCACAAACACAAACACACACGCGCTCCCTAGCTCGAATGGAACGCGACGCACACGCACTCACACCAATGAACTGCCGACCCGACGACCACACTCCGAATCCGAAACACGAATGAGAAACAGAGACTGAGAGAGAGAGAGAGAGCGAGGCAACGGCAGCAATGAGGAAAAAAAAAGAAATTGGGCGCTGGCAAAGGAAAAAATTATTCTTCTTCACCGTGGATCTTTGGATCTTTGTTTTCACTGCATCCACCAGCGAGTGTGGGCGAATTTTCAAAAATTTCCTCGCACGAAAAATGTACGCACAAACGTCGACGAATCGGTGGCCGTAATTGCAAGCGAACGCGCACAGCAAGAGTATTCTGGAAGAAAATAATAAATGCGAACGAACAAAGTTTCTGGTCTTGACGCGACGACACAACTTGATTTTTTGACACTTCTGGACGTTCTGCGGTTCGTTCCGTTGCGACGGATGATTGTGCCAGTGCACGGCCGCTGTGACACTGCGGTGAATTTCGGAGAACGCCATGTTGGTTTTTCCAGTTGGAATATATGAGGAACGAATGGAATTTTTGACGTTTCGCCTAGATGGGCACGAGTTTCTCTGAGGATTCTGATAGATGTCAGCACTGGAGGGTGGCGGGTGTGTTGGGAAATATTTAAAACGATGTTTAGATGGAATTGAATTGGATAGATGGAGAAGGTGGACATTTACTAGAAAGTGACCTGATTGCTTGCTAACATTTAGAGAACTTAATTAAATCGGTAGAAGCTTCGACTCCGAAACTGTGGGACAATTTAAGAGAGGAAGCGGGCTTCCAAGATGGCGCACACAGATGGACAAAGGCCCTCAACCAACTTGCCGTACGAAACAGGAGACAGCACGCCAGTTGTTGCCCTGGTTAGACAGTCTTGTTATTTGTGGCCCAGGTCCACCCCGGACTATAGCCATACCAATGTATCCGTGAACCATCCTGGACAGTAAACTAGACCTTCGTCGATGACATAGTACACTCTAAGGAAACGGGAACTCCTTCTTCTCCTTCTAGTGCCGCTACAGTCCGGGGTGGACCTGGGCTTCAGTCAACAAGCTTCTCCAGCTAGCTGTCTCCAGTTTCGCACGCCACGTTGGTTGAGGTCCTTTTTCACTTGTGTGCGCCATCGGTTCCATGGGTGTCTCCTTTTGCATTGTCCCACTGGTTCGGAGTCGAAGACTCTTCGGACTGGAGCAGTGTTGTCCATGCGCTCTACATGACCTAGCCATCTTAGGCGTTGAGTCCGTAGACGCCTGACAAGGCTCATGTCGCTGTACACCCCGGATAGTTCTTCTCCAAAAACCATCAACACAAACAGGACCAAATGTGGAGCGCAGAACTTTTCTCTCGAAAAGACCAAGGACTTAATCATCTGCTCTTGAGATTGTCCAGGCTTCTGCGACATAGAGCAGGAGAAGGATGATCATATATGTGGCGCACACATATAATGTTAGCTTGGTCCTTTGAGAGAGGGCTCAACTAGTCCCTTGAGCCTCCCTTGCCTCTAGAGGAAGCAAGAGTTATTCTGCGTTTAATCTCGGTACTGATGTTGTTCGTAGTCTTTACTTGGGATCCGAGGTAGACGAAGTCTTTAACTACCTCGAAGTTAAAGCTGCCTACGGTGACGTTATGGCCTAGTCGTCGATGTTGTGCGTCATTTCTCGATGACAGCATGTACTTCGTTTTGACCTCGTTCACTGCTAAACCCAACCCACCAGGCGGCCTCCGCTTCAATACCAGCAAACGCTTCATTGACGGCTCGCTGTGTTCGTGTTCCAATCACGTCAATGTCGTCCGCGTATACTAGCAATTGTACGGACTTTTGGAAGATCGTGTCCCTTTTGTTGGCGAGTGAGTATTGCACGACCTTCTCAAGTTTGATGTTAAAATAATCACATGACAGCGCGTCGCCTTGCCTAAAACCTTTTTTGACATTGAAGGCTGCTCCATTCCGGTGAGTGAATTTCCGACCGGAATGGAGCAGCTAGAGGTCTCCATCGTCATCCTGCACAACTTGACGAGTTTGGCAGGAATGTCAAAACTAGACATGGCGTTGTATAGCTCGTCTCTATGCACGCTGTCATAGCGGGAACCTCCTACTACCACGAAAAAATAAGAAATTTTAAGAAATTAATGAGAAAGTAGACAAATTGAGAAACAAATGAATTGGGAAAGGTGCACAGGGAAATTACGTGACAATGACTGTCCTTGTTTAGTACCCTCGAAAACCATAAGAAGTTGATTAAGATCTGTTTAGATAGATAGATAGTTCTTTATTGCGCATAAAACATTACATAGCTCAATACCACACGTTTTACAATTCAGAGATATGATGACTTTCATCTGTAAAATTATTATATAACAAATATGAGTTGATAAGTTTATATTTTAAGGAAGTATCCGAAGGGAGCACTCCGATCTACACCACCTGTTGACGATTCTGTAACTATTTAGAAATGCCACCCATGATCAGTTGATAGGTAGCAGTTAGGCTCAAGGACTGCAGCACGAAGAAATACTCCATATTTCGAATACATCGAAGCAAACTCAATACACAGCACCCTTCGAGGACTTTAGCTCTTTAATCTTAGATAGAGATGGCTGGACATTGAAAGCTGCCACGGAGGTCTGCACTGATGGATCCAAGACGGGAGTGCCATGGGAGATTTCTTGACCAGTTAACAAGAGATCATACATCAGCCCCTTGGACTTACCATTGTTAGGTGCAAGAGGATGCACATTTACTGGCAACAGGTTTGACAGATGGCATAGAACAGATCTTCAACAGATCTTTCGGCATTCAGGGGCCATAGAGACTTTAGCTTCACCTCCATAGAGGGTGCAACTTTGATATAATTTTACCCTTTCACCTTGGTTCCTGGACATATTCAAAATGCATCAAAAATGGCTAGACTGGCCATTAACATTGTATCAGGACGCTCTCCAACTACCCTTCACTTCAAGCAATCAGATGCCAGCAGATAGCAGATGCCGTCACGAGTCTTAATCGTAGATCAAAATAAGAGTCGATTTGTAGGACAGCAGGCTAACCATAGTCAGAAAGTAACCAAAATTCTCCTACCGGCTAGTAGGACATAAACTTGAACTGCTCCTTGCTTAATATCCAACATCTGGTTGAAAATGAGAGTCCATTACAACGATCGCATAGACAATGTAGCGACGAGGACAAGGAGATGTCGGAACCAGTCCACCGCTAGTAGGAATTTCAAAAAAGTCTCTGGACATGTTGGCATTCACTGAAAATCCTTACCTCTTTGAATACATAAATGAAACTTGACAAGTAACTTCTTTAAGAAACACCTCAGTGTGCTCAAGTGCTGTTTAGTGTGCATATTATACTTTCTTTAGGGTTGCCATGAACTAAGGCAATATAAACTAAAGCCCTAATGGCGTCAATTCACTTTTAAATGCGAATTTACACCACAATCCTTTCATATGGCCTCAGTTCATGGCATCTTCTATTTCTTTTTCGAGAGATTAGTGAGGCTAGTTTCTAGTTTGCTGACAACACAAGTCGAATGGCAGCAAAAGTCGTGACAGTGACTTCTAGGTTAGGTTAGGTTGTAGTGGCTGACACCTGAAGGCAGTCACATTTAGGCCAAAGTAGGCTCTTTGTGATACTGCGGGGATTGACTTCTTCTAACATCGGAACCAGTTGGTGCTGGCAGTGAAGCGATTTAGCTGGCCTATGCTGCCGCGAGATTATTAAAATAGTAGGCCCCTAAGTTTAGGGCCAGGGCCCTATCTATGTTTTCTACCTCCTCTTCATCCATGCAGCTTCTGCAAAAATCATTATATAGGACACCCATCCTGCGTGCCATGAGTGCCAATTGCACAGTGCCCGGTTATGACTCCTATGAGAGTCCTTAATCAGAGTCTGCTGCGCCTAGTAGACTGAGTGATGGCCAGATTTCTTTTTGTTTTGTTTATCTTCAAAAGATTGCAGGCTGTAGCGATCGGCATGGAAGCAACCTTGCTATTGATAGGCAGGAGGGTGTACCACACCTGGCGAGTTCATCGGCTTTGCAGCTGCCGCAATGTCCCGGCACCCACATGAGGTGTATGTTAAAGTGCTCAGCCATCTCGTTAAGAGACAGCCTGCAATTAAGGGACGTTTTTGAGTTGAACATGACATTGTCCAGGAAGATACCACCTTGTTTTTGAGTCATGACAACGCCTCCTTAATCGCGACAGTCCTTAATCGCGACAGAGCCTCACAAGATCAATCATTAGTCATTGGAAGCAGCTAAAATCGGCATTAATTGGAAAACAATTCCATTAAATACTGACAGTCATTGACTTGATACCATATCTTATTTGTATTAGAATGTGTTTGAAATGTGGTTACATGTTCCATTCTTTAAGACGTAAAGCAACATTTCCAGGTGATGAATGTGTAACGCCGGAGCACTCCGATCTATTGAGGACTCGCTACATATTTCCAACTGCCATCCATGACAAATTAATAGAGGTTCGCTTCTACTTTTCTCGGTTGCTGTCATGGTGTAAGGAATATAAGGTGTGCTGGACAGTTCAACTGAGGATTTAATAAGCTGTCCTGCAGACTTCACATTCCTCCCATCATGGGTTGTTGTTTTCACTCAAATTTCATTGATTTTTATAGAGACGGGTTTAGTCAAACCTCTATATGTTCTCTATACAAAAAATGATCATCTCTAGCTCAAGTTCATTCATTTTCTTTATTTTTCCTGGTAAACAGTTCAAAGCACTTATGTACTAAGCAACAGGTTATTTTAATGCAAAATATCTGATGGTTGGCAGGTATTTCTTCTTCTTTGAGTGATGCTACAGTTCGTGGTGGATATAGTCACACAGGCCTCGAACAACAACTCTCACCAGCCTGTAACATCCACTACAGCTGCTCTATAATTGCTCCTTATTAACTGAAGTCCTCCTCCACTCGGTTGTACCAACCTAAGCCAGCACCTACAAGCTCAGATTAGACCGTAGATTTAGAACGGCAACACATTTGATTTCCGATCTTGACAGCACAAGCACTTGGGGTAAAAACAATGGCGTGAAATTCAATGCCTCAGAACTCAATGTTGTCTGCTGTCTCTTAAGGGAATTGTTATTAAAGGGTGTTCCCATTAACATTTGAATTTAGTGACGTACATTGTTGGCAACAATAAACAAACAAAAAAAAACTATTTAATAGTTGAGGGTTAGTAAACTGGATACAACAACGTGTTTACATTTTTGATAATATCTCGAAAATAATGAAAGTTTCGCAGCCGTACTTCGACAATTTCATACAAAATATTGTCGGTTTTAACTTCGGCAACTCTGAAGAGATTAATTGAAAAGTTCAAAGAGACTGGATCAGTAGGAGATGCTAAACACACTGGTTGTCCAAAAACAAAGCAGAATGTGAGCGTTTTGGTAAAAATCCTAGAACATCATTCGTTGTGGACAAGAATTGAAAATTTCAAGAAGCTCTCCATAGCGTGTAATCACGAAATATCTGTGTCTAGCAATTGAATGATCTGAATGTGGCCAATATGGGGTTTCAACAAGACGATGGCACATGCCATACAGCACGTGAATCAATTCAGTTACTGCATGAGACATTTCCTGGTCGCTACTCTCTCGTTTCGTCAATCAATATTGATTTAATGTTATTTGAAGCCGTGGCGTTGTTCGTCGACCCCTGCACACTTGAATCTTGGTATCCGGATTCGATTCCCAATACGACAAAAATTTTCTTTCGATCTTTCGAGTGACAATGTCCCAAGAGTACAGCTGTCTAGAAAAAGCTTCTAAAACTTGGTCGTTCGGAGTCGGCCCACTCCTGATAGCACTATAGCACGCACAACATGAGTGGTTTCTGTAGAAGCTAGGTCCTGGCCCTCTACTGGCTGCAGCGTCACGTACAGTATTATGTCTACACTGACTGGGATGGTCTTGCATAGACCCAACTAGGGCGAGAAATGAGATAATTTTGTTTGTGATTATATCTAGTAAAAGGGCATCAGTGATAATACCCTAGGGAGTAATCACTGAGTCAGCACATTTGGATTGGTCAGGTGAAACATGCACCGGTACAAGGAATCAAATTGCATCGCGCCGGATACACGCGCTGCACTCGACTTGATGATACTGCGGATTGGACGGAGAGCGGAGGCCTCGACCAAGGAATATTTTAGGCCTCAGTGTAGTTCTAAGTTGGAATTCCTCCAAGGCAGTCGGTTGGAATAAAATTATAACGAATTTTGCATTAACTTCTTTCTGTTTTGTGGTGGATGGGTGTTGTGGGAATCGGGTAGGCAATGACTGGCGTCAACCTGGCAATGCCCAGTGTTGTAACCTTGTCTACACACCAATTGTGCTTAAAAAAAAAAAAGGAGACCCTTTGAACTGCGCCGACTACAGAGGCATCAGTCTCCTAAGTATCGCATACAAAATCTTATCTGCCGTACTGTGTGAACGCCTAAAGCCATTCGTCAGCAACCAGTGTGGCTTTAGGCCAGGAAAATCCACCATCGAACAAACATTCACACTGCGGCAGATTTTGGAAAAAAACCAAGGAGCAACAAATCGATACCCACTACCTTTTCATCGATTTTAAGGCCGCGTATGATAGCATCTATAGAGACGAGCTATACAGAGCAATGTCTAGTTTTGGCATCCCTACCAAACTCGTCCGTTTGTGTAGGATGACGATGGAGAATGCACGCTGCTGACGGGAGAGACCTTTGATGTCAAAAAAAGGATTCAGACAACATCGTTCTTGAAAGAATTGTTCAAAACTCGAACGCCAACACCAGAGGAACAATCTTTCAGAAGTTCGTCCAATTACTCGCATATGCCGACGATATTGACATTATCGAAAGAACGCAGCGTGATGTCAATGGCGCTTTTGTGGGTATTGCAACGGAGGCCGCGAAGATGGGTTTAGCGGTAAACGAGGGTAAGACCAAGTATATGCTGTCAACGAGAAGGGACACCCAACATCGACGTCTCGGTCAGAACGTCACAGCAGACAGTCAAAAACTTTGTCTACCTAGGCACCGCTATCAATTCAGACAATGACACCGGCGCTGAAATCAATCGAAGAATAACTCTTGCCAATCGCTGCTTCTTTGGGCTAAGAAAGCAATTGGTAAACAAAGCCCTCTCTCGAACACCCTAGGTAACGCTTTACAAGACCTTAATCGTCCCAGTCCTGCTATATGGCGCGCAGGCATGGACTTTGTCAAAAGCGGATGAAGCTGCTCTTGGTTGCTTCGTGAGGAAAATTCTTCGTGTGATTTTCGGTCCTGCTGCATAGATGGTGAGTGAAGGAGGAGATATAATGACGACATCGACTTAGCCAGAAGAGTGAAGATTCAACGATGGAGATGGCTACGTCATGTAGTCTTCGAATCCACCCCTGAGGGACGTTGCAGTAGAGGAAGACCGGGACTCAGGTGGCGCACGCAAATGGAAAGGGATCTCAACCAACTATGCGTGCGAAACTGGAGACAGCTAGCTAACGATCGAGCTGGCTGGAGACGCTTGTTGGTTGAGGCCCAGGTCCACCTCGGAATGTAGCGCCACCTTAAGTTAAGAAGTGGCGGCAATATATGAAGAAGCACTGCCTTCAAATCGAAGATGTTATATGTGTGTGTTATATTCCATTCATAATCCCCGGTCGCTGTTTTTTCAATCCCATTTATCAACAATTTAAAACAAAAACAACAACTTCCGCTCTTAACCACCGTTAAAATATTTATTCATTCTTAGAAAGCTCCTGTGTACACTTGTATAATTTCGTTTATTCAAACATTAACGTAGATGTACAATAGTAACAAATTTGTTCGATTTATTTTGCTATTTTTTTTTCTTAGTTTTGCATTAAAGATTTAGTAGAAAAAAAAAGAACATTGATTAAGCTTGCTTAAATTGAATGAACTCCAATTGCCATCAATGTCGAGTGAGATTTCCGATAGACTTTTGTTTAAATTTTAAATAATTATTTCCTAAGATTTACTCTTTTGTTTTATTTTTCTTGATTGTTATAATATATTGCAAGTAAGAAAACCTATTACCTATCATGTTAAATTGCGCAAGTTATAAATTGTTTTTTTTTTTTTTGTTTTTCTTAAACACCACGTAGAGAACATACGTATTTTTGCATAAAGTTGCATAGTTGAACATAAATTATTAACAAAAGACAAAACATATTGATTTTGTTCGAGTACAAAAAGAGAGTTAAAAACTAATTGAAAACAACAATAAATATAATTAACAGTTTCGCTTTTGTGGGAAAGGACCGTAGGGTTTTCTATAAACATATAAACAGAAGACATTTTGATAGATTTTTGATTTTTGTTTCGTTGCATTGCATGCGACCACAGACTGGAGAGGCTCAGGGTTCTTTGTTAGGAGAGGTTCTTTTTTTTTTTTTGTTTTGTGTTAATGTCATTCATTTAGTTCTTTTTTGGGTGTTTGGAATTGTCGGTGGAACATCGTGTTTGCAAAATGATGCGGAACTAGAGAAGGCTTGCCAATAGTCCTCAAAAGAGTTTTCGGACTGCATTTGTGGTTGTCGTTTAAGTAGTCCAGTTGAAAATTTAATTCGGAAACGGAAGAGACTTTCAGACGATTCCCGATTGCAGCAAAGTATCCAGAATTAGTTCATTGCTAGAAGTTCCCCTGTTCATGGTTGAATACAGAACTAGTTGGCAGACTTCGTCTCATCTCTTGTGGCAATTGTAGTTCCTCTTGACCAGTCCAAGGTTCCTTTGGAGTCTTAATTTGTTACCAGAGAACACATGGGAACACCTGTTGTTGTCCACCGACTGATGGAATTGTGGGCAATGTCAGGACATACTGATAAAACAATGTCTACTGACATCACTTGACTCAGAACAATGTGGCGATAGATTGAACGCTCTGAAGTCTTGTAATAGGAACCGCGATGTGATAACAGTTGAGCTACAATTACCCATCCGAACAGAAAAGACTTGAAAACAGTCCAAAAAAGAGTCTCCCTCCTTGATGCTCCCCGTTTTCCCTCCTCAGCTTGTGGTCACATTGCAATGATTTAAAATAAATTATTAACACTTTCCCCATGATTGCCATGATTCACTGGTTAACTCAAAATAAAAGTTACATAATTATAGACACTAATTTTATTTATTCGGTTTTTTTTAACTTTAAACTATATTCATCATTTTAAGTGTGTATTCATGTGTGCGAGATTTCGTAACTATTTGTAATTAGTTTTTTTTTGTTAACATCTACTTATTATTTGCAAGGCTTTTCGTTTCTCTTCATACAAATGTGAAAATTTATTTCTTGTTAACATAGTAAATTTTAAATATTCTTCATTTTTTTTAGTTTTTTTGTTTTTAAAATAAAATAAATATTTTTTTTTATTCTTTTTCACTAAACTCGTTACTTTGTGTGTTTTGTTAGGTGTATGTACTTTTCATATTTGTCATTTTTTCACAGTTTTCGTATGCTTCCGTCCGCTGTTGCTGTATTTATTTTCGATCTGTAAGGAGATGGTGGAGAAATGTTTAATTAGAATGAGCTGTATAGAGAATATTTGAATTGTTACAAAAGCAAACCGAAACAAAACGTGATTGACCAGGGACAATTTGCACACTTGGGAGGCAGTTGCGAAAGGTATTATGTTGGGTTTCTTTTTTTTTCATTGAGGGACAAGGGAAGTTGCAAGCAAAGCAGTTTTTTTTTTCTCAGTGTATGCATTCATAGCCAAGCAGCAGTTTGTACACAGTTGTCACAGATTTGAGCGATAGGAAGCAGGAATGGGAGGAGTAATGCTGAACTTTCCTGTAGGACTGGACAAGCTGGCTCAATTTTGAAACAGCTTGGAAGATCTGTAATCACGGAGGCCGAGCTTGGTGTCAAAGCCAAGTTAGCGGGTTTCAATTCACCTATGGTCATGAAAATTGGATAATGACCGAAAGAACAAGCTGCTGAAATGAGATTTCTTCGTGCTGTTGTGAGAGTTTCTCGTCGGGAAAGGGTGAGAAACACGGCAATACGCTAGGAACTCAATGTAGAGCATCTGCTTCTTCGAACGGGAGGGGCTATGCTTCGATGGTTTGGTCACGTGGCACGAATGTCGTCATCATCACGACTTCCGAGGCGTGCCTTGAATGCGATTCCATCAGGTAGGCGACCGCTTGGCAGACCGAGGTGGTTGGATCAAGTCCAAAAACTCGCCTGGTTGCGCTTTAGCATAACGCCTGATGAGTTAGAGTCTATGGCGGAGGATCGTCTGGAGATCTCTCGTGCGTGCATTATCCCCGCGACCCCCATGCTGATCAGAAGATGATGATGAGGAAGGAAAAAGGACAGTTACAGCTGATATCCGAAATATGGCCAGGTCTGCGAGGAAGGCAAATGGAGGAGAAGACAGAACCGCAAACTCTGCGAACTGTGCAAAGATGTGAATGTGGTCGGGAAGGCAACAATTTTACGACTGCACTGGCTTGGCCACATCGAGCACATGGATAACAATGCTCCAGCAAAGAGGGTCTTCGAATGCGAGCCTCTTGGTTCGAACGAATTTCTGGTACAAACACCAATGAATCGCGAACAAAAGACAGCTTGGTCTGGGTGATTGCGTGCATAGCACCGTCATCGATGGAAGGCAACTATTGGTCAGGCTCAGATTCTCCATGGGTGGAATTGACATTGTTCGTGTCTAAGTCAGGTGATGATTGTTTCCACTTCGATTCAAAATGTCACGAAAAGAGTGACACCATTCTTCGAAAGTACACTCAAAGAAATGTTTCTTCGCCAGAAATGGCAGACCATTGACTTGAGGCTAATCTGCGTCGTGGGCCTCCCAGGATGTTTCAGAAGAACATGGAGTCCATAAGTGGAACAAAACATGTCAATTTGTAACGACTTCCTTATGGAACATGTCAGGATTTCGATTGTTACGGACTGTGGATTGTTGTAACAACAGCAAGGCCTTACAGATTCCTAAACTTTTGAGAAGTCAAGAGTAGAGTTGGTAGAATTGATGACTAATGTTGATCAAGTCTTCAGGGCCAGATTTTTACCTTCTTCTACTGAGTGGCACTGCAGGGAACATATACTAAGTTCCTGCAGATGAGCAATGTCTAATCAAGTCGTCCGAGCCAGATTCCTTTTATTCTTCACCGTTTGGCCCTAGAGGACCCAAAGGGAACTTATGCCTACTTTCTCCAGATGAGCAATATTGATCAAAGCAGACTAGTTTTCCTCTTCTTCGAGTAACGCTGCAGATTGCAGACTGCTGTAGACATAGGTCTTGATTCTCCAGCAAACCACTCATTGTTCATAAGATTCTTCCACGACTAGGGGAACCTACAGTTTGATGCCGACTGCGACTATGCTTTGGTAGAACAATGCTGGTGGCTTAACCGATTCCTTTTCGTGGCACGTTTGAAGTCCAATTTTCTGGATTTGGTGAAAGAATGCAAGGAATTTAATTTTTTCTTGGACATCCTCCTGCTTTCCTTTATTCAGATTATTCAGTAAAAGTGGTACATTTGAAGTGTGTAGCTTTGAAGTACTGAACTCAAGAAAAAAGATGCCGTATAAATCATCGCAGCGAAATTAAGACATAACACGGGCGAAGGTATAGAGGGACATGAGCTACCTCGGCGAAGTGGCTTCAAATGTCAATAGGCTGCGACGAGCCATTCGACAGAAATGGATTCACTACCGTGATAATGAGTCAACAGGCTGCGACGAGTATTCTTCCAGGAATGGATACATATACCGTGGCAATGAGTCAATAGGCTGAATGAAAAAATAGCACTTCCATGGCCGTGGTCTTGCCCAGGCTGTCGCTTTACATCTTGACGAATTTCAAAAAAAGAAAAAACCAAAAATATGATGGACACAAAGGATGTATCTGACAATCCTGCTTGCTGCCCTTTAGAACGTCAGCTAATATGTAGCAAACGCCTGAAATTATGATACAACCTAGCCGTTGGTCATATCCTTCGGATGACGCTTTTTTTGGCAGCAAAAGAGTTTAAAAATAAGGTTAGGGGGAGGCATAGAAGGGGAGGCAATTTGCTATGAAAACAGACACAGACTGCACACAAAACAACAGTCATCAAAAACCAGCTGAAAAAAATTATATATATATATATTATCAAAGCACTCTTAATCTAAGTGTTAAACAAGAACAAAACAAGGAAATTTAGTAGATGAATTTTGAGATTGTGATATCGTTGTCAAATTTTGTTCAAATCGAGTAGAAATAGTTGCAGCGACCAAAATGTTATGATTTTTTTTCTTTTTTGCAAAAAGCGACAGCAAACTGGTTTCAGTCAAAAGCGATAGCATTTCATTTCCTTAAAGCACTTATAGTCTAACTTTGAGAAAATACAATATTGAGAAAGAAAATCTTAGTTGAGAGGAAAAATAAAACGGAATTGTCTATATAACTATTTTATCTTAAGACGAAAGAAAAAAAAAACAAACAGAAACAAAACGCATCACACAACTGGACGAAGAGGACTTCAAGCTTACCCGCTCATCATTCAATCTAACATAATCTATGTACGTTCATAGTCGAAAGTTTACTTAAAAAGTATGTATAGTTATTTGTAGATAGTTGAAGTTGTATCTAGTTAAACGTAGTATTTTGCTTTGCGAAGTAAGTTTATCAGTTTTTTTCTTTCTTTTTTTTATTTCGTTTGTTTTTTCATTTCTGTTTTAACGCGAAGTTTTGCTTGTTTTTTTTTTTATTCAGAGCACTTTAGAGCAAGGACGCGTATGGTTTATGCCGTTTTTTTATAATTTTTTTTTAAATTATTTACAAAATTGTTTTCTTATTTTTTGTTGAAATTTTAAATGGACTAAGGAATGAGTGTTTCTTTGTTTTAATGTATTGACCACAAGGTGGATGGTTTATTCATCCTTTTTTTTTTGAAACATAAATAAACAACACATGGTACATTAAGAGTGAGACAAAGAGAGAGAGAGAGAGAGAGACAGAGAGTGGGAGAGAAAGAGAGACGTTAGGTTATTTAACTAGAAATGTGTTTTTGTTTTTTAGAAGATACAGATTGAAGCAGTGGCAAAATATAGAAACGAGAAGATACAACATAAAGTGTATTTGAGAAACAAAAAAAAAAAAAACAGGAAAAAAAAACATTGAACAATTTTGTAAAAAATCATATAAAATACTCTACGTAAAGCAAATTAAATTATAAGGAATCTCCTTATAAGTATATCCGAGTAACCATCTTAAAATAAGCATAAATTAAACAAATTATAAGACAGAAAAACAAAAAAATTGTAATTATTTTATCTGACTTAGCGCAGCGTATACAAATTTTGGTTTTACTAGTTTAGACTAAATCATTTTCTGAGAGTACCGGTAGTGTGGACCTATTGGATTTTTTGTTTTGTTAATTTCATGTGTTTTGTTTTGGAATGATGTTTTTTCAGAGGAGAGAGAGAGAGAGAGAAAAAAAAAATCAAAAATTATTGAATTACTCTCAAGTCAAATAAGAGTTATAAGACTGTTGGCGAGTAATCTTGCGGGCGGTACTTACAATTCCATTGATAGAACTGTTGGATTCGTACAGGCTTGTGGCGCGCGCACATGACACTGTTTGTGACAAATCATTTGGCAGTCACGACACTCGTAGCCTTGTTTGCCAGGCCGTCGTGGAATTGATTTTGTACAAATAGCACACACCAGGCGGCTTCTATTGAAATTGAAATATTTACAAAAATTAATACTTTCTGATTGGCGGAGAAATGTGAGCTACTTACCCGCTTAAGTGTTTGGCAACAAATGTGTGATCATTGTAGATGTGTAGTTTTGTGCCCTTGCGACGCCATTTTGGTCGCTGAGCTATTGCGAGGGGTACAATGAAATGCCTAAAAGAATGATTTTTTAAGATTTGTTAAGTTTAAATATGAATATTCTTAAAAATGATTAAGGAAAAAATTAACTTGAAATAATACTGTGAAGTTTGAGGGTCAAAATAAGGAGAAACCAAATTAGGTGAGCAGGATAAACTAAAGCGTGGTTAAATTTCAAGAGCCGATGTTGATTTTGAATAAAACACAAATTATTTAGGAAATTATTGTCATTTCTTTTTATTATAATAATATTGGTATGGTTCAATTATGTATGGCCGCGACCTCGGAGGCACACCTCCATCCGATGGTCCAAATGTTCGATGACGCTTAAGCATAATTGAGATTCCATGCCGTTAATATGCCGAATTATCTTATCCTTTAGCTCTTGAAATGTTGCTGGCTTATCTACGTACACCTTTTCTTTCAAATAACCCAAAAAAAAAAACCCCAACGGTGTCAAATCACATGATCTTGACGACCAATTGACATCGCCACCACGTGAGATAACACAGCCATTGAATTTGTCGCGCAAAAGAGCCATTGTTTCGTTAGCTGTGTGGCAAGTGGCAGCGTCCTGTTGAAACCACATATCGTCCACATTCATATCTTCCAATTCGGGCCATGAAAAGTTCGTTATCATTTCACGATAGCGAACACCATTCACAGTAACTGCCTGACCGGCCTCATTTTGGAAAAAATACGGCCCGATGAGCCTATAAACCGCACCAAACAGTCACTCATTGTGGGTGCAATGGTTTTTCGACAATCACTCTTGGATTATCATTCGCCCAAGCCCAAATACGGCAATTCTGCTTATTGACGAATTCACTGAAGGAGGTGAAAATGTGCCTCATCACTGAAGATGATTATCTTCGAGAATTGTTCATCCACTGTTGCCACCATTCTGACCATTGACGACGCTTGAAATGGTCAAGAGGCTTTAGTTCTTGAGTCAATTGCACCTTGTAAGCGTGTAAATGCAAGTCTTTATGCATAATGTTCATCAACGACGAGCGTGAGAGGTGCAATTGTTGGGCACGACGACGAGTTGAGGTGGACGGCTCTTCAGCCATACTATCGCGAACAGCAGCAATATTTTCTGCAGTACGAGCTGTACGAGCATGCACTGGTGTTTTCACATCTCCTACAGACCCGGTTTGCTCAAATTTTTGGACATTCGGACGATTAAATTGACCGAAAAAATCACGAAGTGCGCGATATGCATTTTAAATTGAACGCCCATTTTCATAATAAGCCGGAATAACTTTAACGCGTTTCTCGATTGTGTATCTTTCCATGGTTCAAAATGTCAAATGAAATGCAGAAAAAAACTTGACGTTTAGGTGTGGTTCACATTCAACACCTTAAAATTTAACCACCCTTTATTTACTTCTGGACCACAAATAGGATTAATTAAATAAATAGTCAAAACTGCCCATTCTTTCGTAAAGATCTCTCCAAAACTCCCCTTTAACGAGCGCATTTAACAAACAAACAAATTCACAAACTCACCTTTTAACACCATTTTCGATGGTTTCCAATACAAGCGTTGATGCTTCATGAACATAAGTCTTATTGCTAGCTGATGAAAAACCTGAGATAGCAGAAGATTCTGAAATTGAGGATCGTCTTGAGTGGTCAAGTGTTGGCACATTAACTCTTGGACCTATATTTGTATCCCATTTAACATTAAAAATGCGACCGCCAAACATTATATATGCATCGTTATACAGCAAATAAGTAACAAATTAAATTTCATTTTCGTGTTTTGTTTCGATTTTTTTTCCATTGTTACGTGCAACATTAAACCCAAATTTTGTTTGCATTTAGTTAGAAAAAAAATCAATTGTTTTGTTTTGTGTATGTGTGCATGTGTTGAAGCCGAATTGGGATATATTTTGTGGACCAATTATATACGATCACCGAAAAAAAAAAAATTAAAAGAAATTAAAAAAAAAGAAAATAAAAATTAATATAAAATTATTTTAAATAATACGTTTGGTAAGTCAAAGAGATTAGCAATTGTATGTGGATGTGAGTTTACGTGGTAGTTTTACGGGATCAGTCATAGACGAACATTTGATTATTATTTTTTTTTTTTTTTTTTGTTATAAAACATTGATCGACATAGAAAGAGGATAGAAAAGAAAGAAAGAAAAAAGAATACAAATGTATTTACGGACAAATCCAGAGATTAATCGTTAAACTATGAATAAATGGTGGATGTGTGTGTGTGGGTGTGTGTACGCTTACCAGGAACTGTAATTGGAACTTGATGGTCCGAAATGGGTTCGTTAAGTGGCCTTTAACTGGTGGATTCATTCATCAAAAGGGACGATTCGCAATAGTTTAGAGGTTAGTTTTGAGATACAAAGCATGTCGTCTGTACGGACTTCTATTATTCAAGTTGGACTCAAAGTTATATCGGCTTTCTGCGGAGATATACGACAACTGTGCGGGTTTGTTACGATTCTCCGAGAGTGTACACATTTTTATGGGATTTATGGCATCCATGTCTGGCCGCTGAGAAGCTAGGCCCTCCTACGGCCTGTCGCACCGTCCATATTATTATTATTTTAGTATGTCTGGCCGCTAATAAACAGTGCACACGACAAACAATTCACCAGAGTACAAGACAAGCATCAACTCGCTTCATCCACCACACTGACCATCTCAACTCTCAAATTGACACATCCGGTCGACATCCTTGGTTAACACACCGAAAAATTCCAACAATTTCCATCACAGTTCCTGCTAATCCAACTGAACTACTGATAATGTGTTTCTAGTAATTTGTGATAAGTACAAATGAACAATTGTGATACAAATGCCAATGGGTGAGCAGAACAGAACTAAGTTCTCTACTTAACAACGTCCACAGTAACAGTGAATAATGCCACCACAACACCATCCGTATCCACTGTCAAGGACAAAGACCAACACAACAATTACTACTTGTGAGTATGTAATGAAAATTTAGTATAATGTTTGTTTATGAATGAAAATAAAATGATTTTTAGTGCATTTACCAAGCGAATTGCTCTTTGACAGTACACCACGATCAACAGACAACGATCTAGAATCACCATTTAGATTGTTCGCATCGAAGGGTATCATGCCGGCACGATCCGCCGATCGTGTACGAGTTTTTGATCGTCCCAGACGCTTCTTCAACGTTCCAAAGAAATTTCGTTTCTTGCTGCGGCCACGATCGTCCAATTCATCGCCGAGCGGTGTTGTGGCTTGATTTGAGTGTGTCCTCGGTAAACTGTTGTAGCCATTGTTGTTTGTGCTGTAGTTGCCATTGCCGTTGAGGTGATGGTTCATTTGATTGGGCGATGAGGCAGCTCCGGGGCGACCAAACTGGAAATAGAAAATGTGTTCATGAGACTTTTGGAAATTCGGAGAGAGTGAAGAGTGAAGAGAAATATGGGACAGCAAATGTCCTTGTGAGCTCCCATGGCTTTGAAATTTTGATGGGAGCTCAAAAGTTAGTCAATTTTGTTGGAAATTTGATGAAGGTAACTTCATTTTAAAGTGTCTGTATTCTGTGGCAACATCTATGGCCGGATGCTCTTTCAGAGCAAGGCTTAGCTGTGGAAGAGTCTAGCTCAAAGGATTGAGTTTAGCGATAATGGGGGCAACACCCCCAATTTATGCTTAATACAAGCGAGCTCCATTTGACCAAAGTAGAGCATGGGAGCGACTAAGAGAACAAGCTACTGTTATGTGCATAAAAATGACTAGAAGAAGAAGAAGTACAGGACCCCCCTTAGTCGAATTCTCACGGGATATCAAAATCAGTTCGAGTTAGAGGATGGTTTTTGTATGGGAAATTGAGGGAAATGCCAAAGTATGGCGAGCAATTCGACTTAGGGAGAGTTCGACTTAGGGAGAGTCGACTTAGGGAGAGTTCGACTTAGGGAGAGTCAACTTAGGGAGAGTTCGACTTAGGGAGATTTCGAC